>LR991081.1:37959042-39209042 GCA_905163515.2 Lymantria monacha
CTGGTCCTGGGGGACTTCAACGCCAAATCCACGGCGTGGGGGTCCCCTATGACGGACGACCGCGGGCGGGCGGTCGTTGAGTGGGCGGCTTCACTGGGCCTCTGTGTTGTTAACAGGGGCTCAGTGAACACGTGTGTGCGGCAGCAGGGCGGGTCGATAGTGGACTTGTCGTTCGCTAGCCCCGCTGTCGCGCCACGGGTGAGGAACTGGAGTGTCCTGGAGGAGGCGGAGACCCTGTCGGACCACCGGTACATCCGGATGGAGGTCTCCCCCCGGGAACCCGGTAGGGGTCTTAGGGCGGACGGAGCTCCCGCGTTTCCGCGGTGGGCTGTGGGTCGTCTTGATAGGGACCTACTGGCGGAGGCGGCCATCGTTCACACGTGGCTGTCCTCACCGCCCCCAGCGGACGGAGTGGACGCTGAGGCTGTCCGCATCCGCAGTGCGTTAACGCAGATCTGCGATGCGGCCATGCCCAGGGTGCGGCGTCTACCTCCGAGGCAGGGGGTCTACTGGTGGTCCCCAAGACTGGCGGACCTTCGCGCGGCGTGTATCAGTGCCCGAAGGTCCTACACCCGCAGCCGGCGGCGTCACCGCGACGCTGAGCGGGAGGGCCAGCTGTACGAGGCGTACCGCAGTGCGCGGACTGCCTTTCGGCTGGCCATCCGAGCCGCCAAGGATGCGAGTTGGCAGGAGATGTTGGACGGTCTCGACCGTGACCCCTGGGGTCGCCCGTATCGCGCGTCGCTGAACAAGCTTCGCGCGCAGGGCCCCCCCCTCACCGAGACCCTCCAGCCCGACTTCCTCTGTAGGGTGATCGAGGAGCTATTTCCACGGCAGTCGGGACACACGCCCCCGGTCATGGCTTCGCCAGATCAAGACCGGGAGGCCGACGACGAGAGTGTTCCACCCGTGACGGAGTCGGAAGTGGGGGCGGCAGTAGCGCGGATTCGCTCCGCCACCACGGCCCCCGGCCCGGACGGAATACCAGTCCGGGTCTTGACGTCGCTCCTCGAGCACTTCGAGCCTCGCCTCAGGCAACTGTTCAACGCCTGTCTGACGTCTGGACGGTTCCCTGAGTGCTGGAAGGAGGGGAGGTTGGTTCTCCTGCCAAAGCCGGGACGGCCCCCGGATTTGCCGTCGGCCTACAGGCCCATCGTGCTTCTCGACGATGTGGGTAAGCTGCTGGAGCGTGTCCTCGCTGCCCGCATCGTCCGACACTTGGAGGAGGTGGGGCCCGATCTGTCGGACGCTCAATATGGGTTTAGGAGGGGGCGTTCGACCATCGGGGCCCTGCTACGCCTGAGGCAAACGGCCGCGGAGGCTGTCGCCGGCAAGGGAGTGCTGTTGGCGGTGTCGTTGGACATCGCCAACGCATTCAATAGTCTGCCATTCAGCTGCATCAGGGAGGCGCTCCGGTTCCATGGAGTGCCCCTGTACCTCAGGCGGCTGGTGGCAGACTATTTGGAGGGGCGCAGTATCCTCTGTGCGGGTCCCGCAGGGGACATTGTGCGGACGCCCATGTCGTGCGGTGTTCCACAGGGGTCGGTTCTGGGGCCGACTCTGTGGGACATCGGGTACGACTGGGCGTTGAGAGGGAGTCTCCCCCCCGGGCTGAGCTTGGTGTGCTATGCTGACGACACGCTCATCACAGCCCGGGGCAGGACACTCGAAGAGGCGGCGAGCCTGGCCACTCTCGGCACCGAGGAGATGGTCAGGCGAATCGAGGCGCTGGGGCTCAGGGTGGCCTTAAATAAGACGGAGGCCCTATTATTCCATGGGCCACGCGTAAGGCTGCCAACCGGCGCCTCGTTAGTCGTCAACTCCATCCAGATCAACATCCAGGCCCATATGAAGTACTTGGGTCTGGTGCTCGACGGGCGATGGTGGTTCCGGGAGCATTTCTGACAGATTGCTCCCCGGCTGGTCGGCGCGGCGCCCGCCCTTTCTCGGCTCATGCCGAATGTGGGCGGACCCAGTTTCGAGGGCCGACGGCTGTATGCGGGGGTCATCCGCTCGATGGCCATGTACGGCGCACCCGTGTGGGCGAGGGCTCTGAACGCCCAGCTCAGGGCGGTTCTGTGGAGGCCACAGAGAGCCATGGCGGTCAGAGCCATTCGCGGGTACCGCACGGTGTCGACAGAGGCGGCGTGCCTATTGGCCGGGACACCCCCGTGGGACCTAGAGGCGGAGATGCTCTCCGACCTCTACCGGCGGGTTACCTCAGTGCGCGAGGAGGGTGGCTCCCCATCGTTGAGCGAGATAGCCACCTGGCGCGAGGACGCCCGCCGAGACGTCATCGCCCGTTGGGTTACGCGGCTGGAGAGGCCTAGACACGGTGTCGTGACCGTCGAGGCCTTCCGGCCCGTATTGATGAAATGGATGGAGCGGCGGCACGGGGTCCTCACCTTCCGACTGGTGCAGGTGTTGACGGGGCATGGGTGCTTCGGGAAATACCTGCACACGGTCGTGTACAGGGAGTGGACTCCGGGCTGCCATCATTGCAGTAGTGACGAGGACACGGCGCAACATACGCTCGAGGGATGCTCGGGCTGGGACGGGCAGCGCCGCGACCTCGTCGCTATTATCGGTGCCGACCTGACGCTGCCGGCTGTCGCGAGGGCGATGGTCGACAGCGTCAGGAATTGGGACGCGGTCGCCGCCTTCTGCGAGGCTGTCATCTCGCGGAAGGAGGCGGCGGAACGAGTCAGGGAGGACTCCCGCGACCCGGGCCGCCGCCAGCGGCCGGGGCGGCGCAGGCGCGAATACCTGCGCCTGATGCCGCCCTAACCCAGGCCTCGGGTGATCGGACCGGGGAATTGTCCGGTCACCCGACGCGAGGCCATCGCGTGAGGGCGACGCCCTGACGGCGAAATCTGTCGGGGCGTCGACGAGAGGAACCCGCGAGGGTAAACCGCCGAGCGGACCACCGAAGACAAAGATCGGGTACCGGTGGTCCGCTCGCACGGCGAAGAGAGAGGATTTTACGGTGGGTCTATGGGGTCACGCGCCGCCTTCTCCGTCACCCCGGACCGATTTGGCGGGGCGAGACGCACCCATAGCCCACCAATAAAAAAAAAATAAAAAAAAATAAAAAAAAAAAGGTATTCGATAAATCGCCCAGGGCCGTAACGATCGCCCGTTGAAAAACTGATATCGCATTACGAAGCCCAAACGGCATAGTTAAATATTCGTACTGACCATCTGGTGTTATAAACGCCGTACGCTGTATCGATTCCTCACATTTAATAGGAATTAAATGAAAACCTGACGCGCAATCTAATTTAGTGAAATAACGCGCTCCATGTAAACGTGAGATTTGGTCTGTGATAAGCGGTAATGGATACCGGTCAGGTACCGTGTTCCTATTAAGTTCCCGGTAGTCTATACACATTCTATCCGTCCCGTCTCGCTTTTTTACCAAAAGGGCTGGACTTGCAAATGGGGAGTTACTTGGTCGAATAATATTGGCACGTAATAACTCGTCTACGCGCTCGCGCATTATCTGTCTCTCTGCTGTGCTAAGCCGGTAAGGTCGTCTTTGTACGGTCAAATTAGGATCAATTAAACGAATTGTAAGTTCACCTGTCGTAACGCGAGTTTGTGGCATACCAGTAATAAAATAATCCGAATAACGAGTCAACACGGATACTATAACCGATTTTTGTTCTGCGGAGACGTCAGTATCAATGACGGTAATATTTTCTGGGGGTAAATCACTGTAGGCACAAGAAGATGGAACTGTACTCGCTAAATCAACCGAGAGCAATTGTAAATCAAGTTTAGAAAATTTAAATTGCGTTGCGGTCATACTAACACAGAATCCTTGCGATAATATTTCACGGCCTAACATAATATCACTTCGCAAATAGACATCGGGCAAAACGTGCAACAAAATCTCGACTAAATTATTATCGATTTCAACCACACAAGAAATCTGGACAGTGCTGAGTACGCTCGATAGACTAATCCCCTTTAGTGTTACTACGTTTTGTTCACGTTTACCACTAAATTTTGAAGATATGCTCTCTTTGATGAGCGAACACTCGGCACCAGAATCGTAATGAAACCTGAACAACTGACCTTTATGCTTCAAAGTTCCTGTTGGGGGATCGACGACGCACACGTCAACCCGTCGATGTGCGGCATCTATGCTTCCACTTCCATTAGAGCAGCGGGCGGCAATATGTCCCTGCTTACCGCATTTGTAACACACAATGGAGCTGGTAGTACCAACTGGCTGCTGGTGGTTGTACCTTGCGGCTTGAATGTGCTGTGTTTTCGACGGTTTCCCTTTTGCTTCCTGCCTATGTAAGCAATCAGCCAGTTTATGACCAATTTTCCCACAGTGAAAACATTTGATTGATGACGTTTGAGACATCTTCATTCGTTTAGTTTCAGTTGTTTTCTGGTCCGGGACAACACTTGACTTACGCTTAAGGTAGGTAAAGGCTTGCAATTCTTGTTGCAGTCGTTGGCGATTATTTATTTCCGACGTATAAGCCATTCTCTGTAATCTCGAGTCGAACTGGGAAATGTGTGCGAATGTTGTTGCCACTACAATCTGTTCGACGGTGAGATTCTTCCAGCGATTAAATAATAATGACATGACACGACTGCCGTACGCAGCTAAAGTCTCACCTTCTTTGGGTTTATCGGTACTCAACTTTATCAGCGTACCGGCAGGTGTCTCCGTGCTTACAAATCTTGCAATGAACAGTTCTTTAAAATCTGTCCATGTCATACCGGGGTAGGAAACTGACGCTAGCCATGCCGACGCCGTTCCCTTAAGTGCCTTGCTAATGGCAACGATGAGGTGACCTCCTTCTATGGGGTTATCAGCTATGCACAAGTCTGCTGTTGCGCACCAGGATCGCGCATCTGCGTCTGTCTTGTCAGGGTCAAATTCGGGTAGGCTCACGATCTGGGCAGAACGCTGTGGCTTACTTAGTGCTTCGATCAAGGCCTTCATATTCGAATTTTGCATTTCGAATAATAGCCGCCATTTATCTCTGCTCCCATCGTCATCTGCACGGCGTGATGTGGTCTCCATGCGATCCTCGGTTGTCTGCTCGCATTCCACATCTGATATAGGATGAGGTGGCAAATTCGAATCAGCATCTCCTCCAGAGTTCATGGCTTGTGGGCGCAGCGCGGGTAACGAGCAATTGAACAATATACGTACACACACTTGAATATTGACAAACTGGTTAACACAATACGTCACAACACACACTACGAGTCGTAGGCAGTTCCTAGGCCTATGTTGTCCGCTCTGAGTCTCGACGAATTATAAATGCTCAACTACGTGTGCACTCCCCTTTTATAGCCCTCTTGTGGACGCAAGGCTTAGACTCTGCCGAAGCGCGGCTGCCCAAACGCTTCCGCCTCGTCAACGCAGCTCCCGTACTATTGACCATTCCGACATATATATATGTGTATGTATATATATATATATATATATATATATATATATATATATATATATATATATATATATATATATATACATATGTATAATATCTTTACATTTAAATTTATGCCTTTTAGAAGCATACGATTTAGAAAAATGCCTAGAATTAACAACATCATATAATCTTCGATTACTTCCAATGGTTTAAACACATAAATTAAATTAAGTATGAAAAGTAAACTTATATTTATATACGTTGATTAAATTTAGGTTTGCATCGTTGATATAGCCAGGGTATAGCGAATATTACATGTGGGGTGACGCAAACGTGCGTACCTGTGTGTTGCGGCTCTAGCAAAAGCTGCGATAGACGAGGATATACCCATCGTTCACACGTCTCTTAGTAGATTTGCGTCAAATAAAATTGTATGGTATTCTTTTTCGTTATCAGATAGATAAACCATTGTAATTAACGTAGTTTTGAAAAGTTTTTAACTATGAAACTGCCCTCTGTAAATACAGTGAACAATTAAATCTTGACAAATTATTCTTTTATTTAATCAATAGATCAGCATTGTGTCATCACATTTGTATCTTTTTATCGTCATAGATACCTAAATAAAACAATCTAATATTTATTGAATATAAATATCGTTGAGATAGCAACGCGGCACAAATGATACATAACAACAACAATGTTTACGAAGCGTATACAGCAAACAAACATAAAACCCGCCTTCGATTTGTCTGTTTCCGTTCTGGAAATTTCCATTTGGAAACTGAGCCGCGCATTGTCAAATTTGGTCAACAATAGCGAGCTAAAGGATATTGAGAAATTGATAATAATCTAAGGCTGAATTAGCAGTGGGTTTCGATGATAGCATCCAACTAATATTGATCCATTTGTGTTAAATTAACAAGGTATAAAAGCTTCACAAATTGGTGCCTTAAGACTTTCACAGTCATCAGTGTGACGCATCGTGGCCTAACTTGCGCTTCTCAAAAGGAATAAAAACAGAACAATTCTAAACCTATAATTGAAAATAGATGCTGTTTGATAATGAATAATAAGTCCTGTGCAAGTTGATTAGAGCCTGGTTCAGCACTTTATCAATATTCAAAATGAAAATAGAGACAAGATAGTCACCATACAAAATGAGATAAGCATTATTGAAGTATATTGAAGAGAACTGAGCTTTCTTGGAAGAAAAAAAATTTGAAAAGAAGAAGAGAGAAGAAAAAAGCTGTTTGGTAGCGGCTACGTATAACACCAACTCTTACTTTTTTCGTGGATTTTGAACTTTTGCACTATATATGAGTACATACACGTTGACCCTTAATAGTTGGGATAAGAGCAGGAGAATAATGATTGTAGAAAACTGAATACAACGATGAAGAAGCTTTGAAATCCGTGACCAGATTTGCTAGATCCCTCATCCACGCTACTACTGAGATAAAATTCGACCACATACTCCACAACCGTAAATCTTCAAACTACAAATACTGGTGCTAGAATTCTACGTTTTTCTCTGTAATCACCACATATTGAGACTTATAATTTCCTAAAATATAGACAACTTTTTGTCGCAAAAAAGTCAGTACCAGACGGAGAGTATGAAATATTTTTGAAAAGTTTGTTGTTTCCCGTCTTATCTTAACTTATCTCAGCAATCATAACCTCAATCATCATCATCAAATCTTCTCATGTTGACAAAAAAAAACATCAATTTAGGTGTGAAATAATATAAATAGAAAGATAGAAAAAATATTTAGTTTCATTAATTTAGCACAAAACGGTAATCCCAGAATTAAAGATCTAATATCTATTGTTCTAAGAATGAAATTAAGATTTATAGTCACATTTGTATAATAGAATTCTAAGTGAGTCAATTGCGAATAAAACAGTAATTGATTCGTGTTGTAGTTATAAACAACAACGGAAGAAAATACATTTATTAAAATGACTGTCTCTATCATTTTGCTTGTATATATATCTTGAGATTATCATGGAAACGGTTATCTTGTAATCTTTCAACATAATTTATATAGAATCGTTTAAAGAATAGTTTATAAAATTGCATGTTAGAAACTATATTTATGTAAATTCGGCAGTAAGAAATGGCGTCACATAATGTAACTATCAAATAAATATAAAATGAACTCTCATAAAATTAAGTCTTTTGCTTTTTTTTATTTCATGTGGTGGCAAATGAACAAGCAGTACACCTCATGGTAAATATTACTGCCTCACATGGACTTTTGCAATACCAGGGATAAGCCTACCAATAAAAACCCCAAGATCTACAGCAGCCCATTGCCACTGCTCAGACGTAGATTTTCTGCGAAAATTTGTTACTACAGGGAACAGAATGGCACGTGGCTCTAGACAGAAAATTGCCTTTGCAGAAAACTGAGTTTGATACTACCACTATGAAACTTATAACATAAATTTATTTTTTTGATCTTTATAATAACTAGGCTGACCGACCGCATTCGTAACGACGACGTAAGAGAGCGAGTAGGTATGTAAGAGAGTATTGGTGTAAAGATGCGAAAGGGCATGCTCCGATGGTTCGGACATGTGGAAAGAATGCCGAACGAACGTTTGGTTAAGAAGATATATAGTACAATGCGAAAGTGGAAGGATGTAGGTACCGAGGGAGACCGAGACTAATCTACCTAGACCAGATCGGTCATGTACTAAAGGAAGGTGGAGTCAAGAGTCTCCGAAACCGGCGAGCGTGTATGAAGAGAATTATGAATGTTGAGGAAGCGAGTGAAGTATGCAGAGATAGAGTTCTCTGGCACTCTGTTCTCTCTGCCTACCCTGCAAGGGATATGGCGTGATGATATGTATGTATGTATGTAATAACTCACATCAAGGAATAAATTATTGTCTCACAGGTGACATTACAAACATTGAAAAAACTTGCACAAACAATCCCTAGACTCAGAACAATAATTTTTGGATAGCGTGAAGAGATTTATTGTATGGAAATCGAACCCACGATATTTGACATGGAAGGTCACTACCTAGAACATTACGCTATCTGATCAACATAAATTGTCACATTATTACCCAAAGACGGCCATCAGTAAAACATTAAGGTTTCTGCCTACTAAGCTATTTCATAATATAACCCTGCGACTGACGTGTGAAGCACAGGGAGAAATATGATACGAACTCCGCCCTAGTTTAAAATAATACCAACCAAGGAACATCGCAAACTTGAGTGGATTTTTTACGATATTCATTTGGCTGAATTACCTGCGTTCCACTTCGCTCTGCGATGTCGAAATTCATTACAGCCAAACCTTTACATCGAGGGGAGCCAGACACCTTTATGAGAACGCCACGTGCGGGCAACAGTATTTTTGATAAAATTGTATTACACACTACTCACAACTGTTCGTAAGACCTTTATAACAACTCAACCCTTTGTGGTACAAATATGGGGCCAAAGGTCTTATAAGAAAGAATACATGATTTTATTTTCAAAAAATCTTGAGAAAAAAACATTTTTGTCATGTATATTGTAACGAAAGCTACACATATATGTATGCTTAATGAATTTGCTTCAAAAAATGTCTCGCTCTTTGATAAGTTGATATCAACTAAGTCCAACTGGCTAATTTCCTAATACTTCAAGGCATATGCCTTGCAATATTAGGAACACAGATTATGCCAAGGATAGTTTAGTATCCATTAATCTCTTCTTTACTTAAGTATATCAACAATACTTCTTGTAACACCTCATTTTCAGGAATATATAATAGTTCAAGCTAATAATATTAATTGATTATATCATTTGTTTAAGTAATATCCAAATCAAATAGAATAAGCTGCTGCTCTTGACTGCGCAGAAATATTAAAATTAATTTATACCAATAATTCTCATGCTATATCAAATACGAGAGGCATTTTTCAAAAAAATATTGTAAAAATTTAAGCGATTTCGTAGATTAGTGTGAACGAATGCTGAGAGATTTTTGTTCGTAGAAATTTCAAATATTTAACTTTTCACAATTTTTAATATCCAAATAGGTATAATAAAGAAGTAGATAACAATATTCTTTTGCTTTCCATTATTTCATCACAGTAATGTAAAATATAATGTAAAAGTAATCAATTATTAATATTATTTAAGTTTTTTTTGTACTCTTTTATGAAGAGTAGGAATGTATCTAAAAAGGCACGCCTAGCTGTACATAAGGGAGTGTTAGTTCCCACTCTCATGTATGGCAGTGAAAGTTGGATTTGGCAGGGAAGACATGAAAGTAGAATAAATGCTGTAGAGATGAGAGCTCTTCGTAGTATATGTGGTGTAAGTTTGAAAGATAAAATTAGGAATAGTGTTATAAGAGAGCGCTGTGGTATGAATGAAGAAGTAGTGACAAAGATAAAAAAGGGTATGCTGAGGTGGTTTGGACACGTGGAAAGAATGAGTGAAGAACGGTTGACGAAACAAGTATACAAAGCGAGTGTGAGTGGGACGATTACAAGGGGAAGACCACGTCGTACTTTTCTGGATCAAATTGAAGATGTGTTAGTGAAAGGTCAGATTAAGAGTACGCGTAATCGTAGAGCATGCATGAAGACTGTGATGAGCGTGAATGAAGCGATGGAGGTATGTCAGGATCGTGGTTTGTGGCAATCCGTAGTCTCTGCCTACCCCTCTGGGAAACAGGCGTGAGGCTATGTATGTATGTATTTAAGTTTTCCAATTTAGTAGATTGCTGTTGTATTTGATATATATTTATTTATGATTATATATATTTAATATATATTTATTTATCAAATCAAGCTGTGTAGTAGCGGCAACGAATACTACCAATTCAAACCTAACTTTGCTCGTAGATGTCGTAATGTACGATTAAGAAACTTATAACGACCTGGGCCAACTCCATCTAATGCCGTTTGGTAAACAATTATATCCCCAAGTAGGGTTGACGTCTGGGAGGCGGCCGGTCATAAAACTATTGCCAATAACTTTTAGAATATGTATATGTACTATGAAAGAGGTAGTACATATTGTATCGACCCCAAGTAATTGGGATAAGAGTAGAAGAATGATATTTGATATATTTAATAATAAATTTGCCACCACTAAATTACTTTCATTTGTATAAGTCATACTTGTCGCTCGTGTATGCTGACCATGCTATTTTGTATAATATCTGTTGAGGTATTGACATAAAGTTTATATAATTGAAAATCTTCTCGGCCAACTAAAGGGAATGTACCTGAAAAATTACATACTCTTTAGTTATGCGTCCTTTTACTCTAAGTAACTTAAAAATAGATGGCAAGTCTGCATCAATATTCTCAGTAGGTAGTCTGCATTCACTTGATAATTGTCTTTATATAATTTGTAGTTGTTTTTCGAACTGTAATGGCGTAAGAAGATATACTGATTTTCATCCCATCAGCCCGTAAACGTCCACTGTTGGACATAGGTTTCACCACGAGAATGCCACTCAGAACGGTCATGTGCCCCCTGCATCCAATGAATTCCTGCTACTTTCTGAATGTCGTCAGTCCACCTAGTGGGGGGTCGTCTTACGCTGCGTCGTCCGGTGCATGGTTGTCACTCGAGAGAACCTTTCTTCCGTTTACTAATTTGTCTATGATAACTGCCAATAATTGTGTTGAGTAGAGTAACTTGGAGTCGTTCGAAGTAAATTATTACCAGCTGTGACAATAATCCTTCTTCATTGATATATTCTACAATTTTTATTGCACTGTATTTGACACTCCATCTATAGCTAGAAGGTTTCTGTTAATAAATGTATGTTGCTTGTCTACTTCTTATTCCATTCTTTTGAGGATATTAAACTCTGCTTCCACTAACGATGACTAATTTTGCCATACATTTGATAAATATTTCTCATTTCATCGTATAATTTCAATGTTTTTCAAATACTGCGAAAAGGGCATTCAATACTCCGAATAGAGTGTTGGCAACGTATCCGATTTTATTTATCAGACCTCGCCGTCGACGCCGTCTGGCGTAACTATTTTAATGCTAATTTAATAAAAGTTCTTTATAGTATTTTAATTCCTATCATTCATGTTTCATTTATAATACAAGTTTGTGTAATCATGACGCAATGAGTTTGATGTGATAACGTGTTGCAAAGTGTATTTAGGTAATTGGATATTTTGTTAAATATTAGTAAAGCATCTTCGTATGGCGCCTTAACATAGTAAGTTCATTTTTTCATCATTTCAGCTCATATATGTCCCACTGTTGGGCTTTAGCCTCCTCCATAATGGGAGGGTAATTGACCTACTACAACACGCTGGTCAGACGTGTTGGTATAGGGATTTGTTTCGAGTTTTCCTTCTATCACATAGATATGAATGCGTTTTATATCCCTTAGTCGTCTCGTACGATCACCCACGGGTAAGATAGGGGGTGGTGAATTGTATTCTTACTCCGTCACCACACGGAATAGTAAGTTACCAATGTTTATTTATCACGAAGGAGTTGAATTTTTTCTTACAAGTTCGAGATACCTATATTGATTATTGGGCAGTTTTGCTATATTATATGAAAGAGTAATAGTAGTATTGTTAAAACATGGTTCCGCCAAATTTTGTAATTATTATCTTCAGTTGACTGTCCTTCTTTTTCTCTTTTTCTTTATTTTTATGTTGAGATGATACTGGTAGTGACTGTGATTGATTATTGATAGATAGACCTGATAATTTGATAATATGATGTTTATAACAACGATCTTTGTTTTTAAGTTGACCTCTCGTACTAATGCTTCTGATTCTGGATGTGTCTGAATCACGCGTCCCATAGCCTATTTTGCTGCTCTTAGATCTTGGATCAGTTGGCACTGCTTACTTGTCCCTTGTTTCCTAAATATGTTGATAATTTCCTCCGAGTATCCGATATTTTTGTCTTAAATGATCACATTGATGTGTCTGACTATATCAGGATATAGTCCCGATATATCACTTTTATAGTTGTTTTTTACTGATAATGTAGGTACACTTCGTTCAGTAGTTCAAGTACCTCTCACGATTAACACTATGCGACGAACTCGCGAGGACCTTATAAACTCGAAGGACTAAAAAATGTGGGGTGGCACTTTTAATTATGTTTCTACAATAGTGTATAATTAGAATCATATAAGCTAATGATTAATGATAATAAGACTACTGTATGCTACACTTCGGTTTTGAGCACTGTCCAAATGACCGCAAAAGATTTCTTAGAACTAAAATGTTGACGGAATTGCAAAATATACAAATGCGTTGCGTGAACGATTCTATATTCTATTTACCCGAACATGATCCACCCACGGGGAGGCTGACCACGCCCCGGCAGCACTGTGGGTTGCTGCCGGAGTGTCGATGAAAGATGATAATTAGTACCTATTTACTTTAACTACTCCTAAATATTTGGGTGGGAACATCCAAAGTAATTAATATAAATAACAGAGGTAATTAGAGATTAATTATGACGCAAATAAAATTTTAAATATAGGTATTTAGAATTATATTTAACATCTACGGCGACAAAAATTAAAACTTATAGCTTAATATGCTATCAAACCCCAGATGATACCTAAAAGTCTAAGCCGTCAGACAAGTCACCAAAGATGGCCTTAGTATCGGTAGCCCATAGAGATGTAAACGGTGATACAAACTCACATGTACGACAGGTTACGGGGCTGCACGCTGCCGTTCGGTCACGCCTCACAAATCTAGCGGGGTGTGTATAGACCTATAGCCTGTCACAGAAAATAAAGAAGCAGATTTTATGTACACTGGGGTTCTTTGATGAAAACGGGCTTCATTAAATCAGAAAAAATGTCCTAAAATATTAGTAATGTGAATTTCACCACTAGTTAGTTCAATTTTAAAGCAAGAGTTACACCGTCATGGATTTGAAGTGTGTAAATAATTAATCATTTTATTTAATTTGTTGAATAAATTTATTACACCTATATGCTATAATATCTCCGCGTGTTGACGGAACAAGAATTCATTTCAACACTCCGGTACCTTGCCTGGTGTACAAGACGACAAAGGAACATAATATGCAGATAATCTATGTAAGAGACTAAAAACAGTCTACCAATCAATGTGACTCCAGCGACCACCTATTGTGGAAGAGACTTGAGCCGAGCAACAGAACGTATAAGTAAAGATATAGCATACAGAGTTTACATCATTCAATCATAACCATTTAGATTACTATAAAGCGTAAATAATATTCACAAGTATATCTTAATGACATAGCTAATAATTCACTAAATTATTACTTTTTTTATAGCAAGTAGTATTGCTCAGCAATTGAAATGAATGAACTGAGCTCCAACTAGTAATAATAATGAAAAGTTACTACCAACAGCCATCATTCATAACTCTGAAGATGAAATTTGGATAACTCTGTAATATTATTCCGAATTCGGACTGTTATTGCCGTTCAGTATGACTAGTTCGTTACCATTACGAAACGACTTTTGTTTTGTGTATAAAGCGAGAGCTGACGCTACGTTCACACATTTTATCTAGGTGTATCATATTGCTATCATAATCTTTGAAAGTTTATTTTTTGGAATTCGCTAACCTCAGAAACTTGCAATTAGATTCCAGAATATCTTATTATGTTATATCATGTTTATTGAGAAAGATTAATTGGCTATAGCCAATACATAGCAGGGTGACAAATAGCAATGTGTATATAAATGTAATAAAAATGTGTATGTAAATATAAACAAATTAGGCAGAACTTGGTAATAATCAAGGGTTATCATGTTCTCATGATAACTGCTGTCACAATAAAAATAGAAACTTGTGTTGTGGAGTTTATTGGAGTTATTTTTAGGTCCGATCCTACCACACATTTCCACCATTACAATTCCTGTAAGCCAATCATCTCAGCCCATATATGACCCACTGTTGGGCTCGGGCCTCCTCCATAATGGAAGGGTAATTGATCCACTATACCACGCTGATCAAACGTGTTGGTATAGGGTTTCTTTTCGAGTTTTTCTTCTCTCGCATAGATGTTATATGCGTTTTATATCCCTTAGTCGTCTCGTACAATCACTGACGGGATATTAAGATAGAGGGTGGTGAATTGTATTCTTACTTTGTTACCACAGTAAAAACACTGTACGCCAATATCCATAGTGATCTCTAAAGATGACAATGAGATTTAACCCTCAGGTAGTCTCCGAAAATTCTTTGGTTTGATCGATTGAAATAAATATAATTAGAAGAGCATCAGGACGGGTTAGAAAATATTGTTTTCGCTTCCCTCCTACGCAATGCGGGTGACAAAAATTTAAATCGAATAGTCGGGCAATAAATAAGAGGCTGTACAGCTACGATAAACGCAACAGAACGGGTAACGCCATGGATACGGGTGAACCAAACAAGGATTTATTGAAATAGTAGGTATGTCAAAAATGTCAGCACAGAAATTTTCTCGAGTTGCTGCAATGTCCGTTTAGTATATTATCCTAGCCATGACTTGCAAATTGTCTAACATAAGGTCGCCCTCCTTATACCAGAGAATTTTGTTGTGCCGATTATTCATACTCGCTATTAGATGTGGGTCAATGACATAATGGCGTAAATATAAGTTTAATAGAAGATTTAAAGAAGATTATTATTTCACTCGCTTCCTCAACATTCATAATTCTCTTCATACACGCTCGCCGGTTTCGGAGACTCTTGACTCCACCTTCCTTCAGTACATGACCGATCTGGTCTAGGTAGGTTAGTCTCGGTCGCCCCCGGTACCTACATCCTTTCACTTTCGCATTGTATATCTTCTTAACTAGGCGTTCGTTCGGCATTCTTTCCACATGTCCGAACCATCGGAGCATTCCCTTTCGCATCTTTACACCAATACTCTCTTTCATACCTAATCACTTTCTTACGTCGTCGTTACGAATGCGATCGATCAGCCTAACTCCACAGATTTGCCGTAGAGATCGCATTTCGACCGCATTAATTTTACTTTCATACTCTTTTCTGCATACCCAACTCTCGCTTCCATACAGTAATGTTGGGACAAGCACTGCATTATGTATTGCTACACGTGCCTTCTGGCTGAGGTGGTGGCTATCGAGAAGTTGCCCCAACGCTCCATTCACTCTATTTCCCCCATTCACTCTTCGCTCTATATCAGTGGTGTACAAATTCATCCACTTGCTCCAGTACAGCATTACCTGTTGCTACTCTTACGTTATGCTCATATTCACGCGTAGACCCCTTTTCTTACAATCTTCTGTCATTGTGTCGACTAGGGTCTGCAGGCCAGTCGCTGACTGTGCCAGCAGGACTGCATCATCTGCATATAGCAAAGCAGTGACCACTGAGTCGCCCATCTGAACTCCCACATTCATATCGTTCAACCTTTGGAGACATTTATCCAGATATATGATAAACAGCCTGGCTGACAAAACGCACCCCTACTTAACGCCGATATTGACGTCAAACCAAGGCGACAGTCCATCATCCAGCCGCACATAAGCTCTACAACCCATGTACCTGGACTGCACAGCCTGTAGCAGTTTACCGTTAATACCATACTCCGGTAAAATGTCCCAAAGTTCCTTTCGTACAAACGTGTCAAATGCTCTCTCCATATCCACAAAACTACAGAAAACCCTCTGACCTAGAGCCAGATGCTTCTCCACAATGTTGCGTAGGGAGAACACTTGATCCATACATTCCCTTCCACTCCTGAAACCTCCTTGTGTCTCACACAGTAAACCATCGGACACCATCCTCATTCTCCTTTCAATAATTTTACCATACATTTTTGCTGCCAAACTGGTCAAGCTTATGGCCCTGTAATTTACGCAGTCATAACGTGAACCCTTGATTTTAAACAAAGGCACGATGACCGCGCTATTCCAGTCCCTGGGAACCATTCTCGAGCTCCAACATAAACTGAGGAGCAACAGGAACGCCTCCCAGACACAGAAGCCACTAAGCTTGATCATCTCGGCAGACACCATATCAATGCCCGCTGCCTTACCATTTTTCAAACTTCTTATCGCCCATTCAAGTTCATCCATACTGATGCCATCGGAGGACGCCGGTGCTGAATGGTGATCTACTAAACCACACGCGATACCGGCACCAACCGTAGTATCCGCATACAAATCGCCAAAATATTCGCTCCATCGGCTTAACACGTCTTGTGTTTGTGTAAGAATGTCTCCACCTTTAGACCTTATTTTATTCATTGTGAAGGCTGACCAACCACCCCGAGACTTCTTCACCTCCCTCCAAAAGAGTTAGGTGTTACCCTCGAAGTTTTTAGTCAACCTATCTTCTGCACTCATATTTGCGTTATCACGTTTCTCTTTCACTAAGGCCTTGGTGTCATTCTTACATTGCCGATATATTTCTTTCTTCTGTTCAGTCATACTGTCATTCAGATTCAAAGAAGAGACATAGTCCAGCCACGCTTTCTTCTTTTGCTCTATGAAAGCTGCCACTTCCGCATCACACCATGCATCACCATTTGTTTTTCTATGCTTCTTTGAATTTCCACATACTTCTTTCGCTGTATCTACCATACTCTCTTTCAATAATCTCCAGCATTCTTCAATGTCCGATTGCGCCTGTCTTGCCATCGTCAGCCGTTCTCGAACACCCTCTGCATACTTTTCTCTTACACACTCTTCTTGCAACCTTTCAATCTTTATTCTTTCAAGCCCTCCGAAGTGGACACGCTCTCGCCAGTGCCTCCACTTTCTGAACAGACCACCACCGAGGCCCCCATCGCCGTATCTGCCGATTTTCGTATCGACGGGGGCGGGTCGGTACGCGTCGCCTCCGGGGGACGCCCTAACCCGCACTGCGGTACGCATATCGAGCCGGATTAGCAGTCTAACTAGACTGGCAGGGGACGCGACGAGCACGCTCTGGATAGTTCAGAGCATGCCCCCCTAAAATGAATTAAAATGT
Source organism: Lymantria monacha (assembly GCA_905163515.2). Taxonomy (NCBI): domain Eukaryota; kingdom Metazoa; phylum Arthropoda; class Insecta; order Lepidoptera; family Erebidae; genus Lymantria; species Lymantria monacha. Next base: position 37,976,409 of record LR991081.1, read on the forward strand.
GTCCATATATTTGTTTTATTGCTTATGGTGGCAAACGAGCAAACAGCACACCCTAATGGTAAGTGTCACTGCCGCCCATGGACCTTTGCAATACCAAAAGCAAAGCTAGGCCGCTGCCTACCATTACAAACCCCAAACCTACCCCAGTTGGGCTTCCGGCTCTCTCGCTCACCGAATAAAACTCAGACGTCGATCTGCTGCGAGTGTGGTAGGTACTACCCTGGACGGACCGGCCCGCGGCTGTAGACTGAGAACTGTCAACAGCGTGGTCAAACCACTACTAAAAAAATACCATATTTTCTGATCTATGTGTGTATAACTTAAAATTAATGGAAATTAATAATTTCTAAATGTAATATATTTAAAAAAAATATTTAAACAGGATTTTTCATTATTTCATATAATGTGTATATATTTAATGACATCTATGTTTTTATTTGTTCTCAGGTAAACAACTAGAAACTCAATAGTCACAACGGTAGCACTACACTGCATTAAAAATAGCGGTACGATATTACCTTTACTTTGTGATTATGATACGAGCACACCCCGTCCGAACCATCCGGTACGATAGATAAACAGCGTGCGACCCTGTAGCCTGCTATATTATCTTTCCATCACCATTAAGCCAGCTAGTAGTACAGACTCATTGAATTTGGTGGCCCCGTTAACTTAACGAGAAAAACCTCCTTTGATGCCCCTGCAGAAACAATAGTGTTGCCGGAGCATCGTATTTGCAAACTCGGCCTTTCTGTGGGTGACGAGGTTATGTAAGTTTGATTATGATAATTTATAAATGAATGATATATTCAACTATATATGAGCGTGAAATGAGCGTGTAATTGTAATCTTAATGATGAGCGTGTCAGCTTAGAAGACTTTCTCCCTAACTCGTCCCGCTGCCTTTTTTTGAGTGACCTTTGATGTTCGAGTTTTTTTGAGAGTTAGCAGAAGGCAGCGACCGTACCTAGTGCCTCATCGAGCCTGGTCTTAACGATGGTCAGTAGAGTTAGGTTAGATTAGGTTAGGTTTAATTTAACATTTCATATATTCGATATTGCTTTTCTCATGCAATTTTTGGATCACACAAAATATTGTTTTGCATAGGAATCAAACCCACAACACTGGCACGATTAGTCAATCTCCTTTACTTGGACAATACGGGACCAGTAATGATTCTGAGTTATTAGTAGATAATAATATTCTTTAATATGAGAATTAGCTGCAGTGCATTCTATAACTAATTTTGAGCTAGGAGAAATAGTTATACATTGGTTCGGCAAAGTTCAGTTTAAATAAACTCATCTCCATGTATAAAACGCCTTCGTTTTAATCAATTTGGTATCTAAGCTTCTTCATAAGGAGGAGATAGAGACAAATTTAGAAGTTTAGGCTAGGATAGGTTTTGAAGTGATATTAAATTGTCTTTTTTGGCAGGCTAAAGACGGATCACACCCTGACCATTTGAGGGATGTTTTTAGAACTATTTTATGCTTCATAAGATTTGGGCGACACTTGTTGACTGACTAACTGACACTTGTTGACTGACTTACTGAATTAAAATATATTTGAATAGATTTTGGGCAAGTGATTTCAGATGTTTATCAGCAAAGGAGTATGCGCTTTAACAATTTGATTAAATAGGATAATTTTTGTCTTGGAGCCGTTGAATGGTTTTATACATTTTAAAATTACATTAAGTTCTTTTCTTCGGTCGGCTACTATATGTACATAAATTGCTGATAGAAGGGTAGTTGGTATATGGTCGTTATCCCGTTTACTGACATAGGATGGATATAATAGTTCACTCTATAAGAACAATGGGTTATAACATATAATTCGCGTTGCCGTCCTCACCGTCAAGATGTGATATGATGTCACGAAAAATCATTAATCTAAACATATGAACACTCATTTCACCTCCAGCGTTGCCCTAAGCCACTGTGTGTACAAATCTCGGTTCATCCCCAAAAGGGGTATTCTTGGTCGGTATAGCTTAATTTAGCTTAGCTTTCTCAACTTGAGAGCTCTCAGCATTCACTCACAGACCGGGCCAAGAGGTCAGCTCAAAATATTGTGGTTAAAAACTGTCATAATCACAGCGCCTATATATCCCACTATTGGGCTTGGGCCTCCTCCGTAATGGGAGGGAAATTTACCTACTATACCGCGCTGGTCAAGACGTGTTGGTATAAGGTTTTGTTTCGAGTTTTCCTTCTCTTGCATAGATGTTATATGCGTTTTATATCCCTTAATCGTCTCTTACGATCACCCACGGGTAAGATATGGGGTGGTGAATAGTATTCTTACTCTGTCACCACACGTAAAATTAGACAACGTTGACGATAATATCAAGTAATATAGCGTATTTATAACGGGGCATTTTCAATATATGTAGATAAATATACCAAGCTTCATGAAAATAATACAGTGCCAGCATTAGTACGTACGAAATAATATATAGGCAAACAGAAGCATACATTCACGCAGAGATGTAATAAATACTGGAATGTGGTAGGTATTTCTTTGCAACCCAATAGCTATTTCTTGATTGCCTGTGAGTTACTTAAGAGAGAACCATAAATTGTATTGTATCATAATCAAACGACATTACTGGAAGAGTAGGTGAATGTGAAATAAAATCCTTAATCAATCTGTTTAACGTGTAATATATTAAACAATTTTTGTCCTTAAAGGTTAATTAATACGGGTCGCGTATTATTTTAAACAAATTATACTTGGACGCTAATGGACTTTACCACTAATTGATATTAGGTTAACGACTAGCTCTTGTGGTATATCCATGTGATGACGGAGTAGGAATACAATTCGCCACCCCCTCTCTTGCTAGAGGGTATCGTAAAAGACAATTAAGGGATATAATATCTATGCAAGATAAGATAATTAGAAACTCTATACCAACACGTTTGACCAGCGAGGTACAGTAGGTTAATTTCCCTCTCACTGTGGAGGAGGCCCCGAGCTCAACAGTGAGACATACATATGTGGGCTGAAATGATGAAAACGACTGTTTAGCTAGCATTTTAATTTAAGGCCACAATGATATATAGACACATTACCATAGAGTGAGCGAGATAATAACAGACACAAAGTATCTGATTTTCAAATTTAATATCGATGTAACTTATATATTTTAATAAATAAAAGTTTAATTTCGTTTTACACCTTATATTATTATAAAATATTCATTAGCGCAGCGCTTACTTATACTAAAAGCTTATAACATAATGGCTCCTTTTGAGCTCTGTTCTCTAAAGGCAACGTTAATCAATAAAATTCTACCCCCACAGGGACCACTTGAACAGAATGCGCTCACAAAAGGTGTTATAATGAAACTATTTTACAAATAAAACGTAGGGGTTACTTTATGAATATAAAACCTCTTTCTAAACGGTAATATAGATTCCACCCATGTCTCTGCTATTACTTCTGGCTTTTTTGTTTGAAATGTGAAAATATATCGATGATTTTTTGTTTTTTTTTCTATATTTCCTTCCTGCAATATGCTAGATTATTATTGTATAATAAAAATACACCTTAAAGAAGATCACAAAATTGCAAATTGAAGATTGTAAGAAAAGGGGTCTACGCGTGAATGTGAGCAAAACCAAAATAATGGTCTTTGAAAGAGATAAAACCAGAACAGATGTAAGAGTAACAATAGGTAATGATGTACTAGAGCAAGTGGATGAATTTGTATATCTTGGATGTGGATTTATCCGAGATGGAAGGTACACCACTGATATAGAGCGAAGAGTGAATGCGGGAAATAGAGTGAACGGAGCGTTGGGGCAACTTCTCGGCAGCCACCACCTCAGCCAGAAGGCACGTGTAGCAATACATAACGCAGTGCTTGTCCCAACATTACTGTATGGAAGCGAGAGTTGGGTATGCAGAAAAGAGTATGATAGTAAAATTAATGCGGTCGAAATGCGATCTCTGCGGAAAATCTGTGGAGTTAGGCTGACCGACCGCATTCGTAACGACGACGTAAGAGAGCGAGTAGGTATGAAAGAGAGTATTGGTGTAAAGATGCGAAAGGGAATGCTCCGATGGTTCGGACATGTGGAAAGAATGCCGAACGAACGCCTGGTTAAGAAGATATACAATGCGAAAGTGGAAGGATGTAGGTACCGAGGGAGACCGAGACTAACCTACTTAGACCAGATCGGTCATGTACTGAAGGAAGGTGGAGTCAAGAGTCTCCGAAACCGGCGAGCGTGTATGAAGAGAATTATGAATGTTGAGGAAGCGAGTGAAGTATGCAGAGATAGAGTTCTCTGGCACTCTGTTCTCTCTGCCTACCCTGCAAGGGATATGGCGTGATGATATGTATGTATGTGTGTACAAAATTGCAAGCACAATTCAATAACAAATTAATAAGCCGATCATTTGTAATACTGCTATTGATAATGATATTAATTATGTATCTCTTAATCAACTATTATAATCATCATCTCATATATGTATGGCCCACTGTTGGGTTAAAATTAACTTACTATACCACACTGGTCAGGCGTGTTGGTTGGTATAGGTTTTTGTTTCAAGTCTACCTTCTCTTGCATAGATGTTGTATGCTTTTATATCCCTTACTCGTCTCTTACGATCATCCACGGGTAAGATATAGGGTGGTGAATTATATTCTTACTCCGTCACCACACGGTAATAATAACAAAATCAAAATATAAGAATTATCATTCAATTACTAACATAGAATAACAATGCAATTACTACATCAAATATCATGAAATAAATTATCATAGTTTTAGTCAATCTAAGATATTAATATAATAATTAAAAAAAAATAAAGATATTTATGTTATAATAATTTAAAAAAATAACAAGAAACACAATAGAACATCAATAATGCTTTTTGTTTTTTTATTGTCTTTTGATGGTAGACGAGCAAACAGCGTAACCTGTTGGTATGTGCCACTCGTGAATCTCAGTAATATCATATATACAGAACTGAAGAAATGTGATGTTCTTAAACCTCGCGTAAAGAAAGATGTGTCATAGCGCTCGACTTACACCGCAGCTGGTATAAATTCATTCCAGAGCCTAGACGTGGGTGAGAGTGAGGAACGCTGAAAACATACAGTCAAGGACAATATCAATTCTAGGTAATATTTGTGAATTTTCCGTGAGGTGACGAAGTATGATTATATTTAACCACCCTTCTCGCGGCCGTGGGTGTCATAAAAGGCGGCTAAGGGATATAATTTGCAGATAAAATTTATACAAGAGAAGAAAAACTTGAAATAAAAGCCTATACGAACCCCTCTGATCAGTGTGGGATAGTAAGTCCAATTCCTTCCTCTCGTGGATAGGCTCCAACTCAAGGGGACATATATGATGAGCTAAGATGATGATAATGATGGGTGAATCTTAGTGCGGTGTTGAGTGCTACGACGATAGAAAGGAGACGTTGATGCCAAGTCAAACCGCTCCGTAGAGTACTCCAGTGCAGAAAAGTCCAATAATTGAAGTTATCAATAGTATAACTTCAGATACTGGACTTTTCTATAAGTTCTTAATATATACTCAAGAAAAAGCATAACGTCTCATCCATGCCCGATAGAATACAGGATTTTTATCTGACAATATATAGCAAATAAAAAAATGTTGTTGATAAATAATTGTATTACCGTCGGGGTAAGAAGAGGGGGCTTACCCTTCGGTAAAGATGAGAATATAAATAGATAAAAAGAAAACTAGTAGGAAAATGATGTAAATGATAATAATTTTATTTTGTATTTTGAAATAAACGGTCCTCCCGTGACCATGATCACTGTGAAGTGTTCGAAACGGCGGGAAATGAAAAATCAAATACGAACGCTATGGGATCTGTAAAAGTAGTTTTATTTCAAATGTATAATACTTCGCGTAAACATTAGAAATCATTATTTTGCATTTATCAATCTGTCTACAGTGTCGAAAACATATGCTGTGTAAATGTATTGTCGTAATAATAGTTATCACAAGTTTACTCCATTGCAATATGACGTACGCAACATTACCCGCCAAATGTGCCGTATCTAAGACGTAAATAATTATAATTTATCAACACGATGCAACAAGGCACCGGTCACGTCTTGAATTAACGTACGAACGTTACATCCAGTAACTTCACAGTTTGTACTTACCATTAAACGCGAAAGGGACAGCGATACTTTCAGGCCCTTGTAAATTGAAATCGCAAGGGTTCACGCTCGTCAATAAACAGTGAGCAGAGCGAAACGTATCATTGTTCTCTGTATATTTTAATTATTAGACACGGCCCGAGGGCCAACCCCTCGGGTGCGAAGGGCCTTTAATAGCAACGATCTTTCGTTCGCTCTGCTACGTGGACTGTTTCCTTTTACCTTTGTTGTTTTATGTTATACACGCTTAATAATTAAGCAGGGTTAGTAACTACGATTCTCATTGCATTTATGTTTAAACAGTAGTACTGCATTTAATAGAATCATATATTTAGTTTTCCCGTGTGGTGACGGAGTAAGAATACAATTCACCACCCCCTATTTTACCTGTTTGTGATCGTAAAAGACGACTAAGGGATAAAATATGCTTCTTTGCAAGAGAAGGAAAGCTCGAAATAAATCCCTTTACCAACACGTCTAACTAGCGTCAAGCCTAGCAGTAGGATATATATATATATATATATATATATATATATATATATATATATATATATATGAGCTAAAATGATGATGATGATGGTAATAATAATTTTCATATCTAACTAAACAAGATTTATAATACTCAATAACAAAGATTTTTAAATAAAATATTTTTCTTATTTGAGAATAAGGAATAAATACGGCGAATAGGGAATTATTTCTTTTCAGATGCATTGTCTTTAATGACAAGTTAGATTTCGCTTGCCTGCTGTTTAATAAAAAAAAAATTAAGTTCGTGTGAATTCAGACTAAAGAATGGACAACTATTTCTATGCGTGGAACTCCCACACGCCCTTGAGGTAAACTTTCTTTGATATTGTCACAGATGACATTTAAATTCCTTACTTTAAGTAAGTATAATTCTATATTTGTGGATGGAGTTAAATATAAATAATCCTTTGACTTTCACAAAGAACAGATTATTTTATAGATAGAAAGGACAATGCGATAAGAAAAAAGCGCAGTTGAGGTAAATATTATTCTATACTAACTATACAGAATTTATTTTCATACAAACTTTGGTTTACAAATTGTAAGAAGTAAATAATAGAGCCGCATCTATTATTTGCCGTCTCTGACTCAGTCATAATTGTTCTAATTTACACTTAACCAAGCTTTATACATTTACGAACGGGTGTACCCAATATAACACGAAAAATAAACACACTGAAATGGCAAGTAGCAGGCCACATCGGCCGATGAATCAATAATCAAAAGGCAAATACAAGATGCTTTAGGAACCTTCTAGAAAACTTGTAACACCATTGGCGATTTACCTGCCAAGCCTACCAAGCCGAGTAATTAAGATATTATTCCATATGAAAATAAAATGGTTTAGTAATATGACGATACAGCTAAAGCTTGCAACTGCTCTCTTACACTAATATTAAATTATATTTTATTCTTACAAAACTTAGACAGCTTTTATCATTAAAGCTCAGCTTAAGCTTAGCCACAAATGTAAATTAAATGGTTCGGTCCCCAAGGGACGTAAATGGTTTGAATTAAAATCTCTACTAAATTAATGTAAAGAATGTCAGAAGATACTTTTGTCTTCAATTTTTTATGATAATCACTGAAGGGGTTGGTTTCAGTGCAAATTCCTTTCTGAAAATTGTAGCCGGTAGGATGGTTTTCAAATGTAAGCTCCTTAGATTCAAATAGAAAATTAATCTTTTTGAGAGTTTATAACAGTGCAATAAAAAATATTTCATTACAGTAAATTATAATGAAATGGTTACAATATTATGCCCGCAATAATAAGCAGTAATATATAATAGATATATAATCATATATTGCTTTATTTATACTTTATTAAAAAATGAATAATTAAACTTATGTATATCAATAAAAAAAAAGGAAAAAATAATAGAAAGTTAAAATATTTTTTGTAAAGCCACAACGTTGACAATTTCTCTGGCTTCAGCCGCGGGTCGGTTTGTCCGAAGTAGTATCACACTCTCGCAGAAAATCGACGTCTGAGTAGTGGCAATACACTATTGCTTTTCTTTCGGCGAGCAAGAGAGCTGATGTTCAACTCTCTGGGTGGATTCCATTAGTGGACAGCGGCTTAGCTGTACTCCTGATATTGCAAAGGTCCATGAGTGATAGTAACACTTACCACCAGGTGAGTTGCTTGCTCGTTTACCACATTAAGCTATAAAAATGAATAGATGCAGCTATAATTTACCAAATAATAATTTGGCCTCTGTCAGCCTATATATATATACAATGTTGTTCATAGGTCCCCCAACTAAGAAGTGGTAATGCCATAATCGCCACACTTGCCATGTGAAGTGGTGAATCATTATTTCCAGGAGAGTACTGCTGCTCTTTCTATTGATGACCTCTCAACCTATTATTACGACTTTCATGGCAAATTAACGCATAATGTTACATTGAATTCATATATCCGTCATCAAAAGGGGGATATGTTAGGTTAGGTGCAATATTATTAAAAAGTCTGCTTTATTTTGAATAATCATTAATAAGCATATTGTATAGTAAATGCAGCATATAATAACGACAATGCTGCAGAATTTCCTTACAAGACAATAACAGTAAAGTTAGTTTACAACTAGCCCGGTAGTTTCATCTCGATAACGCAATTTGTGAGACAAACATCGCGTAGGCGTAGCAGCTCAATTACAGAGGGATATTGTTACTAACATATACATACATGCATATTAACAAATAAGTGAATGTATACTCTTCATTAATTTGATCAAGTATATTATAACATTTCTTGCCAAGGATGTGCAATGAAATTTAAAACTATAACTATAGACGAATTTATATTAAACTTTCAACCTAATCTCACGTCATACAAAGAACAAATTATTAACACATGGATTGGTCTGGGTACAAGTGGTAACTCATACATACACATACATACATATCATCACACCATATCCCTTGCAGGGTAGGCAGAGAGAACAGAGTGCCAGAGAACTCTATCTTTGCATACTTCACTCGCTTCCTCAACATTCATAATTCTCTTCATACACGCTCGCCGGTTTCGGAGACTCTTGACTCCACCTTCCTTCAGTACATGACCGATCTGGTCTAGGTAGGTTAGTCTCGGTCTCCCCCGGTACCTACATCCTTCCACTTTCGCATTGTATATCTTCTTAACCAGACGTTCGTTCGGCATTCTTTCCACATGTCCGAACCATCGGAGCATTCCCTTTCGCATCTTTACACCAATACTCTCTTTCATACCTACTCGCTCTCTTACGTCGTCGTTACGAATGCGGTCGGTCAGCCTAACTCCACAGATTTTTCGCAGAGATCGCATTTGTGTGTGGTGGTAACTCATTCTATATATATAACATACCCTGGCACCAACGTTCTAATCTATAAAATATCATCTCAGACTCTAGCGGCCTAGCCAGGAACTTGCTTAGTATAAGTAGTAGCCAGGTAAAAGTTCTCGTCAACTTTATCTAGTCTGGCAACGAGTGAAAGCTCTTTTTTAATATATAACATACCCTACGTAATCTTCAAAATATTATCCAGGTTCTAGGAACATAGCTAGATATTTTTCCAATACCATCGAAGACAATGATCGGGTACCGGTGGCCCGCTCGCACGGCGAAGAGAGGAGTTTTGCATGGTGGGTCTATGTGGTCACGCGCCACCTCTTCCATCACCCCGGACCGATTTGGTGGGGCGAGATCACGTCCATAGTCCACCGCAAAAAAAAATCCCAATACAGTAGTTGCCATTTTTTCTTCAGGTCATATAAGTTTCATTCTTGGGACATCACCTCTGCCATAATGGGACGTAAATTGAACTACTTATACCATGTTGGTAAGAAGATAGAGTTTCATTTGGAATTTTCTTTCTAATTTCGTCATATTATCTGCTTAGTCATTTTACCAAAGGGTAAAGAATAAGTTATGACTGGTATTCTTACTTAGAATCACATTAATAATACATTTTTGTGCTCAGACATTACAATGCTGAACATATTCTTCCTGCGAAGGGGGGAAAGTAGCATATTATAGTATACTGGTATATTATAGTGTATGTACTGAAGGAAGGTGGAGTCAAGAGTCTCCGAAACCGGCGAGCGTGTATGAAGAAAATTATGAATGTTGAAGAAGCGAGTGAAGTATGCAAAAATAGAGTTCTCTGGCACTCTGTTCTCTCTGCCTACCGTGCAAGGGATATGGCGTGATGATGTGTATATATGTATGTATAGTATATTGGTTGTGTGTCAAGTAGTATCATCATGGTGTAACAGGATGATGAGGCTTTTCATTGTTTCTCTCAAATCTTCTTAAGCACAGTGGCTAAGCAAATGACGATGTATCACTTATTATTGACGCTTCTTTAATACTCAGCTAATAATAATCTTTACCTTCGAATTCTGTTCTTATTCAGCCTTACATCTTGCCGTTTGGTGACGGAGAAAAATACATTTCACCACCTCCTTTTTTGATCAAAGGTATCAAGCAAAGTAGTGAGATTTTTTTTTATTGCTTATGATGGCAAACGAGTAAGCAGCACACCTGATGGTAAGTATCACTGCTGCCCATGGGCCTTTGCTATACCAAACGTATAACTAGGCCGCTGCATACTATTACAAACCCCAAACCCAGTCAGTTGGGCTTCGGGCTCTCTCGCTCACCGAACGAAGCGCAAGTGCCCGTTGCCATTACTCAGATGTCGATCTTCTGCGAGAGTGTGGTACTACCCTGGATGGACCGGCCCGCGGCTGTAGACAGAGAACTGTCAACAGCGTGGCCCTACCATTACCGCTATGTTATATTAATATTTTAATATTAATAATGTATCAATTACAAGTTGTTCTTAATAAATAAATAAAATTAACCTTATAAAAAAAAAGTATCTGCAAAGTGAATAGAAACTTCTCAATTTTATGACAGTAATATAAATTTAATACATTTACAAAATATTCGATAGCAAACAATCCAAGTTAATCAATCTTATATGTTTAGATGTACGAGTATATACACTCGTAAACCTTAATAGAAACAGATATTGGTATAACGGCCATATTGGCCAAAGTTTCAGTACAACTTGAACAGTACAGCTTTCAGTGGGCATGTAGATAAACTTGACATAGAATAATAATATTTAGCATGGCTGTAACGAAATAGATAACAGTCATATTATAATCTTGATATTATCGACTATCGTATCCTTGTGCTCTGTACACCGTATTTATTAATTATCAAACTACGAAACAGATATTGATAACACATCTAAACTATAAGTGTGTTTATATTTATCTTCAAATCACTTTAGATTATGTATCATAATTAACCAATAATGACTATCTCAAATCTATATATATGTATATAAGAAAGTTGTGTTAGTTATAACACTTGTAACTCGAGAACGGCTGGTCCAATTTTTATGACTTTTATGTTATTGAGTTTGTTGTCGTTAGGAATAGGATATATGATATTAAAATATGATATTAATGAACAAAAAAAAAAACCATAAAAAAAACTTCAGTTCTAAACGTTCATTTGTAGATGATGTAACAAAACGCAACTGATAGCTCACTTAATGGTTTGATTGGAAAATACTGCGAAAAGTTGAAATTAAATTTGACCGGTTAGTGTTAGTTTTGTGCGAGTGTTACGAATTTTTACGAATATTGATATAACGGCACCACCACCACTTACCACGGTAGAAGAACAATATATTGCACAAAAAGATTGCCGCGTTAATATTGCCCGACTTCGTGCTTCTCAAACACAAGAGCAAAGCGAGACAGCCGGTGCAACGGCTCTTTTGACAATGCGAAATTGTCGAGCAAATCTCAGAGATCAACAATTAGATCATTTTCAACGCGGTTGAAGAAAAATGTCGTATAACAGAAGGCAATTATTCGTCTTGCTATTAAAATACTTGATTTTTAAATTTATATATCAGTATGATAGTAAAATTAATGCGGTTGAAATGCGATCTCTGCGGAAAATCTATGGAGTTAGGCTGACCGACCGCATTCGTAACGACGACGTAAGAGAGCGAGTAGGTATGAAAGAGAGTATTGGTGTAAAGATGCGAAAGGGAATGCTCCGATGGTTCGGACATGTGGAAATAATGCCGAACGAACGCCTGGTTAAGAAGATATACAATGCGAAAGTGGAAGGATGTAGGTACCGAGGGAGACCGAGACTAACCTACCTAGACCAGATCGGTCATGTACTGAAGGAAGGTGGAGTCAAGAGTCTCCGAAACCGGCGAGCGTGTATGAAGAGAATTATGAATGTTGAGGAAGCGAGTGAAGTATGCAGAGATAGAGTTCTCTGGCACTCTGTTCTCTCTACCTACCCTGCAAGGGATATGGCGTGATGATATGTATGTATGTATGTATGTATATATCAATTATATTTATTATCATAATAAAAAAATAACTTAATAATTTTGAATTAATCGAAACCTGCACATTTATTAACTAACTAACTAACTATAAACGAAGTGTGCCGGGTCAACTAGTAATAAATAAATACTCTATCAATGAAAGGAACAATCACTAAAATACTCGAACATCAAGGTAGAACGTAAGATTAACGATACACCTCTGATATTATGATTAATTATTCTTTCTATTTACACGAGAAAAAAAATATGCTTACAATGTTTCTAATACGAGTGTAATGTCGTTCCGTCCAGAACATTCACTGTAAACAAAAGTTAGCAACGCTAATTATATTAAAAACCCAACGGTGGGATGACGCGATACTCCTCGACAAGGGTGCGCATTAATCATTTCAAAGTCACGTTATCTCACACTGAAAACACAAATAGTACCTACCTTCTGTCAAACACGCTAATGTTTTTGCTTGTGCTTAATATACTCGGTTGTTTACTGTAAGTTTATATTTGAGTTATGTAATCCAGTCTCATATGCCTACATATATGTTTAACTATCATTTACTGATCTATTTTTAAAGCAGCAATAACGTAATTATGTAAAACAAATACAGAGTAATTAAAAAGGCTCTTACATTAAATAAACAACTCACTATATGCCATCTGTTCGTCTCTTTATAGTTACCACCGATTCAACACTTGGGACGTCTGATCTTGGGATTATACTCTGCTTCTTCTGTTCAACTTCTTTGCTCTTGATTGTTCATATTTATATTGGAGGAAATTGGCCCATTATTTAAGTTCTTTAGGTCATTGGGCAGTTTTGTTATGGGAAAACGCTCTAAACTCTTTCAGCTGTCATACGTGATGCCTCAGCTATTGACATCACGTTTTGCATCTTTTTCTTTTTTTTTTGGGTTGACTGTGGTGTGAACACACGCCGTTTGTTCAGTTCGAGGCCACAAAGGGCGGCGCAGGGCCCCATAACCCACCGTCCTGATCACAATTGGGCCGGCCACTGGCCACTGGTACCGCTTTCCTTGACATCCATGGCCAGCCCGGCGAATGTTTTGTATCTTGCCGTTAGATTGACTATTTTGACTTTTAATAAGAAGTATTTATTCAGATTTTATTTCTTACTTCGTGGATGTCGTAAAAGACGACTAAGAGCCTTATAATGACCTGTGCCAACTCCATCTGATGCCGTTTGGTCAACAATTACATTCCCAAGGAGGGTTGGCGTCTGGCAGGCAGCCGGTCATAAAACTATTGCCAATAACTTTTACAATATATACTATGAAACAAGAGTACATATTGGATCGACCCCAAGTAATTGGGATAAGAGTAGGAGAATGATGAATGATATTATACCTATTATAATATAATATGACAAAAGAATTAATATTATATTAATATATAATATTATTTTCATCTTAATAAGAATGAAAAAAAAACAAAAGAAGATATTTTACAAAATATAAGAAAATATCTAATTGATCAAACTTTATAAAATTGTGATTGGATAATAATCATTCTTTTAGTAGTAAATTATAAATTAAAATGTGACTGCTATATTACTATTGATGATAAAAATGTAAAAAAATAATAACTTCTTAAAAATGTTCCTAATAAAAATAAATTTGACAAATTTCTTAAATACCCGATTACTTATAAATACCCGATTACGAAACGAAAAATTATGTCACAAGCGGGGTTCGAACCCGCACCTATTGGGAATCCGACCCAATCGTGCTGCCACTTATACCATCGTGAACTATTTTAGGACATGCAAATTTTCGTTTCATATTGTATCTTACGTCTTCAAGGTGACGTATGCCATCTACCGGACAATGTTTACACATTGTATAGGCTTAATTTCGTTTCGTAATCGGGTATTTATAAATAATTAAGCATATTAAATGCTAAAAATTTCAGTAATTTAAATTTCTTAAAGTTTTTAAAGAGAAGTATTTAATTCTGACATGCGGTCCTACGACTGATTTTTTAATAAGATTGACGAATTAAATTTTCATAGACTATTCGAGTTTTTCTTTTCTTGCAGTAGTTTTGGGAGTTTATGGCCTTTGGGCGTCTTTTATTTCATCCGCAGAATTGGCAATATAGTATATCATATAACAGTCAAATCCTAATACGACGGGATTTAGAAATGACATAGACTACATTGCGAGTGAAATATCCTGCGCCGTTCATCCGTGGTTTAAGTAAACCGGCATTAGAAGCGTCTGCTTCTACTTCCGTGAAGCCTGTAGAAGGTAGTCTCCTTGCAGATTAGTCAGTCAGTTATCGATTTAGAGCACGTTTAATGGATCTTATATATGAGTAATGTATGTAGTTTCACGCGTTTCACGAAACCACACTAAAATATAACTGGATAACAATAAAATCAGAATGGTCCTCTGTTTCTTTCATTTTCTTTACATTCACAATCAGTCTTCAGTAATGTGATTTCTACTACAACATAGATACGTCTACTACAACATAGATATTCTATACAAATCGTATATTAACACGTAAATACAAATTCTCATGTCAGAAATTTTGTTGGCGGCAGAAGAGACATCTTTTGCCTAGTAGTATTGGATTATTTTAACAGCATAGGTAATGCCCTACCCTAATGTGTAGATGACAATGTGTAGAAGAATAATGTGGTAGATAAGCTTACGATATTTATGTACGAATTAGAATAGAATATACCATTCCAAAAAGGAACTAATTTTGGAGTCTCACTATCTATATTTTGTAAAATTATAAAGTATTTACTATTTCAAAAACAGTTCTTACACACTATTACAACTTTGGCATAATCTCGCAACCTAAGTGTAGTTAAGGATAGAAAAAGCCTGGAGACCTATAACTCTTGTGTCTTGCGCGTCTTGTGTGCTTTAAACCAGACCAGTAGGCAGAAACCCAGTGTGTTGATGGCAATAGTTAGCTAGTGAAATATACTTTTTTTTATTGCTCTTGATGGCAAATGAGTAAGCAATACACCTGATGGTAAGTTTTACTGCCCTCATAGAACTTTGTAATACCAGGGGTACAGCTAGGCCGCTGCCTACCAATAAAAAACCCAAACCCACCCAAAAGTTGGGCTGCTCTGTCACTCACCGTACGAAACATAGCAGCATATTGTCACTGCTCAGACGTGAGTTTTCTGTGAGAGTGTGGTACTACCCCGGGCGAACCGGCCCGCGGCTGTAGACAGAGAACCGTCAACATTGTGGTCCTACCACTCTTAAGTTTAAATAATATTGAGTAATTTTTTTATATTAATAAAGTACTTATAAAACCCGTTTACGAAATGAAAAATGATGTCACAAGCGGGATTTGAGCCCGCGCCTATGGGGATTCCGGCCCAATCGTGCTGCCACTACACCACCGTGACTAATTGTAGGATATGCAAATTTCACTTCGTATCATATTTACGTCTTAAGGTGACGGTATGCTATCTACCCGACAATGTTTACACATTGTTATAGGCTTAATACTTAAAACTTTACAGTTAGAATTGTATTAAACGATGACACAACCTTGTTATTTAAATTACTGTAATTTAGCATTTAATATGCTTAATTAATTAATTAATAAAGTACATTAAAATTAATGTAGCCAGTTACTACCGGTCTGCTTATTTGTATTGATCTCAATTACTAATTATTGCAGGTCAACAATACGCTATTAAAATTATGAATTTATCATTGCGTTCATATATTTTTTTTCTAAAATGACCCTAGCACTCTCATTTGTTCAAGAATTATGACCAATAATAACCTACTTTATGAGACGGCCATATAACTTGAAAGCTAAATGGCGTCTATTGAGTACGCTGGCCATTTAATAGCTGCGCTACTCCCATATAGCAAAAAAAATGTTAATACATATAATGATTTATGGGAATAATTTGGCAATTATTGTATCAGTTAATACAGTTTATTTGTGTCATCATCATCGTCTCAGCTCATATGTATCTATAGGGATTTGATGGATATTATTTGTATATATGTACTGAATCTTAAAAATAATAAAATGTTAGCTATCTTCTTAGTAGCCTTAATCAAGGTTAAATCAGAAGATTAGTTAGATTAGAAGATAAGTTCACCACCCGTAGTTTAGTGGTAGGTTTACTGCATGAGGGCAATGCCTAGAGATGGTACACGAAAGGGTAAACCCGCGGGTGGGGCTACGCCGATGAGAAACACCGGATTTTAGTGGCCCACTTGCACGGCGTTGTGATGTGCGTGTACGATATGTTATAGGGTCGCGTGAGCGCCCCTTCCGTCGTCATCCCAGATGGATTGGGCGAACAATGATTATACCATAACCCGTCAATCATAAAAGGCACTCAGTAAAAGAAGTAAGTTTGTAGGCTATCTACTTTTTTTTAAATTTGCTGATCCCTAATTTCCTATTTTTTGTTTTTATTTTCACCTACCATGGATGAAAATAAAAACGTGACGAACGTGGCTACATTTGACGTTTTTAATGACGAGTCCACATTTGTCATAAAATGAAGGGATTTCCGTGCCATGAATATGCAAATAAACATTCGTGCTGATAAATTTATATTAATATTTCAACATTAATGAAAAATTCATAAGCAATTTATCCAACGTGTTTCCTTGTTTTTGTTTTTTTTTTATTGCTTATGGTGGCAAACAAGCAACCAGCACACTACTACTACACTGGTAAGTGTCACTGCCGCCTATGGACCTTTGCAATACCAAGGGTTTAGGCCGCTGCCTACCTATAAAATCCCCAAACCCACCCAGTTGGGCTTCCGGCTCTTTCGCTCACCGAACGAAGCGCGCACACGAAAGCGTATAGCACATTGCCATTACTCAGACGTCGATCTTCTGCGAGAGTGGGGTACTACCCCGGACGGACCGGCCCGCAGTTGTAGACAGAAAACTGTCAACAGCGTGTGATTTTATATTAATCACTATCAAAATTTGTCTATTTATTTTAGACCATATATACTTCACTGTTGTTGGCCTTTAATCTCTTTTACTATATGAAAGATTCAACCCCACTTTATTTCTTTGATCGGACAGTTTACAGGACAGTGTTTCCAATTTTCGCAAGAAACTAGAGAAGCCATTCTCTTCTTAACCGATGATGCTGAGATAGCGCCTATGTATTCATATTCCTTAGCTACCACCAAAAACTCCTGAGAAGGAAAAGTTTAATGACGTATCATATCGCTAAAATTATATAGTAATTCTCTCTAGAATATATTAAAAATAGGAAGCTCAATTCATTCATCATCATTCATTTCAGCCTATCGCCGTCCACTACTGGACGTAGGTCTCCCTCATGTTACGCAACAGAGTGCGGCTCTGTGTCACTTGCATCTAACGATGCCCATCTACTTTCACCAGGTCATACCGAGCCCACCACCAAAATGAGCTCATAGGGTACCGGAGCTGCCGGAACTGGGGGCCATTTCTGTTTTGCTCGTCATGAGAGGATAGTGTGTAATCGCCACGCTTGGCAGATGGATTGGCGATCACAGTGAGATGCTATACATTTCCCAGGAGAGAGCTGCTGCCAATTCTCCTGGTGAACTCTTAGCCGATTTTTACGACTCCCACAGGCAAGCAATGGGTGGAGACAATTGTATTCTTAACCTGTCGCCATACGGGAATCTCTATTGGTATCAAAATTTAGAAAGACCTATAAAAAGTTCAGTGTCTGCATTCCTCACACACTACATCAAATGGAATAAAAATGAAAAATCTAAATAGGTAATAAAAATTAAAACGATGTAATTATTAATGCCTTCCGTGTGGTGACGGAGCAAGAATACTATTCACTACCCCATATCTTACCCGTGGGTGATCGTACGAGACGACTAAGGGATATAAAACGCATATAAGATCTATGCGAATGCAGGAAAAAAAAAACCCTATACCAACACGTCTGACCAGCGTGGTATAGTAGGGTAATTTCCCTCCCATTACGGAGAAGGCCCGAGACCAACAGTGCGACATTTATGGGCTGTGATGATGATGATGATGAATTATTAATGTCATATTAAAATAAAATCCTTTAATCTACAAATTTCAATCAATTACGTACAGTTGATATTTGTATAGCATAGACCTGAATTATACGATCAATTAGAGTTAATAATCTACTTACTGTTTAGAGGTATAATTACCAACACAACAGAATTAACAGTTTCACGCATCAATATATTTCAAACGGCGAGGAATAGAACAATTAGCATTGAGTACCCGACACATAGTGCCTTAATAATGGAGCAAATTAATTAATTAAATATTATGTTTAGGTATACAATTGCCGTATTGTTACTATATAATATTAATATTATATTTTATGACGATGAACTATATAATAAATGTATAAAAAAAAAATATGTGTGTACTTATGTACACGCGTTAGAAGTTCTTCTTTGGCGTAACAAGATAAAAATCTTTTCAAAAATTTTATCTTTCGCCTTATTCTACGTTTGTATAAAAAAAAACGACACTAACAACAGAAAAAATGTATTTAATACATTGAAACTTATGTTATAATGCATTATCTAGTTAAAAAACTCAAAATGTTCACCATAGCTAACTTCAGTGTGCGCGTGCATCATAAAAATTTACTCTCATCATTTGCCCTAACGTGTCAAAAGAAGTATAACTTAAAAAAAAAAGTAATTGAGAAAAGAAGGTGTATTTTATAGAGTAATTGTAAATTTAAAATTGAAAATTGGTGGATCAATAAAATCATTATCAAAATGGCGACACCATAAGCTTTAGATGTTAATTCACTAAATAAATAACAACGGCAATACAATAATAAAATATACATTCTAGATTAATAAAAATGCATCCATAGTTCCACTTCACACACCTGTTTCAAGAGAACCTGTTCCTACTGTGGGTGGGTGTTAAACTTGGAATAAGCTCCTGATGAGAGATGGCTTAATAGTCACACAAACACAATGTTTGTAGATCTTCTGAAATATATTAAGTAGCCCATTCTTTGTGCGTTAATGATATGACTCAAGGTCGGTACCCGATCGGAGATCCTCTAACTAGGCAACAGCATTTATAGGCTAATTACAAGTAACTGTTACCATGAAATAGCTACTATAATCATGATTCAAGGCTCAGGGTTGCCTTCAAACAACTCTTCAGCAGATAACGACACAAATAAAAGTTTACATACGTGTTCAATTATACTAATTATACCACAGCAACTGTCACTATCACATGAGTGTACTACTCAGGAATGACGCTCACGCTGAGAGTATCTGCTTACCAATAACATCACCCCCATGGCATTATCTGAAAGCATCCTTTCCTATGAGTGTCCTAAAAGACGATGAATAGTACAACAATTATGTATTAATAGGTACAGGTAGACACCCGTGGCTAATTATGGTAAAAATATACTCTGAAAAATAAGAAAATATTTGTTAATTAATTCAAAAATCAATCTTAAAATAAAATACAAAATAATATTTCCACATAAATGTTATAATAATTTTATTTGTGGCCGATTTTTTACGACAAACGTCAGTTAGCACATAAATTATATTAGTATTTATTATTCTCACAATCGTTCAAATGTTTACTATATAGTTTGCCTGCGGACTTGAACTGATTCATATATGATACCATGCATTAATAGACCAAGATTAAAATACATTCAGCTAAATGCCGAATCATCTCAATCATTTACTTAAATTAAATATAACGAAGACAGACGATTGTAAGAAAAGGGGTCTACGCGTGAATGTGAGCAAAACCAAAATAATGGTCTTTGAAAGAGATGAAGCCAGAACAGATGTAAGAGTAACAATAGGTAATGATGTACTAGAACAAGTGGATGAATTTGTATATCTTGGATGTGGATTTAGCCGAGATGGAAGGTACACTGATATAGAGCGAAGAGTGAATGCGGGAAATAGAGTGAACGGAGCGTTGGGGCAACTTCTCGGTAGCCACCACCTCCAGAAGGCACGTTTAGCAATACATAACGCAGTGATTGTCCCAACATTACTGTATGAAAGCGAGAGTTGGGTATGCAGAAAAGAGTATGAAAGTAAAATTAATGCGGTCAGTCGTCTGTGGAGTTAGGCTAATCGATCGCATTCGTAACGACGACGTAAGAGAGCGAGTAGGTATGAAAAAAAATAAGTATTGGTGTAAAGATGCGAAAGGGAATGCTCCGATGGTTCGGACATGTGGAAGGAATGCCGAACGAACGTCTGGTTAAGAAGATATACAATTCGAAATTGGAAGGATGTAGGTACCGGGGGAAGCCGAGACTAACCTACCTAGACCAGATCGGTCATGTACTGAAGGAAGGTGGAGTCAAGAGTCTCCGAAACCGGTGAATGTGTATGAAGAGAATTATGAATGTTGAGGAAGCGAGCGAAGTATGCAATGATAGAGTTCTCTGGCACTCTGCTCTCTCTGCCTACCCTGCAAAGGACATGACGTGATGGTATGTATGTAAATATAACAAAGACGGCATACTATAACAAAATTTTGGTAATTAGCTCTTTGAAGCAGAATTTTATTCATTTTATAATAATAAATCAATGAGACAGATTGAAATAAAATTATATATATATATATATATATATATATATATATTACAATTAACACTGCCTATAAATTTCAGCTAAAATATATATTCAATTTAATTTATTATATATAAGAATCGCGAAGGCACTTACATATTGTAAATTTTACATATCTTCTTATAATAATCCAATAAACTTTTACCGGATCCGTACGCGAATGCCACTGCAAGATCCGGCAAGAGCGTCAGCAAACTTTATTATTTATATTTTACTGATTTATTTTTATATAAAGTTGTTTACAACTTGTTTAGCTAGTATAAGTTCCAGAATAACTTATTTAGTGAGTATTAGCTGTTTTGAACTTCGTTCTCAAACTCTTTAATATAATTCTAACTTACGTAATTCTCAAATATTATACTAGACCAAATAAAATTAGGGCATTGCAACTATTTTGCAAGTGTATTTCGCTATAAAAATGGTATTTTTTTATTGCTAGTGGTGGCAAACGAGCAAGCAGCACACTTGACGGTAAGTTTTACTACTGTTCGTGGACCTTTGCAATACCATGGATACAGCTAGGCTGCTGGCTACCAATGAAAACCTCAAACCCACCCAGTAAGTTGGGCTGCCACCTCTCTCACTCACCAAAAGAAGTACAGCAGCATATTGCCACTGTTCTGGCGTCGATTTTCTGTGAGAGTGTGGTACTACCCCGGACGAACCAGCTCGCGGCTGTAGACAGAAAACAGTATGATCCCTACCACTATTATCTATAAATACAAAAGTACGTAAGCGTATCGCTTTTTATTTTATACGCTGTAACGTCTTGTCTTTTAATTGGCATTCTCGTGTGGAGGCCTATGTCCAACAGTGGACGTTTACGGGCTGATGGATGGATGGAACGTTTTAACAGATGTGAGTTAAATTATGAATTAAGATTAAGTTTATATTCCGGATTAACACATTGCCTATTTTTTATCCAGCAAAGCGTATGGACATAAAATAGCTTGATAAAATATCAACAAAAACAGCATATATCTTTTCTCCGCGGCTATCAACATTGCCCCATTTCTCAGACAACGTCATGAAGGATTTATGCAAGCTTGGCAAAACCATACGTTACCTAAACAAATTAAATATACATGTAATATGTTAACTTCGTATCTACACCAAGAATGTTTCAAGATTCATTAGTATCTCCGACGCGTTGGATACTGTGTATCTATATATAGAATTCTTGATCATTCTTAACATTAACTACTTATAAATGAAGACATTATGTGTTTACCATTAAATCTTAGAATATGCGGAAAGAAATTGTACAATCTCTCTATAATCTTTCGTATCGCAATCACAGTTGGTATAAGTTTCATAGAAAAAGCTATATTATTTTTAGTGAATCCTCTTCATCACAAAATAATGCGCTCTCTGACGTTTGATACTTTCACTTTACAACACAAAAAAAAAAAATAATGGGGATGTCACACATATGTAGAAAACACGAACGAATACGAGTACAAAAGCTAACAGCAATAAAATAAAATTAATATTTTTAATGACTAAAGCAATTTTACAGTTTTTATGAAACTATCGCATGGCAATTGATTTTTACGTATACAGAAAATGCGTCTTGAAATATAAACTGAATTCTTCTCACGTTTCTTGAGTTCGTAATATTCGCCACGTGCAACCAACAAATTCGGCAGTAACAATATAAATAGCATAATACTAAGAGGCAGCTGCTAGCCGCCATAAAACACTTTATTAGTCACTGTATTTTATTGTTATACTTTTGCATGAAACCATCAGATCTGAGACTACTAAACGCATTTAATTAAGTTTAGATTGTTATATATAAATCGTACAAACAACGTTTTGGTTTTAAAATATTTTTTTACGGATTCTATCGCGTTTGTATTTGATTCTTAATTTAAAAAAGAAAATAGATTTATTTCAAATATTGATTTTTCATGTCTGGTATTTAATCTCTATCTCAAACGAGATAATTTTGCGTGTGACAACTTGATACAACTTGGTTGGTATGGTATGATTTGTCTTTGCTATTTCTATGTTTAGAATAGGCATGAGTTCGTTAACTGGTATTAAAAAGGTTCGCTGCAATAAATTTAACTAATAATACATAATTATAAAAACAAATAACTTTGCTTACTCACACGCATAGTAATGATAAACAAATATAATAGTTACGACCAACTATTGGGGTGGTTATAAAAATGTTTTATATCTATGTTTCAAACGCTACCGTCACGCGATTCGCATAACGTGACTATTCGTTCTAATTTCAGAACATTGTGGCATGTTAACATCTAATCAATACTATGTACCTACGTTTAAAATAATTCACTAAAATCTATCAGACCCGAATCGTCTTGTTCCATTCCACCGGCCGTATTCACGAGCATTTCTCAATTGACTATCCGACCTCGATAAGGGTAAAGTGAAGTACAACCACAAACAATGATATAATTTATTTTATTTATACAATTACGCATTTATCTACGAAGGGTTATACAAAAACGGAACCCTCCCTATATTTTGACAAATACTTTTAATGTTACATATTGTCCCTATTCGAACATAATTTTGAACGAAGATTAGGGAACCTGAACATAGATCCTATTCTTAGTGAAATCTTTAGATACATGGCTTATAACCAATATATCATCATCATTCTCCTATTCTTATTCCAATTACTTGGGGTCGATACAATCTGTACTCTTATTTTATAGTTACGTATTGTAAAAGTTATTGGCAATAGTTTTATAACCGG
Organism: Lymantria monacha; assembly: GCA_905163515.2. Classification (NCBI taxonomy): domain Eukaryota; kingdom Metazoa; phylum Arthropoda; class Insecta; order Lepidoptera; family Erebidae; genus Lymantria; species Lymantria monacha. Next base: position 38,000,326 of record LR991081.1, read on the forward strand.
CCGCCTGTCAGAAGTCAATCCTCTTTGGGAATGCTTTTACCGAATAATAATATAATAAGCAAATAATCTTACTGTATTTCATTTAAAGTTTCGTAATAACGCGAACGTTATGTGCACAACTTTCATTTTGTTAAATATTTTCTCAGATCGCGCTATCTTATTTTTTATTATTGTATAGAAATGCTACTAGATATCTAACTTGTAAGTAGTATGTATGTCGTGAAATCTGTTAGATGACGCCAGGTGTACCGCAATGGTTACGCTGTCCTTATCACTAAGAGGGAAATAAATGAGACGACTTTTTCCTGGTTTACGAGCAAGTCACTCAGAATTTTCTGTTATGTTTCGTTCTACTAAAAAAATATGTATCTATTTTTTTAGGTGCGTTGTCTAAATGAAATGTTATTTTTTACTTTCTTTAATACAGCGGCATAAAATTTTAAGGTACTGCTTAGGGGTTTTTCATAATTTTGTTTATAAAATATGTTGAAGAAATGAAGTTACGCTTGGGGTGTTGCAGGATGAAAAACTACTTAACAAAATTTAATATAACGTAAAAGCAGTCCCTCATAAATTTTTGTGATCCTTTTATGATTGAATTGGAATCTATGGATACTTTATTATTCTTACTTAGTAAACAGTTATGGTACCACTATGTACCTTGCTTTACTTGTGACATCCACGTAGGTACAATGATTTAAATTAATAGCTATGAAACACGAAACTTTAACTCTCTCTTGTATTATTCTTTGTTGAATAATGAAAAAGCTTTTTTTGTTTAGTGTAGAAGCGAATCATAACAAAAAAAAGTAATAAAATAACGATACGAGCATAGCAGGAGATAAATTGGACGTGGTCCAAACAAATAAAAAAGCTTCACTCAATTATCAATTTCACTTCACATCATCCCATCCTATAAATGCTTCAGTTTAATTGTAAAATCACAAGAGAGGTAGAAGCCACATTCTGAGTTAGTTTTTATTGGTAAGCAGCGGCCTAGCTATACCTCTGGTATTGGAAAGATCCATGAGAGATGGTTACATTTACTCACTGGTGTGCTTGTTTGCCGCCAAAAGGAATAAAGAAATGCATCACTTTTAAAAAAAAATCTCGTTTTACAAAGTGATGAATGTCTTGATTTTTAGTATAAGCACAGTATAAGCCCAAATTATGATTTTACTTTCAAATAAATCTCTATAGTGATTAGAATAGATATAACAAATGGGGGACGTCAATTACAGCCATAGAACTCCTTTTCTTTTATAAAGAAACTGTATATCATTCCGTGTGGTGACGGAGTAAGAATACAATTCACCACTCCCTATCTTACCAGTGGGTGATCGTACGAGATGACTAAGGGATGTAAAACGCGTATAACATATATGCGAGAGAAGGAAAACTCGAAATAAACTAACCAACACATCTGGCCAGCGTGGTATAGTAGGTCAATTGCACTCCCATTATGGAGGAGATTCGTGCCCAACAGTGGGAAGCATATGAGCTGAGATGATGATATATTATTCTCCCACAGTTATTGCATATTTATAAAGCCTTAAAATTATAATTGTAAGTGATTACTTAATCCCGACGAAGCCAGATGTTAAGTGTATTTAAACGCTAATGTTAGAGTATATAAAAACTGTATAAAGATACAGTTTTGTAAACTTTACAGTCTCGGTAATGTTACTGGTAATTCCACCCATACCTCCATCGGCCCCTAGACGTCCACTGTTGGACATAGGACCCTCTACGAGATTACCAGAACAGAAAATATCAGAACGGTCCTGTGCCACGTGCATCCAACGATTTCTTGCAACATTTATAAGGTCGTTAGTCCGCCTGGTGAGGCGACATCGGATTCGTGATTGCCTCTAGAGAATCTTTCTTCCTCAACGGTTGTAGGTTCGATGAATGATCCATACATATTATCACGCCATGTCCTTTGCAGGGTAGGCAGAGAGAACAGAGTGCCAGAGAACTCTATCCTTGCATACTTTACTCGCTTCCTCAACATTCATAATTCTCTTCATACACGCTCGCCGGTTTCGGAGACTCTTGAGTATATACTCAAGAGTCTCCGAATATATATAATATATATATATATATATAAGAGGAAGTTTGAAAGTGGCGCCAGTGACGGAAAAGTTGAAAAGTGTACGCCTGACTTGGTATGGACATGTGATGAGACGGGATGAATGTCATTAATAGTACAAAAGCAGGCGTGGATTCCTTAGACCAGAAATGTGCAAATTATTCAGTGGCTAGAAGAGCGCGACGATGGCCGTATGTAATATTTTCAGCTATTATATGTTGAACATTTCAATGGTAAATGGTTATGTTTTATGGAAAGCAGCAAATGTAGGCAAGCGCCTAAAAAGGAAGAATTGAATAAAAAAAATTGGAATCGAATTAGTAAAACCACATGTGATAGACAGACAAGTAGAATGTTCAAATCTTTCTGTAGATCTTAGATGAAGAATAGAATATTTTTTGAAGGAACATCAACATGAAGAGGTGGAATTGCAACAAAATGTATGTTCCTCTGACTTGCAAACAAATAGTTCTAAAAGAGGAAGGTTCTATCTACGTGATCGTAAGAAGGTCGTCAAATCAACTAAAAAGTGTAGCAAGTGCCAATATTTCATATGTAAGGACCATACCGCCAAAACAGTCACTTGTACCAAATGTTAGAGTCAACATTAAATATTTATAAAGCTATTTTATTCGTATTTGTAAAGGCCATAGATTTACCGTGTCATTTTTAAATTTTTAGCTGATCTCGATAACTGTGGTCATTTTATATTATTTAGATAATATTAGAAAAAGATATACCGAAGTGATTTTTTGTTATTTTTGCTTATATTTTATTTTTTTAATCTCTGTAGTTGCCTCTTAAAAATTTTGTTTTTAAAAGTAGTGATAAGTTCGAATGAAGAAAAAACTATTAATGATAAATAAAAAGTGCCATAAGTGTGACCTATTGTTTAGATTATAAGTTGTTTTTTGATAATTAAAACAGATAAAGACGACTCCAGATACGTTGCCACTTTTAGCGACTCCAGCTAAGGGTTAAGTAAGAATGTTGAAGGCTTTAGGGGTAAGGGAAGACCGAAGAAAAAATGGATGGATTGCGTGAAGCATGATATGAATAGAAAGGGAGTGAACGCAGAGATGACATCGGATAGGATTGAATGGAAGAAAAGGACATATTGCGTCGACCCCAAGTAATTGGGATAAGAGCAGGGTAATGATGATGATGAATGATGATATATATATATATATATATATATATATATATATATATATATATATATATATATATATATATTATACCATGTTGGTATATTATATAAATGACATAGCACCCAAAAATCACGGTCAATGCACCAGCTAAAAGATCGTGTACTAGCATTTTCAGTACGTAGAGATTTATCAACACTGAAAGAATTTGTGATACGCAGTCACAATATATTTGCTATGATTTTTTTTAAATACTGAGGGTATTGTAAGCTATTTTTAGATATTACATTAAAAAGTCAATTGCTTTATTATAAAAAATACATACGTTTGACTCACTTAGAGCTTCAATTAGAATTGATATAAATGCAATTTGGAGTAGTTGTTAAAATATAAAATGACAGAGAAAGCATATTATAGTACGGGATATTAAAATTAAATTAATGTCATATATACGAAATATCCGAATGACTGGTATTTTTTTTTGTAGCATGTGTTTTATATTATAATATATCTTTAGGTGTTGCGACGGAGTTTTATCATCATCATCTCATCATCTCGGCTCATAATATGTCCCACTGTTAGGCTCGAACCTCCTCGTTCGCTAGCCCCGCTGTCGCGCCACGGCTGCGGAACTGGAGTGTCCTGGAGGAGGCGGAGACCCTGTCGGACCACCGGTACATCCAGATGGAGGTCTCCCCCCGGGAACCCAGTAGGGGTCACAGGGCGGACAGAGCTCCCGCGTTTCCGCGGTGGGCTGTAGGTCGTCTTGACAGGGACCTACTGGCGGAGGCGGCCATCGTTCACACGTGGCTGCCCTCACCGCCCCCAGCGGACGGAGTGGACGCTGAGGCTGTCCGCATCCGCAGTGCGTTAACGCAGATCTGCGATGCGGCCATGCCCAGGGTGCAGCGTCTACCTCCGAGGCAGGGGGTCTACTGGTGGTCCCCAAGACTGGCGGACCTTCGTGCGGCGTGTATCAGTGCCCGAAGATCCTACACCCGCAGCCGGCGGCGTCACCGCGACGACGAGCGGGAGGGCCAGCTGTACGAGGCGTACCGCAGTGCGCGGACTGCCTTTCGGCTGGCCATCCGAGGCGCCAAGGGTGCGAGTTGGCAGGAGATGCTGGACGGTCTCGACCGTGACCCTTGGGGCCGCCCGTATCGCGCGTCGCTGAACAAGCTTCGCGCGCAGCCCCAACCACCGAGACCCTCCAGCCCGACTTCCTCTGTAGGGTGGTCGAGGAGCTGTTTCCACGGCAGTCGGAACACATGCCCCTGGTCATGGCTTCGCCAGATCAAGACCGGGAGGCCGACGACGAGAGTGTTCCGGCCGTGATGGAGTCAGAAGTGGGGGCGGCAGTGGCGCGGATTCGTTCCGCCACCACGGCCCCCGGCCCGGACGTAATGCCAGTCCGGGTGTTGACGTCGCTCCTCGAGCACTTCAAGCCTCGCCTCAGGCAACTGTTCAAGGCCTGGCTGACGTCTGGACGATTCCCTGAGTGCTGGAAGGAGGGGAGGTTGGTTCTCCTGCCAAAGCCGGGACGGCCCCCAGATTTGCCGTCGGCCTACAGGCCCATCGTGCTTCTCGACGATGTGGGTAAGCTACTGGAGCGTGTCCTCGCTGCCCGCATCATCCGACACCTGGAGGAGGTGGGGCCCGATCTGTCGGACGCTCAATATGGGTTTCGGAGGGGGCGTTCGACCATCGGGGCCCTGCTACGCCTGAGGCAGACGGCCACGGAGGCTGTCGCCGGCAATGGAGTGCTGTTGGCGGTGTCGCTGGACATCGCCAACGCATTCAATAGTCTGCCATTCAGCTGCATCAGGGAGGCGCTCCGGTTCCATGGAGTGCCCCTGTACCTCAGGCGTCTGGTGGCAGAATATTTGGAGGGGCGCAGTATCCCCTGCGCGGGTCCCGCAGGGGACACGGTGCGGACGCCCATGTCGTGCGGTGTTCCACAGGGGTCGGTTCTGGGGCCGACTCTGTGAGACATTGGGTACGACTGGGCGTTGAGAGGGAGTCTCCCCCCGGGCTGAGCTTGGTGTGCTATGCTGACGACACGGTCGTCACAGCCCGGGGCAGGACACTCGAAGAGGCGGCGAGCCTGGCCACTCTCGGCACCGAGGAGATGGTCAGGCGAATCGAGGCGCTGGTGCTCAGGGTGGCCTTAAATAAGTCGGAGGCCCTGTTATTCCATGGGCCACGGGTAAGGCTGCCAACCGGCGCCTCGTTAGTCGTCAACTCCATCCAGATCAGTATCCAGGACCATATGAAGTACTTGGGTCTGGTGCTCGACGGGCGATGGTGGTTCCGGGAGAATTTCCGACAGATTGCTCCCCGGCTGGTCGGCGCGGCGTCCGCCCTTTCTCGGCTCATGCCGAACGTGGGCGGACCCAGTTTCAAGGCCCGACGGCTGTATGCGGGGGTGATCTGCTCGATGGCCATGTACGGTGCACCCGTGTGGGCGAGGGCTCTGAACGCCCAGCTCAGGCCGGTTCTGTGGAGGCCACAGAGAGCCATGGCGGTCAGAGCCATTCGCGGGTACCGCACGGTGTCGACAGAGGCGGCGTGCCTATCGGCCGGGACACCCCCGTGGGACCTAGAGGCGGAGATGCTCTCCGACCTCTACCGGCGGGTTACCTCAGTGCGCGACGAAGGTAGCTCCCCATCGTTGAGCCACCTGGCGCGAGGACGCACGTCGAGACGTCATTTCCCGTTGGGTTACGCGGCTGGAGAGGCCTAGACACGGTTTCGTTACCGTTGAGGCCCTCCGGCCCGTACTGAAGGAATGGATGAAGCGGCGGCACGGAGTTCTCACCTTCCGACTGGTGCAGGTGTTGACGGGGCACGGGTGCTTCGGGAAATACCTGCACACGATCGTGTACAGGGAATGGACTCCGGCCTGCCATCATTGCAGTAGTGACGAGGACACGGCGCAACATACGCTCGAGGAATGTTCAGTCTGGGACGGGCAGCGCCACGACCTCGTCGCTATTATCGGTGCCGACCTGACGCTGCCGGCTGTCGCGAGCGCGATGGTCGACAGCGTCAGGAATTGAGACGTGGTCGCCGCCTTCTGCGAGACTATCATCTCGCGTTAGGAGGCAGCGGAACGAGTCAAGGAGGACTCCCGCGACCCGGGCCGCCGCCAGTGGCCGGGGCGGCGTAGGCGCGAATACCTGCGCCTGATGCCGCCCTAACCCAGGCCTCGGGTGATCGGACCGGGGAATTGTCCGGTCACCCGACGCGAGGCCACCGCGTGAGGGCGACGCCCCGACGGGGAAATCTGTCGGGGCGTCGACGAGAGGAACCTGCGAGGGTAAAATAAACAGAGTACAAAAAATAGCTAGTGATATTTTAAATGAGTATGATATATTGCATTATCTCACCCCTAACTGTGGAATTGAACAGCAGCTATCGAGTATAAAAACTAAATTAACGGCATACACTATGAATGACTACTGCATTGTACTACTTGGTCCTGCGGATTTTGAAACTACCCACAATTATCACGAGAGCTTACATTAGGAACATTGTTCGAGATATTAAGAATACAAATCTTATTATAAGCCTACCTACTTATAAATATAGTTATCAGACCAAATTGTATAACAGCAGAGTGGAAAAATTTAACAAATTACTTTATACCGATGAATCGACTAACAAATACGCATATCTAGTAGACTCAAATTTTAATATGGAATGTAATTATAGTATGTTTCATAAAAGGTCAGGATTTATTAATAACAATGGTATATCTACTATATTCACAGATGTAAAGCAATTAATTAGCTATATAAAAAAGAGTAATAATAATTCAAATGTTAATTCTATAACTTGCTTTGGAACAGCTTTGCCTAATAGATGCCATTCTAGTCCAGATTTAAGAAATATTAATGATAAAGATTTTTTTCGTCTATAATAGATTAGTTATAATGCATCAAAATATTAACGGGTTGATTAATAAGTCTGATATTCTCTATGTAAATCTTCAAGAACTTCAAAAATCTGGTAGTAATGTTGATATTATCTGTATTACAGAACATAATATGAATAAGTTAGACCACGTACATTTAGTGTTACCGAATTATACTTTGAGTGCATACTATTCTAGGAATAATAGAAGTGGTGGATCTTGTATAATTATTAAAAATACTTATAAATTTCGAATATTAAATGACATTGCCGATTTAAGTGCTTGTAACATTACAGAATGTTCAGCAGTAGAATTAATAGACCATAATATTATTATTGTATGTATCTATAGGCCACCTAAATACACTCAAGACATGTTAAATACATTCTTTAAAATTTTTGATGCCATTTTAGTAAAGATTTATAAACGTAAATTTAAAAACTTAATTGTATGTGGGGATTTTAATATTGACCTTTCAAAAAGAAATCCCATCTCTCAAAAACTAGAACACTTAATCTCAAGTTTTGACATGAAAATAGGTACACGGCAAGCCACTCGCCTTATTAGTAATACTTGTATTGACAATATCTTCTGTAATATTAAGGGTAGCAAATGTGAAATAATAAATCTAGGTATTTCAGATCACACAGCTCAAATACTATTATGCCCAACCAAAAAAACTTGTACTCTAAGCCATTGGTACACACAAAGACGGGATTTTAGTAAAGAAAACACAAATAAATTCCAAGAATGCTTACAGAGTTTAAGTTATCAAGAGATCTACTTGAGCAATGATGCAGAAACAGCTTTTAACACATTCTATAACTATTTTAAACTTTTTTACTGTCTTTGCTTTCCAGTTATAAGAATTAGAAATACCGTTATTCAGAAGCCGAAATGGTTATCTAGAGTCATTACAAAATGTTGTCGAAATAAAAGAAATCTCCTATGGAAATATAGAATCAATCCAACTAACGAACGTAAACAAATGCTTAGAAATTATAGCACCCGTCTTAAAAATATTATTAAACTCACACAGAGATCACAAAATAATTATTATATATCCACTGCATTTAATAAGTCCAAAGCTACATGGAGAGTTATTAACTCAAACAAAGCAAAAAAAATTCCAAAGGAAAATATTAAACAAATAAAAGGAGATAATGACAAAAATATAATATCTGACCCTAATACCATAGCCAATGCATTTAATAACTTTTATATTGACATGGTTAAACCAAACAAATTTTATAATGATATTCATAATCTACAATCCAATATTAATATAAATGAATTGACATATAATACGAAATTAATTAGTAATAATAACACTGCAAACTCTTTATTTATGAAACCAGTAACTCCATGCGACATTTTTAAATTGATTAATTGTCTAAAAAATACACAAAGTACAGGTTATGATGAAGTAACAACTTCATCCATAAAACACGTGGCACATATTATATCTCCAGTACTTAGCCACATTATTAACTTATGTATCGAAAATGGTGTATTTTCGAGTACTCTTAAAAAATCTGTTATAAAACCACTTTTTAAGAAAAATGATACAGAAGACAGAGCTTGCTATAGACCAATAGCTTTGCTACCTATATTTTCTAAAATAATAGAAAAGGTTATTTGTAATGCACTTAGTGAATATTTCGAAGAGCATAACTTGTTTTCAAATGAACAGAAAGGTTTTCGTAAAAATAAATCAATAAATATGGCAATTTATGACCTATTAAAACCTATATATGTAAATGCTGATAAACGTGTTCCTTTATGTGCACTATATATGGATATGACAAAGGCTTTTGATTATGTACATCATCAAACTCTTTTAAATAAGTTGCTATTATATGGAATTCGAGGTAATGTTCATAAACTATTAGAATCATACCTAAATGATCGATATCAAATGGTAGAAATCACAAGAATCTGTTCATTGACAAAAATGGAACAAAAGTATCAATCAAATGTAAGACAAGTTCACTATGGAGTTCCACAAGGAAGTGTTTTGGGACCCCTTTTGTTCCTTATATACATAAATGATCTACCAAGAACTATACAATATCCAATGATTCTCTTTGCTGACGATAGTACTGCCATTTTTACAGCACATGATCCTAATAAATTTGAATCTGACATTAATAATAGCTTAAAATTAATAATAGAATGGATGACAATGAATAATTTAGCCATAAATTTAACAAAAACTAAAATAGTTACTTACTCGAAAGTAATTAAAAATACTTTAAATATTCACTATGATAATAAAAAAATAGAGGAGGTAAACTGCATAAAATTTTTAGGTATCTGGATAGACAATGATATGTCGTAGCAAACACATATACACACAATATGTAATAGGCTGAATCAATACTCATACGCGTTGTATAATCTAGCAAAAGTTGTTGATAGATCAATTCTGCTAACAGCGTACCATGCTTACGTCTCGTCAACACTAAGATACGGCATTATATTTTGGGGAAACGCAAAAACTCAATATATGGATATGGTGTTCAAAGCCCAAAAGAAATGCGTACGCGCTATAGCCAATATATATTCCAGATTCTTGCAGACCATATTTCAAATATTATAACATAATGACATTTTCATGTATTTATATATATGAGGTAGGAATCTTTGTTAGAACTAACAAACTGCTATTTGGCGAGCTTATTTCTAAGAGAAATGCACTCAAAATCCCTGCTATATACCTCACAGAACAGCAATGCTAGACAAAAGCTTTTTCGGAATGGCATCAAGAATATTTAATAAAATACCTGCTGATATTTTGAAGACAACAAATTTGCTTAGTTTTAAAAATAAATTACAGACATTCTTAATTAATAAGACTTATTATAATATTGATGACTTTTTAAATGATCAGATAAATAAATTAATCAATGACATGTTTATAATAAATTGATAATATTGTATGCTCAGTGTAGCAGGACATAGAGAGCCTTACCAATTATGTACAACTTAATGTTAACCTATGCCCACAATAAATAAATTTGAATTTAAACCGCCGGGCGGACCACCGAAGACAAAGATCGGGTACCGGTGGTCCGCTCGCACGGCGAAGAGAGAGGAGTTTTACGGTGGGTCTCTGGGGTCACGCGCCGCCTTTCCGTCATCCCGGACCGATTTGGCGGGGCGAGACGCATCCATAGTACACCAATAAAAAAAAAAGGCTTGACCCTCCTCCGTAATGGAATGGAAAATAACTTACTGTGTGCTGTCTGCTCGTTTGCCACCATAAGCAATAAAAAAAAAAAAAAAAAAAAAACCACGCTGGTCAGACATGTTGGTATAGGATTTTGTTTCGAGCTTTCCTTCTCTTGCATAGATGTTATATTGCCTTTGTATCCCTTAATCGTCTCTTATGATGTAATTTAATTTTTAATTTATCTACGGGTAAGATAGGGTGGTGACTTGTATTCATACTCCGTCACCACACGGATAATTATAGAGACAGATATTTGAAAATATATAGATACAAATTATGCACGAGTGAAATATTATTTTTTTATATCTTATCGATATAAGAGGTGTATACCTATACCGGTTATTTAAATAAAACTATATTTTATTAAGAATTAATGAAATAATTAAAAGTTAGTTGCTGAGGCCCGATTATACGTAAGTCCATCAATTCCTAGTTGTGACCAAGGCTTGTATAGTGCTCTTCTCAAATAATGCGCGGAAATTAAAACTAAGTAATACTATAAAATATTATAAGTAGAACTGTATACATGACGAACAACGAGCAACATTCTTCACGTGCTAAAGGATTCATTTGTTTTTTTTTTCCATCATCAAACAGGTTTCTTGTTCAAGCCAGTTCGAAATTTAAATAAAACTCTGATAAGTTGCCTATTTGGTTGCAATATTTTGAAATAACAAATCGTTCCATTTTTAAAATACACGATAGATAGGAATTTTCACACTTTTTGCCAGCCGTTGCTCGCATGTATTTGGTCAGTACAGCAATATCGATATATCTCGAAGAAGGTTGTTAAAATAATGCTCAAATTTCCAAGCATGTTCGAGATAAAGTGCATATACAATAATATCTAAAATCAAAACAGCCAGTGGTACACTCAAACTGCAAAGATTACGCATCATGGTTTATATTATCACCGCTGTACCCACGATCTCTACGAAATACAAGACTGTTGATAGTCAGATCATGGCCTATCAATATAAGAAAACCTACATATAAAACAAATATTTATTTGTCAACCAAACCAATATTTTGTTAATAAAGCAAATAAAAAAATATATTTTCATATATTGTAACCAACATTTCGATTATATACACATCCTTTAGATACTTTAACTTAGATCTACAAACCCTTTTATTTGTGTCGTATTATTTAATATTGAGAGAACAGTGAAAATGCAAACCAAAACATACTCGTTGTTAAATTCTTTCTAAATCAATGGAGCGTATGGACTTCGGTTTATATACAGACATATTTTCGTTCTTACATCGGTAAAAGTAAACGATATATTCATTGTAAATCTCACTATTAGATTGAGAGACATGTATACAGTATGAGGTTTCTTTGTATACATGTTCTTCCAAGCATAACGAGTAAAAAGGGGGAATCTAACTTTCTACGTACATTACAGTATTATTCTATTTATACGTTGTTACCTTATTTATATTCCACGGAGATTTTTTTTTCGTTTCCACCTTAATAACAGAAATGGTATTATTAGTATACAAGCAATATAACGCTGACGTCAGCGTTGAATTGCGATTCTATAGGTTTATTTTACCGCGCTAGAATAATAAAGCATCCTAAGCAACCCAAACTAGAAAACGTATTTTCTTAACTTGGATAGGAATGACGTAGGGTAAACGTATTTTCTTAACTTGGATAGGAATGACGTAGGGTAAGTTTTCTTTTGTTTTTATTGCGTTTAGTAGCAAACCAGCAAGCAGTAGACCTGATGATAATTGTTGCCGTCCCTTTTTGACCGCTGCAATACTAGGGTAATTTATAAGCCATTGTCTACCAACCAACCCCACCAGAAGGTTAGGCTGCCAGCTCTTTCGCTCACCGAAAGAAGCGCAACAGCACATTGCCATGGCTCCGACGTCAAATATGTATTCTTATTATATTAAATAAAATTAGTAATAATTTTAAATTTGATTGATCGTAATTCGTTGGTGTTTTTAAAATAGCAATATATATTAATGTTTCAATTGGTGATTGCTTCAAAGAGAGGTAAAATAAACTATTACATTGGTTCATATTAAATGTACGGTGAAAAAGGCAAACGGCGCGGGAAGAATTGCTTTTTACGGATCGGCTAACATTCCGCGGTTCCTCGTGGAGTGGGGGGGGGGGCATAAAGGTGCGTGATAAAGGGGAGTGACGCGGCGCAGACCTGAAGGTGAAGGGGAGACGCGTTCGCAAAAATGAATTGTTTTCGGTTTACCGTAAGGTAACGTTACATTATTGCGTAACTTAGTGGCGTTTACACACTTAGTGTTTATATAATATGACAGCAATCTCGGGTTACAATAAATTCAAAATTGGTTTGGCCACGAACGTCAAGGATTCTGTACCAGTGTCCGACTCTATGGTGATATGTATGGAGGGAATACCGTGGCTCTCAACCCGATTGAGGTAAGCTAAGCGACATCGCCCAAGGGCTCCCCCTGTGGAGAACGGACCTCGGCTTGGGGCGTCGCTGGTGGCAAAGTGGGCGTGCCCACGTTTGGCTTTATGATTTTTGCACATCGCGATTTTGCACCTCGACGGCGAGGACGAAACCGCGGATATTTATGTGTAATGGCCTCACGAGCCGTGTAAGCTCTTAATTGAGCGAGTGTGATATAGTCGTCGTCATCGTCGATGACGTGCCGCGGACGTCGGATTTTTGATTTACGAAAGGGCGTGTAGGAAGCCGCCCCAACCACTACTACCCACCACTGAGGTGTGTCATGGCAGAGTCAAAGTAGCTCTGGGAGCACAGTTTCATAAATTGCCTGATGGTCGGTAGTTCGAGGTCGACATGAAGATCGACGTTTCGTATGAACCACGGTGGTCCCGTAGCTCGGCGCATGAACCTATTTTGAAGTGTCTGAACACTACGCTATCATAGGTCATGATTGGCCGTATGCAAGCGGTGTATAATCGGACCTTGGTAATAAAACCATAGTTCATCAGAGTATTACTATTTCTCTATATATTTATAGCCAAAGCTAATGACGATGACGATAAAACCGAAACGTTTCGGCTTTATCGCTCGCAAGTCTATTAAACAGCTTGAAGAAGATCCAGAAGCTGGATAACCTTATGAAAGGATCAGAAGCGCTAACCTCAGGGTAATGGATCTAGAACAGTAGCAGCATAGCAGAAACATACCCTGAAATATCGCTGCACACGAGTATCGCGCACTGAGGGAAGATAAGTTCTAATCTGTACAGATGTCGTGGTGGTTGATATACCGAGCGTCGTGGGTCTTATTCCCACATGGATTGATAGTTATATGACCTACAAATTATTGTTCCGAGTCTGGTTTAATTAAATAATTTGTAAACGTTAATTAGATATTTGTAAAGTTCTCTACAATACAAGGACCATTATACAATCATCATCATCATCACAGCCCATAAATGACCCACTGTTGGGCTCGGTCCTCCTCCGTAATGGGAGGGAAATTAACCTACTATACCATGCTGGTCAGACGTGTTGATATAGGGTTTTGTTTCGAGTTTTCCTTCTCTCGCATAGATGTTATATGCGTTTTATATCCCTTAGTCGTCTCGTACGATCACCCACAGGTAAGATATGGGGTGGTGAATAGTATTCTTACTCCGTCACCACACGGAAGATTACACTTTATGCAATGTATGCCTTTTAAAATTAGAAACAGAAGGTACATAGCGGGGTCTTATTATCGATTCCGATGCTTGTGGAGAATGTACCGTTATGAGAGGGAAACGTCACTGCAGTTATTTTTTAATTATACTTCGATATGAAATTAGTGGCGTAGCAAATATTCTAGAACGAATCAGAGGAAGTATTCTGGTATCACAGTACCATTTTTCTAGAAAGGCAGCATCTATAATTATCATTAAACGATAAAACACTTGATGTGATGTGAAAATATCTACAAATATATTTCATATTCATTCTTATGCGTAACTCTGACCTATCGTCGACTAAGTCAGTTAAAAACAAAGTTATACAGCATTTTCAATTTCCTCCCCGCAGCTAGATTGCGCTGCTGACACAATAATTAAATTTTACTCGTTACGAAACGTGATGCATTTTTTTTTTAGAAAAAAGCGAGCAACGCTTACACCTTACAGGTATAGTTTTTTCGAGAGTAAAGTTTATAAAATTAATTTCTAAAACCATTTTGAAGGCTTAAAATTTTCCAATTGTTGAACACTGTGGTATAAAATGCTAATGAAATTATCGATAGCAAAGTAATAAATTTTAACCGATACCTTTTTCAGATAAAATTAATGAAGCTGATGAATATTTGACAATGAAATTATTGATGACAAAAGAATAATTATTAAAAATATTTCTATCTTTTAGTATGAAAATTGTCTTGAGTTTAACAAATATTGGAAAATTATATAAACGGCAATTGGCTGGCAAACATTTTTTTAGGTGGCGGGCTACGGTACGGCACGCCCCGCTAATCCGTCCGGGCGACAGAAAAGCGGCGTACGAGCCCGGAGACCTGCCCTACATATATGTCTCGACGCCCTGTGGGTGGGTCACTGGAACGCGGTCTTTTTTTTCAGTAGCTCACCCTCACGGGTATCTTCTCATGTTATCTCGACTCATAAAGTGGATCTCGACGTCAAGTCGTCGTCTTCACGCGGTGGCCTCACTCCAAGGGCGACCAGACTATTCCCCGGTCCAGTCACCCGTTGGCTCGGCTAGGGCGGCATAAGTTGTAGGTATTCGTGCCTACACCGCTCCAGTCACCTGCAGCGGCATGAGTCTACGTAAAGGAGATCCTCCCGATCACCACACTGCCACACTGTTGGCAGGACGGAGTCGTCTCACTCCTTGCGACTGAGTACAGATACTTGCCAAAGTAACCATGGCTCGTCAAGACCTACACCAGCTGAAAAGAGAGAACTACGTGCCGCCTCTCCAGCCACTTCATCAGTACGGGCCGAACGGCCTCAATGACTCGAAGTCCGAATCGAGGCCACTCCAGCCGCGTCGCCCAATGGGAGAATACTTCCCGGCGAGCGTCCTCACGCCAGGTGGCGAGTCTGCTGGGTGAAACTTCGCCACCCTCCTCGCTAGTTGAAGACACTGGCCGATATATTTCGGCAAGCATTTCCGCCTCCAAATCCCATGGGGGCGTGCCCGCCAATCGCAGACTCTAGACGCTGCTACACATTCATTCTAATTATTAATGCAGAAGGAATCAAAGTTGATCTTTCGATGGCATAAATCTATAGGGTTATAGCAAGCAACATCAGAAATTTAGACGCAGTCACGGCCTTCTGTGATGCTATGATCTCACAGAAACGCTGTCCTAGTGCACCGTCATAGGGTCTGTATAACCTCGAGTACCTGCGCCTAGTTGTACCTTCTCTGAAGCAGCATATGTTCAGCCCCAGTATAACCCACCACCTACAGAAAGGCCTACTGCAACAGTACGATTGGATCATGCTAAGATGTTATGTAAAAGCAAGCCGTAATATTGTATTTTTCGTCTCGCACACGAGTAGACACTACACCTATGGGGGCGTCCATTAGAAGCCGAATCTTAGTAAATCTAACTTGGGTGAGAAGGCTTTGGTAAATATCAAGTAATTTTTTTAGCAGAAATAAAAGGGTGTAAAACTGCTTGAAAGTTAAGTTAAATGAAAGAAGAAAACCTTGATATCCAAGTTCAGCCTGCTCAAGGGCTCAAAAAATCTTCAAAAATGCCTCGCGTAATTAATGGACGTCCCATATGTATGTAATAGAATATATGTTATGCTTAGAAATGTGAATTATTTTAAAGCCGTGATTATAGAATACACTTGTAAACTATTCTGACGCACCTATGTTTCTTAATAACGCAAAGTTTAGTCATGTTATTAGGTATGTTAGTGGGGAATTCTAACTTAGTTATTCTAACTTAGTTATTAATGTATGTTTGGCTAAAAAGCTTGAACCAAACTCCTGGTTTCATTAATTTTAGCAGACAATCCTTGGCTTATCCCTAAATTTATAATAGTATTTCATGAGTGATAAGAGATATTAAACTATACAAGCGTATACTACAAATAGTTTTATGCCCAGTTTAAATTCTATATTTATTTATTATTTTATATATTACATAATTATTTTGTCATAATATACAACTTAAATAAAATGTTCTATAAGTATATATCCGCTGCATACAACATTTAAAATACACTTTCTAATCTATAATATCATACACATACATACATACATACATATCATCACGCCTTATCCCTTGTAGGGTAGGCAGAGAGAACAGAGTGCCAGAGAACTCTATCTCTGCATACTTCACTCGCTTCCTCAATATTCATAATTCTCTTCATACACGCTCGCTGGTTTCGGAGACTCTTGAGTCCACCTTCCTTCAGTATATGACCGATCTGGTCTAGGTAGGTTAGTCTCGGTCTCCCTCGGTACCTACATCCTTCCACTTTCGCATTGTATATCTTCTTAACCAGACGTTCGTTCGGCATTCTTTCCACATGTCCGAACCATCGGAGCATGCCCTTTCGCATCTTTACACCAATACTCTCTTTCATACCTACTCGCTCTCTTACGTCGTCGTTACGAATGCGGTCAGTCAGCCTTACTCCACAGATTTTCCGCAGAGATCGCATTTCGACCGCATTAATTTTACTATCGTACTCTTTTCTGCATACCCAACTCTCGCTTCCATACAGTAATGTTGGGACAAGCACTGCGTTATGTATTGCTACACGTGCCTTCTGGCTGAGGTGGTGGCTGCCGAGAAGTTGCCCCAACGCTCCGTTCACTCTATTTCCCGCATTCACTCTTCGCTCTATATCAGTGGTGTACATTCCATCTCGGCTAAATCCACATCCAAGATATACAAATTCATCCACTTGCTCTAGTACATCATTACCTATTGTTACTCTTTCATCTGTTCTGGCTTCATCTCTTTCAAAGACCATTATTTTGGTTCTGCTCACATTCACGCGTAGACCCCTTTTCTTACAATCTTCTATCATTATGTCGACTAGGGTCTGCACGTCAGTCGCTGACTGTACCAGCAGGACTGCATCATCTGCATAAAGCAGAGCAGTGACAACTGAGTCGCCCATCTGGACTCCCACATTCATATTGTTCAACCTTTGGAGACATTTATCCAGATATATGATAAACAGCCTGGCTGACAGAATGCACCCCTGCTTAACGCCGATATTGACGTCAAACCAAGGCGACATTCCATCATCCAGCCGCGCACAGGCTCTACAGCCCATGTAACTGGACTGCACAGCCTGTAGCAGTTTACCGTTAATACCATACTCCGGTAAAATGTCCCAAAGTTCCTTTCGTACAACCGTGTCAAATGCTCTCTCCAGATCCACAAAACTGCAGAAAACCCTCTGACCTAGAGCCAGATGCTTCTCCAGAATGTTGCGCAGAGAGAACACTTGATCCATGCATCCCCTTCCACTCCTGAAACCTCCTTGTGTCTCACACAGTAAACCATCGGACACCATCTTCATTCTCCTTTCAATAATTTTACCATACACCTTTGCTGCCAAACTGGTCAAGCTTATGGCTCTGTAATTTGCGCAGTCATAACGTGAATCCTTGTTTTTAAACAAAGGCATGATGACTGCGCTATTCCAGTCCCCGGGAACCATTCCCGAGCTCCAACATAAATTGAGGAGCAACAGGAACGCCTCCCAGACACAGGAGCCACCAAGCTTGATCATCTCGGTAGACACCATATCAATGCCCGCTGCCTTACCATTTTTCAAACTTCTTATCGCCCATTCAACTTCATCCATACTGATGCCATCGGAGGACGCCGTTGTCGAATGTTGATCTACTAAACCACATGCAACACCGGCGCCAACCATAGCATCGGCATACATATCGCCAAAATATTCACTCCATCGGCTTAACACGTCTTGTGTTTGTGTAAGAATGTCTCCACCTTTAGACCTTATTTTATTCATTCTGAAGGCTGACCAACTACCCCGAGACTTCTTCACTTCCTTCCAAAAGAGTTTGGTGTTACCCTCGAAGTTTTTAGTCAGCCTATCTTCTGCACTCATACTTGCTCTATCACGTTTCTCTTTCACTAAGGCCTTGGTGTCATTCTTACATTGCCGATATATTTCTTTCTTCTGTTCAGTCATACTGTCATTCAGATTCAAAGAAGAGACATAGTCCAGCCACGCTTTCTTCTTTTGCTCTACGGAAGCTGCCACTTCCGCATCCCACCATGCATCACCATTTGTTTTTCTATGCTTCTTTGAACTTCCACATACTTCTTTCGCTGTATCTACCATACTCTATTTCAATACTCTCCAGCATTCTTCAATGTCCGATTGCGGCTGGCTTGCCATCGTCAGCCATTCTCGGACACCTTCTGCATACTTTTCTCTTACACACTCTTCTTGCAACCTTTCAACCTTTATTCTTTCAAGCCCTCCGAAGTGGACACGCTCTCGCCAGTGCCTCCACTTTGTGAACAGACCACTAAATCTCGCAATAACGAGATAGTGGTCCGTATCGACTGTGGGGCCCCTGTAAGCTCTTGCGTCCAATATTTTGCTTCGGAGGCGACTGTCTACCAAAATTAAATCTATTATACTTTTCTGTTCATTCCTTCTCCATGTATACATATGGATGTCCTTATATTGGAAAAATGTATTTGACACAATAAGGTTTCTCTCCATGCATACATCCGCTATGAGCCTACCTGCGTCGTTCACTCTCTTTTCACCAAATGGACCAAGTACGTCCTCATAGTCGGGACGCTTGGTCCCCACCCATCCGTTCAAATCTCCGCATACAATCACGCGTTCACTGGTTTCTGACATATCCAGAACTTCCCTAACATTTTCCCAAAACTTCTCTAGGTCTGATGCCACCGAGGATCCTACGGGAGCATATGCTACAACCATGAATACCTTGGTGACACCTAGTTTTATACGGACCCAAAGAAGTCTGGGATCATACATTCCGTAATCCTTCACACCTGAGGCCAAGCGAGAGGACAACAGCACTCCTGCCCCCATGCTGGCTCGATCGCTCTGTGGTACACTAGACCACAGAGCCATCCCGCCACCAGGAAGATCGCAAGCGTCGCTGCCCCTTCGCATGGTCTCTGTTACACAGAGCACGTCTAGCTGTTTGTCCGCCATGACGGATATCAGCTCGTGCAACTTACCTTCCACACAACCTCTTACATTCCACGTGCCCACCCGGCACTCTGCTCTCCTCGACTCGCCTGACTGGGCAAGGCGTGATGGATGGCGGCCCCCATCGCCGCAACTACCGAAGTTCGTACCGACTGGGACAGGTCGGTACGCGTCGCCTCCGGGGGACGCCCTAACCCGCATTGCGGTACGCATATCGAGCCGGATTAGCAGTCTAATTAGACTGGCAGGGGACGCGAACGAGCACGCTCCGGACTATGCCCCCCAGTATTAGTAAATCTAATTTACAGATTAGTAAATCTAATTTATTAATACCACGAAATACAACAAAACTTGTACTGGTACGGTAAATATTAATCGAAAATTAATAACGTTTTATCCATTACAACGCTGTGAATAAAGCTAAATGAAAATAATGGTGTAAGTACCGGTATTAATACTGAAACGAATTAAAATTTTACAGCATTTAGGCAATGCTGTAAAATTTACCCACTAACCTAGAAACGATAATGTTAACCGATCTAAAAACCTTTATAGATTTTTCTTTAGTTAGGTTTGCGTTTGTAATAAATATATAGATATAAATTTAAGTATGAAATGTATGGCCTTCCATTTAAAATATTATGTTAGAGGTAAATGCTTTTGGAATGTATTTATTTTTTGTTGTTGTAGTTGGATATATACCTCCCCATGAAAAAGAATTGACGCTTGACAAACGGGTATGCGATTGGAGTGGGTGTTATAAGTTACCCAGTAGAGTGCTCAGCCGATTTTTACGACTTCTACATGAAAGTAAGGAGTGAGGACTTCTTGTATTGTCCTTAACATGTAACCTCACGTCACATTATGTTAAGTCCAATTCTTTCAAATGCTCACATTAATAATGCCATTTCTATAAATCGCTATCTGTATCTGCAAATCCATAATATCCATCACATGGTTACTTCGTTTATGAATAACAAAATTTCTTCTTCTAATGTTATTACATATGTATATTTTTTTACGCGTGAATGTGAGCAAAACCAAACTAATGGTCTTTGAAAGAGACGAAGCCAGAACAGATGTAAGAGTAACAATAGGTAATGATATATATACTAGAGCAAGTGGATGAATTTGTATATCTTGGATGTGGATTTAGCCGAGATGGAAGGTACACCACTGATATAGAGCGAAGAGTGAATGCGGGAAATAGAGTGAACGGAGCGCTGGGGCAACTTCTCGGCAGCCACCACCTCAGCCAGAAGGCACGTGTAGCAATACATAACGCAGTGCTTGTCCCAACATTACTGTATGGAAGCGAGAGTTGGGTATGCAGAAAAGAGTATGAAAGTAAAATTAATGCGGTCGAAATGCGATCTCTGCGGAAAATCTGTGGAGTTAGGCTGACCGACCGCATTCGTAACGACGACGTAAGAGAGCGAGTAGGTATGAAAGAGAGTATTGGTGTAAAGATGCGAAAGGGCATGCTCCGATGCTTCGGACATTTGGAAAGAATGCCGAACGAACGTCTGGTTAAGAAGATATACAGTGCGAAACTGGAAGGATGTAGGTACCGAGGGAGACCGAGACTAACCTACCTAGACCAGATCGGTCATGTACTGAAGGAAGGTGGAGTCAAGAGTCTCCGAAACCGGCGAGCGTGTATGAAGAGAATTATGAATGTTGAGGAAGCGAGTGAAGTATGCAGAGATAGAGTTCTCTGGCACTCTGTTCTCTCTGCCTTCCCTGCAAGGGATATGGCGTGATGATATGTATGTATGTATATTTTTTTAAATATGTTTTTGCTATTTACTTCTTCTCATCTTTGGATAAATGTTTATTTATTTTGTCTGTATGAGATTTCTTTTAAGAATAAAAATTATAATATAACGTAACATTAAATAGAAAGCATATTCATGAAATATTCTTACGAATCAGAATCTTGTTACCGAGATAACATAAGAACGTAGCTTGTACGCCTCGGGTGAATCGGCTAAACTTTTGATCTCGTTCTAATTAAGGTTATTCTTACCTTACTTGAAAATTCCCATTAAAGATAATTTTTGTTCTTTATATACTCAAAGATATTCAGAAAATGTCCAGCTTTATGTTATTATTTTGGAACAAAATATCTTGTTACTGTAGAAACTTTCATTAAACATTATTACGTTTTAAAATCTCCGCGCTCTCTTCTAGAGGGAACAAACCACTTCTGCAATGAGAGGATAATTAACAAAGTTGTTCAGCAAATATTGCTGAGGTTTTCTTCTTTTGCAGCGTTATTTAAAACTTATATTCTTAAGTTATATTTTATGAAAAAAGATGAAGGGACACAATATTTTATACTTATATATGTTATACTTATATTACATACTAATCAAACTTTAAGTTTATGAAAATTAAAACTAAGAAAGGACTAGTCGTGCTTTAAAATATTAAAGGTTTGCTCACGTAAATAAAATAAAATGTTCATGAAACCACTAAGGTAAAAGAATCAAAAGTGTAAGTGAAACTCTTTGATGAGAAATTTTCACAACTACAAACAAAAGGTACTAGCAGGAAGTAACGTTTTTTTTATATTTTGTGACAACTAAGCAACGTCTGTTTATCTGATTACCTACATAGAATTTATTTTTCTAACATTTGAATAACATGCTTTCTTTATCCTTTACTGGCTTTCCTGGTTACATTTTTTTCTATCTATATTACTTTCATAATAATACTATTATATAAAGTTTTTGAGGAAGGATTCAGCTTAAATCGGATTCTTCATTTTTATAGCAATACATGAGTCCTTATGAGCTATGTGCTGTAATAAGCTTTGTGGTAGCGGCTACGAAATTAATTATGTGCATGTAATGGCACTCAATTAAAAATAGTACATACATACATACCATCACGCCATGTTCCTTGCAAGGTAGGCAGAGAGAACAGAGTGCCAGAGAACTCTATCCTTGCATACTTCACCCGCTTCCTCAACATTCATAATTCTCTTCATACACGCTCGCCGGTTTCGGAGACTCTTGACTCCACCTTCCTTCAGTACATGACCGATCTGGTCTAGGTAGGTTAGTCTCGGTCTCCCCCGATACCTACATGCTTTCACTTTCGCATTGTATATCTTCTTAACCAGACGTTCGTTCGGCAAAAATAGTAATGGATTAGTTTCATTAAAAATAGTAATGGATTTTTTTCCTTCCATATCTATCTATATTTTTTTATTGCTTTTTTTTGGCAAATGAGCAAGCACACCTGATGGTAAGTGTCACCATCGCCCATTGACCTTTGCTATACCTTTCAGGGCTAGGCTAGACCAAGGGTATAGGGCTAGGACCACCCCAAACCCACCCAGATGCGCACACCACCGGCAACAGCTCCTACGATTTCCATGAAATTCTATATCTGTCTCATACCTTTTAACGAGAAATTTTTCTATGTTTTCATATAATAAGAATATCATAAATACCTTTAATGATTTCCATGAAATTTAGTATGTTGATCCGGAAGCGATAAATAGATCAAGTCAGATTTTGTTTATAGAATTGCTAGTTTTGTCATTGCTTTTAGTCATTAATTTTTAATGATATAGATTATTAAATTTGCTGAGTGGTAGCGGCTACGAATACTGCTAAGAGTCTTATAACAACCTGGGCCATCTCCATCGGATGCCATTTGGTCAACAATTACATTCCCAAGCTGGGTTGACGTCTGGCAGGCGGCCGGTTATAATGGGTTTCGGAAGGGGCGTTCGACCATCGGGGCCCTGCTACGCCTGAGGCAGACGGCCGCGGAGGCTGTCGCCGGCAAAGGAGTGTTGTTGGCGGTGTCGTTGGACATCGCCAACGCCTTCAATAGTCTGCCATTCAGCTGCATCAGGGAGGCGCTCCGGTTCCATGGAGTGCCCCTGTACCTCAGGCGGCTGGTGGCAGACTATCTGGAGGGGCGCAGTGTTCTCTACGCGAGCTCCGCAGGGGACATTGTGCGGACGCCCATGTCGTGCGGCGTTCCGCAGGGGTCGGTTCTGGGGCCGACTCTGTGGGACATTGGGTACGACTGGGCGTTGAGAGGGAGTCTCCCCCCCGGGTTGAGCGTTATTTGCTATGCTGACGACACGCTCGTCACAGCCCGAGGCAGGACACTCGAAGAGGCGGCGAGCCTGGCCACTCTCGGCACCGAGGAGATGGTCAGGCGAATCGAGGCGCTGGGGCTCAGGGTGGCCCTAAACAAGACGGAGGCCCTACTATTCCATGGGCCCCGTGTGAGGCTGCCTATCGGCGCCTCGTTAGTCGTCAACTCCATCCACATCAGTATCCAGGCCCATATGAGGTACTTGGGTCTGGTGCTCGACGGGCGATGGTGGTTCCGGGAGCATTTTCGCCAAATTGCTCCCCGGCTGGTCGGCGCGGCGTCCGCCCTTTCTCGGCTCATGCCGAATGTGGGCGGACCCAGTTTCGAGGGCCGACGGCTGTATGCGGGGGTGATCCGCTCAATGGCCATGTACGGCGCACTCGTGTGGGCGAGGGCTCTGAACGCCCAGCTCAGGGCGGTGCTGTGGAGGCCACAGCGAGCCATGGCGGTCAGAGCCATTCGCGGGTACCGCACGGTGTCGACAGAGGCGGCGTGCCTATTGGCCGGGACACCCCCGTGGGACCTAGAGGCGGAGATGCTCTCCGACCTCTACCGGCGGGTTACCTCAATGCGCGAAGAGGGTGGCTCCCCATCGTTTAACGAGATAGCCACCTGGCGCGAGGACGCCCGCCGAGAAGTCATCGCCCGTTAGGCTACGCGGCTGGAGAGGCCTAGACACGGTGTCATTACCGTTGAGGCCCTCCGGCCCGTACTGATGGAATGGATGGAGCGGCGGCACGGGGTCCTCACCTTCCGACTGGTGCAGGTGTTAACGGGGCACGGGTGTTTCGGGAAATACCTGCACACGGTCGCGCACAGGGAATGGACTCCGGGCTGCCATCATTGCAGTAGTGACGAGGACACGGCGCAACATACGCTCGAGGAATGCTCGGGCTGGGACGGGCAGCGCCGCGACCTCGTCGCCGTCATCTCGCAGAAGGAGGCGGCGGAACGGGACCGGGAGGATTCCCGTGACCCGGGCCGCCGCCCGCGGCCGGGGCGGCGCAGGCGCGAATACCTGCGCCTGATGCCGCCCTAACCGAGGCTTCGGGTGATCGGACCGGGGAATTGTCCGGTCACCCGACGCGAGGCCACCGCGTGAGGACGACGCCTCGACGGCGAAATCTGTCGGGGCGTCAACAGGAGAAGAGCCCGAGAGGGCATACCGCCGAGCGGGCCACCGAAGACAAAGATCGGGTACCGGTGGCCCGCTCGCATGGCGAAGAAGAGGTGCTTGCAGGGTGGGTCAATGGGGTTGCGCGCCGCCTCTTCCGTCACCCCGGACCGATTTGGCGAGGTGCGACGTCCATGGCCCACCACAAAAAAAAAAAAAAAAAAAAAAAAAAAGGCGGCCGGTTATAAAACTATTGCCAATAACTTTTACAATATGTACTAAGAAAAAAGAGTACATATTGTATCGACCCCAAGTAATTGGGATAAGAGTAGAAGAATGATGATGATGATGATATAAAGTTTTTGAGGTGGCGAGGGATTTAGCTTAAATCGGTTTCTACATTTTTATAGCAATACATGAGTCCTTATGACCAGGTCGTATATTATATAATATCTTTAAATAAACTATACTTACATATTTCTATATATTCAGAATATAGACAAAGGTTGTAATGATTTCTATAAAACGTAGTATATTAGAGGTTTCGTTTAATATGCTTTTATTTATTTTGAATAACCAATTCATAGCTTACACAGCTAGCGTAACGGCTCCGAATACTACCAACCCTTACTTTGCTCAATGATGTTGTAAAATACGACTAAGAGCTTTGTATCGACCTGGGCCAATTACACCTCCTGCTGTTTGGAGAACAATCACATTCCCAAGGAGAGTTGATGTCAGGTGGGAGACCGGTCATAAAACTATTGCCAATAACTTTCGCAATATGTACGAGTACATATTGCGTCGACCTCAGGTTATTAGGATAAGAGCAGGAGAATGATGATGAACCAATCCATATCATTGTTATATCGATGAGTTATAAAAATATTCATATTTTATCACTATCTAATGTGTATCTTAATATCTAAACCTTTTTGTATCGAAATCCTTTAATAACTAAAAATATTGTCCAAAAAAGAAATATCGGTCTAAACTCGGTCATCCAGATATGTAGTTTTATGTCAACTTTTATTTAAAACAGTGCATTATTTCAATAATTACCAATATAATAAAATCTAATGTTTAATAATAAATGACCATAAATATATGTATGTATTTGAAATCGTTTTAACCGACTTCAAAAAAGGAGAAGGTTGAGAACCTTCGACTGTATTTTCTTTTTGTGTTTGTTACCTCATAACTTTTAACTGGGTATAGCGATTTTAGTGATTCTTTTTTATTTGAAAGCTGGTGTTTTCCGAGTGGTCTCATTTCAAATTAGTCCAGTTCTGACAATGGCACTTATGAGACAACCATATAAGTCTAAAATTAGCATTAAGTATGTGTACGACAAATGAACGAGTAACTCAAGCCCCGCTACTAATAGCAACTTATGTGTGCCTGTAACACTAAAAAGTAAAAAATAAAAAAAAAATACGTTTAAAAAACCGACTTCAAGACTTCAAAGTCCGTGCCGGTATCTTT
Source organism: Lymantria monacha (assembly GCA_905163515.2). Lineage (NCBI taxonomy): Eukaryota > Metazoa > Arthropoda > Insecta > Lepidoptera > Erebidae > Lymantria > Lymantria monacha. The sequence goes on from LR991081.1 coordinate 38,026,585, forward strand.
AGTGTAGGAATTTCATTACAGTAAGTAAGATGTTTATAATTTTGTTTAGGGCTTGGCACCGATTTCAAACCTATCAATAGATAGCACATACAAATGATAGTATTTTAAGTTATTTTGTATTTTCAGTTTTTGAAGTCGGTTTTTCATCTTCTACTAGCTATTGGTAATATTGAAATACTAGCGACCCGCCCTCGCTTTGCCTCGGTTACGTCAGTTCAATTATGTAGAAAATCCTACTTCATCTGACCTTTACAGGGTAGAAAGAAAGTCCACACCAAATTCCAAGTCTGTAGGGGCAGTATTGGCAAATGTGGATTTTTGGGTTAACACCTACGCAACCCCCTTTGATGGGGGGAATTTTTTCACTTTACCTCTGCACCGTAACACAAATATACCTACTGAAATTCAAGTCTGTAGGAGCTATATTTAAAAAATGTGATTTTCGCACCCCAGCACTACCCCATTTGTGAGTGGAATTTCGTAAAATCCGTACTTAGCTGACCTCTACTCGGCTCCCTTTAAAGTCTGTAGACCTTATTGTTTCAGAGATATCGCGATAAGTCAATACATAGGTGGAAATCTCTTATATATACATATATATACTAGCTGTTTCCCACGGCTCCGCCCGTGTGGATATATTAAAATATGGCTAGTTGTTTGAATGGTCAAAAATTAATAAATATAATACCTTAACTTAATAAAGAACTAACAAGTAAAAAAAAGATATAACACTTTTATTTTGATAATAGATTGTTCTTAATATTTTTTTAACTAAAGATAAGTTTATTTTATTTTGTTATATTACTACTATTACCAATTATTCGGGGTGGACGCAATATGTACTCCTCTTCCTATTTATTGCGAAAGTTATTGGCAATAGCTTTATGACCAAGCCTGCCTAACGTCAACCATCCTTATGATTTTATTTATACTTAAGCATCGATGTACTAAGTTCTATAGATTTAATTCCAAAAGTGACAATTTTCATACAACCATAACCTCTAGTTTAGTCCCCGTAGGGATATATTTTCTAAAAACATTGAAGCAGGCCTTTACTTATTTTTTATATAACAATTTTTTTTTTAGATTTGCCAAGGATCTCTTTTTCAAATTGATGTATTTTCATACAAACTTTAATATCATATTTTACTTTCTTTAGGGATGATTAAAAATAAAACTTTAGTACGTGTTTTTCATCCCGAGCAAGAGAGTGATGAATTGTAGTTAAATTAATGATATCAATATTAATAAAAAGGAAAACAAAGTTACGTACTTGTTTATAAGTTAATTTCCAACATCCATTTCTCTTTAGGGAATGATTTCAAAAAATGGTGAAATACGTATTTGTTATGTAATATTGAGTAGCCAAATACATATTTTCATACCAATGTGCAACCCCTATTTTACATGTTTAGTGGGCATTTTTCCAAAAATGCTGAAATTATGTATTAATTCATTTAATATCAAATAGCCAAATAACAATTTTCAAGGTACTAACTTTAAAACTTTCCGTGTGGTGACGGAATAAGAATACAATTCACCACCCCATCTTACCCGTGGGTGATCGTAAGAAACGACTATAGGATATAAAACGCATATAACGTCTATATAAGAGAGGGAAAACTCGAAACAAAATGCTATACCAACACGTCTAACCAGCGTGGTATAGTAGGTCAATTTCCCTCCTATTAATTATGGAGGAGGCTCGAGCCCAACAGTGGGACATATATGAGCTGAGATGAACTTTAATACTGATAAAGTTTCATAAAAAACTTGTAACCCCTATTTAGGACTACTAGAAAGCGGAGAAATTTCCAAAAATGCCAAAAATATTTTATTATTTTTATTTAATATTAAATAGCTAAATACAAAATTGAATTGATCTAACTTCAAAGTCGACGAAGTTTAATACAAAATTGCAATCCCCATTTTACATCCTTAGCGGAGAAATTTCTAAAAATGCTGAAACACTTTTTTAATTTAGTACTAAAGAGCCAAATAAACATTTTCACGAATGTAACTTCAAAACTGATAAAGTTTCATAAAAAATTGTAACCCATATTTTAGACCCATAGTGAAGAAATTTAAAAAAATGCTAAAACACGTATTTTTTTCTAATATTAAATCGCTAAAAATAAACTTTCAGGGATCTTACTTCAAAATTGACAGTTTCATACAAATTTGCAATCCCTATTTTTCACCCCTAGGAGTAAAAATTACAAAATGCTGAAACAGATATTCCTTTATTAAACATTAAATAGCAAAAAACGAAATATCAGGGATCTAATTTTAAAGCTGACGAAGTTTTTAAATGTCATACAAACTTGTAATTCCTATTTTACACCCCTAAGGGAGAAATTATCAAAAATAGTGAAAAAGGTATTTCCAAAAAAATTAGGTATGTTACTTCAAAACTAATGAAGTTTCATATAAACTTGCAACCCCTTATTTTTTTATCCTTAAGGGGAAAATTTACAAAAATATTGAAACACATGTTTGTTTATTTAATATTAATTACGCAAATTCAAATTTTAACGGTTCTAGCTTCAAAATTGACAAAATTTCATAAAAAATATTGTAAGGCCTATTCCACTCCCTTAGGGAAGAATTTTCAAAAATGCCGAAATAGGTAAATTTTTATTTAACATTATATAGTTAATAACAAATTTTCAGGTATCTAATTTCAAAACTGACGAAGTTTCATACAAACTTACAACCCCTTCCGATCGAAGAATCGAAGATCGAATCCGAATCGATTTTTTTTCTAGCCTATCATTACAAGTAGGACTAGTAGGGTTACCTGTCCTTGTTTTCGTGAGCGATCCACTTCCACCCTGTATATAAAAATTAATAACTAATACTATAATGGGCAGATAAAGACTCTATAATAACGATGACTTGCTGCACGCGAATTATGACCTATGTTAAAATCTATCAAAATAGTTTTATTTCAAAAATACCCACATGAGCCATACTGTTAATCATGATGACGTGCAAATAAATTGAAACTATGATATCGCCACGACAAATGTATGATAAACAATAATCGCCCCTACTAATAGCCATATGGTATTGCTTAAGTTTTTGCGTTCTTATTTTCAGCCTATTTTTTGGCTACGGGCTACGGTTCGTCAAACCCCGCTAATTCGTCCAATGTATAAACATCAGACGCGGACAAATGTGTATACTGCAGCTTCTCTTCAAGAATATATTATTATCATTGACCCAAAAAATTGTTTTAACCTTTTTTTTTTATAAATCCTCATGTCGCTTTGGACTTTACAAACATACAATTTATAGACCAAAATAACACCTAGACCTATGACAGTCATTTATGAATCCCAGAAAGAACTATCAATATTCATCATCGTCGCAGCCTATATATGTCCCACTGTTGGGCTTGGGCCTCCTCCATAATGGGAGAGAAATTAACCTACTATACCGCGCTGGTCACACGTGTTGATACAAGGTTGTATTTCGAGTTTTCCTTCTCTTGCATAAATGTTATATGCGTTTTCTATCCCTTAGCCGTCTCTTACCATCATCCACGGGTAACATAGGTGATGAATTGTATTCTTACTCCGTCATCACACGGATCCACTATCAATATTATCAAAGCTATATCACTAGGCAAGTCGATATTTAAAATACTACGCAATTTGTGTAGCCTAGATAAAAATATCTACGCTGTGAGTTTAAAAGACTAATACGATTAATAAAAAATGCAATTTATCACGTTTTACACTTGCCTCTGTTACGAGGTGCAATAAAACTTGTTACCTGATTTGACTACGTTTGCAAATGAGAGAAACGTATCGGATGGCAATAAGAGGTTTATTAGATTAAGCGTCATCGAATAAAAAGAGTGGGCTATAGATAGGTTTACATCGTGTTTATGTCAAAAGCTTTTATTTATCTTTTAAAAATTATAACATCACCAATTCACTACTCTCCCAATGTGTACAATATTGAGAAAGCAGTAATTTATTAACGTTATAATTTTTCATTTTAACAAAATTATTTACGAAATTTCTTTCGTGCATGAAATGCAAATTGAATATAGTATAATATTGTTTTATTGTTGATGGTAATAGAATATTTGCATTCTAATTATCGAGGATCACTAGTTCCCCTCTCATACTGCCATCGCGTTCCATGCATCGTTCACCACGTCGCAGGTTGCTTCGCAATTTTCATTGCGCCGCGCCACGTAGATACTCCATAAAATCCTAGATATAGCCGCTCGCCGGCAGTCCAATTATATGCTATGTTGTCAAAGATAATTTAGATAGGGATATTTCGATTAGGTTTTGATTAGGCATTGGAAAGCATCACCAATGCAAGCGTAATGGATTAGGTCACCGCTAGTTAGAAATGTAGATACTCTTTGTAGTATAATTACAATGTTTGAACTGTTATCAAGAACTGTTATCGGTAATGATTGACATTAAAAGGAAAAGAATTCATCATTATAATGTATATTTAAAAAAACACACATAAATAATAATCGCATTATTTCATTTAAATTGATAATGTTATATTATTTTTATGAATTCAACCATCCTCTATAACTAAATAGCGAGATCGAACAATAATTAAACGGAATATGACACAAAGTACTATAATTATTTCAAAATTATATTCTTAAAGTCGTACACATATGTGTTAAAATATACAAATTATAAAGACTTCAAAGATCTATCTGATTTCATAAATTTGAGAGATTTGCGAATCCTAATCTGCAATTTTAATCAACTTGAACTTAAAAATTAAATATTCAATATCTAATTTTAAATTACTATAAACTACAATTCCTAAAAAACTAATTTATAACAACATTACTAAAAGATAGCAATTAAGTAATTATTTGTTTGTATATACACTCCTTAATTTTTACAAAATACATATAATTTATATTATATGTATTTACATATAATATAAGAGATATATTTATATCTCTGAAGATATAAAGAGAATACAATATACGTATTATTAGTCTCCCTCCGAAAATATTAGCTTTTTCACAGGTGAATAAGGCGTTTTACAATCCAATATATAAAATGGATTTTACTACTCTCCTCATTTGATGAAAAGTTGGTTAGACGGGTTGGTATATGGTTATATTTCGAATCTTTCTTTGTTTTGTAGTAATATTTTCTGCTTATATATCTTAGTCATGTTTCACAATAACAACGTGTAATTTAGAAACCATTTATATTTAATCCATAACCTCGCGAAAAATATTAAATTAAAATATTATATATGCTAATTCTTTTTTTTTTCGTAGTTCATATACCTTTAGGCGCAATCCTCTAGCATCTATCTATCTATCGTAAGAGTTAGTCTAACACTCACCACTGTGCGACGCAAACTTATTCTAGAGGTACATCCGACAGTTTCTTGCATCTTTGTCCAAGTCAATTTATTTCATTTCAATCCACCTGTTGAGTGAAAAGCCATATTGATTTATTTTCAGTTTATTTTAAATCAGTAATAATTTAATAAAAATGTTTTATATTACTTGTTTCAGGTAACTTCGCAGTCCTTCTACTGCTGTGTATGATACGTAGTCGCCACTCCGTTGCAACTTCAAACTTGGGAGAAGAAAGAATCCCCCTATTTGACCAACGATAGTATATTCTTTAGGTGATCCTACCTACCCATTCAAACCTCAGCATACAACGTTGTATAAACTTTTAGCTTCCTCATAAAGCTGGCAAATAGTACCCAGGTTTCTGCCATCGCCTGTAACAATACGCATTACTCTTTGATCTGTGCTTTCAGACATTGGGTGTATTGAATAAGACATTTCTACTATGTTTACACTCTTGATAAGAAATGGCCACATGAAACTTATTGTAAAACTCCGAATCAAATAAACATTAAAAATAAAAGTCATGAGAAAGTAGACAGTGAAATTACTTTTCCTATCTAGTTATAAGACTTATATTTAAAATCCATTGAATAAAATTTCAATTACTCGATCAGTTAACAAAAATATTTTTTAACATTTTTAAACGATTTTAAAAATGAAATTGGTATATTGCGCTGCAAGTTATATCGTTCACGTCAATGAGATTAACTACACGTAAGCCCATCGAGTGCAATATTTAATAGTCATTTATTTTTTGTAGTGCAATATAATTTTATTAAAAACACCAACGTAGTAAGCGATGCAATAAAAAAAGAAGGCCAAACTTAAAGAAAATAACCACGGTTTACAAATAATCAATATCTAATATTCCTATATATTATCCTAAGATATAATTAAACACGAAGATAAAATCAGCTTATTTATGTTTCTATATGTATTATCCCATTCAAATGATTAATTATAATGATTTATTTTAATGAATATGAAATAGATAAATAATATCATCTAGACCAATAATAATTTAGTGTTTTACTTCATTCTCTTAGAAATATGAGTATTTGCATAACTCAGTGCAAATTATATGTTGTACATATTATATTTAGCTATTTTAGTTAAATAAATGCGTATAATGAAATAAGCATAACACATATAACCTTATTGTTAAGTTGATATATTAAGTTATAGCTCTTTAAAAATCATCATACTCGTATCAATAAAAATAAATAACCTTAAAAATGTATACTCGCATACTAAAATATATGAATGAAGAAAATATTCATCATAGTGATGTACGGAACAGACGTGTATCTTTTAATCTGAATGATTGTTACACAATAATACATTTTAGGATATTTTTAGTATTATTATACAAAAGCAGCAATGACTGTTATACGCATTTTTATACTAAAAACACACAGAGTGCCTTCTCTGTTGTTATATAATTCTGTAATAATAGAATAAGACATTTAATTATAAATTTATTTCTACATGCTAGCATGTCTGTCTCCTAAGAGGTAAACGAAGGTGTAACAAAACCATATTTTACATTTTATTTTAGTATCACTTGCAGTTATGAAGATCAAGGCCATTATAATTAGCCAAAGTGTCAAACTTTTAGCTAGTTGCGATTTAAATAAAAATATCTTCCAAAATAGTGAAAAGCTTCTAAAAATCTCAACAACCCTTTTTAGCTCGATTCGATATTTGAAACCTAAAACTTTCAATGGACAGTTGAATAGTTATGACGCTACTACAAACTACTTTGACTTACATTGAACTTTAAAGATCGCATGAGGTTCCATACCTTGCAGTTAAATTAAAGATAGGTTATAAGACTTTACGTATATTTTAGAATAACAATACAATTTGCCACCACTGCTTACTCTCCTGTCTTTTAAAACCGCTTAAAGACTAAACATGAGAATTGAGTAACACGCCCCATTGTGTTTATACCGTTCTTTGTTATCGTTAATCTACGTACCAAGCATTAGCATATGGTACTGCCTTCTTAGAGAGGCCAATGTCCAACAATGAGTTAGTAATTCGTCATCGTGTGCAACTTTTGGCCGCGGTTCAAGTCCAGCCATAATCTTCTACATTTTTTTTAATTTAAATTTAATATATTAGTTTACAAGGCATAACACTTAAGCTAATTCTTACTAAACATGTTTTAAACAATTTTATATAATAATAATAATAATATTTATTAAAGTGACCAAGACTCAAATGATTAGTACGACTTACACCTATGTTAGTAATAAAAATAAAATTACAAACGGCACATCACAAGACATAGGCATGTCACCGCCACAACATCCCATGAGAGATGGCGCAGCAGCGGCCCATGAATGTACAGTCCAGTCTGCTCGATATCATATTCAGGATACTGTTAGCGCTGCCCTGTACGCATTATTATATTGAACGAAATTATATTAAACGAAAAGACGAGGGGGTGTGTGAGACTCGCTGGCCATTAGATGTTGGCGGCCGGAATACCCACTTTAGTGGTTTTAACCAACAGCGGTCCCTGCCGCACTTTTACGGGATGCCGGAGAGATCATTTATTGACATTCTATCCCTGACAAGCACGTAATATCTACGAATAATACTAACCCTTACTTTGCTCGTGGATGTCGTAAAAGATGACGAAATTATATTAAACGAAATTATATTAAACAAAGTCTTAAGAAAAATAATAATAATATATATAAACCCGCTGAGTTTCTTGCCGATTCCTCTCAATAGCGGTCACATGCCGATTTGATCGTTGTTTATTATATTAAATTAAAATTTTAAAACTAACAATATGTGAGTACTCTCACTCTATGTATGGGTAATAAATAAATTTGAATTTAAACTTCAGTTCAATGAACTTAGAGATAATGATATGATAGATTATTAGTCTACTAATAATTCATTGAAAATACTTATTCATAAGTGATATACTGAATTGTGACTTACAATAGGAATATAAATAATGTAATCGCAAGTACAAAAATTTCGTTGTCTGTTTACTGAAGGTACTTGACACGGGGACTTCTTATGTATACGTTTAACTTTAATAGAATTGACGATATAAGGACATAAGATCTCCTCCTTTTCGTAATAGAATTTTATCTGGACTCGTTTTCTTTTTCCTTGAAAGGAAGGCGTCCAATTATTGGCTTTGGTATTTATTTTATTTCGTATACATATTTTTATAGTCTTAAATGTTTCAGCGGTTACGGAGCGGTTCACTTGGTTACGTGTTAAAAAAAAAAAACAATGTATCACTACATTTTAATTTACCAAGACACTATTTTAAAAGAAATTGCGAGTATTTAATTATAATATGGCTCGTTTTTACGCCATTAAAAAGATTCACAACAAAAGACAACGTCGATTATGTGAAAAAGTTTTTCAGATCAGTTATCAGTGGTGACGGAGTAAGAATACAATTCACCACCCTTACCCGTCAGTAATCGTAACAGACCACTAAGGGATATAAAATGCATATAAAATCAATGCAAGAGAAGGAAAACTCGAAACAAAGCCCTATACCAACACGTCTGACCAGCGTGGTATAGTAGGTTAATTTCCCTCCCATTACGAAGGAGGCCCGAGCCCAACAGTGGGATATATATGGGCTATGATGATGATGATTAAATATTAACTTATCCATAAACCTTCCAGAACTGCTCATTTCGATCGAGACTGATTAAAAATAAATTTTGTCAATAAATCTTTATGAAGAACGATGTTTTGTCAAAATTTCTACTTAAGTAGACCAGACGTGTTTCAGTATTGACAGTCTTGTGTGATCGATACTCTAACACGACTTTAATGTCTACACAATCCAGAACCCTGTTGCCACTTACCAGCAGGGGAGCCAATATTACGGGGTACATAACGGAGCACCTCAATTTATGTGACGTGTTTCTTTACGACAAAATGATATTCTTCGACTATTATGCATTATACGTTATATCAGTGCATCGGGTATGTTCAAATATACAAAGCTTAATGTTAATATAATATATTTGTCATATAAAGTAATCTATATATATATATATATATATATATATATATATATATATATATATATATATATGTAAGAGATTTCCACCTGTGTATTGACTCATCACGATATCTCTGAAACCATAAGACCTACAGACTTTAAATCTGATAGGAATTCGCCATTCGTCGAATAAAGGTCAGCTAAGAACAGATTTTACGAAATTCCATCCGCAAGGGAAGTTGCTGGGGTGTGAAAATCACATCTTTAAATATAGCTCCTACAGACTTGAATTTCGGTAGACATATTTGTGTTACGATACAGAATTAAACAAAGAACGACTTTTTAAAAATTCTACCCTTAAAGGGGATTGCCTGATGGGATTGCGTAGGTGTTAACCCAAAAAATCCACATTTTCCAATATTGGCCCTATGGACTTGACATTTGGTGTGGACTTTTTTCTGCCCTGTAAAGGTCAGATGAAGTGGGATTTTAAGAAATTCCTTCTCCGAAAGGAATTTTGTGTAGCGAAAGTAAACTACATAACTGAACTAACGTAACCAAAGCGAAGCGAGGGCGGGTCGCTAGTATATGGTAAAAGAACTAGAACTACAAAAAAGTAAAAGATTACTATATAAAGTTATTTGACCATAAAAAAACTTATAACTTGCTTTATAAATAACACTGCGTAATTGCGTGATAAAATTGATTATTCGCAAGTTTTAGTGGCAAATAATATAAGAAAACATTTTAATAAATTGAATACGTTATGCATGATAGGAGCTATGTATTAAGGATCATTGGCAGAACTTGGTTTTCAGTTAGATCTCTCTTCTTTTATTAGCAAAACCGTTTACGAACATTATATTTTTTTCACATTTATGTTTGATGATATCGTAAATTACTGGCATTAGGTTATTACCCAGTATTATACCTTTTTGAGTAATCGTTTTATCTATTTATTCAGCATTTGAGTTAATTTTAAGTACTTAACTAAATAATAATACGATAATATAAAAAAGACTAAATAAACAATTGTTGTGGGGAGTTTGACAATCAATAAAATCGGCGTAATGGAATTAAGCTGCCTCTTACCGTAAAGAAACCTGGACTCCATCATAATGTTCAATATTTATTTTTTTCACGTTTAATTTATATAACGCTTAATTTATATTTTTTTTAATAATATAGTTTAAGAATACAATATTTTCAACCCCTCCCTCATAGTGGAAGTAAAAGAAGACTAAGGAACATCTGGCAGAATGCTTTCGACAAGAAGGGAAACCATAAAATAATACCAATATGGCTGGCTAGTGTAGGTCCTTTTCTCCTATTGTATATGCTGTGTCAATAGAGTATATGATATTTTGAACCTTAAATATTTCGCAAATTAATTTATCATAGTATTTCACTATTCTACTAAAAGAGAAACTTGTTTAAACAAAATTAGGAACATCATAAGTCGCCTGTTGAACAATAGATTGGACCACAAAGTACTTAACTCATTCCCTAAGTAACTTAAAGCAATGACTAACTTTGATAAAGTCGATAGGAGAGTGATGCACCCAACTTTAATTAAGTTTTAATCTGGCCGCTTATTGGACATTTGATTTTGGTGTTATTTTACTAACATACACTCTCTTAATAGTAAACTAAATATCTTAGTCAAAAAACCTATCATCATCACAGCCCATAAATGTCCCATTGTTGGGCTCGGGCCTCCTCCGTAATGGGAGGGAAATTAACCTACTATACCGCGCTGGTCAGACGTGTTGGACTGTTGGTATAAGGTTTTGTTTCGAGTTTTCCTTCTCTTGCATAGATGTTATATGAATTTCGTATCCCTTAATCGTCTCTTACGATTACCCACGAGTAAGATAGGGGCTGGTGAATTGTATTCTTTCTCCGTCACCACACGGATATACAAAAAACTTATACTTATAATAATATACCGGAAAATACAATCTATACATTAAAATATTTGACGCAAATTGCTCATGTAGTACCATTATTGATAGAACAGCTTCTAATGATTTTTGGAACTTTTATTTGTTTATTAAATTGTTCGCTAATCACATGAAAATTATTACATCGAATTTCTAAATATTTGATATACCTAATAATAGTTTATATATTATATTTTGAAGTGAAATATATAAGAATATTTTGATTATAAATTGTGCATTCAAAAATGAGTTGCAGAAAATACAAAACTCACCGAGCCAAAGTTACCTACACAGTTAGTCAAATAATTAAATAAATATCAAATGGTATTATTAATATATATATTATTAATTATTATTTAGTATTATTAATTACAGTTTCCGTATAAGCATTCAACTGCTGATTATGCTCGAGTTCGATACCTGGCTTCATTCACTAGCTAGATTTAAAAATATCACCATTTCTGCTAAAGTCTTGTCTCAATATTTCCAAAAATGAAGAATTAATTTTTAGTTTAGATCTGTTGCCGGATAATTTTCAATACTAAAATTTAAATTTAAATTATTTTAGTAAAGGTTCGCCCTACTTCTTCAGCCCATATACATTCCCCTATTTATGGCGATCTATTAGAGAAGCTTACGTCTAGTAGTGATTGGTAAAGGCTGAATGATGATAATTAATTAAATTATCAATGTTATACGCCTAAAACCACTTCTTTAAGTAATTCTTTAGCCAATTTTTAAGATTATGATCTGTAACTACACGTTACTTCTTCTATATATATATATATATATATATATATATATATATATATATATATATATATATATATATATATATATATAAATACCTCTGTGTAACCCTTAGGAAATTAAGGTATGGGCTTACAAATATATTAAAACTCAAACTATATATCTTTTGAAATATTACTTGTATCTTTTTCCAGAATAGTTTTAATTAAAATACTCTAAATATGTAATATTAAATGTTCTTATAAAGACTAATCTTATTTAGTTCGATACTATATACGTACCATATAGTGATTAATTCACAAATATCATAATTATTATCTTATTTGCATAATTAAATCATTGTTTGATATAATTAAGCTTCGAAATAGAGCAAATTTTCAAATAAATTGTATAGCCCAAAGATGTTAATTACTTTTCTTTATTTATAAATTCTCCTTCATTAAAATCTCTCAATAAAATTGGGCGTTGTATAACTGTATGCTCTACCTACTTATTTATATTTTCATTTTATTCTAATTTGGATAATTTACCTTGCTTGCTTATGGTAAGTCGTAATTTACCTTGCTTGCAATGTATATTAATTAAATAGAAAAGGAAACATGCTGTATCTGTGTCACATTATTAGATAATATGTAATAACTTGAGGGTATATCTATAAAGATGCGGTGCGGGCGCGCTGCATGCACACATTATATATAAGTGATTCTTGTAAATATTGTCGACGTCTCCTAGGTGTACAGATAAACCTAAACTGGTTTTTGGCTACACCTTTTAATATAATTTAAGCACTTGATGTACTAGTATGAATAAATAAATTTAAAAAAAAAAGTAAGTTAGTTAACTATGTCAAGAAGAACAAAGATGTCGATTTTAGTTTATATTCTGAGCTCATGTTCTCTGGCCTGTTTTATATTATTTCTTTTCATTTTTAATGACATTCGCAACAAAGTGGTAGACACCTTTTATTTTCTTACGGTAGTGGTCGTAAAAACTTATAAAGAATTCACTGATAAGGCTTATGTTAAACAATGGACTGGCTGACGATGGATGGATGAATCCATTATAATATAGAAGATCAAATCAACTAGAATAATTCTTATTCTGAAACTATCGAAATGGAATATGAAAACTTGAAGATTGAGATTAAACTATAATAATAGTGGGAATAACTGGGGCTTCGTCAACTTGATCCTAAGAGTCCTTTAGTACTTAAAACAACGTATTTAGTACTATAAGCACGTGGTACGACTTCTATTGGGAGACCATCTTAAAATAAACTAACGTCAAATATAAGGGCAGTTTCTTACAGGATAAGTTTACTTTAATTTATTTATTCATCAGTTTAGCGGAATATAACAATGTGTAAACATTGTTGGGTAGATGTCATACCGTCACCTTAAGACGTAAATATGATACGAATCGAAACTTGCATGTCCTATAATAAGTCACGGTGGTGTAGTGGCAGCACGATTGGGCCGGAATGCCAATAGGCGCGGGTTCGAATCCCGCTTGTGACATCATTTTTCGCTTCGTAATCGGGTTTTATAAATAATTAAGCATATTAAATGCTAAATTTCAGTAATTTAAACAGCTAAATATGTTTTCAAATCATTCAAGTCATATTTCTTAACGACGCTAAATATCAAGTCAACCGAGCATTTTTTTTATCTCGCATATCTTTAAGGTACCCGTACTATTGCTACTGGGTGTTAGCATCTATAAAACTATACGAAATGTAACAAAATAATGTTGTAAATAACAGAAAATCTGGTTCAAATTCGATCACCAAATAGGTATGATATAATATATGAAACTATTGCTATCCATATAATATGATACATATTTGGAGTAACCACTCTTCGGTGTTTTGTGAGATATATTATGAAGAGAGGAGTGGTCCACGACTTCTGCGACCAGTCTAGTGGTGGACCTTTAACAAAGTTTAATGAATAATCTATATATATATATACATATAAGAGATTTCCACCTATGTATTGACTCATCACGATATCTCTGGAACCATAAAGCCTACAAACCTCAAATTTGGTAGGAATATTTCTTTCGCCGAGTAGAGGTCAGCTAAGAACGGATTTTACGAAATTATATCCCTAAGGGGGTGAAAAAGCAGGGTAAAGTTTGTATGGGACAACGTGATTCCTTGGTCCAATCTATTTCAAATTTTGCATAAACATTCTTTAACAGAATTGATGAAAGATGTGATTCATATTTTATTGCGACTTATCTCCTAACTGGGTTAAAAAGGGGTGGAAAGTTATTTTAGGGGTGATTTGCTTTAAAGTTGATATCATGTGATTTTGATTTAAAAGACATTTTATTTTGACACATGTTTGAAAACTCAATTCGATTATATTCAAAAAACCGGCTAAGAGTGACTCGGAGTCGCGCACGGAGGGTTCCGCACCATTATCTATAAATGGCAAAATAATCATGTTTTTGTATGGGGACTTAAATTCTCTATTTGTTTTATTTTAATTTAATTATTTATTTCTAAAGGGAATATATTACTAAATATTCTGTGAATATTTCAAACGACTACCTATTTTTGTTATCAATATCAATCAAAAACCTCACCTTTGTTGTGTGGGAGCCCCCTTAAATATTTATATTATTGTTTTTTAGTATTTGTCGTTGTAGCGGCAAAAGAAATTCATCATCTGTGAAAATTTCAACTGTCCAACTATCACGGTTCATGAGAGCAACCTGGTGACAGATAGGCTAAGCAACGGATGGACAGCAGAGTCTTAGTAATAGGGTCCTGTTTTTATCTTTTGGGTATGGAACTCTAAAAAGGTTGATGTCACATAAACGTTCTTCTTCTACTCTTTGTGTATTAGCAATCAGCTACTTATACGAGCTATTGGTGCCAGTGTCAAGTTATAATTATTTTTACGTTTTTAGTCTTTCAGGTTAGTCATTGTCTAAGTCAAAATGTCACCATCAACAGTGCTATGGCTACACTGTTAATGGTATCTTTGAAAACGTTGTAAAGCACTTTTATATGATATTCACTACATCCCAGTAGTTCCGCCGCATCATCATCACAGCCCATATATCATCCATGCACTCTTAAAGTACTTAACCGATTTTAATCAAATTTGCATAATATGTGTAGTTTGATCCAACTTAAAAGATAGGATAGCTTCCATCTCAATTTATAGTCACAATATTATTTTATTGCAAATTATTTGTCTATTATTTGACAGTCACAATTATCTGTTATCTCCAAACGATTCTAACAGCTGGGGATATCGGTTGACTGGATTAAGTAAGTATTTAATAGATGGCGCTATGTTAAACGTAGAAACGTTTCATATAAGCTACAATTTATTAGCATAACCACCACGTGTTACTGAGACTACCTCAGCCACAGCAACGCGTGGCCGGGTCTGCTAGTATTTATATATGTGAAATAATTTCACAAAATTACAAATTTTCTGTCCTTACTTTTACCTGATTCAAAAATCTCGGTGTATTGACGGTTTAAGAATACAATGTATCGCCAAGCTATTTGTCAGGGAATTGGTAATACCCGCGAAGGTTATGACATTCATAGATGTCAAGTATATGTCATAATGCTAGTGATAACCTTTTTTTTTTTTTTTGCGGTGGACTACGGAGATCACGCCCCGCCTAATCAATGCCTAATCGGGGTGACAGAAGATACGGCCACGACCCTATAGATCCACCCTGTAATGTGCCTCTCTTCGCCGTGCGAGCGGACACTGGAACCCGATCTTTGTTTTCGGTGGCCACCATAACATGCTATACCTAACATGCCGATGCCGATCGTGTTAGGAGTACAGCAGCAGACAACGTATATGATAGTAAATGATAGCTCCTGATCATGCTAGTGGTAACCTGAGAGTTGGAATATTATGTGAGCTCGGTAAAACATAATAACATTACATGTAACTGTAGCGATAATAAGGTATACACAAGTGAACTCTATATGTGCTGTAGATAATTTTGTCCTATTTGTGATTACACTCATCTTAACATGTACCTAACTCTAACCTAGATAGAAATTTAACCTTCAGATTCAGTTACTATTTAAGGCTTAAAAATATAAAATTATAACTATAGATTAAACCTTTTATGCCATAATTTTAGATATTATTTGTCAATTGTTGAATATCAGTTGAATATCAACTGTAGACCCGTACTTTCGGGTTCCGGTGTCCCGCATGCACGGCGAAGATTATAGTACTTGTAGTTCGTACTACAGGCTCGTGCCTGTATGGTCGCGCGCTGTTCTTTCTGTCGCCACAGGCGGAATTAACTAGGTGTAACCGCACGATAGCCCGCTGCTAAAAAAAGAAAGTGATGCTTCCTCAGTGCGAAGTAACTTTATTTGATATACTATTAAATTTAAACTGACAAATATTTTTGTCTAATAGGTACACACTACCCACCTCCCATAAATTAATATCTTTGCACCATTTAATCCTCACCCTTTGTACATATATACATATCATCACGCCATATCCCTTGCAGGGTAGGCAGAGAGAACATAGTACCAGAGAACTCTATCCTTGCATACTTCACTCGTTTCCTCAACATTCATAATTCTCTTCATACACGCTCGCCGGTTTCGGAGACTCTTGACTCCACCTTCCTTCAGTACGTGACCAATCTGGTCTAGGTAGTTGAGTCTCGGTCTCCCCCGGTACCTACATCCCTCCACTTTCGCATTATATATCTTCTTTACCAGACGTTCGTTCGGCATTCTTTCCACATGTCCGAACCATCGGAGCATTCCCTTTCGCATCCCTTTGTTATGGATTATAAACATAAAATGTTGTACTTATAACTACTATCTTAGAAATTTGTATGATTTTGTACAAAAGTAGTACTATCCAACGAAGTACTTGTTGTATTAAATCCTAATGGATCACACGTAATCGAGTCAAGTTCGATGTGGCTACCAGATAATTATCGTATACAGATTTGGGCGTTCCCACCGTTGCTTTTACTACGAATCAGATTAGATTGGATACGAAATGGGAGTACAAGGGAACATTCACTGCGATAATAGCTAGCAGAGCCTGATCTTATCATGAACCAATGTTTCCATTAATATTATTGCTTGTTCTTAAAGTAACTGGATTATTAGACTTATTGATATGGTCCAATAGTGATTAATAGGAGTTTAATCTCCTAATTAATCAATCCAATAATACCATTTCATTAATTAGCATTAGTTTGAAATGATTTCGTTTCATTAATTAGTATTATATTAATTAACGTTTTATTAATAAACATTGATTTTGCTAATGAGTACATACATGTGCAAAATAATCTCCGATTGGGAAAGAGAACGAATACATTGTAGCCTGCAGTAATATATACCATTATTTAATTCATACAAAATTGGAAAAAATACCACCACAGAGGGAGTGCGGGTTTAGCTATTTAAATATAAATCGACACATTTTAATTTTTTTTTTATACTCGAATAGATCGCTCTTTATTCTCAACACCAGCTGCGAAAAATTTGATGTTTCTTATACTACGAGTAACATTTTTGATTCAAAGTTTAAACTACATATTATCATACCAAATGTCAGTAAATTAAACCCATTAGTTTTTACGTTATTAGGGAATAAAATAACAAACAGACAAATACATACATACATAGCCTCACACCTGTTTCCCAGAGGGGTAGGCGGAGACTACGGATTGCCACAAACCACGATCCTGACATACCTCCATCACTTTATTCACGCGCATCACAGTCTTCATGCATGCTCTACGATTACGCGTACTCTTAATCTGACCTTTCGCTAACACATCTTCAATTTGATCCAGGAAAGTACGGCATGGTCTTCCCTTTGTAATCGTCCCACTCACACTCGCTTTGTATACTTGTTTAGTCTACCTTTCTTTACACATTCTTTCCACGTGTCCAAACCAACTCAGCATACCCTTTTTTATCTGTGTCACTACTTCTTCATTCACACCACAGCGCTCTCTTATAACACTATTCCTAATTTTATCTTTCAGACTTACACCACACATACTACGAAGAGCTCTTATCTCTACAGCATTTATTCTACTTTCATGTCTTCCCTGCCAAAACCAACTTTCACTGTCATACATGAGAGTGAGAACTAATACTCCCTTATGACAAACAAGACAAATACATATTCTAAACATCATCGCAATGTCTACAGTTAAGGATTCTAACCGTGAGTGTATAATATTTTTCTCAATATCTTCAATGTGAAAATATTATTTTAGCATATATAGACTTTATTGAATTGTTGTGAAAGGTGTACATTTAAAACAGAATATTATTGTCTTTAAAAACATTTTTATAGTCACAACAGTTTAGCGTATATTTTGGTCATATCATGTCAAAATAAAAAAAAAGCCTGTCAGAATAAATATTTTCATTTAATCGCGCTTTTTCGTGAAGAGAAGGTTTCAGTGACATTCAACTTGGGTATCTCTCATACGGTTTTCGCACGTCCCGTTTAATCTCATAAAGCTTATTTTGTCCCTGGGTTGTTGGTGGATGAGTTGCAACCGCAGGTAGCGGAGATATCAAGGATTATGCGACATTGTAATTTTGTATGAACTTTTAGGGAGAGGGTGAGCCGATTTTCATATACGGACATAGTTTCATACTTTGTTCATAGGATTTTGTGAAGGCAAATCTATTAACAACTTTACCCAACCTTAAGTATACGCCCGAGAAATTATGATCGAAAGTGGTATTTGAATACTACTAAACAAACAAATTCATTATCAAATCAATAACGCATGTATAAATTTGATAACAATAGCTTATTAGAAATGTATTTATTCCAATCGGTATTATATACGTTTTATAATAGGTATTACAGACATGTGTAATAATTACAAAAATGATATAATTAAATTTTAGATAATGGTTTCTTGTTTATCCCTGACGGAGAAAAATACAAGGGTCAGCCCTACCATTTACATATTTATCGTAAAAATCGATTGCGGGATGTGGAGTAGATAACATCTTTGCAAGAAAAGAATAATTCTAAATATAACTCTATACTAAGCCGAATAACTATAGCGGGTATCTTATTTGAAGGACTATCGTACCCAGTAATTGGACATTGATAGAGTTGAGAATAGAATAAAAACAACTTGTTGCATAGATTAAAAAATTAGAGTAAATTCCTTTTTAGTTAAACTTTACTTGATTTCCTTTTAAAATTATAATTCAAAAAAGAAAATTACTAAATAAGCCACGATGTCTTACGGTACTCTGTGTATACATTAAATCCGATCTAACATAAATTCTAATTCTGTGTGAAGTGAAAACACCGTTCTCGATAATACCGTAAGCCTTATTTACTAGCACAACGCCGTAGGCTTATTATCCCTACACATTCTCTACATGACAGTTCGAACACTGTTTTATCCCACTATTCTCTCCAAAATAATATATTTAGACTAGGAGACAGTGTCATTACATACATACATACATACATATCATCACGCCACATCCCTTGCAGGGTAGGCAGAGAGAACAGAGTGCCAGAGAACTCTATCTCTGCATACTTCACTCGCTTCCTCAACATTCATAATTCTCTTCATACACGCTCGCCGGTTTCGGAGACTCTTGACTCCACCTTCCTTCAGTACATGACCGATCTGGTCTAGGTAGGTTAGTCTCGGTCTCCCTCGGTACCTACATCCTTCCACTTTCGCATTGTATATCTTCTTAACCAAACGTTCGTTCGGTATTCTTTCCACATGTCCGAACCATCGGAGCATGCCCTTTCGCATTTTTATACCAATACTCTCTTTCATACCTACTCGCTCTCTTACGTCGTCGTTACGAATGCGGTCGGTCAGCCTAACTCCACAGATTATGTGTCATTATAAAGCCAAAATAATACATTTTAAGCATACAGTTGACAATGACACCAAAAAAATAGCGATAATGAGATGGTTGTCTAATTATGAAAATATATGTTTCGAAAATGTATACATGTGGCTCTATTACTCAACAATTATAAAGTCATCGGGTGAATTAATCCTTACTAATATTATAAATGCAAAAGTAACTCTGTCTGTCGTTCTTTCACGCCAAAACTACTGAACTGATCTAAATGAAATTTGGTACACAGATAGTCTAGAGCCTGATAAAGGACATAGGCTACTTTTTAATGCAAAAAAAGGGTTGTAAAGTGGGATGAAAATTTGTAAGGAAGTAAAGCCAGAAGCTTGAAACTTATTTTTAGGCTATTGATTAGATATAAATAAATATGACATAAAAATACGGGATGAAAAACTTTAGGAAAGTAACCTTTTACGCGGGCGAAGTCGAGGGCAGAAGCTAGTAGATAATAAAATCATATATTTGATTGTCGATTAAATTGCTATACAAAAAAAAATATGCAGTTTTTATTTAGGAATATATTGTTTTCTAATCTCCAATTTTTATGTAACTGTGCTATGGTCTAATTGCTTTTCGCACAACAGTTCCACATGATTGCAGGCTAGTACATAACCCTACCAGCTGGTATGCGACCATTGTCCACCTTTTAATCAAGCTAATAACGTCGTATATTATAATGTATAAGATCGCTGGTCTCACTTTAGGGGTTCACGTTTATACAACATATTCAATCTCTATACAATAAATTTAAATAGTTCTGAACTTTGGCAACTTGTAAACTTTCTTGTAATTATATATTTATCTGAATATAAATATATATACACGTATATAGTATGTAAGTATTGTATCATATATTTATCATCATCTCAGCTCAATTGAAGTCCCACTGTTGGGCTCGAGCCTCCTCCATAATAGAAGGGAAATTGACCTACTATACCACGCTGGTCAGACGTGCTGGTATAGGGTTTTGTTTCGAGTTTTCATTCTCTTGTATATATATATAACATGCGTTTTATATTCCTTAGTCATCTTTTACGATCGATATATAGATATATCGATACGAGTAAGATAGGGGGTGGTGAAATGTATTCTTACTCCGTCACCACACGGATATTTATCGTAAATTTATTTAGTTATATGTTTAAGTAATCATTAAACTTAATTTCGATAAAATAAAAGACATAAAACTCCAAATGGTTCTCATTATATTTTGCAAATGTCATCGTTACAGCTATTAAAGTCACCCCTCTGACTGGCATTATTCCAACGTGTTGCTCGGTTACGTAATTAAGTACGGAACTAATTCCCTTCAGTACACCACTAAAGAAGTTTTGTTCCCTAAGTAGCGTTATGATGCATAAAAGTATCTCAAGAAATATCTGAATTCGTACGATAATGCATAAAAAGCGTAGTACTACAGTGCACTAAAACATTGTGCTATTGGTTTTTTTATTCTAGAGAAATTTACACAAATAAATATAAATAAAACATTACCAATGTATCTATATGACCTAATCCACGCTTCTTCACTACAAGATGGAAGTTGAAATGCTATAACTAACATGCTCACGGGCGTGTTGGTGGTACAGGAGCAGACATCGTATAAAATAGTAAATGATAGCATCCGGACATGAACTTATCTACCATATAGGTTGGGCACTCCGGAACTGTCGCTGATCGAACGTAACGTGGTAGAAAATTGCACTATTCAAACATCAATTTTCTACGAAAATGTAATAAAAAAAGTTTTATTTTCTGCGGCGGGCTACCGTACATCAAACCCCGCTAATCCGTCCGGAGCAATAGGAAAAGCGGCGCAAGACCCCGTAGACCCGTCCTACAATATATCTCTCGACGCCGTGCGGGTGGGTCACTGGTACGCGGTCTTTTTCTTCAGTGGCCCACCCGGCGGTCTACCCTCACGGGTATCCTCTCTAATGTCGACGCCCGGTCAGTTTGCACCGTCGGGGCGTCATCCTCACGCGGTGGCCTCACTCCCAGGGCGACCAGACTAATCCCTGGTCCGGTCACCCGCTGCCTCGGCTAGGGCGGCATGAGGCGGATGTATTCACGCCCCCGCCGCCGCATTTCAATTCCTCTCGCTGTCGACCATCGCTTTCACGACGGTCCGCAGCGAGAGGTCGGCACCGATGGCAGCGACAAGGCCACGGCGCTGCTGAGCCCAGGTCACGCAGACCTCGAGCGTATGCTGCGCCGTATCTCGGTTGCTGCCGCGCTGTTGGCAGGACAGAGTCGTCTCCCTCCTTGCGACCATGTGCAGGTACTTGCCAAAGCAACCGTGCCCCGTTAAGACCTGCACCAGCCGGAAAGAGAGGACTCCGTGCCGCCTCTCCAGCCACTCCATCAGTACGAGCCGGACTGCCTCAATGACTCGTAATCCGAATTGAGGCCGCTCCAGCCTCGTTGCCCAATGGGAAAGAACCACCCGGTGAGCGTCCACACGCCAGGTGGCCAATTCGCTAGGCGAAACATCGCCACCGTCTTCGCCAGTTAAAGACACCCGCCGATATATTTCGGCGAGCATTTCCGCCTCCAAATCCCAAGGGGGCATTCCGGCCAATACGCATGGAGACTCGGTCGCAACCATGTGGTATCCACGGATAGCCCTGACCGCCATGACAGAGGTCAGAGCCCTCGCCCACACGGGAGCGCCGTACAATGCATTGATTGGATCACCCCCGCGTATAGCCGTCGACTCTGGAAACTCGATCCGCCCAAGTTCGGCATCAGCCGAGATAGGGCGAACGCCGAGCCGACTAGCCGGGGACCAAGTCTTCGGACAACAACATCAACAGCCGGACGGGTAGGTACTCCATCCGGGCCGGGGGCGGTGTTGGCAGAACAAATCTTCGCCACTACCGCCCCCACCTCTGATTGACAGTAGTAACTTCGAGGCGAGATAGTAACCTCAAATGAACTAATAATTTATAGCTGCATTCAGAAAAATATTAGTATTGTGTCATTAGTACTAAATAAATCCTTCTCTTGCATTGATTTGTTTGGATACCTTATGAAATCCTTTAGAAAGGAAGTGCTCTATTCTTAATTCATCACCAAACAGATAGTGGTGGTAATAATTGAAATCGTCCATACTATATATCTTCAAGCGCTTATACTCCAATAAAGAATCAACTCTATATATTAAGTATACTTATTATATAATGTTACAAGCTTCAAATGATACCCTTTTAGAATAAACCTCTTGTTATTTAAATAATATGAATAATTAAAAAAATCCGCTTGAATACATTTTCTCTTCGCTAATTGGTTCAAAAATATTTGATATGATATATTGAATTTAATAATGGTGTTACTAGACTGAAATAAAATATGTAAATGTAATTCAAATTAACACCTACGAGTATATCAACCTGTGTGGTATAGCAGGTCAATTACCCTACTATTGTAGAGGAAGCTCTAACCTAGCTATCTAAATTATGATGATAAATGTAGATTTCGAATTACATTATATGAACCATTTATTTAGTTTTGGAAAGATATTTTTTAATCATAAATTTTATCAATTTCTTTAATAAATTGAAGTTATTTACATAAAAATGATCCTTTTGCGAACACCAAGAATTATATCTCTCTGAATACGCGTACTATCACATTCATAAAAAATATGATTAATTATAAAAAAAGTTGTAGTTTTTTTTTCGTGTTATTTTTTATATTAAGTTACAACTATTACAACAATCTATTTAGTCAACACACATGGTATATATCAAAGAGTAAAGTTGTTACCTAAACTGAAAAAGAGTGGCAACTCCATGATAAAATATGCATGTATGGAAGGTGCTGCTACCCAGAGTTTACGCGGTGAACTAAAGTTGAAGTGATATATATAGATATATATCTACATGTGTATGTGTAGTTCTATAGAATTTTCTTTTACTATGAAAGCTACCCTGAAATATAAAAAAACATATCAGCTGATAACGAAGCAATAATAATATCAGCTTAACAATGAAAAGTGAGATAATTTTCAGAAAGTACATCAATAACCGTAAATAGATTGATGACAATAAGTACCTACGCTAGGAACAAAAAATAACAATTCTCAGTTGTCAAACGTTTGACATACAGGACAAAATGGCAGCAGTTAAGTTTGTACAAACAATCTATAGGCGGCGCGACGGTCAGTAAAAATAAGTAATGTTTTAAGTGTGCCCCCCAGGTATATATATAGAAAATATAATGTTGAAGATATTTTCAACTAAAAATAAACAGAATAAGGTAATACATGAGAAATATCACAATACATATTATTATACGGCCTCCTAGCCTACCACCTGTTTACAGCGTAATACTTCCGCCATTTTAAGTACACTGTTGCGGTATGGGTGTTCTGAAAGGATACATTACGCGTACATTGTTAAAATCAAAGCAATGTGTATTTACCTAAGATTTTAAATGATTTAAATCTCCGAAAGGAATTGGAAAAAAAAATATGTTTTATGAATTCTGTTTTCTATATTTTTTTAATAACTTATTTGGATTAGAAATTATTATTCTTCCCTATTTAGCCTAAGTACTTGTACATATAGCTTGTTTTTGTCACTCCCACGATAGGATGAAAATCGACCTACAGTACAGTATAATATACACTCTGGTAGAAGGAAAGATATAGTATTTTATATCGAATTTTCATTCACTTTGAAACCAAGCTAATAAACATAGATCACAATACATTTAGTAGCTAAGATTAAAACTTCATTAACAAAATGCTTTCCTGAACGCCTTCTGTAAGAATAGTGGAATAGTTTGGTTTGACTCTGAGTTTTTATAATAAAATTTTGTCAAGATATGTAAAGTTTCAAGATAATCACTTAAGTGTTTAAGACAATAGTTAGCCTACTACAATTTGACAAATGTTATACTATAGAAATTTCTACAAACTTTTTAGTAGTTAAGGTTAAAATTTCATAACCAACCATCTGTAATCAGCTGTAAAAATATTGGAATATTTGAAAGGAAACTACTTTTACGGATTCTATCGTGTTTCTATTTGATTTTTAATTTCCCGACGTTTCGAACACTTTACAGTGATCATGGTCACGGGAGTCCTCCCGTTACCATGATTAAGTAGATTTTGCATGGTACTTGAATAATATACGGATACGAAAACAAAACACAAAAATAGCAAAGTTCTATTTTGGTATCAATATGTGTAGTTAACGTCACTAATTACCTATATTTTTATCTTTAATGTACATTTGACATCTTTACAACACTATTATATCTACAAAGTATATTCTGTAATAATTGTTATATCTTCAAAATTTTGAGAATATTTACGTTTATTTTCAAAATTAATCACTTAGTACATATACAATTCATTTAACAAATATTCACAAAACCAAAAAAAAACAAAGTGATAAAGGCATACAACGGGATCTCCAATAAGCGGAAACAGTGTCTTTTTTTTTTCATTGAGGCGAGGGCGAGTTGGCCCTCAGGGAGGAAAATATCAGCATGTCATTTGTTTATATTGCGAAATTAATCCCCCGAGCCGTCGTGACTGATGAGTCGAGTCAAACGATGCTTGCCAAACAAAGAAACACCGAGGTGTGTACTATAATCGATGCTCACTTAAACGACAGATGCTACAAACGGGTGCCATCAATCTATCTCCTCCCTCCACCATCCGATTTGTACCTCCGAGGGCCGAATTGTTATTCACGTTCCATTACCTCAATTTTTTAGAACCAACGTGCCTAAAAAGAAACCCTTTCGCTTATTGTATCTCATTCTTGAATAGGCACGACGCGTCATCGGGGAAATTAATTCCTTCAGATTACCCATTCCTCTTGTGTTCACGTTTTAACTGCATTCATCCTGTGCAGTTATTTTCATACAATAACAATGATATATGTTCTGTTTAGGATTATTCGTAATTCCAATTTTTGTTTGCGCATACTTGCCGCGTATAAAAGATAATAAAACAAATAATAAATTCAAAATGCTCGCACGCGTGTAGGCATCGCACGGAGTACGTTACACGCGACGAGAATCATTCAAGAATCGATTAAAGTCACCACACACGTACGGAAATCGAGCAAACATCGAGAACCCAATGGCCCGATCACGGAGTGCGTTGAGTCACGTCTCGCGGACCAATAATTCAATAAGGAGCGATCCAAACACTGAACAGAATCATAGAGTTAACTTGTAGCGGAACTAAAAACGTTATTGTGGCATTCATTGATAGAATTTTAACACATTTAGGAGTCCATTTGATTCTCTATCATGATATTTAATTATTAACCATATTAAGAGTGATTTAAATGTAATTAAAATGCAACTATATTTTGTAAATAACATCACATCCCACTCCTGGGCTCGAGGCTCTTACATAATAGGAGGGCAATTCACCTACTGTACTACGCTAGTCAAACAAGTTACTATAAGATTTTTTTTATTGCTTATGGTGGCAAACGAGCAATAAGCACACCTGATGGTAGATTTTACTGCCACCCCTGGACCTTTGCAATACTATAAGTACAGCTAGGCCGCTGCCTACCTATACAAACCCCAAACCCACCCAGTAGGGTTTTCGTCTCTCGCTCATCGAACGAAGCGCAATAACACATTGCCCTTACTCAGACGTCGATCTTCTGCGAGAGCGTGATACTACCCCGGATGGACTGACCCGCGGCTGTATACAGAGAACCATGTACAGCGTGCTCCTACCACAAAAAAAAATTAAATAATATATTTTATTTTTAGTTTTCATTCTCTTGCACAGATATTGTGTCCATGCTATAATTCCTTAATCGTCTTTTACGATTACGACAGGGCGAATAGAATATAATTAAATATATGTTATCATTACTTCATTTTTTATTACCTAAAGTTAGATAATTTTCTGGTAGCTCAGATTAAGTTTTTAGATAGAAGTTTATTGAATAACTCTCTATGATAGGAAGGACAGACACTACTAAGGTGGAAGGTTTAGCGGTAGAGATTGTGGTTTATGCACTGTGGTGTGACAATAACAACATGAATATTAGTCACATCAATCAATTATTGATATTATTAATGTCATATAAATTACCTTAGTTATTACCTAAAATTTAGATGTAATTGAGAAAAACGGTACATTAGATTCGCAGGCATTCAACGTAAAAAGACTTATATATACAAAATTCGAACCATTATTTAACCAAATGTGTCAATCGAGTCGAAGTTACGCCGAATATGGGTTAGCTGTAAAAGGTTAATTTCATGCGGTGTTCGGTAATTGAAAATGCTATTTTTATTTTATTTTGAATTTTTGTATACCACATACAATTAACCCTTTACAGCTAACCCATATTCAGCGATATTTCGTACCGCAAAAATTGTTATCGTGATGCCGCATATTGCTTTGCGCACGTATTTATAACGTATATTGCGGTGATGTAACATTACACATCATATATATGGACGATTAGATAGCACAACTAAAAACAACTTTTATCTCTTGCCATAATTGCTAATTAATGTATCAATGTAATATTTGAATATTACTTTGTATTTCATTAAGATTTTCTTTTTACACATTCTTTTACCAATCATTGAATCCTGGTCTTAGAAAGATTACCTCTAACTTTTACTCAATACAAATTATGAACATTGAAAAGTCGAGCTATAAATTAAATATAAACATTTTTATTCATGTTATATAGTGAAATATTTATGTAAAATAAACCTATTCACTACCATAATTAATTTGTGTGAATATAAATTGCAAACTGCAATACAATATATGTGCAAATATTAATCTTTGTATTATTTATACAATATATACTTACACTTTGCCGTTTAATCATACTTTGGTACGGTTTTGTCTTTAAATAAGTGCTTCTAGTAATCAATACATATTCAAACCTTTCTCGAGAATAAGGCGTTAGATTTCATCTCTATACCAAAACTTGGATAAAGTAATAGTAAATTGATTCTTGATATTCTATGTATTTCTAAATAAATAAAGTATTTCTTTATAAATTTCTACAAAAATGTCTTACATTTAGTAAACAAGTTGGTATACGCATGCATGTGATGCACGTTTCTCTAAAGGAAATCATCAATCACTAAGACCGACTGAATTTCTAGTGGAACGAGCTTACGAATTCTTTCTTACGAATTTATATATTTCTTACGCGTGGAAAATCTTTATGGATTTTAAATTTATTCCTATGTTCCAACAGAATCACTGACGCGCATGAGTGATTTTTGTGATTTTGTTTTTATATACGTAGTGAAACTATTTTATTAACGTACCTACAGCATCGTATTTTCTTAATCGATTCGTAAATCGATTATTTTCTTGAAGCGTTAGTAGCAATATAAATGATGATTAAAAATACTAAATTATCAAGCCCAACTTACTTTCAATGCTAAAATAATTCTGTAAATATGAAACAAAAGTTTAGCCTATATAACTTTTTATTTCTATGAAATACTTCTAATTTCTGATGCTTTGTTCCGAAGTCCAAGTTAAAATGTGAAATGAACTAAAAAACATCTATATCTATACATATAATAAAAATGTAATGGATCGCTGTCTGTACATGGAAGATATATGAGAAAAAATATTACTGGGACCTTTATCAACACTAATAGAACCCAAAACAATGATTTTTAAAAATTTTGTCTATTTATCTGTTTGTCTGTTCATCTGTTTGTCTGTGTGTTTGTGCACGCTAATCTTAGAAACGGCTTATCTGATTTAGATGCGATCACTAATATATTGTGGTAAGCTTCACTTAACATTTAGGTTTTATTTTATGTCAATTGGTTTATAAATAAAAAAGTTATGTCAATTTAAAAAATTATCGGAGATTAAAATCTTTATCGATTCTTTTCAAATTACACACAAATATCCTCCAGTAAAAATAAATAAACACGTATTTCAGCATTTGTTGATTTTCACCCTCTGGGGGTGTAAATTAGGCCTGCAAAGCGGGTTGGCCGACTTATTAAATCATTAGCGCCAAGCCGATATTATTGAAGCTGGCAACTTGAAATGTTGACAGTGGTTTCTTTATATGACATAGAGATTTACTAAGAAAGGATTTTACGAAATTATACCCCTAAGTGGGTCGAGCAGAGTGGCAAAGTTTGTATGGGGAAAAAAAAATCTTTATTGATTCTTTTCAAATTACGAGTCGAATCAAATATTCTAGGGTAATATCCGGCATTTGTCAATTTTTACCCTCTGGTTGTGTAAATTAGGCCTGTGAAACGGGTTGATCGACTCATTACCGCCAAGCCGAAACTATTAAAGCTAGAAACATTAAATTTTGAAGCACGTTTTTATTTATGACATAGAGATTCAATATGAAAGGATTTTATTAATTCCGCCCCTAAAAGGGTGTAACAAAGCAGTAAAATGTGTATGGGGAGAAAATTTCCTTATCGATTCTTTTCAAATTACGTACAAATATTCTTCGGTAAAAATAAATAAACACGTGTTTCTCTCCCCTCTCCATCAACCCCGCACCAGTGCCTTTGTGGCGACCAGTGCCGACGTGAGAACTCACACAATACACATAGTGGGCGGCAATAGGTTCTTGCCTAATGGTTTAAGATACAGGTTAAGTTTAGCTTCAAAAATGTTCACTCTATAACTCAAATAATAAATCATATCTAACGAGGTCGCAACTCTGCTGGTGAAACAAAACAGTCAAATAAATGGTGGCAATAATTATATTTTTATCCCATAGTCATACCGTAAATAGTATATTAATGGCAATATAATCTGTAGAATGAATAGATTTATGAACCACCTTTTTCTTTAGTGACCGGCTATGGTATATAGACACATGCACGCCGTACACGTACATTTACGTTGTGCGGGCGGGCCACCGCAACCGGGTATCATCTTGAGTCGAAGTCCTCATGCAATGAACCTCAATACCGATACTTACGCTTGCGCCGCCCAAAGCACCGACGATAGAGCATGTCAACCTAGAGTATTTTCTCTCGAACCCACCCTATTGCCTAATTCCGTTATACAATTAACTCGCAGAAGGCGGCAACCGCATCCCAGTTTCTGACGCTGTTGATTATCGTCCTAGCGACAAACCTTCAACGCCTTGCATTGCTTTTTCTATTTAACTCTGTCAGAGATGACTTCTGCGTGGACGAAGTCGCGGGCAAAAGCTAGTTAACTAATATAATTATGATTATAAGTAATATTATGAAGTTGAATATAAGTTTTTTATTATCCATTTACGACTTAGTTACCCGTCGTGGATGTTGTCGATTGTTGAAAAGTCTAGCTGGAGTGGGCTTGGTTCGGTGTTGTTTGTGGAGGTAATCTAGCAAGTTCTAGTGAATAGAGCGGTGACACAGACCATCCCTTGACAACTGATCCAGGTCATCTAGGGACATGGTGGCATCGGCCAGTATCTGTACATGGTTGCGAAGCGAAACAAGTTCTCCTGTCTCTGTTTCGCTGCCTACGTATCCTACGTAGAGCAGCACCATGAACTCGTTGCAAGCATCGCAGTTGACGGAAGTGCCTCGTGGAAAGAGACAAAAGAGCGGATTAGTCGGGCAATCCTGCATTTATGTGCCATAAGACGGCGTTGGCAGCGCCTGGCACGATAAAATGGTGAATAGACCGAGGACTAATCCGCCACCCGCAGGGAGTCCGATTGCGTGTATTCACCCAAAAGTACCCTGTTAGTTACCTCATCAAGCGGGTCACCGATAAAAAGGAAACGATACGTCGTCTGGCCAAATGATAGTGGAGAGATAACATGATAGTTTAAGAGGACGCACGCCAACCGTCCATTAACTATAAAAAAATGCTCTCATTCGTCAAATCAAAGAACAGGCGTTTCCTCAGCTTGCTCTTAAATACCTCCATCACTTTCCACGATTTATTTTAAAGTCTACCTACCCTACTCTAAGGAAATAATCCTTGTATTGCGGAGGACTTTACAAACATATAACTAAACGGACACAAATTTACACCCAGATTTAGGACTACAATTTGTGGATCGCACAAAGTATTAACCCGCGTGGGATTAGCATGACAGGTTGGTACCTATATCACTACGTCATCTGTCTGTGCTAAAATTACTTATTATACATCGATATATATGTACTACGTACTAGATTTCGCGTTCCGAATACTTGCTTTGTTCGACTAAGCTGTACTGCAATCCGTACACCTCACTTAAGTGTGACTGCGACCATCATGGACTATAGGTGTATACAGAGCAGCGTTGTTAATATGATAATTCGAATAATACCAATCAAAACTTGCACATGTGGATGTGAAAAAATTCTTTATTTAACTAAGTAAAATGTTTTGTTGTTAAAGTGTACAAATAGGTAATAATATCGAATTAGCACAATAAAATAAAAAAATTCTACATTTAAATGTCACGCCATCTTTGATATAGACTAAAGCTCGCAGATGTTCAATTACACTGGTTGGAGGTAAAAATGTGTGACTAAACACAGACTTGACGTAGTGTCTAGAAAGTATTTTGATTATTTATATTCTTTTTCCTTTAGTTTGTGTTATCAGTTGATACTTATTTGTCAAAGATCAAACAGTTTGGTATAGGGTTCTGTTTCGAGTTTTCCTTCTCTTGATAGTATAGTAGTATATGCATATTATATCGTTTAAAGGCGACCTTTTACGATATCCACGACCAAGACAGGTAGTGATGAATTGTATTCTTATTCCGTCATCACACGGATATTCAAAACTATTGTCTTATGTTAAAGCAAAGTTTATATAAACATATAATAGTTCATTTTCTTTTATAATTTACTATTATTTTTATTTATTTAACTACTGAATAATACACTTTGAAATAGAGTATGCTGTATGAGTTCTAATGAATGTTTGTAGGTACAAAAACTGTGTCACTTCTGCGGTGTAACATCTATGGTAACACACTTTGTTACATAACGTTGAACGAAAGGCGTAAGTGCGCATGAAATGCCTACATCTTACGACGTTTTGGTCGCGAGAAAATTACAACTATAAAGCAATCCAGCGCTGTGTGCTTCAATGTTCGCGTTAAATTACCTGTTTATTCTTTTAGCGCTGCAGCGGACTTTAGGTTAACTGTTACCAAAATGGAACAAAATATTTATTCGGGATAGCTTCTCTATACATATAACTCTATGTTATTATATTATATTATAATTGTCGAATTACTGGCATAAATTGCTCCAAAATGAGAAAAAAGTAGTTACAAATTGAAAAGTTAATCTTTATTTTAACATACTACACACAACATGGTACACGCTGAATTACAATAATGGTACCCGAAAAGCACTCATTAAAATATCACGCTTAAATTCCACGTCAAACAAAGCTATATCGAAGTCAATTTCTGTAGTTAAAATATTAAAACAAATTACGCGGAGCACTCTCTATAGAGAACATTATAGTGAACACTTAAAATTGATTGCTCTGCCAACTGAGTTACAGTTAGAAGGAAGTTTATTTTTTTTTATTTTTCTGACGTTTGCCACGTCAGAAAAATAAAAAAAAACATACTTTATACGAATGTGAATTTAAATTCCAATTTAATATTGAAATTAATTTACTATCGTATGTCCGAATAATTAATATATTTCCTGTGTGGTGATGGAATAAGAATACAATGTCTAATCAACCT
The DNA here is from genome assembly GCA_905163515.2 of Lymantria monacha. Taxonomy (NCBI): domain Eukaryota; kingdom Metazoa; phylum Arthropoda; class Insecta; order Lepidoptera; family Erebidae; genus Lymantria; species Lymantria monacha. The sequence goes on from LR991081.1 coordinate 38,059,217, forward strand.
TCCTTTCTTATAGGTTCGTGGAGGTAAAAAAACGTAAGCAAATAATAATCTTAGCCCAGGACAATCCAAAACAGTTCGTTGCAGGTTTTTCTTGATAATGTAGCATAGCTTTTCCTAACATTATGTGATTGGTTAATTTACCTCTATAGAAGAAGCTCGCGAAATATATAAGTGATAAAGAAGATATGAAAAATAAATTCTTATTTATTTATTTTATATATTTATTTATATAAGGCTCATCTACAACATAAACACTAACATATGCTAAAATCATTCCAGTGCCTTAAAACTACTTATTTAAAAAGACTATAATTCTTAAATATTACGATGTTTAATAGAGCCACAGTATTAACAGTTTTCTATCTATAGCCGCGGGCCGGTCGGTCCAGGGTAGCATTATACTCTGGGCCACCGAAGACAAAAATCGGGTACCGGTGGCCCGCTCGCACGGCGAAGAAGAGGTGCTTGCAGGATGGGTCAATGGGGTTGCGCGCCGCCTCTTCCGTCACCCCGGACCGACTTGGCGGGGTGCGACGTCCATGGCCTACCGCAAAAAAAAAAAAAAAAGGGGGTAGCATTATACTCTGACAGGAAATCAACATCTGTGCAGTGGCAATGTGCCTTTGTTCTTCACGAAAGAGTCGGAAGCCTAAATTTCTACATGGACTTGGTTGGCAGTCAGCAACCTAGCTGTACCCCAGATATTGTAGAGGTACATGAGTGGAAGTAACACTTACCATCAGATATGTCGCTTACTCGTTCACTACCATAAACAATAAAAAAAATTGGAATATACTTTTGTTTGTGTTAAAGATAAATTCAACGCTCTATTTAGTCCAATAAATCTTTTCGAACTCGAGAGGAATTCACTGAAAATATTGTTTTCATTGTTGTCAAGAACTCGATTTGCCGATGGTATAAATTCAAAAGAGTGTTCACTGAAAAGAAATACCTTTTAGTTTAATGAATTTAGAACTGACCGTGTATGTATTTTAAGATACTTAACTGGACAAATAGCTTAGTGATCTAAGTGTTCACTTCTTTTACCAATTATTGTTACTTCTCATCATCTCAGCTCATATATATATATATATATGTCACACTGTTGGGCTCGAGCCTCCTCCGTAATGGGAGTGAAATTGACCTACTATACCGCGCTGGTCAGACATGTTGGTATAGGGTTTTGTTACGAGTTTTCCTTCTCACACATAGACGTTATATGTTTGTTATATTCCTTAGTCGTCTCTTACGACTACCCACGGGTACGATAGGGGGTGGTAAATTGTATTCTTACTCCGTCACCACATGGAAAATTGTTAGTTCTATTGCTCTGAAATAGAATGAACGGTGTGGTTCACAAATATTTGTACAAATAGTGGTGTAATTGTATGTGAATCTTAATATAAATTGAGCTCTACAAACAACATATACAAATATACGAGAAATTAGAAAATTTATTATAACGATGTTTTCCTCATTGTAACATATGGAAAATAAAACTATAAAAACATAAACAAAAAAAAACAATGCACGCAGTCTGCATTAGCATGCCAACTTACCTATGTACGGTTAAGTTAAAAATCGTGTAACTTGAATCCCGTGTGAACGTGTGACGGAGAGAATTGAAGACTCGAGGAAAATAAGAAAACCTTCCGCTTTTGTGTAACTTGAATGCATGCGCTGTCATTCCACTGAGTCACATAACACCTCTCGAATCTAGAATTTTCAACATAAAAATGGTTTTTGAATATTTCGTGAATGTTTGCTGCATCACATCGCCTGCAATATTGTTAAAAGATAAGACGAATATTTATGTTATGTATTGAGATATATATACAGCTCTGCTTGCATTGGAGTCTATTAAGGTTATAAATTAAAAATAAATACATAGAATTGATTAGACATATCTTGCGGTCAACTTTATTCACTCTCAGTAAATAATGGCAACTATATATAAAAATACACAATTTGATAGAATGAAGTAGCTATAAATATCTATGTCTTGCTTTTTTTCATCAGTCATCATTCTCTTACTCTAATCCCTATTATTACTTGGGTTCGATACAATATGTACTCTTCTTCCATAGTACATATTGTAAAAGTTATTGGCAATAGTTTTATGACCGGCCACCTGCTAGACATCAACCCTCTTTGGGAATGCAATTGTTGACCAAACGGCATCAGATGCAGTTGACCTAGGTCTTTATAGGGCTCTTAGCCGTCTTTTACGACATCCACGAGCAAAGTAAGGGTTGGTAGTATTCGTAGCCGCTACCACACAGCTTTTTTTCATTAGTAAAATCAAAAAATCTATTCAAAATTATATTATTCCTTATGGAATATTAATTAATACTTACATTTAATAATATCTTACATTATAAGCCACATGTTTAAATATAAACTGAAAATATGAAATTGAGATTGTGGTAAACTTATAAGCATCCAGATTGCTAGTTATCGCAATAACAAGTTTTCTATTTGATCAAATGTAATCGATGAACCGTTGGGGTGAGTTGCGACATTACGAAGCATCAGTACGACTCGACGACATCCCAACGCCCTGTCGCACCAGAAAATTACATTACCATTCACTATCAGGTTCAGTCAGATCTAAAATACTGAAATCTCTTTTCAATTTTCAGAATAATTGTCTAAACCTAACATGTAAAACTGATGTACGTATTTTTCCCCTTGATTTATTTGGCAAATAATATGAAATTATATAATCTACAAATTTATTTTTAAAATATGCCTAGTTTTTTTGGACAGTCTATGTCTACACACGCCGTCCATTCCGTCCGGGCCTGCGGAAAGGCGGTGCATGGATAAACAGGATAAACATTTTTATTAGTATTATATATTATTACAAGTCAAAACTGTTTTGATAACATAATTGTCGTTTAGATATAACTTAATGTCGTTACAATAATTTAGCATTTTATAAAAAACAAAAAAAAACACTAAATAGAAAAGTCATTCACAGTTGATAATTGACCTATCCATTAATTCGTTAACCGTGAACCACCACATTTCCTTCCCGTCGCCATTAGGCCTGGTACCTGGTACCTGGGCCTACTGGTACCGAATCCGTGGCCAGCCCGGCGAGTTTCAAGTCCCATTCCCCGTCGACGTCCCGGCTTGCTGCTGAGGCATTACACTATTCCCCGGTCTAATCACCCGCGGCTTCGGCTAATGCGGCATTAGGCGCAAGTACTCGTGCCTGCGCCGGCTGAACGCCGGCGGCGGAGTGTGTCCGTGATAGAGATTTGACCTTGGACCCATCTCGGGGCCTCCTTCTGCGAGAGGACTGCCTTGCTGAAGGCGGCGACTGCGACCTAGTTCCTGACGCTGTCAAGCATTGCCTTGGCGATGGTCGGCAGCATCAGGTTAGCATTGAGCATTGCGACCAATATGACGAGACCACACCGACCTCGAGCGAGTGCTGTGCCGTGTCCGTTATAATTAAGAGAGGTCTTATGACACACGCAGGCTATAATATTTATGCACATCAAAAAAGGAGTATACAGACTTAGAAATAATGTTAGTGCGATCCATAACTGTATTTGGAGACTTTGTAGATGTATAATATTTTAATGTACATGACCTACTTTTATATAAATTAGTCCATGTTGCCAGCTCTCGGTACGCTTTTTGCAGTAAAACTCATACATAATATTTTTGATTTGAAGTTGAAGTTTACTATCCTAAAGTTTTTCATCCCCTATTTTTATTTTACCCCTTAAGAGTAATATTTTTACGAAATTTTAATGTCATATTTATTTATATCTAATCAATAGCCTAAAAATAAGTTTCAAGCTTCTGGCTTTAAAAATAACGATAATTTCTTACAACGTTTCATCCCCCTTTACAACCCTTTTTTTGCATTAAAAAGTAACCTATGTCCTTTTTCAAGTTCTAAACTATCTATGTACCAAATTTCATTTAGATCGGTTCAGTAGTTTTGGCGTGAAAGAGCGACAGACAGACAGAGTTACTTTCGCATTTATAATATTAATAAGGAAGTATGGATTAACTTGCCAACCATTTCAGTCCAATAAATATGAGATTTGCATTTTAAATTAACTAAAACAGTGTGTTGACCTAGGATATTACGTTAATCGTCTAAGAGCTAGGCAGAGACACTCGTGCTAAAATCCATTATACTATATTTCTATCATAATAACGGTTTTATTTATTCATAATACTAGCATAATGTTCCAGTCCTGAGGCCATTTAGTACATGCACAATCGAATACTCGCATTATACAGCCAGCAGCTAACGTACGTTCAAATTCGGGCTCCAGGCCATATACTATACCATTACCGCGATATAGCTGTATATTTAATATTCGTCACATAATAAACGACGAGTGGCCATAATTAAAGACCAGTATAGGTTAATACTGGTCAAAATTTCCCTATGGTGACGGAGTAAGAATACAATTCACCACCCCCCTTCTTACCTGTGGATGATCGTAAGATATGACTAAGGGATATAAACCGCATATAACATCTATGCGAGATATGGAAAACTCGAAACGAAATCCTATACCAACACGCCTGACCAGCGTGGTATAGTAGGTCATTGCCCTCCCATTACGGAGGAGGCTCGAGCCCAACAGTGGGACATATATGAGCTGAGATGATGATGAAATGATGTACTAAACGAGTTATAACATTTTTTTTATAGGCAGTAATAATTTTCTTTTGAATTATATATTTACTGTTCAATTCTCGCATGATAATGATTATGAGATGATGATAGGTTAATATAATCAGCATTTTATAATTCAAATTTAATAAAAGTAATATTTTGATCAATTATTTCAGTTTGTCCTTGCAATTATTTTTATTGTGTATCAGTTATCATCATCATCAGCCTACCAATATTCATTACTAAATACACATAGGCCTTTCCAATAAGGAAATACTACCATAATCGCCACGCTAGGCAGTTGGGCTGGTAATCTCGATTGATGTTATAATATTGATATTTTAAGGTTCCTAAAGAATGCTGCCTATTACGCTTATACTGTCCCAGCTGATATTTGTAGCCTCCATTGAAAAGTCAGGGGTGATGACACTTTACATAACTAAATCTGACACCACACGAAGCATGAATGGTAAATGTATATCATCACCATCATCATCTTCTCATAATCATACGTCCCTCTGCTGGCCTTGACCCTCCTCTATGATGTGAGAAATGTGTATAAATACTGCATGTAATTTAAACATAATTAATTTAGAAAGTTACCAAAAATATCTATAACTTTGTGTTGAAATAGATATGCCTGATCCAAACCCCCTTCCAAGAGACCAGGTTGATCCCATCAAGATTCTGCGCGGCTATATGATAGAATGGATAAACAATTATAAAGTTTTCCCTCTGCTTGATTGAAAATAAAATAACAGGCGAGTTTTATACTCCGTGCGGGCTTTCAAAAAGTCCATTCGAATATTTGAGTTTGATAAAAGCTGTATCGTGTGTAAAACAGAATTAATTTCATTCAGGTAAAACGCAAAATGTCTGGAACATTGATTTTGTTCAAATGTCTCGAGTTAAAGTGTACTCAGTTGTATTTTGACTTTGCTTTTGAACCCACATCAGGACAAAGTTGACGCATTGGAACCTTAATTATACATAGAGGGTCCGTCCTTTTTCAAGACTGCCTTACCTGACCACTATAAAGTTTTCAAATACTGATTATAGTAGATAATATTTAAAGGAAAAATAACTCTTGAAACTGATATACATATATTGGTTTATTGATTCTATTATAATTATGAGCATATATTGAATATTGTTACAAGACGATAGGATGCAGGTACCGGGGGAGACCGAGACTAACCTACGTAGACCAGATTGGTCATGTACTGAAAGAAGGTGGAGTCAAGAGTCTCTGAAACCGGGGAGCGTGTATGAAGAGAATTATGAATGTTGAGGAAGCGAGTGAAGTATGCAAGGATAGAATTTTCTGGCACTCTGCTCACTCTGGCTGCCCTGCAAGGGATATGGCGTGATGATATGTATGTATGTTTGTATGTTACAAGACGGTTATTGTTAGAATGTTAAATTGGTATAATTATCGTTGCGTCGAATTGTCGCACGGCATAGATACCGCGCACAGACCACAGATGGCGTGACGAATTCACAACATGAACAATGATAATAATCGCTATAAAACATATTAATATACCTACAATATACAGATTCCGATACAAAATACTTTTTTTTTTGCCGCAGTTTAGGATATAACATCTTATACAACGGTTTTTATTCAGTCCTTTTAAAATAACTGAATTCTGCGATTTATTTATAAATGAATAAATAATAATCTTTCTGTGAATATACATATATATGGCTTATATTATTTATTCTAGTCTTAATATTCGCACTAGAAAGGCTGTGTTGGGCCAGATATGCAAATAATATAATTCAACCTCTTTTTCAGTAAAACATTAACCACGCCGCGTGTGAAATTTACTTATCTTTCATCCATCAGCACATTGACGTCCACGTTTGGCTGTAGGCCTCCCAGAGGGAGAATAATAATATAATTACCAGTTTACGATCACAGTGTTATAAATTTCGCAGCAGAGTACCGCCACCCTTTCTATTGGCGATCCCTTTATCGGTCTTTATGACCCCCACTTTAAAACAAGGGGTGGTGATATATTTCAACTTTACATAACTTTACGTTTTTTTTCTTCTAAGTAAAAAGATTATAATATAAGTACATATATATTAAATTTATCTATGTAATCCGTGTGGTAACGGAGTAAGAATACAATTCACCACTTATTATTACCAGTGGGTGATCGTAAGAGATGACTAAGGGATATAAAACGCATATAACATCTATGCGAGAGAAGGAAATCTCGAAACAAAACCCTATACCAACACGTCTGACCAGCGAGGTATAATAGATCAATTACCCTTCCATTATGAAGGAGATCCGAGCCCAACATTGGGACATATATGGGCTGAGATGATGATGATGATAACATCTATGCAAGAGAAGTAAAACTCAAAACAAAACCCTATACTAACACGTCCGACCAGCGTGGTAGCGTGGTGGTAGGTCAATTTCCCTCCCATTATGGAGGAGGCTCGAGCCCAACAGTTGGACATATATAAGCTGAGATGATGATGATGATGTACTAAATGAGTATATAACATTTATTTTTATATCAGCAGTAATAATTTTCTTTTGAGTTATATATTTAGAGTTCAAATCTCGCACAATAAACAGATAATATATTTCTTAGTAATTGATTTGGTTATTGCGGCTATTTGATATATAATATCATAAATAAATATCAATAAATTAACATAAATAAATCCTCATAAAGAAGGTCAAAGAAATACAAGCTGGAACTCTACGAGTTTAGCTTGAAGAATGAGTACGCTGAAGCGACAGTGAGCATGCCATAGCACGAAATTATATTCACATCGATTTTAGTACATTTTTCATATATACAAACCATATCTATAAACGCTTTATAGAAGTACTTTAACTTTTAATTTTAGATAACGCATAAGGAATATTTAAAAATAAATTTTACATGTTAAATAATAAGGACCACGCTGTTGATAGTTTTCTGTCTACAACTGCGGGCCGGTCCGTCCGGGGTAGTACCACACTCTCGCAGAAGATCGATATCTCATTAATGACAATGTGCTATTGCACTTTGTTCAGTGAGCGAGAGAGCTGGAAGCCTAACTGGATGGGTTGGGGGATTTATTGGTAGGCAGCGGCCTAAGCTATACCCTTGATATTGCAAAGGTCCATGGGCGGCAGTGACATTTACCATCAGGTGTGTTGCTTGCTCGTTTGCCACCATAAGCAATAAAAAAAAAACATAAATACATTTTGGCTTGCGTGATATAAGTGTGATCGATGATTGCTGCTGCTTAAAATTTAAGTGTCATCGGTGAAAACTAAGTAGCACGATTAGATTAGGTGCGCTTTAGGAACTCATTCGAGTAATATTATTTTTTACATATTTTTAATGTTATTGTAGTATGCAGAAAAGAGCATAAAAGCAAAATTAATGCGGTCGAAATGCGATCTCTACGAAAAACCTGTGGAGTTAGGCTGACTGACCGCATTCGCAACGACGACGTAAGAGAGCGAGTAGGTATGAAAGAGAGTATTGGTGTAAAGATGCGAAAGGGAATGCTCCGATGGTTCGGACATGTGGAAAGAATGCCGATCGAACGTCTGGTTAAGAAGATATACAATGCGAAAGTGGAAGGATGTAGGTACCGGGGGAGACCGAGACTTACCTACCTAGACCAGATTGGTCAAGTACTGAAAGAAGGTGGAGTCAAGAGTCTCCGAAACCGGCGAGCGTGTATGAAGAGAATTATGAATGTTGAAGAAGCGAGTGAAGTATGCAAGGATAAAGTTCTCTGGCACTCTGTTCTCTCTGCCTACCCTGCAAGGGAAATGGCGTGATGATTGATATGTATGTATGTATGTATGTTTAATGTTATTTAGATAAGTCGTATTTTAAAAAATATAATCCATATTATATAACCCCAAAAAATACAAGATTACCTTCAATTTTCACCAACAAAATTTAAATTTTGGTAACACAAGGGATTAAGTTTTCTAATGAAAAGGGACATAAGTCTGTGACATAAGTTGTGTTAGCTAGTATGATCATATAATTTATATTTCTCTTTTTAAGCTTGCTGTTACTTTAAAATAGAATGTATCGCAACATACCATGTGAATCGTAGAAGCCGGCCGAAGAATCATTAGGAGAATGGGCAAATCCCATGGAGAAGTTATAACACCAACTGCAATCGCCAACTCCACTGGCGAGCGTGACGTTATGAACTCAAATGAAAATAGTTCTAATTTTCTTTTAATGTTCACAATCGTTATATGCGAGACTGGTGTGCATTTTATTCTTGCCGGTAAACTTTTGTTCATTTATAAGACGTCAATAAAAGTTTTGGTCCGCTCTCTTTGAAATTCAATTATTTTTATAAAGAAAGTTTGCACTACAAAATATATTTAAATAGAAATTTAGGTTTTTTTTCAAATGTATAAATAAAAATAAGTATTTTTATAATAATATAAATTCTCTAATTTACGCATATTGCAAATATCTCTAAGGATATGGTTCAAATTTTCTATTTAGATAAAAATTTGTTCATCAAGTTAACTATTATAGATTCCTTTCCTAGAAAAATCGATATAGCTAAAACAATGTAATCCCATTTTTGAGATAGTGTGTAGCTATTACAGGTTAACGTAGTTTTATTTATCATCTTGCTTTTTAAGGATATCTAAATAAGTATATATATTATAATGACCCCTGTACTGTGTGGTAGCAGCTACGAATACTACCAACTCGCGAATCCTACTAACTTTGCTCCTGAATGTCGTAAAAGACGTCCAAGAGCTTTATATCGACCTGGGCCAACTCCATCTGAAGCAAAGAGACTTGACAACAGCCAAGCGGCTGGCCATAAAACTATTGCCTATAGCTTTTGCAATATTTACTAATACATATTGTGTCAACCCCAAGTAATTGTGATATCAGAAGGAGAATGATCATATCAGATCACATTTAAAGTAATTGTGATCCTTTGTGATGAGAAAATAAATGGTTATTATTATTATTATGTATCTTCTTTTATCACGGGATCTTCCATAGGGCAGATGCCCGGTCCTTTCGGAGGCTTACATGGGGATATGGATCCAACACGCAGAGGCCTTTGGAGAAATTTAATCTAAATATTGGAATGGGACATCTACCGATGATATTCCACGCCTGCACATAACATACGTGGACTGCCAGCGGTAAGTGTAAAACTATTGTGTTATTATGGTAGCTAATATTTGATTATGGGAGTGGGTGCTTAGTGGACTGGTTCATCTTAAATCTATGAATTTTTAACTGTCGTCTGCCTTCAAACCCATATTGAGAGATGAACGGTGGAAGACGGTGACTCGCCAACTCACTGAATGGGCCCCCTAAACAGTCGCCACAGGCACACAAGCCATACGGGCAACAGAGGGCAACATTGGTGCAAGTGGCTAGGGGTGTCGAGTGGTGCGGCGCCGGTTTCACTATTGAGTCTGTGATAAACAGAGCCATGGTTTCCCCGTCGTTATGCTCTTGAAAATGACACTTCCACCCCTGAGCATATAGCTCTGACGACCCCTCTCTGACCAGCTGTTTAAGGCAAGCCAGAGCTGAAATTCCTTCTCTCCGGTTTCCACTCTAGCCAGCCAATAAAGGCCAGCTGGAGACGAGGCCCTGATCGATTCCCTGGAGTATTCGGGACCGCAGTTTCGCCACTCACATTCAGCTCGCCACAAGCTGACCTGCGGTTTATTGGCTTTCCTGTAAATCTTGTGATACATTTTTTTTTGTTCCTCCGAGTTTTGCGTTAGCCTCATGGTGAGGTAACGACTGGCCCGGAGGTATTAAATAATAATAATTATATTATTATTATTAAAGTACCCCGATGCGCTTGTCTGTATATATGCTCGAGATAAACTCGACAGCTACTAAACAAAATTTTCATATGATTTTCAACAATAGACGGAGTGTGAAATAAGGAAACTATATATGATTAAATTATTAAATTGTTAATGTTTTATGTCATCTCAGCTTATACACATCTCACTATTGGGCTCGAGCCTCCTCCATAATGGGAGGGCAATTGACCTACTATACCGTGTAGACGTGTTGGTATAGGGTTTTGTTTAGAGTTTTCCTTCTCTCGCATAGATGTTATATGTGTTTTATATCCCTTAGTCATCTCGTACGATTACCCAAGGGATAAGGGATGGTTGAATTGTATTCTTACTCCGTCACCACACGGACAATGTTTTATGTAAATTATCTAAAATATTAGCGATAAATGTCAAAAGAATTGGCAATTAAAATTAAGTCTGTGAACTATCACGGCACAATCTGTTTGAGATACATAAAGATCATATGTAATAGATATTCCATATTTAAACAGTTAAAAGAAGTTCGTAGTAGAATATATTATATCTATATTTTATGCAGAAACCAGAAGTAATTGGGATAAGAGTTGGAGAATGATGATATATATATTATACCTAAACTAATATATATATATATATATATATATATATATATATATATATATATATATATATATATATATATATATATATATATATATATATATATATATATATATATAAGAGATTTCCACCTATGTTGTGACTCATCACGATATCTCTGGAACCATAAGGTCTACCGATTTTAAATTTGATAGGAATATTCCTTTCGCCGAGTAGAGGTCAACTAAGAACGGATATTATGAAATTGCATACACCAGGGTGGTTGCTGGCTTGTATAAATTATATTTTCAAATATACATAGCTCCTACAGACTTGAAATTTGGTAGGTAATGTACATTTCTGCCCTGCGGGGGTCAGATGATTCCAGATTTTACAAAATGCCGTTTCCAAAGGGAAATGCGGAGATCCGCATTTCCCTTAGGAACTTAAAAAATCCTCATTTTTTTAATAAAGCTTCTACATACTTGAATTTCGGTAGGCATATTTGTGTTACGATGCAGAAGTAAACTAAGATCGGCTTTATATAAATTCCACCCCTAAAAGGGATTGCGTAAGTGTTAACCCAAAAGATACACATTTTCAATTACTGCTCCTACAGACTTGGAATTTGGGGTCGACTTTCTTTCTGCCCTGTGAAGGTCAGATGATATTTCATCTAGATTTTAAGAAATTCCTTCTCCGAAAAGATTTCAATGTAGCGAAAGTAAACTATACAACTGAACTGACGTAATCGAAGCGAAGTGAGGGTGGGTCGCTAGTATTAATATAAACGGGATGATAAAATCCTTTGAACTAATACTGTTCAAGGTAGATATTAATTTTCAGTCAAATTTAAGCTACGAAACTTTTAATATAAAATATCAATTAATTTTCTTCTATTGCCACCTGACCTATAGTCACAAATGACAGCATGTACAGTCATTTGAATGTGTACATTTAGCACATATTGTTAATAGCGATTAAAATAAGCCTGACTTAGTTACTATAAATAATAAATTTATTTATATGTACATTCATACAATAGTGGTAGGACCACGCTGTTCATAGTTTAATGCCTACAACCACGGGCCAGGCTACCCGGGTACTAGCACACTATCGTAGAAAATCGACATCTGAGCAGTGGTAAAGTGCTGCTGTACTTCGTTCAGTGAGCGAGAGAGCCAGAAGCCCAACTTTACGGTTTTCATTGGTAGGCAACGGCCTAGCTATACTCCTGGTCCATGGGCGGCAGTAACACTTACTTGTGTACTGCCTGCCCGTTTGCCACCGCGAGCAATAAAGAAAACATTTGTAATTCGATACTTATCTAAGTGCTCAGGTGTTATAGTGATACGTATTTGATAAAGAAACCTACTCAAATTAATATATTACTTAAATTAATGAGTCTAAAGTGATAAATTAATTATCCCTGTATTACGATATAATGTAATCATGGCCATATCATTTTCTTGCCAGTGAATGTTTTGATATTTTAAGTGAAATAATCTACCATATATGAGGCTACTAGAACCAGAGAGATCTAACTGCATTTTTGCAATTTTTAACCGCATTTTCGTAATCTAAAAATGTTAATCCCTTAGTTTCGCATGGGTATCAGAAAAACGGTCAAGGGAAATGAACTTTTATTTACTCTCTTAAAAAAAACTGCTAACACATAACTTGGATCGCCAAAAGTTTATCAGGCATGTCGATTACATCTCTCTCTTTCGAAGCTCTGCATCCCACAGCGAACGTCGATAGGCCGATTTTTGTATGGATGATATAAGTAAAGCAAATAGCTAACATTTTGAAAGCTTTGATAAAATTATTAGCTTAATATGGCAATAATTTGAAATATTGCAGATTATTGTCACTCTCATTTCATTGACGTTATAATATTACAGGTAAGAATTAATAATATCTACTGTACTAATTAAAAGCATAAAGCATTTTTTAATCAAGTTAATAAAGGTAGCTGTTTCCCTTTTCATATTTCTCATAATGCCTGGGGAAAAAGGTTTTGAAGTTCCCTTTCGATTAATTACCCTCCTTGTGGAGATAAAGCGTGGGTAAACTGTAAATTTTTTTGCGCCGCGGGGAGCTTATTGATCAGTGCAAATAGGTAGGGCGGCGAATCACTGCGAAGCAGCTACCTTAATAAATGATTTGTTTGTTTCATATGTTTTGCCACTACGTTATTTATGTTTAACTATTGTCTTTGTTTATCAGCTATATATATTCTCATTTTTATTCAACATAATGCGTCTTTAGGTATACAAGAATACATGTTTGTACATTATTTCTAAAAATTATGCTCTCGTTATCATGTTTTTCTCGTTATTAGTACATCATTAAAAATGTTTGATGCAAATTTGAAATAAAAGTATTTTTACGGACTTTATCACGCTTGTTAAATACAAGCGTTAATTTAAATTTTTCGACATTTCAAACATTTTATAACGCTCATATAGGTACGAGTGAACTGATCACGCCTTACCATGCAAATGTGATAAAAGCCATTAAAATTATTTTATTTCAAAAGTGTGATACTATCGTAAATGTCGGTAATAATTACGTCATTTTTAAGACTGTTCTGCAGAAAAATATTACAACACGTTCTGGTTATTTGTTTACTTTAACTATTATCTATAAAAACTGAAAATCAGAAAAATTAAATTCGCCATCGGGCGTCGTCGCTCGACTCGTGTACTAACAAGCGTTATGATTTTCACAAAAACTTGCGTAGTAAATTTGAACTGAGCGAATTTGTGTAACTGTAATTAAAAAAAAATAATTTCTGTTACTGTAACCTCTCTAACAAGGTGCAACTGTAGCCGTAGTTTTTTGTGTATTTGAAACATGAAACTGCGGGCACAGTTCACATATTTAACTTTTTCATAGCTTAAATATTACATCTTTACATACACATCTCAGTTAGGACTCTAATTAAATAATCATATCAATCATGGTGATTATTGTATTTCGTCTAAATCTGCTTAAAATATACACTAAAATAAAACTCTGTTGTTGAAGCGAATTGTTTCATCTTATCATCATCATGTCCCACTGTTGAGCTCGGGCCTCCTCCGTAATGGAAGGGAAGTTAACCTACTATACTGCGCTGGTCAGACGTGTTGGTATAGGGTTTTGTTTCGAGTTTTCCTTCTCTTACATTGGTGATAAATGCGTTTTATATCCCTTAGTCGTCTCTTAGGAACATCCACGGGTAAGATGGTGGTGAATTGTATTCTTGCTCCGTCACCACACGGATTCGGATTGTTTCATCTACAGTATGAAAAGTTCTCTCCTTCTGTATCAATAGCAAGGACATCTGTCGATATCATAATAGTCGCATGAATCACCAATGAGTCACAAATTTCACTTCTAATGTTTAATTATCCACTGAATTCTGAAATTATGCCAACAGTCATTTGGAACGTATAGATCCGTTGGGAATATCTAAACTTTAAGAGGTTTGAGGTCGGAAGACCTTACTAATGACGCATATTTGAACAAAATTCCAAACTCAAAGTCTATACAAATTTCTACAAAATCCACCCAGAACCTTTGGGTGCCGGATAGTTAATTAACTATGAAAGTAAAGGTCACTATTAATAATATATTACGCATTTGTTTAATAATAAATCGTAGCTTCAGTTTACAACAATGCTACGGATTATAACTCAAAATTGAAAAATAAAGATATTGTTTTCTCACATATTATGAAAAAGCAAGTACTTAGATTATGTGAGCTCTTTAATAGGAGGCAACTGCTGTCTGTTTTTTTTTTCTTGAGGTTGAATTAAAATCATATTTCTACTTATTTTATTGTTTTCTATAATATTTTTAACTTTTTTGCTCTTCCAGTTTACATATATGAGATATCATAATTTTTAAGTCCAAATTCCATATTTATATTTTAAATTCGTTTATGAAAAGCTTATCAAAAGCCTTATGTTCAATTTATTTATATTATAATAGAATTTTGCCGTGACAATAGTTTTAAAATAATATATTTGAAAAAAAATTTCATTTTTTTTATGGAATCTACATTTCCGTTGCCTGTAGTATATAAGAAGAATTAGTTATACGCACTAAGCAGACGTTCATTACAATTTACTTACTGTTTTAGATAAATGGGTAAACTGGATAAACGCCGACATTTTGTTATTTACCCGAGTATAATATAGGGTTAATTTTGATTGCGATACATATATGCTCATCTGTTCCGTTGCAATATTTAAATTACTTTCTATAATTTGACAAATGAGTTAATAGTTATAAGTGTTTCAGTCTTCATTGTCAGCTTGCCATATTAAAAGGCTGTGTTATCCTTGTGCTCTTAAAACAGTATAATGTTCTGAGTGTACAATATATCCACATTCGTATCTTGTATTTAAAATCAAAGAGTTTAATTAGCACCTTTTAAATGGCTCTATATTGCTAGATATTTCTTTGCTTTGTGAGATAAAAGCGCATAATGAGAGATATAACTTACTTAGATATTTTAACTTATTACTAAGTTAATACTGCACGTTTAATTATTCTTCATGAAAACTAGCCTTATATTACGATAACATATTTACGCGGAACTGCATGTGAGAAGCGCGCTCATCCGAAGAGAATTTAAGCATCAGGACCCAAGGGTCCTTGTGGAATACGAATCTCGGCTTTAGACGTTGCTAGTAGCAAAGTGAGTATACCCACATTAATCTTGACTTTTACGTGGCACCGTTTCGAACTTCGGTGGCGGTTATACATAAAATTGTAGACATTCTTTATGTACCCAATATGCTGTATAGATTTAATATTCTTACGTTTGGCTCATCAAGAGCCATTCGCGATTGACGGATTTTTGAAATACAGCAAGGTGACTGTACACAATCAATAGCCAATCACGATTAAAAATTCGGGAAGCATACATGTCGTATTAAACGACTGCATAACAATTGTTCAAAATAAAACCTACATAGCTCGTAAAGGCACAAAAAAAAATAAGCAGAATTTTTGAATTTGCTGGGAGTATAAATAACAGCCTTCATAATCATGTGCAAGTTTTCTATAGCCGCCCGCCTCGTGGTCACTCCACTAAAACATTATTAAATATTATGTTTTTGCTACTTACTTTATGTTATTTTCTCTGCACACAACACAAATATTACAGTGATATATAGTAGCTCTTGCACACTTTACAAGAACTATTTGATATTGTTATTTTACGCATAGGTACTTAATTATTTTGATCTAGATCAATGGTTATGCTATTTTATTTTTATAATCTTCTTCTTCTTCTCAAATACACATTCATCTTACTGTTAAGTACAAAACCCATGTAATAGGAAGCAAATGAATCTACTACTACATACCACAAATCAATTCTTATTTTTTTTATGATTATTTTTTTATTCTTATGATTTTTGGAATTCAATGCCATTCAAATCAATCCCTAGGCATGATTTATCCGTGTATGTAGTAAAAACAAATACGGTATTATACTTGAAAGACACACATTAGCTGTGTGGTAGCGGCTTCAAATACTACCAACCCGTACTTTGCTTGGATGTCGTAAAATACGACTAATAGCCTTATAATGACCTGGGCCAAATCCAACTGATGCCGTTTGGTCAACAATTACATTCCCAAGGAGGGTTGACGTTTGGCAGGCGACCGGTCATATAACCAATAACTTTTACAATATGTACTATGAAAGAAGAGTAGGTAGACCTACATATTGTATCGACCCCAAGTAATTGATATAAAAGTAAGAGAATGATGATGACTTGAAAGACACACATGAGATATACATAGATACATTAAGCAATCATATATGTTCTTATTCAACATGAGAAGTAAAAGAAATGTAATATAAATGTAATAAACGATATATTTATTTGATATCATAGCGAATAAATAAGCTCAAAAGTGAAACGTTTAAACTTATCAAAGAAACATTTAATGCGATTACTGTTTTCTTCAGGGACGTTATTTTATTATAAGCTATGTATGAAAGGAAAACATTCTATTATTCATCACTCTAACAAAAGTGTGGGCGTTAGCTGATATATAAAAGATTTACATATAAGGCGGCAATCGCGTCATCAATGGGCTTCAAGTATAAATATAAACACACATATAAAATCTATATATATATATATATATATATATATATATATATATATATATATATACTGTATTTATATGATTGCTAGCTACTGCCCGCAGCTTCGCCCACATAAAAGGTTACTTTTCTAAAAATTTTCATACCCTATTTTTATTTTACCCCTTAGTGATATTTTTTTTACAAAATGTTAATGTCATATTTATTTACATCTGATCAATAGCCTAAAAATAAGTTTCAAGCTTCTAGCTTTAAAAATGACGATACTTCCTTACAACTTTTCAACCTCCTTTACAACCGTTTTTTGCATTAAAAAGTAGGCTGTGTACCAAATTTCATTTAGATCGGTTCAGTAGTTTTAGCGTGAAAGAGCGACAGACAGACAGACAGAGTTACTTTCGCATTTATAATATTAGTAAGGATTTCTAAATTTGAATTGAGTACTAGTTGGAAATAGTAATAATATTAATTTACGGTTTGTTTGCCCTCTGTGCGAAACGTTTGCAACTGTTTTCTTCAATCTGTGGCAAAAAATTATTGTTTTGAAACTTAGTTTTAACGTTAAAAATAATCATAACTATATTTACACACTAGATTAGACTGCAATATTTTACATTAGCAATGCACTACTTGATCTGAGTTCCTATGGATCTGTATATTTGTCTAATGTATGATACAGTTATAAAACAATTTAAATACATACATTAGGTCGAATATAAAACTACGTTCATAAGTTTTTATATAGGTATATAAACTAAACAATCCTCAACAGCTATTTAAAATAAGTTTATCTTCATATAACAGCCTCTGGCAGCAATAGTAGTTCCAACAAGTATCTCACTGATTTTCGAAGTTTGTTTATCTATTTTAAAACAAACATAATTAAAATAGATTTTGAAACGTATAACTATTTTGGTATATATTCTGTAGAAATTCTGAAGATGAATGAAATCACGATATTAGATCATGATGTATCTTAGCTAAAATGTTTACTTTAGTTAAAAGTCACACACGAATAGAGAGGGAGGGTACTATCTTATATTTCCATAACATAATGTGTTAAAAATTTTATTTTAGCTAGTAAACTAGTAAATAATATACTAAAGTCTTAAAAGAGCTTATAGATTGTCTCTTAAATTTACAAATACTTAACAAACCAAGATTAATGAAACCCCCAAACCCCTCGCAGAAAGGTATCTAAAGCTAAAAATAGTATTTTTTTATATATAGTAATAGACTTAAGGTTTCTTGGATATTACCCAAAAAAATTAAAGTACTATAAATAAATGAAATGTATATTGTGAATGAAACACGAGTATCCATCGAATTTATACACCTATCCAGGTTTATATTATAATTTCCCATTAGTCCTACTGCAGGAAAATGGGTCCTTTTAAGAACTCGGTTGATTTTTACCCATCGTTCGAGAGAGGAGGAGAAGTAATACGGGAGAGTAAAATGTAGGACACAATTATCTACAATGGGCTATAACATGACAATTATTGCACTTGACAGGGTGTTGACGATTTCAATTCGTGATATAAGCTTACCAAAAAAGTACTATTGCAGGATAATAGTTTAAGATGAGAACTCAACCGAATTTTACCTTTTCTATGAAAGAGTAGATCTTGGTAAAACTTCATTAATTATACGACGAATCAATTTATTACATAATCAAATATAAGAAGATGCACATGCACATACATACATATCATCACGCCATATCCCTTGCAGGGTAGGCAGAGGGAACAGAGTACCAGAGAACTCTATCCTTGCATACTTCACTCGCTTCCTCAACATTCATAATTCTGTTCATACACGCTCGCCGGTTTCGGAGACTCTTGACTCTACCTTCCTTCATTACGTGACCAATCTGGTCTAGGTAGGTGAGTCTCGGTCTGCCCCGATACCTACATCCTTCCACTTTCGCATGATGAAGTTCTTATTAATACCAAAAATACATTACAATTGATATTATTGACGAATTTACGAACATTACGAACTTAAAATTACGACGCTAAAGTGGTAAAATGACATAATCTGGTATGGTTAAGTATTGTAGAGAGATTACTATTTAGACGTCACTGTATAGGACGATCTTCCACAAACATGACTTAGTTAAAATCGCAAGGAGGAGAGAAGGAAAGAGTAATTGGTTACAAGTGGCATAAAAGCAACTACTAAATGTCCTTTTCTGCGGGAAGCATAACCCAAGCAATGAATAAATAAAAATTATATATTATTATGGCATATATAGATTATAATGATCAGCTGTGTGGTAGTGGCTACGAATACTTTTTTTTTTTGGTCTTTAGGGCGGCCAGTGCGCCAATTGTTGACCGGCCGCATCTGAATCCGTACTGTTTATCCGACAGTCCCGACCCAACAACCTCGAGATGCTGGACGAGACGATCCGCGAGCACTTTCTCAAGCAATTTCGCCGTCTCGTCCAGCAGCACCAGAGGCCTGTACGCAGAGGGACAGTCGACCGGGCGACCCTCCTTCTGCAGCAAATAGAGTCTGCCACTCTTCCATTCCTCCGGGAACTACCCGGAACTCAGACAATCATTGAGCAGCTCCCGGAGCTTCTCCTTCCAGTATTCTGCGGCGATGCCGAGCACGAGACCCGGGACACCATTCGGGCCAGGCGCCTTCCTCTTCCCACGAAGTCGGGAGAGGGCCACTTCTAATTCATCGGCAGTGATAGGGGGGATAGGTGTCTCCGCCTCCACTGCCGACCGAGGAGCCATTCTGGGGGGCAAGTGTCCCACAGAACGCGGGAACAGTTCTTCCATTAGCCTCGACATGAGATTCGAGTCCAGTGTCTCGATGATGGGAGCGCCGCAGCTACGGAGTTTATTTCATGCTCTCTGATATGGGCGCCCCATGGATCCCTGTCGAGGCCCACAAGAAGCTCCTCGCGGGCTCTCTCCTTCACCTGGCTGATGGCCAGCTGTAGAGTTTTCTTTCTTCTCTTATATTCCATCCGCAGCTGACCCTCAAGGACATCATCCTGGTCGCCCCGCTGTCGGCAACGGACGTAGACGCGATGCGATCGGTTGCAGGCCACCCGAAGAGCAGAAATTTCTGGCGACTACCAATAACCTTGACGTCGCGGTGGCCTCCGATGGGCCCTCGGCGTCGCCGCATCGCATACCGCTTGCAGTGCGGTCCTTAGTTGGCCCACAGGCCCATTTACTCCTGTGGTGTGCTGTCCCGCTGAACCCCAGCGTTGCACTATGGCGGACTCCCGAGCCATTTCTAGATCAAATTGACCAATGGCCCATTTGGGAAGCCCACCTCTTCTTCCACGCCGGGGCCGTAGTGGTCCCGGGGAGGCGGAGACTTCGAACCGTATATAACAGTGATCTGAGAGGGTCTCCATCTCTTCCTCGGCTCTCCAACACTCACCTCGCGAGCCACACCAGGGAAAGAAAGATCCACCACGGACCCTCCGCTGTGTTGCACGCAAGTGTGGACTGTCCCTCTATTGAAGAGGGGCAAGTCGGAGAGATTGGACTACTCTTCAACAGCCCGTCCCTTCGCGTTCGTAGCCGGGTTCCCCCAAGCGCGAGACTTCGCGTTGAAATCACTGAGGACTACAATTCTCCTCGGTGATTGGCGACGAGCCGCGGCACCGATGGAGTCCAAGAAAAGTGCAAACTCCGCTAGGCCGCGGTTGGGAGAAAAATAAAGACCAATAACGACGAAGTCTCTCCACCCCGCCGCAACGAAACCATTACTCCTCTCAAGAATGGAGAGGGGAGGGCCGATACTCCCTCTAGTCAGGACAGCAACTTCATTATTCAGATCCCCCACCTAATTGGGTGAGAGAGGAACAAAATATGGCTCGCAGGCCACCACCAGGTCTGTTTCCTGACTCGAGGTGCCAACGCACCTTTTGTTTTAGGGCCTATGCATAGTCTCCCTCCCATTTTATGTTCCGAGGGGCGACCAGCATCTGCGCAGACTGCACAGTGATGTGTTGCCATGCATTCAGCCGCCTTGTGCCCAAGGCTGCCACACCGGAAACAAAGTGCAGAACGGTCGACTGAGGATGGGCACAGCGAGGTTGTATGCCCCAGTTCCAGGCACCGGAAGCACCTCAGTGGAAGTCTTTCTAGCACCTGGACGCTTGCCGAACTCCAGGCGACAAGGAGTCTCCCTGCGACTGCAAGCGTCTTAGCGGCGGCGACGGGGCACCGCACCCTTACAATACCCATGCCGCAGGGCCCGCGCTGGACTTGCCCAACTTGGACATCCGTGGCATCGCATCCGCACGTGCGGGCCACTGCTGCCTGCACTTTTTCATCAGTGACAGAGTTATCCATTCCGGTCAACCGAATGTCAACTCGTTTGACCGGACGAACGACATCCGCCAGTCCAGCTAAAACTGTCCGTAGTCCAGCGGCCAGTCGGTCAGCGGTTTCTGGCGTTTGGGACTTAGGCAACTGTAACACTCTAGCCCCAGTCACGGAACGCCCAATTTTTAGACCCTCCTCGATACCCAGTTCCCTGAGGTTCACTCCCTGTTCGGCGCGAAGCATGGCATCGGCATATGTCACTCCCTTCTGTTCAGCGCGTGGGGCGACAAGCGCCGACTTTAACTTCTTCTGCGCTGAAGCTGCTGGAGCAGGGACCACAGAAGGCACAACAGCCGTGGTGGATGGCGCGGGAGGCGAAGACTTCTTCTTCCCCTTCTTCACGACCGTAACTTAGCTATCTGCAGACGCATCCTGGGCCGGTGAAGCAACAGCCGAAGTGCCGGGGACCGGGTGCATAGAGAGCACCGGTGCGGAGGCTCCAATGGCAGACGTAGAGGAGGTGGTAGTAGGTTTCGCCACCTTTTTTCTGTCTGCTGCCAGGGGCGGACGAATCACCTTCTCGAGTAGGAGGCGGTCTTTTATGCCCGCGAGTCAAGCGTCTAGCATTGCCCCGACAGATCGTGTGATGCAAGACTTTAGTTCCTCCATTGCGTCAATTCCTATGGCAGACGACGAGGCGGAGGCTATCATTTCTTGAAACTCCCGGCGGTGCGCCTTGAGTTCCAGTCGGAGAGACTCGTTCTCTTTTCGAATGCGGCCGACATCTAGACGGGGTTTACGGACTTTGTCCGTCTCCTCTTTCATGCACAGGACTTCTACGATCTCCTGCAGATCTACCGCTGAGTCCTTGAATTTTTTGACATAACCTCCTTGGAGGTGGCCCAACCTCCGGCCACCTCTATGATGCCAGCGATACTTCGACCTCCACGGGCACGCAGCTCCATAGAATTGGGTTTCTCCATAATGAAGGCCTCGGACGTCGACGTGTCAGCCGATTCATTTGTCACGGCTGGGGCCATCTTTTTAAGTGCCTGACTCCTGAGTGTACGCTCAAATTCCACTTCCTTGACCTCGGCGTCTCTCGCCTTAAGCTCCGCTCAGGCCCTAGCTAGTCCCGTACTATGGCCTCTAGTTACGGGTTTACCACAGCGGACGGTCCCAATTTTAGGCCTTGGTTCTGCTTCAGCGTCCAAGGTTAACTCCGACGGCTTTTTAAAAAATGTATGCTCATGTAAGCGCTTACGACCAGACGTTCTATCATTGTTTTATGATGTCAATATTAGATATCGATCAGTTTCCTCTCAGGTTTCCGTAATTACGGATAGAAATGTAATATATCACAAGAAGAGTGTTTTGCCCACGGGTATAGTTAAATAAAGCAAAGATTATCGTGATGTTATTGTGTCACTGAAATAATTTGCAAGCATATTATTTTAACTACCACTATATATACTTCGTGAATATTTCGTTAAAATTGCATGATTTGATATGATCATCATCATCATCATAGCCCATAAATGTCCCACTGTTGGGCTCGGGCCTCCTCCGTAATGGAAGAGAAATTAACCTACTACACCGCGCCGGTGAGACATGTTAGTATAGAGTTTTGTTTCGAATTTTCCTTCTCTCGCATAGATTTTATATGCGTTTTATATCCCTTAGTCGTCTCGTACGATCATCCACGGCCAAGGTATGGGGTGGTGAATAGTATTCTTACTCCGTCACCACACGCAAAATTTATATGATAGAGATGCTTATTCTGAATAATACGAATATACGTAAAGTTAATGTTATGCTCCTAGTTCTAGGCTAGTTCCAAAAGCTTTCACAAAGCGAGTAATCTAGAAGAGTCACCAATGTCACATTTGCATTTTATTGCTAAAGTTTCTGGCCGCAGAACGCCTATTTTTATGGTAAACTTATTCAAATGCACGACGACGTCATAAATTTGGTAAAGGGGTACCCTGACACGGCAGGCACTGAAAAGTTTGATAATACCGAATTGTACTTGAAAATATATATTTTTATTTTTCATGTTCCTATACTATAAATATTAATATGATAATCCTGCTCCAATTAGTACCCATCATAATTAAAAGGTATTGCAATAATAAATATTCTATCTAGTATATTATAAAATGCTGTAAGTTTAATGCATATCATTTACATGACGCAGCACATAGTTAATAAATCAAGAGCACAAAAGAAACACCAAAATACTGATGTAATATTAACTATAGTTATAGGTATAATAATGATTGTCTCAAACATTCAGGAACCTAAATTAATTATATCAGGTTGTTAATTATTATTAAAATAGCTGATAACCTACTTTTACTTCACTTCTCAATTGCGGTAATAATACAGTTGGGATTCCTATATTAAGTCCAAATATGAAGTGAACTGACCACACTCCACTATTTATAAAAATCTAAAACATATTAGAAAAGTCACTTACAATTTTAGTTTCGATTAAATATTGTTCAGGTATTTTCCGTGTGGTGACGGAGTAAGAATACTATCCACCCCATATCTTACCCTAGGGTGATCGTACGAGACGACTAAGGGATATAAAACGCATATAACATCTATGTGAGGGAAGGAAAACTCGAAACAAAACCCTATACCAACACGTCTGACGAGCGCGGTATTGTAGGTTAATTTCCCTCCCATTACGGAGGAAGCCCGAGCCCAACAGTGGGATATTATGGGCTGTGATGATGATGATGAGGATGATTGTTCAGGTGTCGTGATAAATTAAGAATGCCATATGTTAATTGCCCTTAATTAAAAAAAACAGCTAATAAAGCACCTATTAAATGGATAATGGAACTTTTCCGGGCCACTGGTAACAACAGAGAGATCAACAAATTAATACTATCAGGTTGTTAATTATTATTAAAATAGCTGATAACCTAAAATATCTTTAAATAATCTTCGAACTTTATATCAAAAGGGTTAATTATTTCAGGTGGATGGATTAGGGATTAGTCCGCTACTCGCAAAAAGGCCGTTCGTGTGATGATGACGATGATCTTTGTTACCTGAGCGTCGCTACGGGATAATAGCTGAAAAGATAACTCTTGGGCAAGACCCGATGACAACTAAGCTAATCACCGACTCCCCAATCGGTGATTAGTCGAAATAGTGATGAGGAAACAATTTGATTATAGAACCGCACGCTGGTCTTCCGTCCGCCCTGGACAGTATGGGCGAAGTGTGTCCAGCCTTCCAAAAAGGAACAATTATTTAGAAGTTTAACATATCAAAACTTGACGTTACAACTTTTAGCCTCTAATAATAAATAAAACCTTCTATTAATCACTGAACGCAGTTCTAAGCATACATACATGCTATTGATTTTCTTTTGTGATACCACTTTATATCTGCTTAAACCTTCCAAGATGATAGAAGAGCAGTATTGGATCCCATAACAGCATCGGCCTAGCCTTGACTACATAGTAAAGGTGACAATTGCTAGACGGACCCAGCCCGAACGGGTCGCCTACAGGTCCAGCTTTCGAGACTTGCCGCAAATAAAACAACCGATACATAAGATAGTGGTCCCCTCGGGCTAAGTTTCAGTACTTGTGACCTAAATATAAACCAAACTAGATTGTTAGTTCATACAACTGGATGAAAATATAAATCAAAAATTAAAAAATGCTCGAATCTAAGTGAGCAAAATTACCTGAAACTTGTTTTGACAACTTATGAATGTCGACAATTTGACTGATCCAATTAATATCCAATCGTGGACTGGAGAGCCACCCAGGAACTGCCAATCCAACCCTACCCTATACCCATAAGCTGTATTATTACTAATCTCTGTCAATTAAACATGCATGAAAAAAAAGCAATGAAACATTATAAATGTTATTCTAACTTAAAAAAGATTCTCTTAATAGAAGTCTAGAATACATTGAGTAATAAAACCATACATATTTTTCTAAATAAATAACTTTCAATAAATTGTATCAGGGATTCAGTACTATTAATAATTAATAAATACCCTGAAAGCTTTATTATTAATTCTGCCTGCCGTAAATGACTACATAGAACATTTTTTAGCAAAATCAATTCAGTTTTCTGTGTGAGATTAGATTTAAAATACAATATCTCATCACCCTTTCCCGTGAAAATCTTAAATATCAATTGAGAGATCAAAGGAGATTGGGCAGGCGTACTCTTTTGATAAAATTGTTTGAAGCTAACTACGACCACCATACCGTTTTTCAAGCAAAATGAGTATGACACTATCGTCTATATCCAGCAGTAGACATCGATAGCGTTGATGGTTGGATGAATGAAATTAATTTAAATATGGCTCTTATCTTCCATTAGAAATACAAATATAGACTAAATCCAAATAAAACTCAGTCACGCATTTGACGTAGACGACTTATTAATCAACCACCAGTCAGCCTGACGGTTTTGACAAAAACTCACTGTACCCTATATAATGCAGGGAAAAGCTGATTTTCGCTTACTGAATGAAAATCAATTTCCTACAGTTGGGAAAATTCATTTATCGACCACCTGCTCTCCGGTGCTCGATCAAGCGGACGCCTACACAATGAGACTCGCGGTCCAATCTTTAGAAAGGCACTTTCAAGACGTAGTTGTTAAAGATTAGCAACCAAAATTATATAAAAGTCTACTAAGTATAAATTAGATACTGATAAGTATAAACTAGATATCCTTCACCGCACTTGATGAATTTTAAACGCCATTCACTATTACTATAATTTTTATTTTAAGATAGAAATTGTATCATTGATAATAATTTAGCTTAATATGCAGTGATACCTTTATTTTTATTATTTTTCTTGCGGTGGACTATGGAGTTGTTCACGCCCTGCCAAATCGGTCCGGGGCGACGGAAGAGACGGCGCGCAACCCCATAGACCCACCTTACAAGCACCTCTCTTCGCCGTGCGCGCGTGCCACCGATACCCGATCTTTGTCTTATATGCAGTGATACCTAGATATTCAACAATCGTAATTAAATGCTTCATTTTGGATAAATATAATAATAATCCTCCATAATGCTTATTATACTAAATTGTCGTCAATTCCTTCGTTGGTAATCGAGTACTGTAGACATAGGCATAATGAAATCATATTTCGATATCACTATAATGTTTTTCAATAGAACAAAAGAAATATTAATACATTTTTTATTAAACACTTGTATACTTTGAAGGACAATCATAATTTCAACTATATTTATATATAGTTCATTTGTCTACTAAATTTATGAACAGGTACTTGATGAACTATTCAAGGTATTTTGTTAATACAGGTTCGAATAATATAAACTTGTTTAGGTATGTTTAACTTAGTGGCATATTATAGTTCCGAACAGCTCTATAGCAAGCAGTGTATGGCATGTGGACTCCGAGTGTCAAAGTTTCGTTAGCAACGGTCTCTTGTTGGTAAACTAAGCAAAACGAAGGTTGTAACTGTCAAAGTTATTATTACCCGGCTCGGTTACACTTGCTAAATATTTCAACTAAGATGAACGTACTTTAAATTCAATAACAAAATTAATTTTGTCGGAATTACTTTTTATAGCAATATTAATTTTATTATGTTTGACAAAAATAAATAAGGTATCTTCGTAAATTACGATATTCTTTTTTATAGTGATAAACAAGGCATTCTTTGATTTATTGTAATATTTTAAAGAAAACTAATAATAATTTAATATTATAAGTTCATAGATTATTAATTATATAGATTTAATTAATAATTTTATTATATAAGTATATAATATTAAATTTAATGATTTGCTTACATATTAAATGTTATTTATAATTATTTATTTTTCGCATCGCAACTGATTTTAATTAACGATTTTCAAAATGAAAACGTTGATATATTTTTTTATGTATCAGAGCGATATTCAGAGTTGAGAATTTCAGTTTAATGAGTATTTAAGTGCGAATAAACGATCATTGTATCGTTTAGAACAGCAACCTATATTTTTTTAAACTGCGCTATATACTTGTAACATTATTTGTAATAATTTTCGAATAAAATATCGCTCAAATACTAATAATCATCAACATCATCCTTTCTTAAAATACTAATTATCTTCAACTCCTTTCTCAAAATATATCTCTTATTAATAGACCAAATCAAAATAAATAAAATAAATTATGCTAATTAACGGCGTTGTATTTATAAAAACGTTTTCCGTTTCTTGATTTCATTTCAATATTCAATTCATAAACTTAAAATGAATTTTATATTAGGTACTAGCTTCTGCTAGCGGCTTCGCCCGCGTAAAATGTTACTTTCCTAAAGCTTTTCATCCCCTATTTTTATTTTACCCCTCAAAGATAATTTTTTACAACATGTTAATGTCTTATTTAATTATATCTAATCAATAGCCTAAAAATAAGTTTCAAGCTTCTGACTTTAAAAATGACGATACTTCCTTACAACTTTTCATTCCCCTTTACAAACTTTTTTAAATTAAGAAGTAACCTATGTCCTTCAACAAGTTCTGGACTATCTGTGTAACAAATTTCATTTAGATCGGTTTAGTAGTTTTTGCGTGAAAGAGCGACAGACAGACAGAGTAACTTTCGCATTTATAATATTAGTAAGGATAATTAGTACACCAGTGCGTACGTGTATTTTTTTTGTAGAAAAATTTGTAATGGTAACTTTCAGTTTTCTAAATATTGCCTTTATTTGTTATTTTTTAAATGTTGAGAATGGCAAAAATAATACGAAGGGTCTTTGGAGTTATGGAAGCGGATCGTACCGGGGAGGCTTTCAGACTTGTACTCGAGGGATTTCAATGAATGTATTCCATCTAGTACAGTTGGTAATGTTAATGCTAGATGAATTTTTGGGTATAACATATCTGACCATTAAGCAACAATTCTCCTCAGGAATTATAGTCTTAATATATATAAAATAAAAAAAAACATATGTATTGAGTTAAGTAATATAAAACATATTGTAGAAGATACGCTTTTTAAAAACTGACAATCTGCAGGCACAGGATCAAATTCTTTTAATATTTTCTCAGGCAATCCAAGAAGAGAGTTATTTGTCCCTCACTCCTTTGGTGCTATATAGATGGTTTCTACTCCCACAAGAGGTAGTGAGGGATGGCTTCGACGCCCTTAAACTATACCTACTCCTAATCCACAAATAACTACCACCATCGAATGAAATAAACCATTGCCTCTTCTAACATAGGTTTTTCATCTCATCTGGTACATGTCTACCGCGACGCGTACGTGGCGATGGGGGCCGCCACCCATCACGCCTTGCCCAGTCAGGCGAGTCGAAGAGAGCAGAGTGCCGGGTGGACACGTGGAATGTAAGAGGATGTGTGGAAGGTAAGTTGCACGAGCTGCTAACCGTCATGGCGGTCAAACAGCTAAACGTGCTCTGTGTAACAGAGACCAAGCGAAGGGGCAGCGACGCCTGAGATATTCCTGGTGGCGGGATGGCTCTGTGGTCTGGTGTACCACAGAGCGATCGAGTCAGCATGGAGGTAAGAGTGCTGTTGTCCTCTCGCTTGGCCTCAGGTGTGAAGGATTACGGAATGTATGATCCCAGACTTCTTTGGGTCCGTATAAAACTAGGTGTCACCAAGGTATTCATGGTTGTAGCATATGCTCCCATAAGATCCTCGGTGGCATCAGACCTAGAGAATTTTTGGGATAATGTTAGGGAAGATCTGGATATGGCAGAACGCGTTCACTACGCGTGATTGTATGCGGAGATTTGAACGGATTGCACCAAGCGTCCCGACTATGAGGACGTACTTGGTCCATTTGGTGATAAGAGAGTGAACGACGCAGGTAGGCTCATAGCGGATGTATGCATGGAGAGAAACCTTATTGTGTCAAACACATTTTTCCAACATAAAGACATCCATATGTATACATGGAGAAGGGATGAACAGAAAAGTATAATAGATTTAATTTTGGTAGACAGTCACCTCTGAAGCAAAATATTGGACGCAAGAGCCTACAGGGGCCCTACAGTCGATACGGACCACTATCTCGTTATTGCGAGATTTAGTGTTCTGTTCAGAAAGTGGAGGCACTGGCGAGAGCGTGTCCACTTCGGAGGGCTTGAAAGAATAAAGGTTGAAAGCCTGCAAGAAGAGTGTGTAAGAAAAAAGTATGCAGAGGGTGTCCGAGAACGGCTGATGATGGCAAGCCAGCCGCAGACATTGAAGAATGCTGGAAAATATTGAAAGAGAGTATGGTAGATACAGCGAAAGAAGTATGTGGCAGTTCAAAGAAGCATAGAAAAACAAATGGTGATGCATGGTAGGGTGCGGAAGTGGCAGCTTCCGTAGAGCAAAAGAAGAAAGCGTGGCTGGACTATGTCTCTTCTTTGAATCTGAATGACAGTATGACTGAACAGAAGAAAGAAATATATCAGCAATGTAAGGATTGACACCAAGGCCTTAGTGAAAGAGAAACGTGATAGAGCAAATATGAGTGCAGAAGATAGGCTGACTAAAAACTTCGAGGGTACCACCAAACTCTTTTGGAGGGAGGTGAAGAAGTCTCGGTATGGTTGGTCAGCCTTCAGAATGAATAAAATAAGGTCTAAAGGTGGAGACATTCTTACACAAACACAAGACGTGTTAAACCTATGGAGTGAGTATTTTAGCGATATGTATGCGGATATTCGAGTTGGCGCCGGTGCCGCATGTGGTTTAGTAGATCAACATTCGGCACTGGCGTCCTCCGATGACATCAGTATGGACGAAGTTGAATGGGTGACAAGAAGATTGAAAAATGGTAAGGCAGCGGGCATTGATATGTTGTCTGCCGAGATGATCAAGTTTGGTGGCTCCTGTGTCTGGGAGACGTTCCTGTTGTTCCTCAATTTATGTTGGAGCTTGGGAATGGCTCCCAGGGACTGGAATAGCGCAGTCATCATACTTTTGTTTAAAAACAAGGGTTCACGTTATGACCGCGCAAATTACAGAGCTTATGGCTCTATACGCTTGAACAGTTTGGCAGCAAAAGTGTATGCTAAAATTATTGAAAGGAGAATGATGATGGTGTCCGATGGTTTACTGTGTGAGGCACAAGGAGTTTTCAGGAGTGGAAGAGGATGCATGGATCAAGTGTTCTCTCTGCGCAACATTGTGGAGAAGCATCTGGCTCTAGGTCAGAGGGTTTTCTGCAGTTTTGTGAAACTAGAGAGCGCATTTGACACGGTTGTACGAAAGGAATTTTGGGACATTTTACCGAAGTATGGTATTAACGATAAACTGCTACAGGCTGTTCAGTCTAATTACATGGGCTGTAGAGCCTGTGTGCGGCTGGATGATGGAATGTCGCCTGGGTTTGACGTCAATATCGGCGTTAAGCAGGGGTGCGTCCTGTCAGCCAGGCTGTTTATCATATATCTGGATAAATGTCTCCAAAGGTTGAACGATATGTATGTGGGAGTCCAGATGGGCAACTCAGTGATCACTGCTCTGCTTTATGCAGATGATGCA
The DNA here is from genome assembly GCA_905163515.2 of Lymantria monacha. NCBI lineage: Eukaryota > Metazoa > Arthropoda > Insecta > Lepidoptera > Erebidae > Lymantria > Lymantria monacha. The sequence continues at coordinate 38,090,225 of LR991081.1, forward strand.
GTCCTGCTAGCACAGTGAGCGACTGACCTGCAGACCCTAGTCGACACAATCACAGAAGATTGTAAGAAAAGGGGTCTACGCGTGAATGTGAGCAAAACCAAAATAATGGTCTTTGAAAAAGATGAAGCCAGAACAGATGTAAGAGTAACAATAGGTAATGATGTACTAGAGCAAGTGGATAAGTTTGTATATCTTGGATGTGGTTTTAGCCGAGATGGAAGGTACACCACTGATATAGAGCGAAGAGTGAATGCGGGAAAGAGAGTGAACGGAACGTTGGGACAACTTCTCGGTAGTCACCACCTCAGCCAGAAGGCACGTGTAGCAATACATAACGCAGTACTTGTCCCAACATTACTGTATGGAAGCGTGAGTTGGATATGTAGAAAAGAGTATGAAAGTAAAATTAATGCGGTTGAAATGCGATCTCTACGGAAAATCTGTGAAGTTAGGCTGATCGATCGTATTCGTAACGACGACGTAAGAGAGCGAGTAGGTATGAAAGAGAGTATTGGTGTAAAAATGGGAAAGGGAATGCACCGATGGTTCGGAAATGTGGAAACAATGCCGAACCAACGTCTGGTTAAGAAGATATACAATGCGAAAGTGAAAGGATGTAGGTACCGGGGGAGACCGAGACTAACCTACCTAGACCAGATCAGTCATGCACTGAAGGAAGGTGGAGTCAAGAGTCGCCAAAACCGGCGAGTGCGTATGAAGAGAATTACGAATGTTGAGGAAACGAGTGACGTATGCAAAGATAGAGTTCTCTGGCGCTCTGTCCTCTCTGGCTACCCTGCAAGGGACATGGCGTGATGGTATGTACGTATGTATATATGTATATACATATATATATATATATATATACATACTGCTGCTGCTGTCCCGGCAGACGTCATCGTACCCGGCAAAGTTGTTTGTGTTATAAGTATATAATTTATGTGGAGTATACATAGAAAATATCATTCCAATCGAGCCGTTTGACAAACAAACATTTTTTAGATACTTTACTTTAGCATGATACATATTTGGACAAGCAAAATTAAGTATGGTGTGAATATAAGCGACTGCTTACAGCAAAATTCCATTTGGATAGCGAGGTGAATAGAATGCCATAAAGAATTTACAATAGCCCTTTGACCCGTGGCGCATTAACCCTGTAGGACGGCAACATTAGAGCGTTGACAGATGTTGATTGTGTAAGTGAAGTACTTCGAGTGGGGTCTCCACTTATAAGTGGACTCGTGTTTTAGGATAGTACCGTAGCTATGACCGTAATCAAATAGACTTTTACATTATTTGATTCTGATGTACTTTAATGTACTTTTACACTATTTGTAGTTAAATTTATTACTTATTTATATAACCCAAATGTGATTTTCATTGATGTAAGATATATCTCATTATAGGTACTACATCAAAATTCTTTTCTATTTTTCTTTTATAAAAACACCATCCTGTTTTAAGGAAAAAATCTTTGTATTGCGGGGGATTTTACAAACGTGCAATTAATGTAGACAAATTACGCCCAGACTCAGAACAATAAATTTTGGATCGCACAGAGTATTTTCCTGCATGGAAATCGAACTCACGGTACTGGCATGGAAGTTCGTTATCTTAACCACTACACCCTCTGTGCAGTTTTATATAGTAAAAGACAAATGAATAACGCTTTATAAACCGTACAAATATATATATATATATATAATATAAAGTAAGATTTTATTTTCTTCAATCTTGTTTAACAATTAACTCTTCTTCTTGTCAACAGCCAAAATGAGAGGATTGGCGCCACTGGTGGTGCGGCTACTAGCCGTGTCACTAGTGGCGCTTGTCTTTGCCGATCCCGGCACTGGCGGCGACACTTCAGTAGCCAGAGTACGCCGCGTCACCACAGCTCCAGCACTTAAGCTCCCTCAAGAGAGACGCAAACAGGGACGACAGCGAAATCGAAAACGCACAACTACTACCACCACAACAACGACCATAGACCCTGATGATGAAGATGATGTTGAACCAACAACACCAGGCAAAACTACAACAGTGGACCCACGAACATTTGACCACAGTAAGTAATATTAACTTTAAAGTTGAAGCCATTTATATTTATTTTATTCCTTCTTCTTCTTTTTCTTATATATTGGCAAGTAACTACATATACGAGCTATTGGTGCCAGTGTCAAGTTATAAATATTTTCACGTTTTTAGTCTTTCAATAAGTTAGTCATTGTTAAGTCAAATTGTCGCCATTAACAGTGCAATGGCCACACTGTTAATGGTATCTTGTGGGAATTTCAATGAAAAACGAAAACGTTTTAAAGCACTTTTATATGATATTCACTACATCCCAATAGTTCCGCCACTTCATATTACATAAAATGCCATCAAAATTATCTAATATAACACGTTAAAACACTAAGATATCGAATATAATACAAGAGCACCACATGACGTTTTCAAATTCCCGTCAAAAGTCCCTTTTATTCCTTATAGTGGTCACGAAAGGAATAAATAAATGAACGCTGCAAAGTGTTCGAAATGTTTGAAAATTAAAAAGCAAATACAAACGCGATAGAATCTGTAAAAATAGTTTAAATTCAAATGTGTAATCCCCGCTTAAACATCAGAAATCATCAAAATATTTATTTTTAAATCTTAGAATCATCTTATTTTCTGGCATTAGAATCATGTTATTCGTCAAAACATAATATATAATTCAGTTAACAATAGAACAAATGTTGAATTCGGTTACCTCGCAAATACTTAACCTAAGACCTAAATTATTTATGAACTAAACATTCACAAATTTTAATAAAGTGTAAATCGTTACGATTCCGTTGTAATCTATGTAGTAAATGTTCGTCTAGTGTCAATATACATTCACATAGCAGTTTTAAGACGCATAGTTTAGCGTTTCCTCAAGGAATGCGAAATATATTCGAGGACAACTAAATTGTTTGCTTCGAAACAATGGCCAAACGCAATTTGCGAGAGTTTCTCCCTAGCACGGTCATCGAAGGAATTTGCTGAGTTAACTCGGTATGCGTATATGCTCCGGGTAAGCCCTACTTTAAGCAATACTTAGAATAATAAAATTTAGAAGTATAACATAATTATGTATGAACAACCTTTACATAAATAAGTCTATATACTATTTTAAGACTTGTTAAGAATAAATACCAAATTCTTTATAAACTTTCAATTTATTTACTCATTAAACTATGCTAAGTCATTCTTTACTGCTAAATTATAATACAAACGTAATTGCAACGGAATAATTCAACGATGTGGAAATTTACAATTTCCTTTTAAATTCAACACTACATCTCTTCGAACTAGAGAAAATGCTTGTATTGCGAGATACTTCATACATATATTATTAACGAATGTGAGCTTAAAAGAGATTAGAATGGGTTTAAAGAATGAATAGATCTAAAATAAAGAACAGCAGTGAAATATTAGTTGGCGGAATGAATGCAATACTTCTAAAAACAGTCGGCAAACACGCACTGAAAGTCCATTAGAAATTATTTTATTTCGTTCTTCTGGAGTTGAAGTTTTAGAATCATCAACCAAAAATTGGTAAATCTTCAATACAGGCAATAAAATGTATATGATGACAGCGACTCTTCAAACGAATTGGAGTCGAGATTAAATTTTGATTTCATAATATACATTTTCCAATAAATAAAAACATGTTTATTTTCTTTCCCTTCGTTTCATTCAAAAATTACTATTCAATTCATTATAATCATTCAATAACTATTTTATTTACATTGTGACAAAACATAATTCTCATAAATTTAACAAAATATATATTGAACTGAATAAATATGCATAATGAATGCAATATTATAAATAACATTACTAAATATTATTAATGTTATGTATTGTACTTCACTAGCCATGACGAATTGACAGGTGTCAGAAACGCAATCTCTCAGCGGCCGGACTATAATAGAAAAATAGACCCAATTCATTACCATTTTTTAAGCCACATCTACAAGCTTTTTTAAGAGTATTAAAAATACACTCTCGTGTAAGCCCGATCATTTTCTGTCACACAAGTGAACAAATTTTTAAAAAGGCTTAGACAATAGATAGATTAATGCCATAGACAAAATTCATAAATTACGCCAAATTCTGCTAGAAAACCCAGAAATTCTAGGACTCTGTGTCTAGTATTTTTAGACTATGAGAAAACTAAAGGGTAGGCGTTGCAATCCTTTCAACATTACTTAATCAACTGCTGATATATCGAAGTGTTAAAGTGTTTGTATAACAACACCAATATATCGGGGTAAGAATACTAAAACAATCCAGTTGCAGGAGGATGTGGGACAGGGAAGAAACATCATCTACTCAAAACTATTCACTGCTGCACTCTTTAATATCTCCAAGCTCTAAGAATATTTTTTTTTGGACATACTCAGCAATAACAAGAGAAAAGTAATATTTACCGTCAATTTATAATATGGTCCGATCGCATAACTAACAATGGTTAGGAATTATCCCATAGATACCATATCTATCAATCCATTTTTCAAAAATAATAAGTAACCTTTTAAGTTAATCAAATATTTTATACATACACTAGCAGACCCGACCACGCGTTGCTGTGGCTAAGGTAGTCTCAGTAACACGTGATGGTTATGCTAATAAATTGTAGCTTATATGAAACGTTTGTACGTTTAACATAGCGCCATCTATTAAATACTTACTCAATCCAGTCAACAGATACCACCATCTGTTAGAATCGTTTGGAGATAACAGATAATTGTGACTCTCAAATAACAGACAAATAATTTGCAATAAAATAATATTGTGACTATAAATTGAGATGGAAGCTATTCTATCTTTTAAGTTGGATCACACAACACATATTTCGCAAATTTGATTAAAATCGGTTCAGTACTTTAAGAGTGCATGGATGATATATGGGCTGTGATGATAATGTGATGATGATGCGGCGGAACTACTGGGATGTAGTGAATACATACAAAAGTGCTTTACGACGTTTTCGTTTTCCATCAAAATTCCCACAAGATACTATTAACAGTGTAGCCATAGCACTGTTGATGGTGACATTTTGACTTAGACAATGACTAACCTGAAATACTAAAAACGTAAAAATAATTATAACTTGACACTGGCACCAATAGCTCGTATAAGTAGCTGATTGCCAATACACAAAGAGAAAAAGAAGAACGTTTATGTGACATCAACCTTTTTAGAGTTCCATACCCAAAAGATAAAACAGGACCCTATTACTAAGACTCTGCTGTCGCCTTCGCCTGTCTGTCACCAGGTTGTTCTCATGAACCGTAATAGTTGGACAGTTGAAATTTTCACAGTTGATGAATTTCTTTTGCCGCTACAACGACAAACAAATACTAAAAAACAAATAAAATAAATACTTAAGAGGGCTCCCACACAACAAAGGTAATCTTTTTGCTCGATGTTAATAACAAAAATAGGTAGACGTTTGAAATATTCACAGAATATTTAGTAATATATTCCCTTTAGAAATAAATAATTAAATTAAAATATAACAAATAGAGAATTTAAGCTCCCATACAACAAACATGATTATTTTACCATTTATAGATAATGGTACGGAACCCTTCGTGCGCGACTCCGAGTCGCTCTTAGCCGGTTTTTTTAATATAATCGAATTGAGTTTTCAAACATGTGTCAAAATAAAATGTCTTTTAAATCAAAATCACTAAGAAGTATTGATATCAACTTTAAAGCAAATCACACCTAAAATAAATTTCCACCCCTTTTTAACCCACTTAGGAGATAAATCTCAATAAAATATGAATCACATCTTTCATCAATTCTGTTAAAGAATGTTTATGCAAAATTTGAAATAGACTGGACCAAGGAATCACGTTGTCCCATACAAAGTTTGGCCTACTTTTTCACCCTTTTAGGGATATAATTTCGTAAAATCCGTAGCTGACCTCTACTCGGCGAAAGAAATATTCCTACCAAATTTGTGGTTTGTAGGCTTTATGGTTCCAGAGATATCGTGATGAGTCAATACATAGGTGGAAATCTCTTATATATATATATATATATATATATATATATATATATATATATATATATATATATATATATATATATATATATATATATATATATATATATATATATATATATATATATATATATATATATATATATATATATGTATATATATATATATATATAGATTAGAGATTTCTCTAATTTGTTAAGGTTGAAATACTAACACTTTTTAATTAAGTTAAAAGCTCAATTTGATTTGCTTGGATTATATAACTGTAATTACACGTATCTACTGGAAGGTAGATACATAAGAACATCCAATTTATTCGAGCAAATAGCCTATGTCCTTGATAAACCGCCAAATTTAACTCAAATTTCACATCACTGACATTCTTTTGTTTTTGTAATATTATTATGACGAAGAAGCTAAAGAATAATCTCGAGAATTACGATTCTCATTTGAAAATAAAATACATCAGAAATATGGAATATGTAATGATCTTAATTAAAATGTATCCGGTAAATTAATAACGACGTAATATGAACGGTAATTAATGTATTACATACATACATACATATCATCACGCCATATCCCTTGCAGGCCGGTTTCGGAGACTCTTGACTCTACCTTCCTTCAGTAATGACCGATCTGGTCTAGGTAGGTTAGTCTCGGTCTCCCTCGGTACCTACATCCTTCCACTTTCGCATTGTATATCTTCTTAACCAGACGTTCGTTCGGCATTCTTTCCACATGTCCGAACCATCGGAGCATGCCCTTTCGCATCTTTACACCAATACTCTCTTTCATACCTACTCGCTCTCTTACGTCGTCGTTACGAATGCGGTCGGTCAGCTTAACTCCACAGATTTTCCGCAGAGATCGCATTTCGACCGCATTAATTTTACTTTCATAGTCTTTTCTGCATAACCAACTCTCGCTTCCATACAGTAATGTTGGGACAAGCACTGCGTTATGTATTGCTACACGTGCCTTCTGGCTGAGGTGGTGGCTGCCGAGAAGTTGCCCCAACGCTCCGTTCACTCTATTTCCCGCATTCACTCTTCGCTCTATATCAGTGGTGTACCTTCCATCTCGGCTAAATCCACATCCAAGATATACAAATTCATCCACTTGCTCTAGTATAACATTACCTATTGTTACTCTTACATCTGTTCTGGCTTCGTCTCTTTCAAAGACCATTATTTTGGTTTTGCTCACATTCACGCGTAGACGCCTTTTCTTACAATCTTCTGTCATTGTGTCGACTGGGGTCTGCAGGTCAGTCGCTGACTGTGCCAGCAGGACTGCATCATCTGCATAAAGCAGAGCAGTGACCACTGAGTCGCCCATCTGGACTCCCACATTCATATCGTTCAACTTTTGGAGACATTTATCCAGATATATGATAAACAGCCTGGCTGACAGAACGCACCCCTGCTTAACGCCGATATTGACGTCAAACCAAGGCGACATTCCATCATCCAGCCGCACACAGGCTCTACAGCCCATGTAACTGGACTGCACAGCCTGTAGCAGTTTACCGTTAATACCATACTCCGGTAAAATGTCCCAAAGTTCCTTTCGTACAACCGTGTCAAATGCTCTCTCCAGATCCACAAAACTGCAGAAAACCCTCTGACCTAGAGCCAGATGCTTCTCCACAATGTTGCGCAGAGAGAACACTTGATCCATACATCCCCTTCCACTCCTGAAACCTCCTTGTGTCTCACACAGTAATTAATGTATTAGATCGTATAAAACTATCGACGTTGAGTATTTACTCAAGACTTTGCAAGGAAATTTGAGGAACGTATGAGTAAAAATAATTAACAATTATGAGTACAACTAGTTCCAATTAAAATGTTATTTGCTGCAAGAATTATTAAATTTATAACAACGTTAAATAATATTACATTAACAATATTATTAAATTGATAACATATCCTTATGTACGTACTAGTGGTAGTACACGTGTGAGGTAGCGTAAACCGCCGCCAAAAAAAAAAAGTGTTAGTATACGTGCTCTTGTTAAAGCTATGTTGTGAGATTTCAAATGAATCTTACCACAATATTTAAGTACAGATCTATTTAATTGTTTACAATTTCTATAAACTGCGCTTATATAGTCTATTCTCTATATTTTCAAATCTAAATAGAAAGGCGTGAAGCAGGATCTAATCTGCCCATAGCAAAAAACCTGCATAATAGTTAGATGAGATTGTTTTCTTTGAAAGTGGGTAAGCAAAACAAAAACTCTACAGATCAAGTTAGGCTGGAGATACAACACCCCCCCGCAGGGCATGAGAGGGGAGTAATTTCACGCCTCTTGAGCGCGTATCAAACCAATATTAGGTTTATTAGATAGATGGGCCATCGTGAAAAGCGATTTTTCATTTTTTGCCTTCATTATTATAGCTCTTACTTAGCCCTTAATAAAATGATTTCAGTAGATTATGTTTATTGAACTAGAATAATTGCTTCCACATTTAAAGTATTTACAAAGAACGACAGCTATAAGCTTTTGCAATTTAGAGAAAAAGTTGATCATAAATAAAATTTTAAGTTATTTTATTAACATAAATCTGAATAAATACCTTTCATTTTTTTTGTGGTGTCCATAGTGGCTAGTTTTTTTCTTTGGAATTCTACTTATTGCACACTTTCTATATTGTAATTCTTGTAATCCAGGATCCACAATGATCTTCAAAACTATAGAGGTTTGACTCAGAGGCAGACTCTAATTAGAAAAGTGAAACGGGAAGATTTGCAAAATTCCACTTTCATCCTATGCAAAGTGGAAGACATAAAGCAAGATTGGCTAATAGATAATAAATAACAGAATATACAGCTGCGAGGAATGCAGCAGTATAGCACCATGGGTATAAAAAAGCATTAAGGGATTACATATGAGCCTTAAAATTGATTACAATAATAGGTATGATAGAAACGCCTGAACGCACAGAAATTTTCTTGAATTGCTATAAGATCAGTGTACACACATACTTGACGGTAAATGATGCAATTGCTAATGGACCTTAGTAACTTAGCCCTTCTTGAACCTCTTTTAAAGAATGTTATAGCTCTTGAAATACTGCAGCAAGTTCATTCCAGATCCTGCACGTATGTAGGTGAAATGATTGATAAAACGTTAAAAACGTACAATTGAGGACCATAACGACAGCATGTAGACAATCTCAGAATACAACATTTCGGCATTACAATATGTCACAAAAAAACAAGTAAGCGGAGTGGGTAGCAACGCTTCGCAGTAACGTACTTGGAGACTTCGAAACTAGCTGAACTAGACATGGATCTAGGCTACAGATGCCAACGCCGGCGACGACCAGCGAGGCTGCGACAAGGCCTTCCGCGTCTGGCACGACTGCCGTACCCGAAGAGGGCTGGCAGGTGGCCGAGCGCGATAGAAGGAGTCGCGGCCAAAGAAGGAGAGCGGAGGCCAAGCGCGCCGCTGAGGTCTCCGCTCCCAAGGCAGGAGCTGGCGACAAGAAGAAGAGGTCGCGCAAGGGGCTCAAGCCGCCAAAGACAGCCGCAGTGGTGATCACTGTGCTGCCTGAGGCGGCCGAGAAGGGCCTCAGCTACGAGGCCGTCTTGAGGAAGGCCCGGCGGAAGCTAGACGTCTCCGATATTGGGGGCGTCGAAGCCAGGACCCGCAAGGCCCGGACGGGAGCTCGATCGAATCCTCGAGTTCCCAGGGGCCGAGGGCGCCAAGATGGCTGACAGCGTAGCTGAGAAGCTGCGAGGTCTGTTCGCCGAGGAGGGTGGCATCAGGATCGCCAGGCCCGTCAAGTGCGCCGAAATGCGCATTTCGGGTCTGGACGACTCCGTGACGGTGGAAGACATCCGGGAGGCTATTGCCTCGAAAACCGGGTGTCCCATAGACACCGTCCGGGTCGGTGCCATTCGTCCCGGTCCGGGTGGCGTAGGTGCTGCCTGGGCGCAGTGCCCGGTGGAGTCGGTCAGGCAACTGGCCGGCTCAGGCAGGCTCCTCGTGGGCTGGAGCTCGGCGCGGGTAACCGTGCTTGAGCACCGGCCTGCGAGGTGCTATAAGTGCATGGCGGTCGGACACACTCGACCGACATGCACCAATTGCTTCGACTGCGGCGGATTGTGTTTCCGCTGCGGTCAGACCGGGCACGTGGCGGCATCTTGCGCCACCCCGCCCCACTGCCCCGCGTGTGCGGCGGGCAATAAGCCCGCCAAGCACCGCATGGGTTCTGGGGCGTGCAGACCTCCTGCTTTGGCCCCAAAGGGGCGGGGCGGCCTTTCGACCACGGCCGCTCCCGCTCCTAGCGCGGCCCGATTGCCCACTGGCGAGGCGGAGGTGATGGATACGGCCCACTAATGGCTGCAGAATCCATTCACCTCCTGCAGGCCAACACCAACCACTCCGCCGGAGCGCAGGATCTCCTCCTTCAATCCATGGCGGAGTGGTCGATTGGTGCAGCCGTAGTCGCGGAACCGTACGTCGTGCCTGATCGCCCCAATTGGGTGGTCAGCCGAAACGGAACTGCGGCAATCGTCGTCTCAACGCGGCGGCACTTCCCGTCCCTATCTCTTTTGGATAGGGGCGAAGAATTTGTCGCTGCGGAATGGGGAGGGGTCACACTCTACAGCGTTTACCTCTCCCCTAACAGGAGAATGGACGATTTCAGGGCCTCCCTCACCACCCTGGAGGCTTCGATACGGCGACTGGCACCGGGCCTCGTCCTGGTCCTGGGGGACTTCAACGCCAAATCCACGGCATGGGGGTCCCCTATGACGGACGACCGCGGACGGGCGGTCGTTGAGTGGGCGGCTTCACTGGGCCTCTGTGTTATTAACAGGGGCTCAGTGAACACGTGTGTGCGGCAGCAGGGCGGGTCGATAGTGGACTTGTCGTTCGCTAGCCCCGCTGTCGCGCCACGGGTGAGGAACTGGAGTGTCCTGGAGGAGACAGAGACCCTGTCGGACCACCGGTACATCCGGATGGAGGTCTCCCCCCGGAAACCCGGTAGGGGTCACAGGGCGGACGGAGCTCCCACGTTTCCGCGGTGGGCTGTGGGTCGTCTTGATAGGGACCTACTGGCGGAGGCGGCCATCGTTCACACGTGGCTGTCCTCACCGCCCCCAGCGGACGGAGTGGACGCTGAGGCTGTCCGCATCCGCAGTGCGTTAACGCAGATCTGCGATGCGGCCATGCCCAGGGTGCGGCGTCTACCTCCGAGGCAGGGGGTCTACTGGTGGTCCCCAAGACTGGCGGACCTTCGCGCGGCGTGTATCAGTGCCCGAAGGTCCCACACCCGCAGCCGGCGGCGTCACCGCGACGCTGAGCGGGAGGGCCAGCTGTACGAGGCATACCGCAGTGCGCGTACTGCCTTTCGGCTGGCCATCCGAGCCGCCAAGGATGCGAGTTGGCAGGAGATGTTGGATGGTCTCGACCGTGACCCCTGGGGTCGCCCGTATCGCGCGTCGCTGAACAAGCTTCGCGCGCAGGGCCCCCCCCTCACCGAGACCCTCCAGCCCGACCTCCTCTGTAGGGTGATCGAGGAGCTATTTCCACGGCAGTCGGGACACACGCCCCCGGTCATGGCTTCGCCAGATCAAGACCGGGAGGCCGACGACGAGAGTGTTCCACCCGTGACGGAGTTGGAAGTAGGGGCGGCAGTAGCGCGGATTCGCTCCGCCACCACGGCCCCCGGCCCGGACGGAATACCAGTCCGGGTGTTGACGTCGCTCCTCGAGCACTTCGAGCCTCGCCTCAGGCAACTGTTCAACGCCTGTCTGACGTCTGGACGGTTCCCTGAGTGCTGGAAGGAGGGGAGGTTGGTTCTCCTGCCAAAGCCGGGACGGCCCCTGGATTTGCCGTTGGCCTACAGGCCCATCGTGCTTCTCGACGATGTGGGTAAGTTGCTGGAGCGTGTCCTCGCTGCCCGCATCGTCCGACACTTGGAGGAGGTGGGGCCCGATCTGTCGGACGCTCAATATGGGTTTAGGAGGGGGCGTTCGACCATCGGGGCCCTGCTACGCCTGAGGCAGACGGCCGCGGAGGCTGTCGCCGGCAAGGGAGTGCTGTTGGCGGTGTCGCTGGACATCGCCAACGCATTCAATAGTCTGCCATTCAGCTGCATCAAGGAGGCGCTCCGGTTCCATGGAGTGCTCCTGTACCTCAGGCGGCTGGTGGCAGACTATTTGGAGGGGCGCAGTATCCTCTGCGCGGGTCCCGCAGGGGACATTGTGCGAACGCCCATGTCGTGCGGTGTTCCACAGGGGTCGGTTCTGGGGCCGACTCTGTGGGACATCGGGTACGACTGGGCGTTGAGAGGGAGTCTCCCCCCCGGGCTGAGCTTGGTGTGCTATGCTGACGACACGCTCGTCACAGCCCGGGGCAGGACACTCGAAGAGGCGGCGAGCCTGGCCACTCTCGGCACCGAGGAGATGGTCAGGCGAATCGAGGCGCTGGGGCTCAGGGTGGCCTTAAATAAGACGGAGGCCCTATTATTTCATGGGCCACGCGTAAGGCTGCCAACCGGCGCCTCGTTAGTCGTCAACTCCATCCAGATCAACATCCAGGCCCATATGAAGTACTTGGGTCTGGTGCTCGACGGGCGATGGTGGTTCCGGGAGCATTTCCGACACATTGCTCCCCGGCTGGTCGGCGCGGCGTCCGCCCTTTCTCGGCTTATGCCGAATGAGGGCGGACCCAGTTTCGAGGGCCGACGGCTGTATGCGGGGGTCATCCGCTCGATGGCCATGTACGGCGCACCCGTGTGGGCGAGGGCTCTGAACGCCCAGCTCAGGGCGGTTCTGTGGAGGCCACAGCGAGCCATGGCGGTCAGAGTCATTCGCGGGTACCGCACGGTGTCGACAGAGGCGGCGTGCCTATTGGCCGGGACACCCCCGTGGGACCTAGAGGCGGAGATGCTCTCCGACCTCTACCGGCGGGTTACCTCAGTGCGCGAGGAGGGTGGCTCCCCATCGTTGAGCGAGATAGCCACCTGGCGCGAGGACGCCCGCCGAGACGTCATCGCCCGTTGGGTTACGCGGCTGGAGAGGCCTAGACACGATATCGTGACCGTCGAAGCCTTCCGGCCCGTATTGATGAAATGGATGGAGCGGCGGCACGGGGTCCTCACCTTCCGACTGGTGCAGGTGTTGACGGGGCACGGGTGCTTCGGGAAATACCTGCACACGGTCGTGTACAGGGAGTGGACTCCGGGCTGCCATCATTGCAGTAGTGACGAGGACACGGCGCAACATACGCTCGAGGAATGCTCGGGCTGGGACGGGCAGCGCCGCGACCTCGTCGCTATTATCGGTGCCGACCTGGCGCTGCCGGCTGTCGCGAGGGCGATGGTCGACAGCGTCAGGAATTGGGACGCGGTCGCCGCCTTCTGCGAGGCTGTCATCTCGCGGAAGGAGGCGGCGGAACGAGTCAGGGAGGACTCCCGCGACCCGGGCCGCCGCCAGCGGCCGGGGCGGCGCAGGCGCGAATACCTGCGCCTGATGCCGCCCTAACCCAGGCCTCGGGTGATCGGACCGGGGAATTGTCCGGTCACCCGACGCGAGGCCACCGCGTGAGGGCGACGCCCCGACGGCGAAATCTGTCGGGGCGTCGACGAGAGGAACCCGCGAGGGTAAACCGCCGAGCGGACCACCGAAGACAAAGATCGGGTACCGGTGGTCCGCTCGCACGGCGAAGAGAGAGGATTTTACGGTGGGTCTATGGGATCACGCGCCGCCTTCTCCGTCACCCCGGACCGATTTGGCGGGGCGAGACGCACCCATAGCCCACCAATAAAAAAAAAAAAAAAAAAAAAGGCTACAGATGCCAAAAATAAACCTAGAAGTGTTCAAGAAAAATGCTTACTGTATGTCTGTAGTAATATTTAACCATTTACCAGAGAATCTTAAAAATCTACCATGTACATTGTTTCGCAGAAAACTACAGACAATGTTGTGTGATAAAATGTATTACAATATCAATGAATACCTTAATGATAAGTTATGACATCTTAATTTAAATACATATTAATAATAATGATTTTGAATTGAATTGACATTTAAATATTAGAAATTATTTACACTATAGTTAATGATTTTATATGTATTTGAATTTGAATTGACATTGTATTGAGTAATTATAGGTTAATAATCATGACCAATTAATTAAATTATCAAAAATTGCAAGGCTAGCCTTAATGCCGTAGGAATAAAATTGTATTAAAATTTCCACGCCATACATATATAGCAGAATATGATGGACCATGTAATTAATATAATTAAGAGCTATTATAACCATATTTTTGGAAATAAAGATTTGTTATTATCATCTCATAACACCAATTTCGATTACCAACCCACCCACCACAGCTTAGATATTGTAATATTGTACCTTTTTTTCTACGTAAGCCTACATTTTCTCTGTATATTTATATTTCATCATTAAGTAGGTAACTGAAATCTCAACAAAACGCTTGGAGATAATTTTAAGAAAATTATAACAATTATATTGTCGAAATAAGATATGGTATATTATTATAATATGCTGTGTGGTGGCGGCTACGAATATTATCATCCCTTACATAACAAGTGGGTGTCGTAAAATATGACTAAGAGCTCTATATAGATCTGAGCGGACTAGATCTGATGTAGTCAAGTCAACAATTACATTCCCAAAGAAAGTTGTCCTTAGGCAAGTGACATAGAATAAGTAATTACTGGGCCACTATCTCATCTACACTATAGCAGTACGAGAAATATAAATAATTTATCTACCTATGATTTTTGTATAAATTTGAATCACTATTTATTGCCTGTATAATAAAAAAATAATAGACAAAATAAATTAATCGCTATCAAATAATTAATTCAAATATGTCTAATCGCAAGTGTCAGATCGATTATCAAATCCATTTAGTAAAACTGAAAGTTTCTGTAGTTTTAGCAATTCTTACTTTAAGGTTGAATGCCAACGAGTTTGGTGCTAGGAAAACAAATGATCAGTCATCGAAGCCGTCATCGTTTAAATTTCATAATAGAGCCCCTGGAACGTGATTCTCAAACGATTGTACCAATATTCACAGATATAATATCTAAATATCATATTACTAACTGATTTTCTCAACTTCACTCGCATCAATGTTTAACTAAAAGCGAGAATGTTCACTGAATCGTAATTAGTTACACTTTTTTAAACATCGTTTTTATATATACTCGTAGTTTTATATGTACCATATTGATGACAATCATGGGATCAAAATGATAAATTACCGTAATAAAAAATAAATAATTAAGAATTTACTTAATATATATATATTATACAAAATAGGATGCTATGTGGTAGCCTGCTACGAATACTACCAACCATTACTTTTCTCGTAGACGTTGTTAAAGACCACTAAGAGCTTAAGCTATTAGCTTTTTAGCTTCAAATATCAACTCCACGTGGTGCCACTGAGAAAACTCTTAGTCGTCGTCTTCGGCATCATGCTTTTTAGCGTCGATATAATATTTTTTTCTTAGTTTTTCTTTTAATGCATTTTTTTTTTCATATATTTTGTTTAATGTATTTTTTATAAATTGCTAGTGTTTGGTAGCGGCTAAGAATAATAAAAACACTTACTTTGCTCGTGGATGTCGTAAAAGACGACTAAGAGCCTTATTTCGAGCTGGGCCAACGTTACCTGATGCCGTTTGGTCAACAATTACATTCCCAAGGAGAGTTGACGTGAGCCAGGCGGTTGGTCATAAAACTATAACTTTTTGCAATATATATCTTGGAAGCAGAGTATATATTGTATCGACCCCAAGTAATAGAGATAAGAGCAGAAGCAAGGGATGTACTTTAGCAAAGCTTCAAATGATTTTTTTTATTACTTGTGGTGGCAAACGAGCAAGCAGCACACCTAATGGTAAGTATCAATGTCGCCCATGGACTTTTGATATACCAAGGGTATAGCTTAGGCCGCTGCGTACCAATAAAATCCCCAAACCCATCCATTTGGGCATTCGACTCTCTTGCTCCCCAAACGAAGCGCAATAGCACATTGCCATTACTCAGACGTCGATCTTCTGCGAGAGTGTGGTCTGACCGGGCCGCGACCCCCCGGACTGACCGGTCCGCGACTGTAGATAGAAAACTGTCAACAGCGTGGTCCTACCACTATTAAAGTTGAAACTCGGATGTCTTAGTATATCCTTCTATTAAACATATGTATACGACTTGGCACCGACGCCAAACCGAATAAGGGCTTTTTCTGCTTTTTTTTGTGTAATCATTCGATACGAATTTTTTAAGTTTATGAACAATAGTTATCAAGGCCTGCATCTTCTCAGCTACTGACGCAAATATTATCAACCAAACTTTGTAAGCGCTTCCATAATATCAATATCTTAGTGTATAATGAAGGGTATTCTGTCACCGTTGATGTATTTTTTTGTTAGTATTATAGTGTTGTAAACGGAGTAACCAGCGTGTGAAAAAGGGACCAGCCTTTTTTCACGCTTCTGAATTCAGTTTTATACAACTGCTTTTTTCGATAGCAGTAATATTTGGTTGATCATATGACATCTTCAATGTTGTATAAATAAATAAATATATTTTTCTATAGATTCTTATTCCATTGTTCGTTTCTTTGAAGCGATATTCTTACAATTTCATATTTATATCAAGAATATTCTTAGAAAAATATTTCATATATTTTTCTAACTAGATTAAGGGCAATTAACTCATACGCGTAACTCATGGGTAGTATAAGATCAAAGTAGTATCATTTTATAGATATGTAAGAAGCTTATATAATTAATGAAACTCTAAATTCTAAAATGAACATATAAAATGCCTAGTTTTTATATAAATACTAAGTAAGTAAGATTTTAAATTGGTATAGCACACTAATTGTGCCAACTCCATCTGATGCCGTTTGGTCAACAATTACATTCCCAAGGAGGGTTGACGTATAGCAGGCGGCCGGTCATAAAACTATTGCCAATAATTTTTACACTATGTACTATGAAAGAAGAGTACATATTGTATCGACCACAAGTAATTGGGATAAGAGTAGGAGAATAATGATGATGATTATGGTGACTATTTATTGAATTATCAAACGACATAACGGGTTAAATATTCAACATAGTGGAGAAAATATAGAAAAAATAATCTTTTAATTTGAGAATTTATTTACCAAAATTTTAGTTTAAATAAGTACAGAAAATATAAAACTAACTGACGCTGGAGAGTGGTTCTGTCTGCGATTGATAAAATGAAATAGAATAAATGAAATTACACAAAATTTAGAATTTTAAAACCGTACTGAGAGAAAAATAAATCAATAAATCGTTTACCGACCACTACTCCATTACAAGCATTTCAAACCTGTTCAACAAAGATCTGAAATTAAATTTACGTGGCGCAAAGAAAAAACTAGTTACAAGAGGAAATTGGCGAAGACAGTGACAAATTGTTCCCCCAAGAGAACAATATAGCAATCTCACTCTTGCACAAAGGCTTCTATATTCTCTATCTTTTTCGCATTTTATGAATATGCGGCGTGTGTAACACGAATGTAATAGAATAATTGTAGTGTTTCCTGTAAGTATGAACTCATAAACTAAAGTGAATTTACAGTCAAATTTTCAAAGAATTTTATAAGAGGTAAAGAATTATAACTATTAAAAAATGTTTTATCCAAAACATTTATATAATATTGATGTATATTAATCAAGATATTTTTTAAAACCTAATAATAATATAATACAATTATTATTTGCTATATTAGCTCTAATTCTCATGACACTAAATACAAATAATTCAAACTGTTAGATAACAATAATTAGATAATTATATAATAGTTTTAAAGCAAAGTTCTATAAACTAGAAAGCACTAACGTTAATACCACGAACAGCAATCAGTTCTATTTTTTTTTTAATTAAACACCTACGCACGGTTACGTAACAACAAAACATTTATCATCACCTCCTCCTCTCGTGGGTATATTGAAAATCAATTAGGGGATATAAGTAAACAATATTAAGGCAAAACAAAGAAACTGCGAAGTAAAACCTCATACCAACCATAGTAAGCTAATTTTCCTCTTTTGGAAGAGACTGATACTCACAGTTTGACGTAGATGGGCCGAGATGAAAAGGAATAAATTTAATCACTAAAGGTGCGCCTTGTTTGTATTTAATTATAAATTAATATCTGTTGCTTTGAAGGGTACGCAAAGTGATCGATCAATCGCTTGTATTTTCGCAGTCGTGTCCAATATAGTGAATGTATCATATTTCGATGATCTCATCAAGGTAAAGTAAAGAGATAATAGAAATGTAACCGCGGTCAATAAATGAACTGATACGTTGTAATATGTCCGCCATAATTTTCATTGCTAATGATAAAAATAATTAAAATACGGTGACGAAGAGAATACTTTAACAACTGTTTATAGGTGGAGGTGTTTATAGGAGAGGTGGGTCAATATAACCCGTGTATATAAAGTATTTATTCAAATTATCTAAATATTTACTTAAATTCTCGCAAAATTAACAATATTGAGATCCCTTAGAGTTTTATCACGTTACTATTCTAAAATATAGTCTTTTCAATCACATATAGCACTTATACCCTTAGAAAAAAGTTTAACAAATCTAATTAGAATCCTCATTATTTACAAAATCACTGCAGAAAGGTATAATATGCTCACGGCAAATATATTTGTCACAACCTCGACATGAGTGTTTGCTTTTACGATCCCTTTGTACAGGGCATACTTGGCATCTTTTGCGGGCATTGGGTATTTTTGCAGGGGGCTCTTCAGGTGATGCATCAGAGAACTCTCTAATTCTCTTACGCATTTCTCGTGGCCAGCGATTAAAATTCTGACGATTTTTCAAATGATCACTGACGAACGCAAGACCTAAGCGTATCAAAAAATGACGTCTTTTTTTCTGTTGGCATTTTGTTTTTGAACCGGTGTAATATAAAAATAAAATCAAAAATATGATCATAAGAAAAGAAAAACTTAAATAAACACCAAAAAACAAAATTCAGTAATAAAAAAATATACAAAAATAAGGTACGAAATTGTTACGATAAATGTGAGGATGGGTCATATTTACCTTTTTGACAAATACACGCATTGAGTTCTCAGCGCGGTCACCGCTTGACTGATTTCTTTTCAAAAAAGTTTAGAACACAACGTTGGCTCTAGCTACTGAGAAGAATGGCAAAGTCGCGCGCGCATGTAAAAAAATATTAACATTCTTAAGCACACTGGGTCATTTTGACCCAACCTCTATGACGCCGGGTTAAATAACTTAGTCATCTTTTACGAGGATACAATAAATTATGTACTAACAAAGTATACAATTATTGTTTACTTAACAAAATCAATCATAACATACATAAATAGTTAATAACAGTAGCAAAGAATTATATATAAATCATATGTAACTACTTTCTTGCCTTCTCAGCCCCACATCAAAGTGAAAGCTGAGTCGTCGTTAATTGCCAATGCTGCAACAGCTTGGCAACCTATTACCACATCTAAACGTCAGTTACAAAGCAAAACCTCGCACAGCATCACATTGGTTTATTACTCGTATTTGTAGCTGGTGCCTCCCTGTCCCTGGTATGACAGTTTATTGTTCTTTAGTTCCACATTTCAACGACACGTTCCATTTGCATAAGAGGCTTTGTTATGTTCGGCTTTAGTGTTTATTTCCCTCACATATCTTATAACATCATGATAACAGCTAATAGATATTTTTATAGAAATAAATTTGTTGTTTTTTTTTTATTTTATTCCTTGATAGAATTTCGATATTTATTTGGTTTACTACCTCGCTAGTTCAATGGCCTAAGCGATCATTTAACGATGAATTAAAAGGATTTTCTTCTTCATTCCATATATGTCCATTTTATTGCACATAAGCCGTCTATAATTTATTATTTCAAGTGAACTTTCTTTTATTATAATATATAATCTGCTTATGTCTTTGATTATCTTTTACGACTTTTGAGATGAAAAGAAAGAAGTGGCACATTATAACTTTGAGCCGTCACATAGACAAGAATAATAGTTTAATATAATATAATTATTTTTCTGTACATGCTTTTCTTTATACATGGTTTTATCGTTTGACCGTCAAGTCGTAATACAAAACTAAACAAAAAAACTAAAAATATAAATACTTAAGATTAAATCCAAAAGACGAGCTACTCGGCTTGGCAGCTTGGCAGCTTAACGTCAGTAATAATTCAAAAAGATAGTAGTTGGATAGATAGATTGACTAAGTTCACTCCTACCATATTGTAACTTTTTCTCCTCATAAGCCAAACGTTTCGAATTGTTACCGACTTCAAACCGACCTGGGTGTGACCTTTTGGATTAAAACATTTCTATTTTATTTTTATTTTTTGAATACTTATTGTCTTTTCGTGTTTTTCTGAATTTAACATTGGTTTTAAAGTATAATATTTAATACGCTATTCGATAATATTATGAACTTATAAAATTTAGTATGAGTTCTAATACCTTTTTATCTATCTAAAAATTATGGAGCTAAACAGTTTTTACAGATTTTATCGCGTTTGTATTTGATTTTCAATTTCTCGACGTTTCGAGCACTTCACGGAGTTTCGATTTTTAATTTGGCGACGTTTCGAACACTTTGCATGGGAGGACAGTCTCTCCGTGGCCATGAACGTTGTAAAGTATTTGAAACGTCGGACAATTAAAAATCGAAATCAAACGCGATGGAATGCGTGAAAATAGTGTTATTTCAAATATGAAATATTCGCATAAATACTAGAAATCATTAAATTATGGAGTCCCTTTCTTGAATTTTCCATACCTATTTTATAAACTTGTGTAATATAAAATAAAGACTAAGGTAAGCTCGAGTTACAATTTGTTTAACAAAGGCATTGTATCTAAGAAACAGCCAAGAATTGTGACCTGTGTTACGTCTCTCATTAGAGTTAAAGGAGTACAATGAAAAACTCTAGCAAAGTAAATTAATAAGCAACAATAGATCAGGTATACCAGACAAAGCATCGAATATTGTCGAGAAAATGATTTTATAAGAAAATAATGAACCTAATTTATCAATACAATGTTGCCTAGTTATATACAACTATGTATAGTAAGAAACACGTACTACCCTATTCTTAGATGGCGCAACTCAGCATTGGTAAAGAAAGCTAAGTTATAAGAATGCACTAATTATATATATATATATATATATATATGTATTTATGATAAAAGGGCAGCGTGTGGTCTCATAACCCACCGTATTCCCTCCCCATCGCCCTTGGGCCGGCCACTGGTACTGCTTCTTTGCCATCTGCGGCCAACCCGGCGGGTAACCCTTTCCCCTTTGTAAAGGGTAAAATCTTCCTGGAGACTATTGCTCTAGTTACCTTGCTTTAGCACAAACAGACAGGTAGAAACTATTACAGTTAGTAGCAACAGTTAGATAGAGAATTATATTTTAAATAATATTTGGCCAATTAGTTAACAAGTAATTAAATAATTAACAAAATTAAATTAATTCAATAATTTAAATAACTATTTTAACTTAATTAATTAACAAGATGATTAAAATAATTAATTTTATAAGTAATCAGTAACTTAATTAAGCAAAATTAATTAATAAGTTTTTTTTAATTTAATTATACAAAATTAATTAAAAAGTTTATGTAACAAGTTATTGTTGATCTGTCTATATTATATACTAGCTGTAAACCACCCGCTTCGCTTGGAATTAACAGGGCAGAAAAATGTTCATACCAGAATTCAAGTCTGTAGGAGCTATATTTAAAATATGATTTTTTAGGGGGGCATAGTCCGGAGCGTGCTCGTTCGCGTCCCCTGCCAGTCTAATTAGACTGCTAATCCGGCTCGATATGCGTACCGCAATGCGGGTTAGGGCGTCCCCCAGAGGCGACGCGTACCGACCCGCCCCCGTCGGTACGAACATCGGCAGTTGCGGCGATGGGGGCCGCCACCCATCACGCCTTGCCCAGTTAAGCGAGTCGAGGAGAGCAGAGTGCCGGGTGGGTACGTGGAATGTAAGAGGTTGTGTGGAAGGTAAGTTGCACGAGCTGATATCCGTCATGGCGGACAAACAGCTAGACGTGCTCTGTGTAACAGAGACCAAGCGAAGGGGCAGCGACGCCTGCGATCTTCCTGGTGGCGGGATGGCTCTGTGGTCTGGTGTACCACAGAGCGATCGAGCCAGCATGGGGGTAGGAGTGCTGTTGTCCTCTCGCTTGGCCTCAGGTGTGAAGGATTACGAGACGTCATCGCCCGTTGGGCTACGCGGCTGGAGAGGCCTAGACACGGTGTCGTCACCGTCGAGGCTCTCCGGCCCGTACTGATGGAGTGGATGGAGCGGCGGCACGGAGTCCTCTCCTTTCGGCTGGTGCAGGTGTTGTCGGGGCATGGATGCTTCGGCTTGTACCTGCACACGGTCGCGTATAGGGAGTGGACTTCGTTCTGCTACCATTGCAGCAGTGACGAGGACACGGCGCAACACACGCTCGAGGAGTGTCCGAGCTGGGACGGGCAGCGCCGTGACCTCGTCGCTGTTATCGGTGCCGACCTGACGCTGCCGGCTGTCGCGAGGGCGATGGTCGATAGCGTCAGGAACTGGGACGCGGTCGCCGCCTGCTGCGAGGCTGTCATCTCGCGGAAGGAGGCGGCGGAACGAGTCCGGGAGGATTCCCGCGACCCGGGCCGCCGTCAGCGGCCGGGGCGGCGCAGGCGCGAATACCTGCGCCTGATGCCGCCCTAACCGAGGCCTCGGGTGATCGGACCGGGGAATTATCCGGTCACCCGACGTGAGGCCACCGCGTGAGGGCGACACCCCGACGGCGAAATCTGTCGGGGCATCGACGAGAGGAACCCGCGAAGGTAAACCGCCGGGCGGGCCACCGAAGTTAAAATCGAGTACTGGTGGTCCGCTCGCACGGCGAAGAGAGAAGGTTTTACGGTGGGTCTATGGGGTCACGCGCTGCCTTTTCCGTCACCCCGGACCGATTCGGCGGGGCGAGACGCACCCATAGCCCACCAATAAAAAAAAATAAAAAAAAAAGGTGTGAAGGATTACGGAATGTATGATCCCAGACTTCTCTGGGTCCGTATAAAACTAGGTGTCACCAAGGTATTCATGGTTGTAGCATACGCTCCCGTAGGATCCTCGGTGGCATCAGACCTAGAGAAGTTTTGGGATAATGTTAGGGAAGTTCTGGATATGGCAGAAACCAGTGAACGCGTGATTGTATGCGGAGATTTGAACGGATGGGTGGGGACCAAGCGTCCCGACTATGAGGACGTACTTGGTCCATTTGGTGATAAGAGAGTGAACGACGCAGGTAGGCTCATAGCGGATGTATGCATAGAGAGAAACCTTATTGTGTCAAACACATTTTTCCAACATAAGGACATCCATATGTATACATGGAGAAGGAATGAACAGAAAAGCATAATAGATTTAATTTTGGTAGACAGTCGCCTCCGAAGCAAAATATTGGACGCAAGAGCCTACAGGGGCCCCACAGTCGATACGGACCACTATCTCGTTATTGCGAGATTTAGTGGCGAGAGCGTGTCCACTTCGGAGGCCTTGAAAGAATAAAGGTTGAAAGATTGCAAGAAGAGTGTGTAAGAGAAAAGTATGCAGAGGTTGTCCGAGAACGGCTGACGATGCAAGCCAGCCGCAATCGGACATTGAAGAATGCTGGAGAGTATTGAAAGAGAGTATGGTAGATACAGCGAAAGAAGTATGTGGAAGTTCAAAGAAGCATAGAAAAACAAATGGTGATGCATGGTGGGATGCGGAAGTGGCAGCTTCCGTAGAGCAAAAGAAGAAAGCGTGGCTGGACTATTACTCTTCTTTGAATCTGAATGACAGTGTGACTGAACAGAAGAAAGAAATATATCGGCAATGTAAGAATGACACCAAGGCCTTAGTGAAAGAGAAACGTGATAGAGCAAGTATGAGTGCAGAAGATAGGCTGACTAAAAACTTCGAGGGTAACAAACACCAAACTCTTTTGGAGGGAGGTGAAGAAGTCTCGGGGTGGTTGGTCAGCCTTCAGAATGAATAAAATAAGGTCTAAAGGTGGAGACATTCTTACACAAACACAAGACGTGTTAAGCCGACGGAGTGAATATTTTGGCGATATGTATGCGGATGCTACGGTTGGCGCCGGTGTTGGATGTGGTTTAGTAAATCAACATTCGACAACGGCGTCCTTCGATGGCATCAGTATGGATAAAGTTGAATGGGCGATAAGAAGTTTGAAAAATGGTAAGGCAGCGGGCATTGATATGGTGTCTGCCGAGATGATCAAGCTTGGTGGCTCTTGTGTCTGGGAGGCGTTCCTGTTGCTCCTCAATTTATGTTGGAGCTCGGGAATGGTTCTCAGGGACTGGAATAGCGCAGTCATCGTGCCTTTGTTTAAAAACAAGGGTTCACGTTATGACTGCGCAAATTACAGAGCCATAAGCTTGACCAGTTTGGCAGCAAAAGTGTATGGTAAAATTATTGAAAGGAGAATGAGGATGGTGTCCGATGGTTTACTGTGTGAGACACAAGGAGGTTTCAGGAGTGGAAGGGGATGCATGGATCAAGTGTTCTCTCTGCGCAACATTGTGGAGAAGCATCTGGCTCTAGGTCAGAGGGTTTTCTGCAGTTTTGTGGATCTGGACAGAGCATTTGACACGGTTGTACGAAAGGAACTTTGGGACATTTTACCGGAGTATGGTATTAACGGTAAACTGCTACAGGCTGTGCAGTCCAGTTACATGGGCTGTAGAGCCTGTGTGCGGCTGGATGATGGAATGTCGCCTTGGTTTGACGTCAATATCGGCGTTAAGCAGAGGTGCGTTCTGTCAGCTAGGCTGTTTATCATATATCTGGATAAATGTCTCCAAAGGTTGAACGATATGAATGTGGGAGTCCAGATGGGCGACTCAGTGGTCACTGCTCTGCTTTATGCAGATGATGCAGTCCTGCTGGCACAGTCAGCAACTAACCTGCAGACCCTAGTCGACACAATGACAAAAGATTGTAAGAAAAGGGGTCTACGCGTGAATGTGAGCAAAACCAAAATAATGGTCTTTGAAAGAGATAAAACCAGAACAGATGTAAGAGTAACAATAGGTAATGATGTACTAGAGCAAGTGGATGAATTTGTATATCTTGGATGTGGATTTAGCCGAGATGGAAGGTACACTACTGATATAGAGCGAAGAGTGAATGCGGGAAATAGAGTGAACGAAGCGTTGGGGCAACTTCTCGGCAGCCACCACCTCAGCCAGAAGGCACGTGTAGCAATACATAACGCAGTGCTTGTCCCAACATTAGTATGGAAGCGAGAGTTGGGTATGCAGAAAAGAGTATGATAGTAAAATTAATGCGGTCGAAATGCGATCTCTGCGGAAAATCTATTGAGTTAGGCTGACCGACCGCATTCGTAACGACGACGTAAGAGAGCGAGTAGGTATGAAAGAGAGTATTGGTGTAAAGATGCGAAAGGAAATGCTCCGATGGTTCGGACATGTGGAAAGAATGCCGAACGAACGTCTGGTTAAGAAGATATACAATGCGAAAGTGGAAGGATGTAGGTACCGAGGGAGACCGAGACTAACCTACCTAGACCAGATCGGTCATGTACTGAAGGAAGGTAGAGTCAAGAGTCTCCGAAACCGGCGAGCGTGTATGAAGAGAATTATGAATGTTGAGGAAGCGAGTGAAGTATGCAGAGATAGAGTTCTCTGGCACTCTGTTCTCTCTGCCTACCCTGCAAGGGATATGGCGTGATGATATGTATGTGTATGGATGTATGTATTTTTTAGGTTAATAGCCACGTAAACCCCTTGCGGGCGGAATTTCGTTAAATCCGTTCTTAACTGACCTCTCCTCGGCAAAAGGAGCATTCAAATTTAAAGTCTGTAGGACTTATGGTTCCAGAGATATCGTGATGAGTCAATACATATGTGGAAATCTCTTATATATATATATATATATATATATATATATATATATATATATATATATATATATATATATATATATATATATATACATATATACGCTTTTATGAAAAGTAGGAATGTATCTAACAAGGCACGCCTAGCTGTACATAAGGGAGTATTAGTTCCCACTCTCATGTATGGCAGTGAAAGCTGGATTTGGCAGGGAAGACATGAAAGTAGCATAAATGCTGTAGAGATGAGAGC
The DNA here is from genome assembly GCA_905163515.2 of Lymantria monacha. NCBI lineage: Eukaryota > Metazoa > Arthropoda > Insecta > Lepidoptera > Erebidae > Lymantria > Lymantria monacha. The sequence continues at coordinate 38,116,515 of LR991081.1, forward strand.
TCTTCGTAGTATGTGTGGTGTAAGTCTGAAAGATAAAATTAGGAATAGTGTTATAAGAGAGCGCTGCGGTATGAATGAAGAAGTAGTGACAAAGATAAAAAAGGGTATGCTGAGGTGGTACGGACACGTGGAAAGAATGAGTGAAGAAAGGTTGACTAAACAAGTATACAAAGCGAGTGTGAGTGGGACGATTACAAGGGGAAGACCACGTCGTACTTTCCTGGATCAAATCGAAGATGTGTTAGTGAAAGGTCAGATTAAGAGTACGCGTAATCGTAGAGCATGCATGAAGACTGTGATGAGTGTGAATGAAGCGATGGAGGTATGTCAGGATCGTGGTTTGTGGCAATCCGTAGTCTCTGCCTACCCCTCAGGGAAACAGGCGTGAGGCTATGTATGTATGTATATATACATATATATATATATATATATATATATATATATATATATATATATATATATATATATATATATATATATATATATATATATATATATATATATATATATATACATATATATATATATATATATACATATATATAGATTGACGTAAATTGATTACTATTGCAGGTCAGCAATATGCTATTGCTATTTGGGATAAAATAGTACGGTCCAGCCATCTTTTTGTAATATACATGCACAACAAATATTGTGATGCATAGTATACACTCTTCTTTTTTTAAGGTCGGTTAAAGACTGTTAAGAAGGTACACTTTTGTTGAATTATTTATTTCATGGTTTGGTTGCATTTATGCAATTCAAAATCACCGATCTATTTACCTTTAGACGTATTTTAGAAAAGTTCTGTACTTGTAAAACTGTTAACTTACCTGCTCAATATCTAAAATTGAATGAAAATTATAAAATAAAATTTTAGTGACGGAAAACCAGTCATCCATGAAGATTATACCTTCTTGGATGACTGGTTTGCCGTCACTAAAATAAAAGAACGAAAGATAGCTACAAAAAGTATAAAAATCAACAAGCTCCATGAAATTGAAGTTGTTTTTCTATCTTACAAATAGATTTGAAACAAAATAAATTCTTATTCAGGACCATTTTATTCTTTGTCTGTTTTTTATTTGTAAGCTATTTTATTATTTAGTGAAAATCATAGGGTCTTTTATTTTATTGATGGAAATAAAATACTCAATAACCTTAATTAGACAACAATAACAAAAAAAATATAGGCACTTACAAAACATGATCTCCTCCTAATTAAAAACGATGCCAAACAATACCTACGCGTAAAGATATGTATTTCTCAGAAACTACGATAATAGTTATAACAAATAATAAATTGTTTTATTATTACTAATGCATAAAGTTCTATTTTTATTTTCATTCGTCTATTTGAATAGATAAAGGAAAGCAACTTTATACAGCCAACTCTTGTACAACTATTTTCAGAAATTACCAGTCATTCACATCTTGATGCAATTAACTATTGCTTTATTTTAAGTATTTATTTATAATTTAACACTTCATTTAAAGTCATTGTTCGCCAGTAAGTCATATCGTTACCTTTAATAGCTGTCGCACTGTTAGTGGTATTTTCTGGGTTTTATGGTAGGAATCGAAAACGTTTTTAAAGCACTCTGAACATTATTTAATACAATACTTTATAACATTTACCTCTTTTCTGCCCTTATCCCAATTAACTGGAGGTCGTCGCAAGATGTACTTGTAGATATTTCATTACGAACAATATTAAAAATAAAAACACAAAGCAGTAATGAGGACTGCTGACAGAAGTGAAAACTTAAACCTATGAAAAAAAAAACTATTCAATTCAAATATGTCAGGCTAAATCTACATGGAATCATTACGGAAACTAATTAGCTACCGTAAAAATTTTACTATAAAACATTTGTGCCTAAATATCAAATGTTAATTAAGCATAAAGACACACATACCTACATTGATTCTCTTTAGCACCTTCCTCCTTATACCTTTCTTCGTTACGAACTATTTATAATAGTCCCAGTGGAATGCTATCTCCGTCCGTCGGTTATTTGCAATTACAATTCCAATGACAGCTCTGAGCAACTTCCGTCACTTAGCACCGCTATAACCACGAAACTTCTTTAGCGATTTAGGTTGAATCAAGATGGGATATTGCTTCGATTATTCTTCGTAAAAATATTCTCTTCAAAGCAGTTATGGCTTTAATTTTAATTGTATCTGTCTACATCTGCAGTTGCGATCTGTCCGGGGTAGTATTACACTCTCGTAGAAGATTGATGTATGTGTAGCAATGTGCTGGGCTTCGTTGCGTGAGTGAGAGAGCGGGAAACCCATTTTTTTGGATTGGTTTTAGGTTAGCAGGCAGCGCCTTAAGTGTACCCCTGTTAATGTAAAGGTCAATAACCGACATTAACATTTACCATCAGGTATGTTTATTGTTTGTTTACCACAATAAGTATTAAAAAATAATATAACATTATTCAATAAAAAAAAAATTAAAATTATAAGTACACACCGACATAAAAAAAATCACTCGAAACAGACAAAAAATAAAAATTTCTCTCCACCTATTAATTTCTTTATACTAAAAAAACCTGTTAATATTTTAATCATCGCCTCGTCGGCATTAAAAGTAACTAATTTCAAACTATTTCAAATAGACCTTTGCAATACCAGGAGTACAGATAAGCCGCTTCCTACCAATGAAAATCCCAAACCCAGCCTGCAAGTTGGGCTGCCGGTTCTCTAGCTCATCAAACGAAACGCAAGAAAGAGCACATTGGCACTGCTCATACGACAATTTTCTACAAGGATGTGTACTGTCCTGGACATACCAGCCTGCAGATATAGACAGAAAATGTCAACAGTGTGGCCCTATCATTTTAAATATTTACATACATACATATATATCATCACGCCATATCTCTTGCGCGGTAGGCAGAGAGAACAGAGTGCCAGAGAACTCTATCCTTGCATACTTCACTCGCTTCTTCAACATTCATAATTCTCTTCATACATGCTCGCCGGTTTCGGCGACTCTTGACTCCACCACCTTCTTTCAGTACGTAACCAATCTGAACAATTTAAATATTTAAAATAAATATTTAAAGTATTTAAATTCATTTAACACAATACCCTATAATAACTTTGGCTATAAAACTACGTTATGTTTTTTCTATAATGTGCTAACGTGCTTCATAATCGATAATGTACATATAGGTATTAGTCGCTGATGTATGTATGATCGGTCGATGTATGTATGTAGAGCCATACTCGATGCTTTTACTTCTGAAATGCTCCAGATTCCATAATTTAACTTTCAGCATCGCGTTATCTTGATTAGGAGAAATAAATAGAACAATTTGAGATGAATCTACTAAGTCTAAACTTAATGTGTTCACTGATAGGAAACACAATCTCGTATCCTAACTTTGAGCTCCATCGTCAGAGTATCTCAGTGATATCATTATATATATACGTAACCTAAAGTAACATAAATACAAGTATATATAATAGTACAATGTAAAAGTGAAAGAGAAGATATACAATGCGAAAGTGGAAGGATGTAGGTACCGGAGGAGACCGAGACTAACCTACCTTGACCAGATTGGTCACGTACTGAAGGAAGGTGGAGTCAAGAGTCTCCGAAACCGGCGAGCGTGTATGAAGAGAATTATGAATGTTGAGGTAGCGAATGAATTATACAAGGATAAGAGTTCTCTGGTACTCTGTTCCCTCTGCCTACCCTGCAAGGGATATGGTGTGATGATATGTATGTATGTATGTATAATAGTACAGCAGCTTACAAAGAGAAAGTCAAAAAACAAATGATGTCTGAACAGAATTCATGAATTGTAGCTAGAAATCGTATAGATAATCCCATCTTTTAAATGAAAAAGTGTCACTATCGAACCATTCATTTAGCAACTACGTTGGCACAAACAGATACATATACGTCTAACATATAAAACCTTTATGTATCAGGGTTTAAAAATGACTCATATTTTACAATACCTTATTCAAATATTCATGCAGATACCTCTTTTAACAAATAGTTCCAACAAAAACATAAAAAACGGCTTTAGTTTAATGCACGATTAGTTTTGAGGCAATAGTTACTTAAGTTTATTTCATTACATTTACCAAAATGTGTTTACATAGATGGTGTTTTTAGACGGCAAATTCCAATGCCAAGTATAGTGAGTTTGATTCCCAATTGGCAAAGACAAATAATCTGTTTATCTTAGTCTTAGATTTCCTGAAAAATTATTGTTGTACAAATTTACAAGTCTTCGTTGTCAGTTTTATCAAATCAAATCTTCATATTTAACTATTATAATCTATTTAAATATTACGACATGGTGTCTAATAAAGCGATTCTATATTCTATCCATCCTTCCATCGGCCCGTAAACGTCCACTGTTGGACATAGGCCTCTCCATGGGAATGCTATTCAAAACGGTCCTGTACCACCTACATCCAACGGTTTCCTGCGACCTTCGTAACGTCATCAGTCCACCTAGAGTGGGTCGTCTTACGTTGTGTCGTCCGATAAGTGGTCGCCACTCGACAACCTTTCTCTCCCAACGGTTGTCGGTTCGTCTAGCGATGTGGCCTACCCATTGCCAATTCAACGTGCTAATTCTTCGAGCTATATCGGTTACACCTGTTCTTCTACGGATTTACGTGTACCGGTTTTTATCACGTAGAGAAATACCGAACATAGCCTTTTCCATATCACGCTGAGCGACTTTGAGCCTTTTTACGAGGCCGGCTTTTAGAGTGACTAATTTTATATTACGTTTCACATGTTATGGTTTTCACATAATACCAAGATTCTCGTTTACAAATAAACTATAGCTTAATTTTAATTACATTTTAACCATTTTATTTTAAATAAAATATTAAATATGTTGATGAATCTAAAGAATCAAGATATTATTCATCATTCTCCTACTCTTATCGCAATTACTTGGGGTCAATACAATATGTACTTTTTTTTCATAGTACATATTGTAAAAGGCAATAGTTTTGTGAACGGCGGCCCGCCAGACGTCAACACTCCTTGGGAATATAATTGTTGACCAAACGGCATCAGATGGAGTTGACTCAGGTTAATAAGACTCTTAGTCATCTTTTACTACATTCACGAACAAAGTAAAGGTTGGTAGTATTCGTAGCCGCTACCACACAGCCTCTGACATCATTTTTCATCTAAAGAGATTTAATTAAAGGATATCACGTCTACTCACAAACATTAAGCTGTTACATTATGTATTCCTTTACTTAAGAATCAGAACCAACATGTATATATAGATAGAAGACGCGTTATACATTATTCAATTTACAGTGCAAAGCATCCTATGCAAACTTATGCAACGCAATCACCGTACCTTGATTACACAGACAATCAACTAAGCATTAACTCAGGTCTGGCGGTTATCTTAATACTAATACTGAACGGTGCTAAGTTAATAATTTATATGGTATATTTCGAATAAATAAATATATGAATATATTCATAACTATTAATACTAATATTCATTGAATTGACACACCAATATTCATTGAAAATCCTCTCTACTAAAGTACATAGTAACAGTAAAATTTTCCGTGTGGTGACGGAGTAAGAATACTATTCACCACCCCCCATATCTTACCCGTGGGTGATCGTACGAGACGACTAAGGAAATTAAAACGCATATAACATTTATGCGAGAGAAGGAAAACTCGAAACAAAACCCTATACCAACACGTCTGACCAGCGCGGTATAGTAGGTTAATTTGCCTACAGAGGACAGAGGAGACCCGAGCCCAAAAGTGGTACATTTATGGGCTGTGATGATGATGATGAACAGTAAAATCTCACTATATCTCACTATATATTTAAACAAGCAATTCTTGTATACATATATACCATATATATGTAATCTGAATCTCGGAAACGGCTCCAACGATTCTCTTGAAATTTAACATACAAGGGGTTCCGGGGGCCATCAATCGATCCAGCTAGATTTCATTTATAGAAAATATTGATTTGTCAGTATTTTTCGGCAACAAAAAATATAATTTTCCCTTGAATTAAAACTATTAGAATATGACGGTTTTCAAATTTTGACGCTGTCATTAAGAATAGACATTTAGCTCAGTTGGAAAATCGAGCTCGGTTCGGTCCTAAAGCTGATATCAGACGGTTCACTCGAGTGATTGTTCACTCGAGTGATGGTTCATTTTTCTTTCATTTTATGTTCACACGGCTAAGAGGGAATGATTTAAAAATGAACATTCACTATTTATTTCTTTCAATGTATCATCGAATGAAGTCGTGCTTCTTGGAATTACTTTAATTTATGATCATTTAATCAATTTTTACTGATATTTTTTTTAGTGGTAGGACCACGCTGTTGACAGTTTTATGTCTAAAGCCGTGGGCCGGTTCATCCGGGGTATTACCACACTCTCGCAGAAAATCGTCGCTTGAGCAGTGGCAATATGCTGCTGTGCTTCATTCCGTGAGCGAGAGAGCCGGAAGCCCATCTTTCTGGGTGGGTTTGGGCTTATTGGCAGGCAGCGGCCTAGTTATACCTCTAGTGTGGTAAAGATCCATGGACGGCAGTTACACTTACTCGCTTACTCGTTTGCCACCAGAGCACTAAAATAAATCAAAGAGTTGACAAAAAAGAAGTAAAGAAAACGTCGACGGTGATGGGTGCTACCATGGATTGAAAGAAAAAAATATTAGCAGCATCAAATATATTGTTGAAAGAACTAGCAGTTGAAGATCCTGATTCATATTGTAATAATCTTTTTAAAGTTCTCCAAAAAATGTAATGTATTTTGATCGATCGAGTGGATCGATCAAAATACATTACATTTTGTCAACACACACACACACATACACACACATTTGCCGCGTGCAACCAGTGCAAAGCAGCGCAGAAAATTATCAACACGGGACGTCCTTCGGCTACAGAACTTGAAACAAAATGACTGGACCCGAATGAAAGTTCTCTCAGTGTTCAGACTGTTCATTTCTTGTTCACTCGGAGTGCGAGTGAAAGATGCCGAATGCCAATATCCAACACTGTTGGATCGTTTCACTAATGAATTCATTCGGCACTAATGTTTCATTTTGTGTTCAGATGCGTCACTTCGAGTGAAAGATGCAAAATGAAAGACAAAAATGAACAAAAAATGAACCGTCTGATATCAGCTTTACTTTCTCTTATTTACTTTTTGGCCTTTTTAATTTATTTTATTAATTATTATCATTTTCCCGCATCTTTGACTGCGTAGAAGTCGAAAATGGTTCTAATAGGATTTTTGTTTGTTTTTTACGTTATTAATTTTATTGTAATTTATAAATTATTATGTGTAAATGTTTGTATAGGTACTTATATAATACAATAATCTTATCCAGTGATGGAGTAAAAATACAATTCACCACCCCCTTTCTTACCCGTGGGTGATCGTAAGAGAAGACTAAGAGATATAAAATGCATATAACGTATATGCAAGAGAAGGAAAACTTGAAACAAAACCCTATACCAACACGTCTAACTAGTGCGGTATAGTAGGTTAACTTGCCTCCCATTATGGAGGAGACCCGAGCTCAACAGTGAGAATATATATGGGCTGTGATGATGATGATGATGCTAACAATCTTTATTATAGTGTAGGGAAGGTTTAATAAAGATGAAAATAACATGAAATTTTGTTATAAACTCATTTGCAAAAAAAACGGGCGGTTTTGATTTTCATTCATATTTAAAAAGATACAATACCAAAAAGGTTTCAATCGTTTGTACACGTTACTGGCCGGTTTTAAAAATGCTGTGGTATTTATAAAAGTACGTTCTAAATTCAATTTTTCATTTGATGTTCATTTTTACAGAAAACCCCTTTTTATCCTACATTTTTGACGCGAAGTTCCAGAAGTTAACATCGACTTTCATAACTTTTATTCAATTTTTATCGATTAATTTCCTATCCTTGACTGTCAAAGCTTTATTTAATGCTGTTTGGCTGTATCAAAAATGGTAGATAAAGTGGTAAAAGCTACCAAAATTATCGCGCTGCTTGAAGAGGGTTGCAGCCAATGTTTCGTGGCTAGGAGGCTAAATGTTAGTCGCTCGACAGTCCAAAGGACCTGGCAGCGGTATCAGGAGACTGGTTCCGTCGAGAGAAGGCCTGGTTCTGGAAGAAAACCATGTACCCAACCACGGGATGATCGTTTTCTTGTGAGTCGCGCATTGAGAAATCGCAAATCTTCGTATGTGGATCTTAAGAACAACCTCCAAGAAGTAAGAAATGTGCATATTAGTCTATGGACGGTCAGGAGGAGGCTTCTCGCTGCCAATATACGCAGTCACCGCCCGGCCCGCGGCCCCAAATTACTCCGTGAGCACAGAGTTCACAGGCTTAGGTTCGCTAGAAATTGTGAATCATGGACTCAAGACGATTGGAATAGGGTTTTGTTCTCTGATGAAGCCAGGATATCTCTGTTCGGTGAAGATCGACGTCGGCGAGTGCTAAGAAGACAAGGAGAACGCTTTGCAGAGGCATGTTTCGAAGAAATCACACCTTATGGTGGGGGCTCTGTTATGTTTTGGGCAGGAATAAATTCAATGGATCGTACAGAGTTAGTCTTCATTGAAAACGGCTCACTGACTGGGCATCGATACATAACGGAAGTTCTAATTTCTCATGCACAACCCGCATTGGCCGCTCTAGGTGAAGACTCGATTTTTATGGACGACAATGCTCGCGCCCACCGATCCCGCGATGTTAATGCGTATGTGCAAGAGGTCGGCATTCGTCGTTTGGATTGGCCAGCTCGAAGTCCCGACCTCAATCCCATAGAGCATGTCTGGGACGTTCTGAAACGGCGTGTGAGATCAGTACACCCGGCTCCGCAGACCATCAGAGAGCTGAAGAATGTGATTACTGCGGAGTGGGAACGTATTCCGCAAGCAAGTATCCGGGATATACTCGCTAGCATGCCCAGACGAATTCAAGCTGTGATTTTAGCTAGAGGGGGTCACACTCGATACTAAACATTTATCTGCTTTTACTTTATTAAAGAAAAACAAACAAAAAAACTTTTTTATTTTTACTTCATGAGCATATGCACTACTAGCGAATATACACTACTAGCGAGGTTTAGCATTATTTCCCATAAATTGTATCTAAATTTTATGAAATACTGATGTAAACGATTATTTTCTTATTAATTTACCAAATTGTGTGGATAAAACTACCTATAATTATCAAACAAAGAAATATTAACATTTGAAATGGTTCATTGCTTAGGTGCCCGTTTTTTTTGCAAATGAGACACGATGCTTTTTTCTTAGCAGGCTATGTTTTGAACACGCCGCGCCCATTACGACCGAAGCGAAGGAAGGGTAGTGTGCAGCCCCATAACCCACCGTGATTTCCATTGAAATTAGGCCGACCACTGGTACCACTTCTTTGACATCCACCCGCGATACTACACCTATTACAGTATTTATTTGTAAACAATATCTTTTGCTTTTCTTTCGGATGCTAGAATTACCAGGCTACTCTGTGAGCTTCCTCTGACGCATGTCACATACAACTGCCCATGGGAGAAGCAGCTTTCTCTCAAGTCTACTCCCGCTACCTTAACAATTTGACCTCGAGCTTTGTTTATGCGAAGCAGACTTTGATGGCAAACTGCACTCTCTGAAATTCGAAGTAGTAATCGGATGGTATTTGAAGAATCCTAGGAATAAATACAGACTCTGCTCGAAAACCACTGGTCAGTATAGTTGACCCGATTACATTGCAATGCAATGTTTATTCTTATAAACTGGTGGAATTGTATAATTTTGCCGCCTACTCTTAATTTTAAGATGTGAGTTGGGAGACCGGGAGCCTGCAGAGTATTCAGGAATTCAACCGGTTGTTGGACTCAGGGTTTATCATTTATTCGAAGGATTTATTTTGATATACGAACCCTTCGAATGATTTAAAGTATTTGCAAGTAATTGGTATAAAGAAATCGAAACGACCGTAGTAGCGCACAACATCCTGTTTGCCTATCGTATCTTACTAATTGTTTCTAATATAACTCAGCTTTTCCATCAAATATGTTGATTGAACGCTGGCTAAATAGCGAACCAAAATATAGCAAATGACTATCTCTCTTTCCTAATCATTATGCGGTAAAAATACCCTCGCCAGAGTATAATAAAAACGGGTAATACATCTTATGAGCGATGGATTTCAGTTATTCGGTGCAATGTGTTATCATGGCTCTCAATTTCATTATTCGGCTTAGAAAATTGCTGTCCAAGAATTTAAAATTTCATACTCAACGTTCCTATGACGCCGTGTCCTAAAAGTGACCTCTTTATAACTTAGAAACTTTCAAATGCCGCATTAATACAGTATTGTGACTTTCGAAACACTCTAATTTTAAAGAGTATTTGCATTATACCAAGTTTTATGTGAGTTCAACCTTTTCAGGGTTCCGTACCCAAAGCGTAAAACGGGAGCTTATAATTAAGACTTCGCTGTTCGTTCGTCCGTCTGTCTATCACCAGGATGTGAAAGACAGACGGATGGACGGTATCTCATGAACCATGATAGTTAAACAGTCAAACAGAATTTTTCACAGATGATGTATTTCTGTTGCCACTAAACCAACATATACTAAAAAACAAAATAAAATAAATATTTAAGGGGTGCTCCCATACAACAAACGCGACTCTGGTTACTTTTTGCTCAATATAGTTTTTTAGTTTCAATTTTTACTTTTGACTTTTTAATTTATGTTTTCATTATATTTATTATATTTAAATATATTTTTCAAAACACTAGTACTAACAAGAAAATACCGAGCAAGGCTCGGTCATCCAGATATTATATATTTATACATTAAACAAACTTCTTAATAATGTGGGTTATTTTTGGACAATTTTGTAGGTATACACTGTTTAGCTTGTTGTTGGAAGTTGCGTGTGCATAGGTACTGCCCTGGCCTCTTCAACATATGCAGGGAAATAATTGGTCTTACACTATTTAAAATATTTGGTATAGGGTTTTACGTTAACTGTTGCAATAATATAGTCTGTTTATACGTATTTTTTTATTAAGACATGAAAAAGAAATAAGAAAAGTTGTAAACTCACTCCGTGATAACATGAATGCAAATAAAATCTAGAAAAAAGCATAGTGTTTTGCCGGCAAACCATTCTATTTTGAAAATAACTAATACAATAATAAAAGTTTCTGTTTAAATTTATGTATCCAAAACTACGCCTCATTTATTTATGTAAATATGACTCAGGTTTATGAAAATAATTTAAACGGCACGTTGAAAGAATATTCAATGAACATAAATATATTTCAGCTCATCAGTACCATGTGAAACGAATTAAAATTGGCATATATGATATGTTAAAGCAAAACGTTACGTTTATAATATCTTAAAAGTAACATGTATGTACGAGGTACAAGTATAATATATTTGAATTTGTTCTAATTAAGAATGAATACTTTTCGTCTTATTCACAAGTATTCAATATAAAACAGATGTCTTCTTTTATTTTTCTTTTTTAAAATACGCCACCTTTCACTAATTAAAGAATCCTTGTATTGCAGGGGATTTTACAAACACAATTAATGAAAACAATTTACATCTAGACTCAGAACAACACTTTGTAGATCGCACAAAGTATTGTCTTCAATAGGAATCACACCCACGGCACTGATACTAAAGGTTGGTATCTTAACCACTACACAGTTACCAACCTTTAGTATCAGTGCAGTGGGTGTGATTCCTTTCTTTACTTCTAATAAGAAAACTTTATTCAATTATTTCTCTAACTTTAAGTTACCATGTGATGCTCTTTCTCCTAACTTTTCTATTATATATGTTCTGTATTCTACTTAACCTTAATCTAATATTTATGTTCTCTATGTACTTTAGTGTTTGTACTTTCTGTTCTTTTTCACTTTGTAAATCTAATCTAACACGTTAAACAAGGTCCCTGATCATATCAGGGGAGATAGTAGCCCAAACATACGATAGTTTGGAAAAAAAAAAACCACTACACAGTTCTACACACTCTGTTCAGTTAAACGACTGGATGAGACCATCCTACATTGTTATGCTAAAATAAGTATAAGATATTCAAAATTATACATTTAGATTTTTTTATTGCTTATGGTGGCAAACGAGCAAGCAGCTCACCTGAGGGTAAATGGCACTACCGCCCATGGACTTTTACAATACCAAGGGTAATAGCTTAGGCCACTGCCTACCAATAAATCCCCCAACTCACCCAGTTGGGCTTCCGGCTCTCTCGCTCACCGAATGAAGTGCAATAGCATATTGCCATTACTCGGACGTCGATCTTCTGCGAGACTGTGCTACTAACCCGAACAGACCGGCCCGCGGCTGTAGACAGAAAACTGTCAAACTGTATTTCTTGTATTGACGGAGTAAGAATACAATTCACCACTCTTTTTAACCTTAGAAATCGTAAAATCTATGAGATAACATGTTCTGCATAACATCGATGCAAGAAAAGAAAACTCGAAATAAAATCTTAGGTCAACACGTTTCACCAGCGTGGTTTAGTAAGCCTATTTGCCCTCATATTGAAGGAGGCTTGGATCCACTAGTGGGATGTGTATCTATCTTTGTTCATACATCAACTGTATACTTAACTTAATAATTTTAAATTACGTATATAATAGAATTAGTAATTAAGTAAGTAATTACTGCAGCGGCCAGCACAAGAAGAATTGATGTACGAACGTGTAACCGAGGCTCACATACGTAAGTCTATCAATGCCTAATTGTGGCCAAAGCTTGTATTAGTGCTTTTCTCAAACAATGCACGGCAATTAAAACTAATTAGAACTGTATACATGACGAACAACGAACAATATTTTTCACGTGCTAAAGGGTTAATTGGTTTTTTTTTCCTTATCAAACAGGTTTCTCTTTCAAACCAGTTCGAAATTTTAATAAAACTCAGATAAGTTTCCTGTAAGGTTACTATAATTTAAAGGAACAAATGGTTCCATTTTTAAAATACACGCTAGATATGAATTTACATATATATTTATTTGGCCACTAAAACACGACAGATATGGATTTTCATACATTTTTTGCCGACCGCTACTCGCGTGTATATAGTTAGTACAGCGAGTAGTATTTCGATTTATCTCGAAGAAGGTTATCAAAATAATGCTTAAATTTCCAAGCATGTTTGAGAAAAATATATTTACCTATTAATATTGAAAAAGTTTTGACTACTTTTAATGTATATAAGTTATACATCTAAAAGCAAGTAGCTAGCTAAACGTCTTATCCCAATATGTTCGTTTGATTAATGTATGTTTTACGAATACTTATGATAGTGCGTTCATTACCTATGTTACTAGCTACGTAAGGCTTGTTTCTTTACTGTTACATAAGGTTATTCAGAATTGAACTAAAAATTAATACTATTGTTTGTACTCCCCTGCACTAAGCAAATAATTCTTGTAATGCAGAGAACTTTACAAACATATAATTAACGCAGACAAATTACACTCAAACTCAGAACAACGCTTTGTGGATCGCACAAAATATTGTCCTGCGTCGGAATCGATCACGTCACTGGTTTAGTGTTAACATTAATTAAAAATGTTAATATTTTATTTATATTAAATTTATTTTAGTATTTAAAAAGAAATTAGGCTTTCCTAAATACAAGAAGTTTGAAATTGGCGCCAGTGACTATACTACCCATTCTTACTTTGCTCGTGGATGTCGTAAAAGACAACTATATACATACATACATATCATCACGCCATATCCCTTGCAGGGTAGGCAGAGGGAACAGAGTGCCAGAGAACTCTATCCTTGCATACTTCACTCGCTTCTTCAACATTCATAATTCTCTTTATACATTCTCGCCGGTTTCGGAGATTCTTGACAACTAAGAGCCTTATAACGATCTTTTTTTTTTTTTCAACGCTGTGGAAACGCATTCACGCGCTAACCCCTTCCCGCCGATGTCGTGACGGGAAGGAGTGTGGGACTCGCCGGCCGGCTAGTCCAACCGGAATACCCACTAAAACCACAGCGGCCCCCTTCCGCGCTTTTACGGGACGCCGGAGAGATCGTCTACTGACATTCGATCCCCGACGCCCCAACACTTGGCCTTCTGGCCACGTCCAGTCGGTCCTCAAGGCGGTGGGAGGGAGATGCGCATAACGGCGCCTCCCCCTACCCAGCCGCCGGCGGCGGAGCGATTCAGCGGGCGCAAGCCTCTCGCGTTTCCGCTCCGCAGCCTCCTTTCTCACCATAACGGCCTCACAGAAGGAGACCATCGACTCCCAGCAACTGTCGCTGTCGAGCATCAGCGCCAGGTCTCCTCCAACGACTGACGTCAGGACGTGGCGCTGGGGCCCCCAGGCGGGGCATACCTCCAGAGTGTGACGCACATCATCTACTGGCGCGCCACACTCGTGACATCCTGACAAGCCTTATAACGACCTGGGCCAACTCCATCTGATGCCGTTTGGTCAACAATTACATTCCCAAGAAGGGTTGACGTCTGGCGAACGGCCGGTCATATAACTATTGCCAATAACTTTTTAATATGTACTACGAAAGAAGAGTACATATTGTATCGACCCAAATAATTGTGATAAGAGTTGGAGAATAATGAGGTTGTTTATACTTAAGACGGATCAAGAAACTTTTCAATCCTTGAGATATTAATATAATATTAATTACTACCTACGTGTATTCAGCGTTATTTTAATATTAATAACTGCTTATGTATATTCAGCGTTATTTAGGTAATAGCTTTTCACCAACCATTAAAAATGCCTTGGGAGCTTCTTTTCTTAGTGTTGTACGGAATCAACCTGTAATAACATCATCTGTCGATGTATAAAGTAAAACTGAAACATTTCAATTACTTTTTTTTTGTTTCTTTATAAATCTTTTTACATTATAAATAATGGAATTAAAATATGTCATAGATCATACAACTTACGGTTAATAAATGTGATAAGGTTTACAGTCATATATAATTGTGAGAAAAAGAGAAAGAATAAAAATAGTGATGGCAAAGGGACGATAATATATTTTAGTAGTTTTAAAAAAAAAAAAAAAAAGGGCACCACTTGCACAAAGGTAAAGTTGCAAAAGGTAAGTATAGTATAATTAAAGCAGATAAATTACAGCCAGACTCAGAATAACACTTTGTGGATCGCACAAAGTATTGTTCTGCTTAGGAATCGAACCCTCGCCACTGGCATGATAGATCGGTATCTTAACCACTACGCCATCTATGTAACGACTGCATTTACGAGATTAATTATTAAACTATAAAATAATCTCTAAATCGTTTAGTATAAAAAGTTCATTGCCAACTATGGTACATGCTCTAATTCTCTAATTCCGCTCAGTGGCCTTTACAAGAAACGTCATATTTTCTATTGTACTTTTTGTTCTCCTTGCCATAGTCCACCACTATGGATGTGGTTGCGTCCCCCAAATCGGTTCGGGACGATGGAAGAGTCGGCGCGTAACCTCATAGACCCACCCTGCAAGGACTCCTCTCTTCGCCGTGCGAGCGCGCCACCGGTACCCGATCTTTGTCTTCGGTGGCCATTTTTCTAGTGTACTAGCGTACCCAGCAAACTTCGTTCCGCCTAACAGTTGACGTACGAAACGTAAAAATCCCACAACTCGATCG
The DNA here is from genome assembly GCA_905163515.2 of Lymantria monacha. NCBI lineage: Eukaryota > Metazoa > Arthropoda > Insecta > Lepidoptera > Erebidae > Lymantria > Lymantria monacha. The sequence goes on from LR991081.1 coordinate 38,132,222, forward strand.
CCTCACCACATACCGGATGCAATTGCGAATCTAAACCATTCTCGAATCCATTTGAACACACATAATAAATTTCAACAAAATCCGTCCTGCCGTTTAGGAGTTCAGTAACATACACACGTACAGTAGAATTATATATATATAAGGATCTGTCATCAATTAACAACTTTAATGTATGTGGAATGTTTCTAGTGAGCCCTAAGTGTGAACTTTTTAAAAGGAGTTTTATAAAAATCTCTACCCACAGATATATAGGATGACAGATATATTATCTATACATATAATAAAAATGTAACGGTTCGCTGTTTGTACATGGAAGATATATGAGAAAAATCATACTGGGACCTTTATCAACACTAATAGAACCCAAAACAATGATTTTTAAATTTTTTGTCTGTTTATCTGTTTGTCTGTGTGTTTGTGCACGCTAATCTCAGAAACGGCTTATCCGATTTAGACGCGGTTTTCACTAATATATTGTGGTAAGCTTCGCTTAACATTTAGGCTTTATTTTATGTCAATTGGTTTATAAATAAAAAAGTTATGTCAATTTAAAAAAATGTTCTGAGAAAAAAATCTGTATCGATTCTTTTCAAATTACGTAAAAATATTCTTCAGTAAAAATAAATAAACACGTTTATATGACGTAGAGATTTACTAAGAAAGGATTTTACGAAATTATACCCCTTTTTTTTTCCGCAAGGTGGGACCATGGATGCGGTCGCGCCCCGGCAAATCGGCCCGGGGCGACGGAAGAGGCGGCGCGCAACCCCATGGACCCACCCTGCAAACATCTCTCTTCGCCGTGTGAGCGGACCACCGGTACCCGATCTTTGTCTTCGGTGGCCCGCCCGGCGATATACCCTCTCGGGTTCCTCTCTCGTCGACGCCCCGACAGCTTTCGCCGTCGAGGCGTCGCCCTCACGCGGTGGCCTCACGTCGGGTGACCGGACAATTCCCCGGTCTGATCATCCGAAGCCTCGGTTAGGGCGGCATCAGACGCAGATACTCGCGCATGTGCCGCCCCGGCCGCGGGCGGCGGCCCGGGTCACGGGAATTCTCCCGGACTCGTTCCGCCCCCTCCTTCTGCGAGATGACAGCCTCGCAGAAGGCGGCGACCGCGTCCCAATTCCTGACGCTGTCGACCACCGCTTTCACGACAGCCGGCAGCGTCAGGTCGGCACCGATGACAGCGACGAGGTCACGGCGCTGCCCGTCCCAGCCCGAACATACCTCAAGCGTATGTTGCGCCGTATCCTCGTCGCTACTGCAATGGTGGCAGGACGGAGTCCACTCCCTCCGCTCGACCGTGTGCAGGTACTTGCCGAAGCAACCATGCCCCGACAAGACCTGCACCAACCGGAAAGAGAGGACTCCGTGCCGCCGCTCCATCCACTCAAATATTCTATGGTAATATCTGGCATTTGTCAATTTTCACCCTCTGGTTGTGCAAATTAGGCCTGTGAAACGGGTTAATCGACTCATTACCGCCAAGCCGAAACTAATAAAGCTAGAAACATTCAATTTTGAAGCACGTTTTTATTTATGACATAGAGATTCAATATGAAAGGATTTTATGAATTCCGCCCCTAAGGGGGTGTAACAAAGCAGTAAAGTGTGTATGGGGAGAAAATTTATTTATCGATTCTTTTCAAATTATGTAAAAAATAAATAAACACGTGTTTCTCTCCCCTCTCCATCAACCCCGCACCAGTGCCTTTGTGGCGACCAGTGCCGGCGTGAGAGCTCACACGATACATATAGTGGGCGGCAATAGGTTCTTGCCTAATGGTTTAAGTATTTTAATGGTTTAAATCATATCTAACGAGGTCGCAACTCTGCTGGTGAAACAAAACAGTCAAATAAATGGTGGCGATAATTATATTTTTATCCCATGGTCATACCGTAAATAGTATATTAATGGCAATATAATTTGTAGAATAAATAAATTTTTTGAACCACCTTTTTCTTTAGTGACCGGCTATAGTATATAGACACACGCGCGCCGTACACGTACATCTACGTTGTGCGGGCGGGCCACCGCAACCGGGGATCATATCGAGTCGAAGCCCTCATGCAGTGAACCTCAATACACTTACGCTTGCGCCACCCAAAGCACCGACGATAGAGCGTGTCAACCTCGAGTATTTTTTCTCGAACCCACCCTATTGCCTAATTCCGTTAGACAACTAACTCGCACAAGGCGGCGACCGCATCCCAGTTTCTGACGCGCTTTTTCTATTTAACTCTGTCAGAGATGACTTCTGCGCGGACGAAGTCGCGGGCAAAAGCTAGTTTACAATATATTACGTAAGCGAATATATAGACTAATATTATATCTAGTACATAGTAAAGTTTCATTAAATTTTATAGATATGATGTCTGCATATTAGACGTCGAAGTGTTGGTTGCACCCAGAACAGATGAACCGACGACTTGGTAAAGGTTGCTGGTAGTCGGATGCGGACGGCACAGGACCGTACTTTGTGGCGCAATATAAGCGAGGCCTACGTCGAGCAGTGAATATACGGGTTGAGAGCCCTCAGCGCTCACCCACAGTCCGGGTAAAGTTGTCATAGCCATCTGAGGCTAACAACTAAGACACACAAAAAAAAAGAGCAGTGAATGACAAAAGGCTAAATGATGATGACGATTACATGATAATATTAACTAATAATTACATATAAAAATATCCAATAAAAATTCGAATTATAACTTAATTTTCTTTAAATTTTAAAAATATTAAACAACTACAGAATTTATTGGAAGTAGGTTTACAAAATTATTGAATTAGTTTCTTACATACTGAAAATATGCTGAGTATATTCTTTCAGTAAATACAGAGTCATTAGGTATTATGTAAAAAAGCATATGTTCATTATTTAACCAACTTCGAAAAAGGAGACGGTTCTCAATTCATCCATTATTGTGTGTATGTGTGTACTTCAGAACTTTTTTCTAGGTGAATCAATTTTGATGATTTTATTTACAAACTGTTTCTTCCGGTGATCACCCACTTAAATTTGATCTAGGTGTGTGCAGTAGTTTTATATTTATCCTCATTAGTGTGCTTTTGGCTGAGCTCCACTATAATGTTTAGAAACAAGCTTTTTGTTAAAACATTCTATTTTAGTAAATGTAGCCTTTAACAGAAAGACATAACCTTAAGAGGATCACATATTCTAAAAAAATCTTAATAAAATAAAAGACTAACACAGTCATCACTCACATAATTTCATTAATTTTAAAACAAACATTTCTATACGTTAAAATAAAAGAAATTTCAACTTCTTTAATTTCAACATGAATTATTTATGTTGGTAGGTCGAGCAATTATACGCTTTCTGCCAACGAATATTAATAGTTACATTTTGTTGGCAAACTTGCCTCTCAGGTCCGCTAGCAAAAACCGTGATTAAATATTTACTAGCACTTTCGATTTATTAAACTTAAAGAATAAAAACATTTTTAAGTGAGTAATAACTAAATGGCATTTAATAATAGCTAGATTTAATTATACAATAATAGCTCGATTTAATTATACAACAACATCTAGATTTATGTATACAGTTACAGCTAGATTTAATTATACAATAATACCTAGATTTAATTATACAATAATAGCTAGATTTAATTATACAATAATAGCTAGATTTAATTATACAATAATAACTAGATTTAATTATACAATAATAGCTAGATTTAATTATACAACAATATCTAGATTTATGTATACAGTTATAGCTAGACTTAATTATACAATAATAGCTAGATTTAATTATACAATAATAGCTACATTTAATTATGCAGTAATAGCTAGATTTAATTATACAATAATAGCTAGATTTAATTATACAATAATAGCTAGATCTAATTATACAATAATAACTAGATTTAATTATACAATAATAATGCTGTGTGGTAGCGGCTAAGAATACTACCAACCCTTACTTTGCCCGTGGATGTCATAAAAGACGACTAAGAGCCTTATATCTACCTGGGCCAACTCCACCTGATGCCCTTTGGTCAACAATTACATTCCCAACGATGACACAACCCTGTTATTCAAATTACTGAAATTTAGCATTTAATACATACATATACACATACATATCATCACGCCATATCCCTTGCAGGGTAGGCAGAGAGAACAGAGTGCCAGAGAACTCTATCTCTGCATACTTCACTCGCTTCCTCAACATTCAAAATTCTCTTCATACACGCTCGCCAGTTTCGGAGACTCTTGACTCCACCTTTCTTCAGTACATGGAGTTAGGCTGACCGACCGCATTCGTAACGACGACGTAAGAGAGCGAGTAGGTATGAAAGAGAGTATTGGTGTAAAGATGCAAAAGGGAATGCTCCGATGGTTCAGACATGTGGAAAGAATGCCGAACGAACGTCTGGTTAAGAAGATATACCATACAATGCGAAAGTGGAAGGATGTAGGTACCGAAGGAGACCGAGACTAACCTACCTAGACCAGCATTTAATATGCTTGATTATTTACAAAAACCCGATTACGAGCGAAAAATGATTGTTAATCAATCATTTATCACACACAACAGGGTTGTGTCATCGTTTAATACAATTCTAATTGCAAAGTGTGAGTATTGAGCCTGTACAATGTGTAAACAATGTCGGGTAGATGGCACATGTCTCTTTAAAGACGAAAATATAATACGATGCGAGAATTGAATTGCCTACAATAGTTCACGGTGGTGTAAGTGGCAGAACGATTGAAACAGATTTCTAATAGGTGTGGGTTCGAATCTCACTTGTGACAATCATTTTTCGCTCGTAATCGGGGTTTTATAAATATTACTATTGTTATATACAAATAAAAATATTTATTATATAGATGGCAGCATTATGAATTGTTCATATACACCACCATTACTTGCATCCATCCTATATTATTATTTGTGTGGCTGGTCTTTATGAAACATTATTTAATGTTCAAAGTAAGGCCCTTTTTCACATTTTATTTGGCAACGCAACACGTACGACGCACGGACGTTCTCCTCCCTATTGCGGACCCGATGCGACACCAAGGAAAATTTATACACCACTGAGTGTGCAAGCCTTCTTACCAAGATACGCCATGTGAAACATTATCAAAGAAGTATTTCAGAATTCCGCACTCTCAAATGCTGCTCTTACAGTCAGCTCTCGGTTCGAGCTTCATACACAAACGGCCTTGTACATAAAATGACTGCGAATATTCACCCATTTTGATATACTTTTAATAGGTATAGTATCCTGGGGGGCCTGCGCCACTCAAATATTAAGTTTGGCAAGAATTTTAAATTAAGAGCATTAGGCGCGGCGTCTCGGTAGAATTAAATATTAATAATGCTATTCCAGCGAAGTTGGTGGAAGGTTGAAAACAATGAATTTTTAATAGTTATTCTCCTTTGCGACGAACAATTAATGCAATGAGTTCGTAAGTTTAGATCACCTCCTGGAACATGGCTCTGTACTGGACTATAAATCGTATCCTAGAAACGATCATACTGCAATTCATTTTTACTCTTACTTATAGTATTTTTATGCATGTTGTCCCTTCTTATATAAACAATATTTGTGATGTTTATCTGTGTATTTGTATAGTTTTGTAATCCTACACGTTTATCAGTGAGAAATTAGACTATTATGTAATATAGTTCATCTAACTATGTAAAATTCATGTAAAGAGCGAGACTATTGTGATGTATCGGGCCTATTTCTTAGCTTTATTCTGCGACTTAAGAATTCTCACAGCATAATTAAATAATGCTCAAAACAAAAAAATTGTCATTTTTTTAAAGAAAAGAAATACTCAGTAATTGCTACAGTTAATATTTTTAAGTACTCGTGTAGTGTGGATCACACAATACAATAAAATATATCACTGTAATTTCCTTTCCGAAATATAAAAAACTTCCATGATTCAAGTTCGATTAAAATGCGAAATAAAACTATATTTTGCCATTAAAATGCACAATAAAACTATTTTGCCGACGTAAGCACAAACTTTAAAGCTTTGTGTATCAAGTTCGGTGACCTATCCTAACTTCAGGATACATACATGGTTATAGCTTAATACGAGCAACAGACTGGCTTCGTTCCATCTACAATTAAAAGTACTATGATCATTTAAATAAAGGCATTTTAATGGCTATGAGAATCCTAATTCGACATGATAATTAATAACAACGAACACGCGACAGTTTTGACAAGTATTACCATGTTATAATTAAAATCACGTTGTGACACCTCATTTGTCTTTTTAATAAATTATTTGTTTTACTACAGTGTAATTTGTTAGAGTAATTTATCACGTGTCGCTGCGATGTGGATTAGGTGAGCACGGCTCTTCTTAGATTAAGACACACATATCCTTAATAATCCAGAGACTTTGTTATATATATTTTTCTGGTTTTGGATTATATGGTATGAAAAATGTTGTAAAATTTAAGACTACACAAACTCTCACCAATCTTGTTTTGCTAGCAAAGCTTCATGTTTAATATTAAGTAGCGCTAGAAATTCTAAATAGAAAAGAATTTAAAGCTAGGAGAGTTTCGTATAAAATGGTATATACAGTTTAAATAAAATGTGTTACAGTGTACAGTTAAAATAAAATGTAAATTTAGAATCCTTACATGCTATCATCATCATCATCATTCTCCTACTCTTATCCCAATTACTTGGGGTCGATATGTACTCTCTTTTATAGTGCATATTGTAAAAGTTATTGACAATAGTTATATGCCCGTCCGCCTGCCATACTTCAACACTCCTTGGGGATGAAGTTGTAGATCAAACGGCATCAGATGCAGTTAGCCCAGGTTATAAGGCTCTTAGTCGTCTTTTACGACATCCACGAGAAAAGTAAGGGCTGGTAGTATTCGTAGCCGCTACCATACAGCTAAACAGTTCCCAATGTTTTCTAAAATATGCAACGCGTTTTAAAACAAAATAATATTGTTTAAAAAAAATAAGACATTCTTGAAATAAATGACTCAAATAACTATGTGATCGGTATTTCTTTTGTTACAGCTGAAGTTGGAAGCTGCGAAGTTCCACTTGGAATGGAAAATGGAAAAATATCAAACGAGTCTTTATCATCAAGCTCAAGTTACGATCAAAGCGTATCGCCACTTAGTTCACGGTAAGTAAACTATTAATAATTTTTATTAGAAAATTGTATTGTTTAAGTATTATTAAGTTCTACTTCTTTTTCTTTTAACAATTATAAGAAAACACAATATTATAATAGTGGCAGAACCACACTGTTGACAGTTCTCTGTCTACAGCCGCGAGCCGGTCCGTCCGGGGTAGTACCACACTCTCGCAGAAAATCGATGCCTGAGCAGTGGCAGTATGCTGCTGTGCTTCGTTCGGTGAGCGAGAGAGCCGGAAGCCCAACTTTCTGCGTGGGTTAGGGATTATTGGTAAACAGCGGTCTAGCTATACATCTGGTATTGAAAAGCTCCATGGGCAGCAGTAACACTTACCATCAGGTGCACTGCAAGCCCGTCTGCTATCAAAAGACAACATAAAAAAAAATATTAATTTATATAATTCTAGACATGCTTATAAGATAAAAAAGTTGTGTAAGTACATATATGTATACCACCATTGCAAGACATGGCAAACTGGACATAAAACCCTGTGCTGAGCCATTTGGTTAGGAATGGAAGATATTTGGGCCTATTATCCAATATTGTCCCCACAGAATCGTATCGGTAGTTGTCATATTTACTTCGTCTTTTTTTTTTCTAAATGTAACTGGTCACAAATATGTGACAAACTAGACAAACTAAAGTATTTACATCACATACATATAAATACCCATACAAATAACTATCATTATTGTTAGAATTACAAAATATTTGTTTTCAAGTTTGTACTTAAAATCGATTTTTTTAACGAAAAACACGTACTTTGATTAATTTATAACACATGGCTACAAACTGGTACATTCTGTTTAGCGGACCATTGTTATACAACATTAAAGCTCTATGATACGGCTAAGTTGTTACAATAATTGTGAATCCAACAGCCGCAAAATGTTCATACTTAGCTCAAACAATTAGCAGAGGGACCCACATTCGGAGCTTTAAGCCCGCATAAGCCCAACGCGACACAATAACGCGGAAACTCGACTCCCGTTTAAGATATTCACTAACAGAAAATTAAATTTTCATATGAATTCGGAACGACTGTGATCCTACAAAAGCCTTTCGGGGCTTGACTCCCCAAAGATAACAAGATGTAAGTAGGGCCGGATGTGCCGAAGCCTTATCATTTGAGCCACTTTACATAGGGCTAGAGGCGATTTAGTGTACGCCACGTTAATTCAGCGCTCAGCGCACTTTGTTCTCCGTACTAAGTTTTGCTAGTGATGTGATCACACTAAAGATATTCTAATGAAACTGCCCGCCAGCTGACACCTATATCAATCCGCAAGACCCACCTCTACTGTCAAACGAAACATACAAACCTTTTAGTGTATTTGCTCATGCTATTACGCTAATTTTATTTACTCATGCGCAAACGTGCCTAAAACGGTATTTTGAATTATCTGTATAGCTAAGTATGTAAACGAACTCAAATACTTGGAACTGACAAAGTTTCACAATTTATTTTATTTTATATCAACTTGTTGCTACTTTGTTTTCTATATTTGTGTTATATTTACATAAAAAAACCTGACGTAACTGATGAATAAGAATCAAGGCACTACCCAAACGGAAGACTTGACTTGAACTTGTGTTTATATAAGAATTAGTTGGTTTAATATAAAAAATAATTGTTTAATATTTTAATGTAAAATTGATAATAGTTATAACTCGGTGATTAAATTGTTAAGATTAAATGAGATACCAACTGAACTAAGATTCCTTTGGCTTGGAATAATGACCTGGAATAACTTTATCCAATCGGTAAGAGCTACTTATAAATGTTTTTTTGTGTGGAAAAATCAGTATACTGACAATAATGGATTCATTGTAGTCTATTAAAGCGCCATATATTTAATATTTTAATTTATCCTTAGCTTTGCATAATACGCGGAGTATTAGGTAACTATAGCTACAATTACTGTTTTAGTAATATTTTGTTTTTTTTTTTTTTGTAAAATACAAACGATTAATCGTTCGTATCACAATTGATTCTAGATTCTTTTTTACTAATTTTACAATTTCGTAAAATCAAAATTAATAACTTTTTATTCTAAAATTGAATTTTAAATATTAGGTATTATGAATTAATTAGATATTATGAACGGAGTTTCTATAAAACGATTAAAACGAATTTTAAATATTAGGTATTATGAATTAATTAGGTATTATGAACGGAGTTTCTATAAAACGATTAAGAAATATGGTCTGCTTCATGAATTAAAGATACGGGGGGTCAATTAACTCTAGCAAATTTAACAATAGTTCAGATATATTAGACAAAGCATCAGATATTGTAGAGGAAATTATTATATAATGAGACAGTGAAGCTAGTTTACCAATCTACTATTCGCTAGCTGCATAGTACGTTCTAAGTAATATTGTACTTTTTTTTTTATTTGTTTAATATTACAGTTTATTGGTTGGTCAAATATATTGTTCGTATTGTTGTGTAGTGGCGAATACTAGCAACTTTTACAATTCTTGTGAGTGTCCTAAAAGACAACCAAACTCTTTACGTTACCTGTGCAAACGCTGTCTAATGCCGTCTGGTCAACATTTGCATTTCTAAGAAAGTTTGACGACAGGCAAGTAGTCGGTCATAATTTTGCAATACGTATTACACATAGTGCCAACCCCAAGTAAATGGGATAAGAACGGGATGATAATGATGAAATATAATATTTTACTTTTTATACAAATTACTTTGAGACATTATAAATAATCATCATTCTCCTACTCTTATCCCAATTACTTGGAGTCGATGCAATATGTACTCCTCTTTCGTAGTACGTATTGTAAAAGTTATTGGCAATAGTTTTATGACCGGCCGCCTGCCAGACGTCAAACCTCCTTGGAAATGTAATTGTTGACCAAACGGCATCAGATGAAGTTGGCCAAGGTCGTTATAAGACTCTCAGTCGTCTTTTACGACATCTACGAGCAAAGTAAGTGTTGGTAGTATCCGTAGCCGCTACCACACAGCTAGGTCATTATAAATAAACGATGATCAAAAATATAGAGACTATTTTAAGTCTTGACTGTACACTTTACGGTCTAATTTGCGATCATCCATACTTAGTATCGTGAGTTAAATCTTATTCAAGAGCAGATTACATTGCGCATACAATGTTTTTAAAATCCTCTGCGTTGCAACGATGTATGGAATTGTATAGTAATTTTTAAACAACTATTTCTAAACAAATTGCACGTCTCACAATCGCACATCAAGTAGGTGAGGTTTTTTCTCCATTTGGATATTTATATTTTTTTATAATGCCTGGATTTAACTCTGTACTACACATGGATTTATGGATTATATTTTCTTTTTATTTGAAAGAGTTTTGTGCATCTAAATTCCGTAAAACCGTTCATAAAAATTTTCTGAAACATACAAAGGAACTCTAATAAACGGTAGCAAATCAGCCACGACTCCTAGGAGTTTGGAACTTGATTTTTATTCTTATTTTTTTTAGATTAAGAAACATGTATGCACGGTGTGCAACTTTTGTGTTTCCGAACAGTATATTAATTCATAATACCTAATAGATATTATTTTTACAGCATACGAACTGAAATTAAAGGAGGCGCTTGGTGCCCTAATGGTTTGATATCACCGGGCAGTCGCGAGTTTCTTGAAATTGATCTTCGCGATGAATACCTAATAACAGCTACAGAATCACAGGGAAGATTTGCAAATTCTGTAGGTGTAGAATTTGTCGAAAGTTACTCAGTAGAGTACTGGAGAAATGCATTGCCACGTTGGAAAAAATATAAAGATTTTAATGGAAGTACGGTATGTAACACTTTTAGTATATTATAATAATGATTATTAACGTTTCCTTATTTTGTCTAACAAAAAAACCACAGATATTTCGTTACACGCCGTGCGGGCCACCGAAGACAAAGAACGGGTACCGGTGCCCCGCTCGCACGGCGAATAGAGGAGTTTGCATGGTGTATCACGCCGCCTCTTCCGTCACCCCGGACGGATTTGGCGGGGCAAGACGCAACCAAAGTCCACCGCAAAATGTATATATATATAATATCTGGATGACCGAGCCTTGCTCGGTATTTTAATGTGTTTTGGAAGATATATTTAAATATAATAAAAATAATGAAAAAACAAATCAAAAAGGCAAAAAATAAAAATAGAAACTAAAAAAAAATCGGATAAAAATGAGCAAAATTCACCTTTGTTGTATGGGGTCTCCCTTAAGTATTTATTTTATTTTTTAGTACCTGTTGTTATAGCGGCAACAGAAATACATCATTCGTGAAAATTGCAACTATCTAACTATCATGGTTTATGAGATACAGCCTGGTGTCCGAGAGGCGGACGGACGGACAGCGAAGTTTTAGTTATAGGGTTTTGTTTTACGCTTTGGGTACGGAACCCTGAAAAGGTTGACCTCTCATAAAAGCTTGCAATGGAAATACTCTTTAAAATTGAAATATCTCGAAATTCACAATACTGTATTAATATGGCATTTGAAGGTTTCTAAGTAAGGTCATACACTTTTAGGACACGGCGTTATAGGAACGTGGAGTTTGAAATTTAAAATTGTTGGACAGCAATTTTTTAAGCCGAATATTGTAATTCAGAGCCATGTAAATAAATTGGATCGAATAACAGAAATGCATCGCTCATAAGATTCATTACCCGTTTTAATTTGACTTGGTACTTTGACCGTATAATGATTAAAAAAGAAGAAGATAGTCATTTGCTATATTTTTGTTTGCTATTTAGTCAGCTTTTAATCAACATATTTGCACAAATCTAGACGGAAAGGTTGAGTTATATTAGGAACAATCAATAAGATACGATATGGAGACAGGATATTGATGCTGATCAGATGGGTCGCAAGACGCCATGATCTGGCCACCCACCCATGACCCATGTACCTATGTGCGCTACTACGGTCGTTTCGATTTCTTTAAACCATTTACTTGCAAATATTTGAAAACATTCGAAAGGGTCAAATATCAAAATAAATCCTGTGAATAAGTGATAAACCTCGCTTCAAACAACCGGTCGAGTTCCTGAATACTCCGAAGCCTCCCGGTATCTCAGCTCACAACTTAAAATTGAGAGCTGGAGCGCCAAAATTATACAATGTTTGCAAGAAAAAACATTCTAAGATTCTCCAAATACCATCAAATTACCTCTTCGAATTTCAGAGAGTAGTGCAGTTTGCCATCAAAGTCTACTTTGCAATGACCATAAACAAAACTCGAGGTCAAATTCTTAAGGTAGCGGGAGTAGACTTGAGAGAAAGCTACTTCTCCCATGGGTAGTTGTATGTGACATGCTTCAGAGTATGCTCACAGAGTAGCCTGGTAATTCACATTTCAATCCAAAAGAAAAACAAAAGATATTGTTTACAAAGAAATACAGTAACTGATGTAGTATCGCGGGTGCATAGACCAGGTATTAGTTTGTCACCCGCAGAAAGGTCAGATTCGTGAGGGCGACACCTCGGCATCACAGTTGTTTGTTGCTGAGGTGTTTATGGTGATGGTTCCCGAAAGGATAACCCGCCGAGCTGACCACGGATGTCAAGAAAGCGGTACCAAAGGTCGGCCTAATTTCGATGCAAAACATGATGGGTTATGGGGCCGCACACTGTCCTTCCGTCGCCTCGGTCAATGAGCGCAGCTGTTCAAAACGTAGCCTCCTAAGAAAAAAGCCTCGTGTCCATAATATATAATAAACTTTCATTTTATCGTCATGTTTATTAGACCTTTAAATACCCTACACTATAATAAAGATTGTTATTTTTTATAAGTACACAAACATTTTCACATAATAATTTATAAATTATAATAAAATTAATAACGTTAAAAACCAAAAAAAAATATCTATTAGAACCATTTTCCACTTCTACGCGGACGAAGACGCGGCGGGCAAATGTTAGTAATTCATAAAATAATCAAAAAAAAATAAAAAAGCAAAAAATGAAAAAAGGAAACGTTAGTTGGGATTAGACTACTCACTGTTCCAACTGAGCTATATCTATTCTTAATGACAGCGTCAAAATTTGCCTTCATATATTAATAGTTTTCAGCCAATTAAAAAATTATATTTTTTATTGCCTGAAAATACAGACAAAACAATATTTTCTAGAAATGAAACCCAGCTAGATCGATTAATCGCCCCCGGAATCCCCTACATGCTAAATTTCATGAAAATTGTTGGTGCCGTTTCCGAGATTCAGAATATATATATATATATATATATATATATATATATATATATATATATATATATATACAATATATATATATATATTTGAATATTTTGGCGATATGTATGCGGATGCTACGGTTGACGCCGGTGTCGCATGTGGTTTAGTAGAACAACATTCGACAACGGCGTCCTCCGATGACATCAGTATGGATGAAGTTGAATGGGTGATAAGAAGTTTGAAACATGGTAAGGCAGCGGGAATTGATATGGTGTCTGCCGAGATGATCAAGCTTGGTGGCTCCTGTGTCTGGGAGGCGTTCCTGTTGCTCCTCAATTTATGTTGGAGCTCGGGAATGGTTCCCGGGGACTGGAATAGCGCAGTCATCGTGCCTTTGTTTAAATACAAGGGTTCACGTTATGACTGCGCAAATTACAGAGCCATAAGCTTGACCAGTTAGGCAGCAAAAGTGTACGGTAAAATTATTGAAAGGAGAATGAGGATGGTGTCCGATGGTTTACTGTTTGAGACACAAGGAGGTTTCATGAGTGGAAGGGGGAATGCATAGATCAAGTGTTCTCTTTGCGCAACATTGTGGAGAAGCATCTGGCTCTAGGTCAGAGGGTTTTCTGCAGTTTTATGGATCTGGAGAGAGCATTTGACACGGTTGTACGAAAGGAACTTTGGGACATTTTACCGGAGTATGGTATTAACGGTAAACTGCTACAGGCTGTGCAGTCCAGTTACATGGGCTGTAAAGCTTGTGTGTGGCTGGATGATGGAATGTCGCCTTGGTTTGACGTCAATAACGGCGTTAAGCAGGGGTGCGTTCTGTCAGCCAGGCTGTTTATCATATATCTGGATAAATGTCTCCAAAGGTTGAACGATATGAATGTAGGAGTCCAGATGGGCTACTCAGTGGTGCTCGGCTCTAGTAGATGATGCAGTCCTGCTGGCACAGTCAGTGACTGACCTGCAGACCCTAGTCGACACAATGACAGAAGATTGTAAGTAGACCCCTTCTACGCGTGAATGTGAACAAAGCCAAAATAATGGTCTTTGAAAGAGATGAAGCCAGAACAGATGTAAGAGTAACAATAGGTAATGATGTACTAGAGCAAGTGGATGGATTTGTATATCTTGGATGTGGATTTAGCCGAGATGGAAGGTACACCACTGATATAGAGCGAAGAGTGAATGCGGGAAATAGAGTGAATGGAGCTTTGGGGCAACTTCTCGGTAGCCACCACCTCAGCCAGAAGGCACGTGTAGCAATACATAACGCAGTGCTTGTCTCAACATTACTGTATGGAAGCGAGAGTTGGGTATGCAGAAAAGAGTATGAAAGTAAAATTAATGCGGTCGAAATGCGATCTCTGCGGAAAATCTGTGGAGTAAGGCTGAGCGACCGCATTCGTAACGACGACGTAAGAGAGCGAGTAGGTATGAAAGAGAGTACATACATACATACATATCATCACGCCATATCTCTTGCAGAGTAGGCAGAGAGAACAGAGTGCTAGAGAACTCTATCTCTGCATACTTCACTCGCTTCCTCAACATTCATAATTCTCTTCATACACGCTCGCCGGTTTCGGAGACTCTTGACTCCACCTTCCTTCAGTACATGACCGATCTGGTCTAGGTAGGTTAGTCTCGGTCTCCCTCGGTACCTACATCCTTCCACTTTCGCATTGTATATCTTCTTAACTTCTGAAAGAGAGTATTGGTGTAAAAAGGCGAAAGGGAATGCTCCGATGGTTCGGACATGTGGAAAGAATACCGAACGAACGTCTGGTTAAGAAGATATACAATGCGAAAGTGGAAGGATGTAGGTACTGGGGGAGACCGAGACTAACCTACCGTTCGTATATCGTTACAAACTTATAAGTAACTGTAACAAAAACAAAATTATTGAAAGTAAAAAAGAAATGCTTTATTTAAATTCGTATCTAATTTATTCAACATTTTCTAAGTATTTATTAAATCAAAACTCAATATATTTGAAAGTTTCACCTTTAGTTGGTTTGTTGGAGTTTAATTGAGTTATTCGAAATTGGCATACGTTTACTATATGTTACCTATATACCTACTACTAAGTTAGGAAACAGTACCAAATTACAATTTCTATATTTAATACAATGTACTGACAGGGCTAGAAAGATTCTTTTTATTTATACTATCTGTCTACTTCGGCTGCCCGCATTGATCTTTAGTGACAAAACCAGATGATATTTTTTTCACCATTTCACATCTTAAATGTTGTTAGAAATCTGTCACTAAATCGTTCTTAGAAATCTTAATAGACGTACAAACAATATTTCTTAAAATAAACCTAAAAAGTTTGCGAACAATTAAGTTACAAACTTAGAGGCATTCACTTTGGCATTTATAAAGAAGATAATTTAGGATTCTAATAATTGTAATTATAATCGTTAAAAATTATTTCGTATTTCATTGTGAACTCAATCATATACATTCACAAAATTAATTAAAATTGTTTGGGCAGAAATGTGATTGACATGTATATAAAATATTAAGATTAAAATGTTATATTATGCAATGAACGGAAAAGTAATTTTATATTATAGTATTTCATGTTTATAAAGTATTAAAATAAGGTAAAATTAGTTAATGCAAAACAATGAAACAGATTTTATACTTCTTGATCATTCATTTTCCTTTCTTAATAATAGATACTCATCATCATCATTCTTCTACTCTTATCCCAATTACTTGGGGTCGATACAATATGTACTCTTATTTCATAGTACATATTGTAAAAGTTATTGGCAATAGTTTTATGACCGGCCGCTTGCCAGATGTCAACCCTGATGACCGACCGACGATGTAATCTTAACAAAATAAATACTAAGGTTAAAAAAATTTGCTAACTAGATCCACAGTAGCTATGACGAAATAAACATATAATGCGAATTAATATTATACATTAAATCAAACCAGTTTTCGCTATTTTGACAAGTTTACTTTTTTGTATAGGTACTCATATTGACGTCACGCGTTAGTGGTATCTATTATTTGGTGTCATATCAAATCAGTGCTAAATACATAGACAAAATAAAATAATAATATTTTATAAATTGGGGCACGCCAACTGGGTGCGTTTGGGGTTTGTAATGGCAGGCAGCGGCCTAGCTATACCTTGGTAATGCAAAGGTCCATGGTCGGCACTGACACTTACCATGAGGTATGCTGCATGCTCGTTTGCCACCATAGGCAATAAAAAAATTGAGCAAATGATTTATTTATGTCACTTTTTTACCGTAACAACATTTTTATCTCTAGGCACAAAAATGGAACAGTGGAAAAACACTACAATATTGATGGTTATTTTACCATTTTATTATTAACTCGCTTACTTGTACATCGTCCGGATGGAATTTTGAAATTGGTTTTAAGCTACGTATCGATTTGCTAGATAAATATTTGAAATTTGGACCTTAGCTCAAAAGTGGATGAAAATATGAAAAGA
This sequence comes from Lymantria monacha, assembly GCA_905163515.2. NCBI lineage: Eukaryota > Metazoa > Arthropoda > Insecta > Lepidoptera > Erebidae > Lymantria > Lymantria monacha. Next base: position 38,149,069 of record LR991081.1, read on the forward strand.
AAAGGAAACAGTATAAAATAATAAAAATGTTAAAAAAAAAAAATTACCAATTTTTATAACGGAGTAAAAAGTATAAAATTTCTATTAGTAGCTTTGTCTATAGCCGCGAGCTGGTCCATCTGGGTTGGTAACACACTCTCGCAAAAGATCGTCGTCTGAGTAATGGTAATATGCTATTTGCGCTTCGTTCGGTGAACGAGAGAGTCGGAAACCCAACTGGGTGGGTTTGGGTTTATATTAGTAAGCAGTAGTCTAGCTATACCCTTGGTATTGCAATGATCCATGGGCGGCAGTGACACTTACCATCAGGTGTGCTACTTTTTTTTTATTGCTTACGGTGGCAAACGAGCAAGCAGCACACCTGATGGCAAGTGTCACTGCTGCCCATGGACCTTTGCTATACCAAGGGTATAGCTAGGCCGCTGCCTACCATTACTTGCTCATTTGCTACTTTTACTTGCTCATTTGCAAGCAATAAAAAGAAATCTCGAAGCCTTATAATAATTTCTCTAAATGAAACATATGATGCAACGCGTCCCATGTTTTTCGTCTAGAGAAATTATTTTATACATTTTAGTCCGTAATAAAAATAAAGTACATTTTTTTAATATTATTATATTACTATTTATCACTAAGTCAGACCAGTAAACGGCTACCTTCATTTGTAATGCTATTTTAGTTGATTTTTTTTCTTTTTATATCCCAAATAGAATTTTCTAGTCAGTTCATTCAGAATACGCTAGTTTCTGCTAAAGTATCACAAAATGCTTGTCCATATATGATGGGTTGAAAATACAATGTATCACCGCTCCTTACCACAAACCACAGAATACGGTTTTTTTTTTAATTTCCTCGTTTATTACATAATTTATGGAAGATGATAACATAATTTTATTTTGCAGCTTATCCCCGGTAATGTCAATACTTACACTACTAGGAAGACTACTTTAGAAGCGCCGTTCATTGCATCCAAAGTGCGCTTCTTTCCATATGCAGGACATCCTCGCACCGCTTGTATGAGAGTTGAATTATATGGATGCCGTTGGAAACGTAAGTACCTTTAGGATAATGTTTTGATTGCTGGCGAAGTCCGCAACCTACACGGCGACTACTCTATAGACGTTGCTTGTAGGATTTTGATATTTGTGTGCTGCGCGTTAGACACCGCCAAAGGCGGTATTTATTTTATTTTCTTTGTGCAGAGGAATTAGTTGCATATTCGGCGCCAAAAGGCGGACAAATGCAAGCCATGACTGGTGGTGCTCGGTTTGAAGATCTTGCATATGATGGAACGTTCCGCCGCAATCGGCTAATTAATGGACTTGGTCAAATGACCGACTCGTTACTTGGTCCCAACGATTTTGAACTGCCCGATCCTACTGATACTAAAGGTATGATAATTTGAGTTAATAAATCCTCAATTACTAGAATTAGCAACAGAATGGAAATGTTTCTTCCAAAATACATTTTCATTAATGCTTAATAATGTTTTACACAGAATTATTAGCAGCGGTGATAAGTTAAGATAATATATTTTTTTCACCACCCCGTAATTTTTCACGTGACTCCCACGTAAAACTTGGTTAATAATCCACCAGAAGAATATAAATAACTTATAATGAATAATTAGCAGTAGTGATGAGTTAAGAATATTGTTTCACCATCCCGTACTTTCCAGTGACACCCACGTAAAACTTGATTAATAATCCACCAGAGGAATATGCGACAGCACTCTCCTGGGATTCTTATATCACCAATCCACCTTTAAAACGTTCACATTATTGAATTTTCCCCATTTTGTTGAGAACTAACTCTCACAGTTCACGTTGTTAGCCAGAAGAATAGTGGGATTGAAGGATGTGAATTCATACTCGCCTATTAACTTTTAATAACTGTCAAATAATTTGTTCGGTACTCTATCTTAAATTATCCATAATTAATCATTTTTCAGCTTAATGATTAATATAATAAGGTATGCCAGCTAATCTTTTTTATATTAATTAAATTACTCTGAATATGTATATTAGCGTGTACGCTGACCGTGGATATTCCTTTAACCAAACTAGAAGCTCGCTTTGATGAGATAAATATTGGCTTTGTCTTTATTATTATAATATACTAGCAGACCCGGCCACGCGTTGCTGTGGATACGGTAGCCTCAGAGATAACAGATAATTGTGACTGTCAAGTAATAGACAAATAATTTACAATAAAATAATATTGCGACTATAAATTGAGATGGAAGCTATCTTTTAAGTTGAATCAAATTACATATGCTGCAAATATGATTAAAATCGGTTAAGTACTTTAGGAGTCCATCGCGGACAAACAACGTGACGCGTAATTTATATATATTAAGATAACACTAAAGTATGGTGTATTTTATAAACCTTAAGTATCTACGTCAATATAGACTAATTTCTTTTCACGTTTTCCGTAGGTAGCCGATGGGTGGGATGGAATAAAACAATGCTTGTGGATGATGAAGTTGCATTGACATTCAACTTTACGGACACTAGGATACTTTATCATGTAGATATTCATACTAACAATATGTTCACCAAAGATGTGCAGGTAATGCTCTACGTTTTGGCCTTAGCGAATGATTTGAAACGATACAATTTATACTTTAGCTGTTTATAAATTTATTATTGTTTTTATCAAATAAACTTACATCCATACTTCATCTAGGGTTAGTTTGTGAACAATACAAACGTCATTAAGATTTTTTTATAAATCATACAGTTCTTTATATTACAGGTTATATGCAATTATTGCATCAAGGAATTGTCCTAAACTTATTAACTCTTTATTGATTCCCTTAGTTGAATTAAATATAAATTTATAAATATTAATATTCTTTACGTTATTGTAGAAAAAAAAGTAAAATGCCTGTTTTAATATGGAAGTAATTAAATAAGATTTTAATATGTTAAAGCACTTTGAAAAATTCGATTGCAGTTTGTGATATTTGTGTATTTAATTTTAATTATATTTTCAGACTATTTATGATTTTTGCCGTCTAAATAGCAAACGAGAACTAACAGATAATGGCTTAAACCAATAGAATTTTAAGTTATTTTATTGAAGAAAATTAGATTTTAGTAATAACTAAACAAATAAATCATAATAATGGTGCGTTTAATAACCAAAATAATGATATAAAAATATTAAAAACTATTTCAAAACACTTATTTGTGAGATAATAAAATGAATTTAATCAATATAATAATACAAATACAGGCTTTCTACAATGACGCTAAATTAATCTAGTCTTAGGCATTCTTCTTGTAATGAAAGTGATAAATAATTTAAACGTTTATTATTTATTATCTAATGATATATTTTAAATCTTAGTTTAATATATAAACGTTTGCAAACTTCATATTAAAATAATTATATATTCTTCACCAGTTATTTAAAGAAGCAGAAATATACTTCTCTCTGGAAGGTGAACGCTGGCAGGAAGATTACGTTTCTTATGAACCAAAACAAGACAGAGTTTCCGAGCATGCTCGAAACATACACATCGATTTGGAAAACAGAACTGCTAAGCACATCATGATGAAACTGAAATTTCAACATGAATGGATCCTTATTAGTGAAATAACGTTTAAATCTGGTAAGTACCTTCAAAGTTTCATAAATGTTTTACCCGCTTTACAGTTGAATAATTATGCCTCTTCAATAACCAATGAAGCGTACCAATAAGTACGAAAGCGTGTTCTGTTTAATTCTATCATAAAATGAACGTACTTGCTTGGTAAATACAAAAATCAACGTCAATAATACGTAATTTGTTTGTCTTGCAGCTGATTCAATATAGTCCGACACATCGTTAACTCGATAAAATAAACAGTTTTTGAATACGTGAAGTATATCTAAGATATTCATCATCATCATCATCATCATCTCAGCCCATATATGTCCCACTGCGTGGCTCGGGCCTCCTCCGTAATGGAAGGATAATTGGACCTACTATACCACGCTGATCAGACGTGTTGGTATAGGGTTTTGTTTTGAGTTGTCCTTCTCTCGCATATATGTTATTGATGATCTAAGACATTAACACGCTGTATTTACATTGACGTTATAATAACACCAGGAATATGTAAAAACTTCAATAGTGGTAGGACCACGCTGTTGACAGTTCTCTGTCTACAGCCGCGGGACGGTCCGTCCGGGGTACCAGTACCACACTCTCGCAGAAGATCGACGTCTGAGTAACTGCAACGTTCTATTGCGCTTCGTTCGGTGAGCGAGAGACTCGGAATCCTAACTGGGTGGGTTCAGGATTTGTAATGGAATGCAGCGGCCTAGCTATACCCTTGGCATAGCAAAAGTCCATGGGCAGTAGCAACACTTACCATCAGGTGTGCTGCTTGCTCGTTTGTCACCATTAGCAATAAAAAAAAGAAAATAATAGATGGAGTGCAGAGATTTTGATTAAATACCAAGAGCTTTATAACCTATGTACTTAAAAGTAGCAATGGTGGTTTATAGCCACCATCTAAAGCTAGATTAGTATCATAAGCCGAGCGGGCCACCGAAGACAAAGATCGGGTACCGGTGGCCCGCTCGCACGGCAAAGAGAGGAGTTTGCATGGTGGGTGACCGCATAGGGTCACGCGTCGTCTCTTCCGTCACCCCGAACCGATTTGGCGGGGCGAGACGCATCCATAGTCCACGACAAAAAAAAAAGAAAAAGATTAGTATCATAAGTACATTAACTTACAATAAAACCTCGATAGATAAATAATACCAACGTATTAGCGTGTTACAAACGTATCAGATATTTTCATCATCATCATCACAGCCCATATTTGTCCTACTGTTGGGCTCGGGTCTCCTCCGTAATGGGAGGGAAATTATACCGCGCTGGTCAGACGTATTGGTAAAGGGTTTTGTTTCGAGTTTTCCTTCTCTTGCATAGATGTTATATGCATTTTATATCCCTTAGTTGTCTCTTACGATAACCCACGGGTAAGATAGGGGGTGGTGAATTGTATTCTTATTCCGTCAACACACGGATAATGATATTTTATTGTTTCCTAATTAAACAGAAACTCATTAAACGGCAACCTTATATGCTAAATTAAGCGCTCTTGCGCTGAATTAAGAACATATGATTATGAAAAATATTTGCTTTGGCTTATTATATTTCCCTAATTATATTGGGAAAATAAAATTTTAATTGAGTATCTAGAGAAATTTAGTATAATTAATTTTACATAAAATATGTTTCATCATCATCATCATTCTAAGTAATAAAGTTGTATTTTTCCTTGAATGTTGTGCTTATGCAATGCTTATACATTAAATTCTAAAGAATATCATCATAAATAATCAATGCAATATAAGTATTTATTACTCAAATGACAAAGGCAAGATATTAAAGTGTCATTATTTTTTTATACTTCCCTATAAAGCAAATATAGTAAATAAACAACAAATATTAATATATGATATATTCTAATCTATAAACCCCAGGGCATTTGGTGTTACCCATAAAAATAATAACTCTGTTAATGACACACCTTTATAATATTGGAATTAATAAACAACAATATCATAATAACCCGATTACGAGCGAAAAATGATAGTCACAACTGAGATTCGAACCCACACCTATTGGAAATCCGTTCCAATCGTGCTGCCACTTACACCACCGTGAACTATTGTAAGACTTTCAATTCTTGCATCGTATTATATTTTCATCTTTTAATGAGACGTGTGCCATCTACCCGACATTGTTTACACATTGTACAGGCTTAATACTCAAACTTTGCAGTTAGAATTGTATTAAACGATGATACAACCCAATTATTCCAATTACTGAAATTTAGCATTTAATATGCTTGATTAATTATAAAAAATCGATTACGAGCGTAAAATGATTGTCACAAGTGGGATTCGAACCCTCACCTATTGGAAATCCGTTCCAATCGTGCTGCCACTTACACCACCGTGAACTATTGTAAGACTTTCAATTCTTGCATCGTATTATATTTTCATCTTTTAATGAGACGTGTGCCATCTACCCGACATTGTTTACCCATTGTACAGGCTTAATACTCAAACTTTGCAGTTAGAATTGTATTAAACGATGATACAACCCAATTATTCCAATTACTGAAATTTAGCATTTAATATGCTTGATTAATTATAAAAAATCGATTACGAGCGTAAAATGATTGTCACAAGTGGGATTCGAACCCTCGCCTATTGGAAATCCGTTCCAATCGTGCTGCCACTTACACCACCGTGAACTATTGTAAGACTTTCAATTCTTGCATCGTATTATATTTTCATCTTTTAATGAGACGTGTGCCATCTACCCGACATTGTTTACACATTGTACAGGCTTAATACACAAACTTTGCAGTTAGAATTGTATTAAACGATGATACAACCCAATTATTCCAATTACTGAAATTTAGCATTTAATATGCTTGATTAATTATAAAAAATCGATTACGAGCGTAAAATGATTGTCACAAGTGGGATTCGAACCCTCGCCTATTGGAAATCCGTTCCAATCGTGCTGCCACTTACACCACCGTGAACTATTGTAAGACTTTCAATTCTTGCATCGTATTATATTTTCATCTTTTAAAGAGACGTGTGCTATCTACCTGACATTATTTACACATGTTTTTTTTATAATTAATCAAGCATATTAGATGCTAAATTTAAGTAATTTAAACAACAACATATCATAATTACCCATGGGTGATTGTTAAAGACGACTAAATCATTCAAATACATAGATAATCTACAATATAAGAAAGAAAACTCAAAATAAAACCCTATATCACCCAATCTGTCTAGCGTAGCTCGAGCCCAGCAGAGGGACATATATGGGACTAAGAAATCCATGCAAATATTACGCTGAAGATTTATTAAGTACTAGCAAATTCAGCCCGTTAGTTTATGTGATGAAGTCGATATATTACAGTGCCACCTGGTATTCACTTACTTTAATGGGGGTGGCAAATAAACCTTCCCCGTGAAAAATACATAAACGTATCAATTTTTATAATAATCGATCAAATAGTTTCTGAGTTTAGCAAAATTATATACACAAACATCCTCTTTTATATAATGATTTCTAGCATTTACGCGAGTATTTGAAATAAAACTACTTTTACGGATTCTATCGCATTTGTATTTGATTTATAATTTTCCGTTGTTTCGAACACTTTACACTGATCATGGTCACGGGAGGACTAAGGTATCTTACGTCCAAAAGTCATCGTTATTACAGAAATTTATATCTACCCGCTACAATGTGGGTCAAACTTTTAAATAACTGATACTCCTCTCGTGACTCTTATCCCTGAAAGTGTTCGAAACGTCGGGAAATTAAAAATCAAATACAAACCCGATAGAATCCGTAATTCTATCTATATTTGAGGTTTTGGTATATTTTTGCCACTAATTCTGTTTATTTTTTTTTTAATTGACTTTAATGATTTCTAATGTTTACGCGAGCATAACACATTTGAAATAAAACTACTTTTACGGATTCTATCGTGTTTGTATTTACCGACGTTTCGAACACTTTACAGTGATCATGGTCACGGGAGGACTAAGGTGTCTTACGTCCTATATGTCATTGTTATTACAGAAATTTATATATATATATATATATATATATATGTATCTTCGACTAAGATATTCATCTAAAACGTTTCCAAATTTTATTTCTACATATATCAAAAGTTGTTTTCATAAACGCTTTTACATTTCACCAAAATATTCGTGACACGAAATCCATTAGTAAATATGTTATGTAATACATATGAACGAGTCTTGTGAATTTAATATTAACAAAGATGTATTTGTGATACAGGTTTATTTACATCATACACTTTGAATAGAGAAAAATATATCGAATTTTAACTGTTTTGTTTTTAAACAATATTTAACTATCCTACTATCTTTATCCTAATATATGTGATGTCCGTTCTTTATGTCATGCCAGACCAGACGAGACCAAAAAAAAGAGCAAAACATACTACAAGATTTTTATCTAAATCTTAAAATTGTTCAGCTTTCAAGTTTCAAATATTCTAATTACAGCTATAATTGGCGGTAATAATCACGCACAGTATTCATAATAAAATAATACACATTTTAAGCAATAATAATAATATTATTGATAATAACTGCAAGATAACATATAAAAATATAATGATGAGTATATAATTACATTTATAAATATATTATAAACGTAAATAAAATATCCAAAATGAAAATCTATATTCCTAAAATAATATTTATGTAAAATATTACTGATTAAATTAAATAAGTTCATTTTCTCATTATTCAATTATTAATTTTATGAGTATTTTAAAATAATGGTGCATGACTTTGTTTAAACTATTGTACAAAAGTGTTAATACAAAAAGTTATCATTTCCAAATTTTACATAACGTCAATAATACATACGCATGTAATAAATTATCATTTACAATTCAACATTAGACAAAGGCTTCTTAAATAATGTGAAACAAATTGTACTACTGCACTAACAGATATATTGATATAGTATCTTGTTTATTATACAATGGTATTGTTGTGATTGTGGAAATATAATTGAAAACCTAACAACATCCCCTAGCGCATAGCGTAGCGCCCATCTGAATCTGTCAGTGTCAGGTCAATACTCTACCGTCTATGTTATTACATCAATTCAAAATTTACGCTATCAGAAACCAATTACAAAGTTATATTTCGGCAGAACGTTGTGCTAAATAATACTTATGCATATAATTACTTATAAGGAAGGCTCTTTAGATTAATATGCGGGAAAAGATTATTGGCAAAAATTTGACGACTTTCTCACAGGGAAGTATAATATTTAAATTAAATTTAAAAGATGTGCACCAAGCTAAAGTTTATAAAAAAAATATGTATTGTAAATACAATAAGTTACATAAAATTAAATGTTTACGTTTATTTTTTAAATGATGACATATTTAAATTAGAAACGTTGACATTTGATCTATTTCGATTGCGTACTGTTTTTTACATAATCACTGCTATAAGCTAGACGAAAATAACTCTTAAGTTAATTTAAAGCACAATATTTGATTTTCTCAGCAACAAAAACGTTTGGTATTAAAAATATGACTTTTTATATTTGAAGAGTACAAGGTAAATAACATGTGGCGTATAGAACTTCAATATTTGACTTGGCTAGTTTTACCCAGTCGTTCTTCTAATAATTAAATTATTCAAAACTGATCTGCTTGTAAGATATTTGTCTTGAAATTTTTGCTCTTATTGTTTTGTAACGTGCATAGTAAATTCATTTTAAAGTTTTTTTTTAATCTTATATATTTATCGTTCTCCAATTTTCTTTGGCTTACCTATATACAATTACCTACCTGAATGCCAAATTTCAATTGTCTAGGTCATCTAGATCCACATCTTAGGTCCACATCTAGATCCACATCTTAGGTGTTTGATCTATATGGCAGTCACTTAATCATAAAAATAATGAATTTTGGACATTGATATCAATACAAATAATCGTTCAGGCTGTGTTTATATAATTTGTGGTACTAGCTTATTTAGTGATCGCAATTATAAATTAAATTTGATATGTAAATGGTTTTTCAATTATCAAAAGGTCTAAAAGGGTTCCAATGGTTCATGAAATATTATAACTCACGAATGCTACCCGACAGTTCTCTTCTCTTGGCTTGACACTTTCTCGCGTGCCTAAGCATATAAATTGTGTACTTCTTAAATGATAAATTATGAATAGTTTCTAAATAAGAGTGTCATCATTTTTGCGGCGCGATTTTCGTATAGCGATTTGTTTATTTTTGGGACTATTTTCTTATTTTTCGTTCAGCAAATCAGTTCAGCTGTAAAAAGACACGAAGTCTACAAGCCAGGTATCTTCTTCATAAACTAAATAATATTAGGATTATTCTTGTTGAGTAGTTTGTATAAAGTGATTATTGTTTCAATAAATGAAGAGGTTTTCTTATCTAAATAAATAGTTTTAACAACCTAAACTAGTGGTTTTAAGTACCTAAAACCATCTCATAGGATATTTCTTTGTTCGGTCCGCATAAAATGTAGGAATATTTTATGTTTGTTAATTGAATACTTGTAAAATCCTTCCATACATACATAGATATCATCACGCCATATCCCTTGCAGGGTAGGCAGAGAGAACAGAGTGCCAGAGAACTCTATCCTTGCATACTTCACTCGCTTCCTCAACATTCATAATTCTCTTCATACACGCTCGCCGGTTTCGGAGACTCTTGACTCCACATTCCACTCCAAATCCCCCCATATCACCATGATATAATCCTTAGTACAGTTTATTCTCAAATCTTATTAAAGGAATTCTTTTCAAAACACATTAACTCTATAGGTCACATTTCATTTAGGTTTGTTAATCTACGTCATACCTATATTGCAGCAGCTGCGTTATTGTGCTAGCGAAAATTGGACGGAGTGCGCCTGTTAACCTGAGATACACTTCATTAAATGTACAATTAGAAATTAGCACAGAATTAACTGACTCTTGGCATCTTACACGTATTGCACTGGCAAGTCGCCATTTGCCCCACCTCAGCTTATACTTTAGCCTAGTTTTGTATATGTGACCGCAAAGTCAGGCGTTTGGTACGTATTTCTTGATAGCATTGTATAAATTTGGTAGTATTTCTAATTATAAAACTTTAATACTGATGCTAATTCAAATCTTAACATTTTTTTTTTAATTTCGCGAAGTCGAATAGCCTTTGTTCATGAAAGGATAAGCAAAGATACAATATCACATTCATATTTCAATATCCAATCTTTATTCACATAGGAATCGAAAGCTATCATTAACGAGCGTAATATCTTCCTTACTTTTGTAAATAGTAAGTTGTTAGGACCACTAAAAACAAGATTATACAGAATTTTTACGCCTATCTTACTTCTTTCCTCTTGATACCATGATTCGGACCATGCGTCACTCAAACAATAAATTAAAATAATTTTATAAAATATATATGCTACACACATAAATAAACAGTTACAGTTAACAGTTAGTTTAAATAGTTATTATTTATATTTTATACAACATAGTTTATAAGTTATATAATAACAGCTTATTCTAAAGTGATTAAATATTCCATTTTTTAATCTAGAATATACGCTATTTCCATTCCGATTTTAATCCTCAAATCCGCTTTGACTGTACAACGAGACCATGAAGAAATAAAACTCATAAACTTTTGCATTTATAATATTAGCGCAATCGTGTATTCCTTTATATAAAAGCTTCTAGTTTTTAATAAAGTACTTGTAAATGATTTTAAAATCGATAATACGCTATTCAATTATTACTAATAATTATACAACCTTAGTAGTGCTGATATTGTACGTATTTACCACTTTTTACACAACATTTTAGATACACCTTCATATGAACAACATGCTACCATATAAGACGCCCGTATAATATATCCAATATACTATTCACTCCTATGTAACTTTGGAGGAGTAAAGCTGCCTCTCTTACATATCAGTACAAAGAGTTAGCTTTAAAATAATTTATAACTATTCAAAATATATTTACCTTCTACTTTATTTTATGTTATGTACGTTAGGTTACTTCTAGGATATTCATTTTAATTGGATGCTGTACTGACAATTTTAATATATATTAATTTCACTACGTATCTAATATATTTAATTGGATAAGGAGTAATACTGTATTCTTAAATATTTTTTGGTTTTTTTACGGCATCTTATTACAAATATTTTGTACACTTAGCCTTTTCTACTATAATATGCATTTGTTATACATATAAACCTTTCATTGTGAATTACTCTGTCTATTGGCGAGAACTGTATTAAAATCCATATCGTAGCTTAAAAAATCTAAGCGTACAATGGTTTCACCCGTGCAAGTTTTGGTCCTTTGGAATATCTGGATGAAAAGTAACAGCTATAAGTATGTATCAAGTGGTATCGCAATCGATTTAGTCCTTATTGCGTGAAGAAACAAAATTTCACAATTAGAACAGGATTTCAAATGAAATCTTATTCTAATTGTGAAATTTTTCTACGACGTCTTTCACGGCTAATATTTAAAAATTTATTTTAAAAAATAGTTATAGAATACCAACGAGATACGAAGAAAATAAATCTGTAAATACAAACTTTTGGATTAGAATTGATACTAAGATACGAATTTAATAGACTTCTTATCCTAGCGGCGATCTAATTATTTTTTTACAATATTAAAGTTGCTATTGTGGCTCAACTATGAGAGTTAGCTATATTCCCTTATAGAAGATCTATCTTTTTAGATATTAATAAAACCTATAAATCCGTAGTACATTATTTTTACTATCTTCAATAGTTCTTAATAGACATGTCTTCTATAAAAAAAAATCGTTTATATTCCTTGAGATTTAGAACATATAGGCTGCTATTATATAATCAATAGTTTTTCAAACGTAAGTCTATAAAAATATTTTTATCTTTCTACGTAAATAAATTAACATAAAAACTAAAATACTAGTCAGTGGCGATATGATAGTAAAACAACTCTGATGGTCCTCTCTAGCAGATCATTTTCTACGGTCGAGAGGAAAAGAAAAATCAAGACAATCTGATTATTGACCATGATATCGTGGTAATGCTCTTACATATAGTCACCAAAACATTTGCAGATATGATTAATCACATTTGCCAATGTTTTGGCAAGCTGATTTACGAAAATAAAGAATCTCAGCAATTGAGAAAAGCTACATAAAATCTATGTCACTGCATACTAAACGATTTCTCCACGTTCTCTAATGAGTCATGTTGATTAAGATAGTTCCAGCCTCATGTATCAATAGCTTCACTATGTAACTATATAGACAGAGTTGGTGGCAATTTAAGATGTAACCGGACTTTGTATAAAGCCGTGAAAGGCAATTTCATACGCGGATAAAGCAATGTCTGAAAAACGCGGGATGTATGTTGCCTAAAACCTAAAGAATACGTAATCTTCGCGAACAAAACTAAGGATACAGATAATGTAAAAAAAATATGCATTCAGAGTATGCATATAACAGACGTATTACACAAACTCAACTAAACGATTTCATTTTAAAGGTTAAAAAGTTTGCTACTTGCTGAGCAAACCTTTATTATGAAATATCAATCAACTTTGCTTTCTACGTTTGTAAATTTTTGACCATTGTTATAAACTTATACGATGATTTGTGGTGACACAGTAAAAATACAGTTCATCACCTATTCTTGCCTATGGGTGTCGTACAATACGTTTAAAGGATACAGCAGATAACATCTATGCAAGAGAAGGAAAACTCGATATAAAACCCTATACCAACATACCAGCATGCCATAGTAGATCAATTATAATAATAAAACAAAGTGTGTAATTTTTCTGCAATAATTGTATGTTTGTAAAATCCCCCGTGATACAAGAATTAATTCTTTAGTGCAGAGTGGTGACAAAAAAATCTCTCCCGTTGTGGAAGAGGCTTGAGTCCAGCAGTGGTAGGTACATATGTATATAAACTGAAATCATAATTTTAGCAATTTTAAAACGGTTACTTTGCTTTCAGTTTCAACTACGGTTAACGCATCTATGGAGTTCCTCGATGAATATTATAGGACAGACACTCCGCCATCATCACGAAAAAAACGAAATTCTTCTCTCAAAGTGTCTGTAGGACTAGCTTGTGGTGCTGCTGCTGGTGGAGTGGCATTTCTTGCTCTTGCCATAGTGCTGATTGTTAAAAAGACTAGACGCAGAATTCCAAATATGCTAAAAAAACCATTCTGTCCTTCTCTGAGACATGGCAATTCTAATGCCCGGAATAATAGGAGAGCTCCGCGTCTGGCTTTAGCACTTGCTAATTGTCCACCAATTCATATGATGCGGTAAGATCATATTTTTAATTTTAGATCTCAGATCCTAGCTTCAGAGACTCATAGTAATGTCGTCGTAACTTTAAACTCTTTAAAGATGTTGATGCCAATATTGACTCTAGTGGTAAATTATGTATTAAGCATAGATAATTTTTTAATCAATACCATCATTAAAAATAATTAAGTTACTAATAAATATCTTTGCAACCATACATTTCTATATATTTATCGAACTTGGGATTTTTTTTATTCCAATGTTTTAAACGTGCTATAAATCTCCAAAATGCTCATTACATACAATTGTCTTTCGAAAAAATGTTACAAATTAGGTTCATATTTTCAAGCTTTTCAAAAAATAAAAGTAATAAAAACACCTTACTTATAAGTAAAACGAATAACGGTTTAATAAATGAGCCCACTTTTTCACAGCAAATATTTTAACAATTTAAACATTATACATGAAACCCAAAAGCTGTCAATTTTGCTAATAACTACCTACTCCTTTCTGTTGTCAGACTTATTAATTTAACTTGCAAGAATTACAACTGGTTGCAATATTTATCATGATCTCTTTAAAAATGTTTAATACATAACAATACATTGAATATCAAACCGATCACGTGAGTTATAAGCGAAGTTGAAAATTAGTTCCGTTAGAAAGACTTGGATGAAACGACACACGTGTATAGAATAGATCATTTGTTCGCAGGCCAGCAGTTGTCGACGAGGATTATAGGGAACCCTACAATATTTGGCGGGAGACTCTGGGCCGCCGTGATAAATGCGAAGCTCACGATCAGCATGAATATAACGGCAAGTGTCATATTTATTATTACACTATGAGTGTATAATCCCGAAATTATAATATTTATAAGGTGTGTTGCTAGTGCTAACTTTAATCTACAAATTTTAGTCAAATGTCATTCAAGCAATGTTGTACGGCATGCACTACCTCGTTTTACAGAATACTCGTACAAGTAACAACAAACGAGTTAGCTAAATAATAAATTGGATAAATCTTGATAAATTTCAATCACTCTGATCGAGATTTCATTATCTTTATTCCAAAGGATATCTCTTCAATAGCTACTCAATTTACTAAAAAAACTTATTATCATTGCGTATCTAAGCCATTACATGAAAAACTCATTTATTGTACGGCACCCCGGTTTTTTTTTTCGAGATCTGCTAGTTAGCACGCTGGTGGCTCTTGACGCACTGCTTGACTGTACTCGTTAGATTTTCAAGTACACTTACGCCTAGATTGTTACTTTTCTGCACTCTTACAGACTTAGTGGTTCTCGTGAGTAACTAGAACATGAAACGATGTAATAATTGCCTTAATAAAACTTCAACTCAATATGTTCTGAAGTAGATGTTTGACAAAAACGCAAATTAGGTAAGCAGCGAATCAAAATCAATACTGTCTCACCGTAAACATCTCTAAACAAACTAAATCTCGATATTTTTGTTACAAAATACGCTTTTTAAGAAAATTCAAGATAGGACCGTGCTCGTTACGGGGCAGCCGGACGTCCGGCCGGAAAGCGGCCATTGTTCAGAAGCCATATTGAAAAGATGATGCGCCCGAAGCACAGTATAATAGGAGCCGGGTTCGTGTATCTTTGAAAGAATAAGGTGGAGAAAATAGTGTTGGGTTTTCGGTCAAAAATGCCCATTATTCGTGACATTGATAGACGGTTTTAGAAAGAAAATCCGTAACAGAGTTTAGAAGTGCGGTGTTAAGATTGCGTAAGACTCAAGTAAAACTCGCTCTAAAAGATATCTTATAAAAATGTTTAGAACACGAATCAAATTTAGAAATTTGTTAAAATTATGATGCACTTAATATGCTAAGTACATCTATTAATACTTTATTGATAGAAAGTTTTGTTACAGAAATATGCGAAGACACGGATTTTCCCCGGCCTTACATGATGAAACGTTCTGATCCTCACGAAAGCTTCTATGCGGCAACGGATATCATCCATCACGTAAGTAATAAGTAATTAGTTACACTGCTTCTCTATAAGTTTTATTTACAATTCGTATCCTTATGATCCAAATTATTATAACAAAAGAGATTATTATATAAGGATAAACAAAGGAGGATATATGCGGCGTGATTTTAGCGTTTAATAAATATTATTTAGTTACATAGGATGACGGCATAAATATAATTTGCTATTACCGGTATCTTTTATCCCCTGGTCACGTATATAGTAACTAAGGAAATGAATTCATGACCTCGCATATTTACAGTTACTTCTTACACCTTATTAATTTCCAAACTTCACTGATTTTTATATTTATTCAAAACAAAACATAATTTAAAAAACCGATATTGTAAAAACAACTGCAAATATATGTTATTCCATTGAATTTGAAATTTAATCAACCGTTGCATTCATTATCGTACTATATAGGATAAGTGCATCATTTTTTTTTTGTCTTGGTATAAACAAAAGAGAAGCGGAACACAATAGAGAATGTTTCGCTTCATTTTACATCTGATAACAGACCTGGCGTTAACTTACGTTCGCAAGTAAAATATTACGCTCTTGAGATGTTAAAATATCTTTGTATTTTATAAGATGACGAGTGACGAGTTATGTTACAAATGACGATGTTCCCTATGTAAAATTCATTACAAGAATTACTGCTCTTGCCGCTGAGAATTAAATATAATTTCATGATATATTTAAATATTCTGATTGCTTCTTAAAAAACTATTTTAAATTACATAAATAAATAGCTACATCTACTATCTAATAGATAAATAATTTTCTTATAACATCATTATTCTCTTACTCTTATCCCAATTACCTACTTGGGGTCGATACAATATGTACTCTTCTTTCATTGCATATATTGTTATAGTTATTGGCAATAGTTTTATGACCGGCCGCCTACCAGATGTCAACCCTCCTTGGGAATGTAATTGTTGACCAAACGGCATCAGATGAAGACGGCCCCTCTTAGTTGTCTTTTACGACATCCACGAGCAAAGTAAGGGTTAGTAGTATTCGTAGCCGCTACACACACAGCTGGAAAATAAACTGGACTATGGTACTAATACAATAAAAAAATTATACAGTATTTATTTAATGTTTTTTTTTACCACCCTGAACTAAGGAAATAATCCTAGCATTATAGGGGACTTTACAATCATGCAATTAACGCAGACAAATCATACCCAGACTCAGAGCAACATTTCATAGATCGCACAAAGTATTGTCGTGCGTGGGAATCGAAACCATGGCACTGGCACGGCGAGTCGGTATCTTAACGCCATCTGTGCAGTTAAGTCGGTTTTTTCATCTATCAATGCTCTCCCATTCGTGTACTGATGGAGTAAGAATACAATGAATAAGAATACAAATACAAACCACTCAATCCTTTCCCATGGTAATCGTAAAAATTTATTTATGGATGGAGGCAGATAAGATATCTGAAAGAGAAGGAAATGTCGAAATAAAACTCTATGCCAACCAGTCTGACTAGTGTGATATAATAATAATTTCCATTATCTGGCTATCCCTAACAGACGTTATAGAACGTTTATAGGTTGAGATTAAGATTAAAAAATAATTAATAATATTTTCCACTTAACATAAATTAAATAATTTCCGTGTGGTGACGCCATAAGAATATAATTCACAATCCCCTATCTTGAGTGACCCGTGAGTGATCGTAGAAGACGACTAAGTGACATAAAACCCATATAACATATGCAAGAGAAGGCAAACTTGAAAGAAAACCCTATACCAACACGTCTGACCAGCGTGGTATACCTAGCAGGTCAATTCCTATTATAGAGGAGGCTCATGCCCAATAATGGGAAATATATGAACTGAGATGATGATGATGATAAATAAATAAAATTATCTGCCGTTCATTTATGTAATCTATGCAGTATGCCTCTATTGCTACAGATAAACGAATAATTTAATGAAAAAATCCATTAACAAACAAAGTTTTTTAGCTATTCGTCTAAAATCTCAAATAGGTTTTTTAATAATATTGTCAAAATAATAAAAATAAATTAAATAATTTCCGTGTGGTGACAGAGTAAGAATACTATTCACCGCCCCATATCTTACCTGTGGGTGATCGTACGAGATGACTAAGGGATATAAAACGCATATAACATCTATGCGAGAGAAGGAAAACTCGAAAAAAAACCCTATACCAATACGTCTGACCAGCGCGGTATAGTAGATTAATTTCCCTTCCATTACGGAGGAGGCCCGAGCCCAACAATTGAACATTTATGGACTGTGATGATGATGATGATGAATAGAATAATTTTGACCTACAAATATTGATCAATAACATTCAATCAATTAAATATTTTCCTGAAAAAATTAGTACTAGATAAGATAAGATTAAAAGTAGCTTTCATCCAGGGCCTTTTCTTACTCCATATAAGGAGTAAAAAACTGCATTTGTTAACCCTAAGTCAACGCTCAAGAAATCCGGCTCATTAGACGCAACCGATTTGGCTGTACAATTGCAGAAATTTTAGTCCCAATCTTTTTTCGCTGCCTCCTTTTGTATACCGTGTTGCCTACATAAAAAGTCATTACTACTTGTATAATATGATAATTCAGCAAAAATATTTTAAATACAGCAAGAATAAATTCTTCATCATCATCATTCTGATCCTATTCTTATTATAGGTATGGGGTCGATGTAATATGTACTACCATCATACATATTGTCAAAATTTTAGCGATAGCTTTCCAACCAGCCCCCTGCCTAAGTCAACCCTCCCTAAGGAATGTAATTGTTGAACACAAGGCATCAAATGGAGTTTAATCTAGGTCGATTTTTATGACAACCAGATGCAATGTAAGGGTTGACATTATTCATAGTCGCCACCATTCAGTAAGAAGTAAGCAATAGTAATAAGCAGTACGTATGTATATCAATAACGAAAATTACGTCAGAAATATTATAAATTGGAATACCAACATGGTTGGTGTAAAGATGTAGAAGCGTAAGGCATGAACTCGTAAAGTATTATACAATAATGTAGGTGTGCCGGATCGGCTGATTTCCCGAGGGACAAGCGGTCACACGCTCGCCCTTCGTAAACCATACCCAATTGAACATTAATACGTAATGAACATTATTTAGTAAACCTTAACTTACGGGCTGTTCCAGAATATATTTATCTTCTTATATTGGATTGAAAGCAACTGCGTGAAAACAGCTAATTAAGTTTTATACGAGAATAGTATCCTTTTTCAACCTAACGTAAATTTTATGCAAATACAGTCATTAATCTTTTATGCCCTGATGATGTTTATTACAAGAAGCTTGTTGAGGCTAACTGTAAATAATAAAATTCTCAGCGGGGATGAATACCTTTGGCTAAGAACTGCTTATCTGTAGTTGTAATATTGCATAGAGAGCCTACAGAGCGGTTGCGAGAAGCAGTACAGTCACGCTATATTGCCACGCTCACGTGGCGGCCAGGCGTGGCGCCGCAGGAGCTCTGTGCGCCCTTATTATTTTGAAGCGTAACTAGTTCTTTTATTATGGCACGTAATTGGATCAATTGACTAATGATAAATGACGTGAATGCATTTTTCGTAGTGTGAAAATAAAGAGAGTATGGTACCTTAACACTATAATTATGTTCCAAATTTAAACTTTACTATTACATTCTGTTATTATTATTTCATTATATTACATTCTGTTCTCTCTGCCTACCCTGCAAGCGATATGGCGTGATGATATGTATGTATGTATGTATTACATAATTATATTTCATAACAGTCAGAAATTAGTTGCTCTAACATACTTCAATTCGATTACGAGCGAAAAATGATTGTCACAAATGGGATTCGAACCCACGTCTATTGGAAATCCGTTCCAATCTTGCTGCCACTTACACCACTACACGTCTCCTTAAAAAGACGAAAATATAATGCGATGCGAGAATTGAATATCCTACAATAGTTCACGGTGGTGTAGTTGGCAGCACGATTGGAATGGATTTCCAATAGGTGTGGGTTCGTATCCCACTTGTGACAATAATTTTTCGCTCGTAATCGGGTTCTTATAAATAATCAAGCCTATTAAATGCTAAATTTCAATAATTTTAATATTTCCATTCATCTTCCAAGTTATTAGTCCCACGTAATAGTGTCGTTATAGCTTTTTGCTCGATTCATGAATCGAAACTCACTATCTCAGTAACATATTGCATGTACATGTAATTGTACATTTATAAACCCGCTACTGGGAAAATGGAGATGAGTTTTCGTTCTACTTAAGTTTCAATCGGTTCATTTACAGGTTTTCAATTTCCTATATATGAGTTGTGCTAAGGTGTTAGGAATATACTCGTATATACGTGCAATATACACTAATTATAAGCTCTGGACTTATTAATGTGATGAATAAATTACAATAATTGTTGATATTCTATTACACTATTACTGTTGACGATACAGTATCAAATTCAATACAATTTTGTATAACAAAAAATTCAAAAAAAAAAGGTATGCGTGCTGATTTTGATTGCCGAATCTTCTTATTAGACCTTTGTTCGTGGAATTTCACCATTAGTCGAGTTTCAATCTGTTAATAAAATGTTTAAATAAATTATCCATGTGGTGACTGAGTAAGAATATAAATCACCACCCCCTATTTTACCCGTACGTGTTCGTAAGAGACGACTAAGGAATATAAAACGTATATAACATCTATGCAAGAGGAGGAAAACTCGAAACAAAAACCTATACTAACACGTCTGACCAGCGTGGTATAGTAGGTTAACTTCCCTGCCATTACGGAGGAGTCTCGAGCCCATCAGTGGGGCATGTATTTTCTTTTTTGGCGGCAGGCTACGGTACGTCAAACCCCGCTATTTCGTCCGGGGGACAGGAAAAGCGGCGCAAGACTTCGTAGACCCGCCCTAGTGGGACATATATGAGCTGAAATGATGAAATGATGATGATGTTGAATAAATTGTTTATTATACATATATATCGATGTTATTATTCAACAATTTAAGATATATAAAATTCATAATATGTACTTGAGTATTCCAAGTGACATTTTGCATTACTATAATTTGAGTTTGATTTTCAAGTCTAAATTATCATTGTCATCATCATTCTCTTGCTCTTATCCCAATTCTTTAGGGTCGATGCAATATCTACTCCTCTTGCATCTTACATATTGCAAAAGTTATTGGCAATAGTCTCATTAAGAGCCGCCTGGCTGACGTCAACCCTGCTTGGTAATGTTATTGTTGACCAAACGGCACCAGGTGCAGTTGACGCAGGTCGATATAAAGTGCTTAGTCATCTTTTACGATATCCACGAGTGACTTAAGGGTTAATAGTATTAGTACCCGCTGCTACATAGTTTCATTTACTACCACTAGATTTAGTATTTTTCTTTTTTACTTATAATGAAACCGCTACAAATATTGTTAATAACAAATACACTCTACTCAAATATTCAACTACACATCACAGAATTCAACGCACCACACAAAATAACAGATACAATTACGTAATTAATGCAGATTTTGATACAATTCCTATTATGTATTTGCAACATATTATAGAACCACCGATCATCACCGTACATAAAAATAATCAAATCTTTTCATAACGTTAATCAAATCTTTCAAGAAATTGACAGCATTTCAATTGCAGACTCTTATAAATGTTCCCCAGAATCCTGCTAGAACTTTTCTAGTGAATTTTTTAATGGTCTACGAATAAAACACATAAACATCAGAAGTATAAATAAAAATTAATACCAATTTGTTTCAATGTTATCCTTAACGAAGATTAAATTTGACCTTATATTTTTTACAGAATGCTGGTTACAAGTTTCCGGACCTATACCTATTTTACAAGGCTACACATGCCATCATACACTAAATAATACTATAAAAAATTATGGCGTTGTGATTTATGTAAATAATTCATTATCTCACACTACACAGGAACCATCGATTTTAGATGCCAACTGCCTAATTTGTTGTTGTAATAATACAAAAATTATATCTATATATCGTTCTCCATCATATACAAACCTTAACAACTTTTACTCTAGTTTAACTCGAATATTAACATCGTGTAAAGATCAAAAAAATGTTATACTCATAGGCGATATAAATATTGATATTAAGTGCGACTATAGCGATCGCCACGCCAATGACTATCTAAATTTAACAGCTATGCTTGGCTTATTACCGGCACACTTTGAACCAACATGGAATAAAAATTGCCTCGATCATATTATGATTAATACCAAATTACCCGCTAGGGTTATTTTCCTTGATACACACATTACAGATCATCTACCCATAGCTTTATTCTTGAAATTAAAGAGATATACCGCGCCCTACACAGAGAACGTTTCGCTACTATATGACTGCAAAACAATTAAAAACTCTATAGATAATTATGATTTCAGTGCAGTACTAAACACAATCGATCCTAATGCAACTAATCAACTAATTGCCAGCGTTCAAAATATCATATCCAAATACAGCAAGACCGTTAAAATCTCAAACACTAGAATACTTCTCAAGCCCTGGATGACATTGGACTTACTTCGTTGCATTCGTAATCGTGACAAAATGCATAGACGCGTTCAAAAACTGCCGAACAATATCATACTGAAAATATCATACACTCGGTACCGCAATTTCTGCAATAAACTACTCAAAAACTTAAAACGTACATACGAGAACGAAGCACTTCGAAATGCCAAAAATAACCCTCGAGAATTATGGAAAGTAATAGGATCGATCACTCATAATAATAATAAAAAGACTCAATCCTCAAATACCTAGTTAACAAGTGTTGCTGAACCTACCGTATTGTTAAATAAGACAAATACTTATTTTGTCAACGTTGGTAAGATTCTTACTTCAAAACTAATACATCCTGCAAATCCTAATCATACTACGTCTATTTCAGTGTCACCACTAAGCTCTCTTGTCATAAGTCCTATTGATGAAGATCAAATTAAGCGCATTATTCAAACTCTTCGCAGTAATTGTGCAACTGGTTGGGATAACATACCAACAAAAGTAATTAAACAGTCATCTAATGCCCTTGCTTCTAGTATAACACACATCTGTAACTGTGTTATAAATTCTGGTACTTTCCCTGATGCTTGTAAATACGCGGTGGTTCATCCAATATATAAAAGTGGAGCCAAAGATGACATATGCAACTACCGACCAATTGCAGTTCTCAGTTCTTTATCAAAAATAATAGAACGAATCATGAATAATAGCCTTATAGGTTTTTTATTAAAGAATAAACTAATAGCTTGCAATCAATACGGCTTCAGATCCGGAATGTCAACAGAGGATGCTGTGATTGATTTTACAAATAGTCTAGTTGACAGATTGGATAATAAACAGAAATGTTACGGTATATTCTTGGACGTGAGCAGGGCTTTCAATACTGTAAATATCGCTAGACTTTTAGACAAATTGGAGCTAATGGGAATACGTGGATTTACTTTAAAACTGTTTAAAAGTTACCTAAGTGGACGTAGTCAACATGTTAGGCTTAGTGGCTTTAATAGTACAGCAGAAAATCTAAGCTGTGGTTTACCACAGGGCAGTATCTTAGGGCCTACTCTGTTCCAGGTGTACATGAATGATCCGCCGAGCGGGCCACCGAAGACAAAAATCGGGTACCGGTGGCCCGCTTGCACGGCGAAGAAGAGGTGCTTGCAGGGTGGGTCAATGGGGTTGCGCGCCGCCTCTTTCGTCACCCCGGACCGACTTGGCGGGGTGCGACGTCCATGGCCCACGGCAAAAAAAAAAAAAAAAAAAGGTGTACATGAATGATCTCTGTTCATTGCCGTTATTTAAATGTGATATCTTTGCTTATGCTGATGATACTGCTCTTTCAGTGCATGACAGTGATTGGGTAAAATCTAAGCGAAATACAGAACACTCTTTGAGAACGATAATAGAATGGCTAACAACTAACTCTTTAATTCTTAACGTTACAAAAACTAAAGTTATCCAGTTTTGTCCACAAAATTCGCTGATACCCACCACCTACTTCTAAGCAAATAATAGCTCACATGTGTCAAAATAATACAAAATGCGATTGTGCATGTATTCCAATGACTCAGAGTCTTAAGTATTTGGAAGTCAATATTTCTGAGCGATTGGACTGGCGAGAACATGTTGATACCCTCTGTTCTCACGTAAGGAAATTAATGTTTGTATTTAGAGAGCTGCGACATTCTGCCGACTTAGAAACAAAGCTATTGATCTATCGTTCTCTTTGCGAATCTATAATCACATACTGTATCCCTATATGGGGAGGAACATTTAAAACAGTAATGCTATAACTGGAACGAGCCCAACGAGCAGTGCTCAAGGTTATGGGTGGATTAGCAAGAGAATATCCTACCAACCAGTTATATTCTGACACTAAAGTCCTTACTGTTAGACAACTTTACATTTTGCGATCTATAATACAGAGATAGAGTTCTCTGGCACTCTGTTCTCTCTGCCTACCCTGCAAGGGATATGGCGTGATGATATGTATGTATGTATGTATGTATAATACGAAGACACTCTAAACTAACTCTTGACTCGAAGTTAGTTAACCAACGGACGAGTCACCCTATATTCAGGATACCCACGTGTCGTACTTCTCTCGCACAAAGACACTTTCGTATTCAGAGCGCTCGCCTATACAACCTTGTTCATAAAAAAACTTTCCATATACAAACTCACCTTACATAATTTGAAGAAAAGAACTAAAATGTGGCTTCAATCTCTTACATATGAGGATACTGAAGATGTGTTAAAAACTGTATCATAAAAACATCCCTTTTTTTTACTATCACACAAACATACACACACGCGCGCACACACGCACGCATACACACAGACGCACACACCCACGCGCACACACGCACGCGTACATACACACACACACACACACATACACACACACACATACACACACACACACACACACACACACACAAATGCATAGTACACACATCGACCGAAAAGAAAAATTGTTATCCCATGCTCGCATACGCCTATGTTTACACCACACACTATTCTTCATTCATTTTAACTTATTTTGTATTTACTACCTACAAGATTAATAATTGTACAATTTGTTTTGATGTATATAATATATATGTACCCACATCTATTAAGAGGGCGCTGACTTTTGTAACACAGGTTTACTACCTAGCACATAAGTCAGAGACTTCACACATAACATGTAAAATTTAAAGAGAAAATATATTTATTATTTATTAAAAATCCTAAAAAATCCTATAGTACAAATCCAGCTATGAATATACAAGGTGGAGATGTCAATACGATAATAAATGAAAACACCGGCAATACTAGTGTATATGACTATTTTGAAACTATCTAAAAAGTCCTCAAGCGCAAATTAAAAAAAAATTATTCTAACAAACTTTTTATCATAAATATTGAAACAAATTAGAACATCGTTTGTAAATATTAGCTCACTGACCTGTAATCCGACTGAATAGGTACTCTTTCATTTGCCGCGTGCTTTAGGTATTTTTAATTGTCTTATCTAAGTCTGATGACGCAGTTTATATGGATCTTACGGGTCAGGAATAAGGTACAATATGCATTAATTTGTATTGCGTTTGGCAAAGACTTTAAGTGGTAAACTGGAGATATGTAGGTACCTACCTTCATATTTGTTTATACCAATACGGCGCGAGAGGTCTATGACCTCTTAGTGATAGCCTAATAATTTTAATTTTTAATACAGAGTGTAGAAAATGTTAATAATACAAAGTAATGTGCTGTGGCTAAACTATACGACATACTGTATTCAAAGTTTGTATACAGGCTGAGCAAGTCATCAGATACACTTAAATTAAAATTATTGTCGTATGGTCGTTTCCACTCTGTATAATCTTTGTCTGGTTAATTATTAGTCTCTCTAACCATCACATAATCGACATTGAAGGCTGTTGTTTTCCTACCAAGTAGAAAAGTTGTCAGTGATAGTACAGAATTAATTTTTAAATAGGGCTTAAGTGGCAAAATATGTTATAATTTTCACAGAAAGCCGGCTTTTTCACATCTAGGTGACCTACCTCGAAACTATGTGATATTTACAAATACTATTTAAAAATCGTAATATAAAGATGCGAAAGTAACTCTGTCTGTCTGTCTGTCGCTCTTTTATCCCAAAACTACTGAAGCGATCTAAATGAATTTGGTACATAGATAGTCTGGAGCCTAATAAAGGACACAGGCTACTTTTTAATACAAAAATGGGTGTAAAGGAGGATGAAAAGTTGCAAGGAAGTATCGTAATTTTTAAAGCCAGAAGCTTGAAACTTATTTTTAGGCTATTGATTAGATATAAATAAATCATCATCATCACAGCCCATAATGTCCCACTGTTGGGCTCGGGCCTCCTCCGTAATGGGAGGGAAATTAACCTACTATACCGCGCTGGTCAGACGTGTTGGTTTTGTTTCGAGTTTGCCTTCTCTTGCATAGATGTTATATGCATTTTATATCCCTTAGTCGTCTCGTACGGTCACCCACGGGTATGATATGGGGTGGTGAATAGTATTCTTACTCCGTCACCACACGAAAAAATAAATAAATATGGCATTAAAATTTTGTAAAAAAATTACCCTTAAGGGGTAAATAAAAATAGGGGATGAAAATCTTTAGGAAAGTAACCTTTTACGCGGGCGAAGCCGCGGGCAGAAGCTAGTAATATTTATATGATAACTTTATCCTAAGTGCTATAAAACGTCGATTCTGTGATCAAAAAACAAACAGAACAAATTAACTTCTTTTATTACAAAAGAAAAGTATATTTAAGCCTCTTATCTCACAAACCTTGAGGCAAACATGTTTCGTCCAGTTATGACACTCCAATATATTTACATCTTCGGGTAAAATTACATTAAAAATTCAAAATACAAACCTGTATATATCGTAGGTAATCTCGAACATTCCAAAAGCACTAAGCGCCATAGATAACAAATAACCGAGTAGCTTCTATCTATAACACAAGTATTTGAACACAGCTATTGAAAGCATAACATACCTGCCGATGCTAGTATTTATGGCCACCAGTTACGAATACATTAACAATATCTGAATATGTACAGCAAATTAATACTAAATATACAATTAGTGTATGTAATATAAGTAATTATGTCGTGTATATTAATAACACTTAAATATTCATCATTGTGAATAAATAATTCGACCGGATAAAATGAATTACATTGTAATTTTAATGGCTGGTTACAAATAGAATATTACAGCTGTATTAATATTTTAAGTCTTGTTCATGAATATTTATTAATAGTTGCAATATATACTATAGCCAAGTTGCGACACGTACGCTTCTTTTCACCAATGAATTTAGAGTATAATCTATATGACACATGACATGGTTGATTGATTGATGTTGTATGTCATTGAACATGCAAAATTATGATTAAATCGATTTAAGAGTTACCTAAAATTTAGGTATTGTAGATGAAAACTGCCTAGATAAATGTTTGAAATGCAAAATATCACAGTTAAATCTATTATCCTGTTTAATGATACTTGATATTTGAAAAATAGATTATGATCTATTTTGTAAACAAATAAGTAAATACACAACACATAGGACAAAAATATTAATGGCAATATTAGTACATCAAACATTTCACTGTTATTTATCACAATTTATTATATACAGAATTTACTATGACATACACATAATCCTATAATTTCTCACGTACGCCGTGAAATACCAATAATACTTTTCATAGATTCACTCTTACACTTATTTGATAACTAATATTAAACTAAAGACTATTCAACCCTGTAAAATAAGTTTAAACACATATATCTAAATATAGCTCTAGATGAATAAAGCACATTTTAACTGCTTATTATGACTTTGAAACTAAAATGCGAGTTATTATGATTTTGAAACTAAAATGCGGTCATATTTGTGTTTTTTGTAAGAAATTTCTTGATGAACACTACAGAGTCTGAATTTTGCCCTCCAATCCATACTAATAGACTTATACGCTAGATCTATGGATCTTGAAGAAAAATATATATAATTATAAATATATAAAAGTAAATATGTATTTGTGCGTTATCTATGCTCTCACAATTCATTTATCTGTTCAGTTAACTCTTTGAAGAGCTATAGCTCAGTGTCAACTTTTCAAAAAAGCTCTGTAATATATAGTTAATCTGTATTACCTGTAGCTTTAACGCGTAAGTATAAAAATCATGACACATGCAATTAATGCTAGATTCTGTTAGTATTAGATAACATTTGTAGCCCGGCTTGGCAGCTGGAGTCATTTAAATTTCAACAACTAATCTATACCATATAATTATAATCTGGTATCACTTATATTGCAACCACTAATCTATATCTTATATTACCTTTACCATTAATTTCTGGATGGACGGATTTCCAATAGGTGTGGGTTCGACTCCCACTTGTGACATCATTTTTCGCTTCATAATCGGGTTTTTATAAATAACTAAGCATATTAAATGCTAAATTTCAGTAATTTGAATAACAAGGTTGTGTCATCGTTTAATACAATTCTAACTGCAAAGTTTGAAGTATTAAGCCCATAAAATGTGTAAACATTGTCGGGTAGATGGCACACGTCTCCTTAAAGACGTTAATATAATACGAAACGAGATTTGAATGTCCTACAATAGTTCCCGATGGTGTAAGTGACAGCACGATTGGGACGGATTTCCAATAGGTGTGGGTTCGAATCCCACTTGTGACATCATTTTTCGCTTCGTAATCGGGTTTTTATAAATAATTAAGCATATTAAATGCTAAATTTCAGTAATGGGGACTATGCATGATATTTTTTTATTTTTTTAAACGTTTCTACTAGTTATTACATTACCAAAAATAAATATAACACATCCAAAATATAAACCATTAAGCTAAAAAAAAATATTAAAATCACTATCATTTTTGGGCGATAAAAACGCGGCTATTATGGCGCGCTTCTGTGACGTCAGAATACACACACATGTTGGATGTCATTAACGAAATGGTTGGTTCACGAAGTTATTGAAAATTAAAAAAGGGAGTGTAAAGTCAACTTATTACCATGGAAAAGAACAGAAAACCGTTTTATAAATATTGTGTCGTTCCTATGTGCCAAAATATTATCAAAACTGTACCTAACAAAGTATATTTCTTTATGCCGAGAAATGTAATAAATAAGAAAAAATGATGCAAGGCGATGAGAAAAGACAATGTGTTGTGTTTGAGCAGTTTATACTGTTGTGAAGATCATTTTAACGTAAGTAAACACGTTAGAGAAGTGATGAAGTACATAAAATAATCATTTTTCCTTAATTACATGCACATACTTGTTTTGTTAACAAACTTCGAAGTACACTACCTAGTTTACGTAAAGTTCTTAAAGATATATTCTCAATATGTAATAGGTACATGGGTCTAAAAGTTATATATGTTTAGTCATCTATGATACCTATGAATGAAAACATGTAACTTATTAGAGTAAGAGAAAAGTTTGAAATTATTTATTATTCATTTTTCTATTGGGTTTCAGATACAGAGAATTATATGCAATACAAAATAATGGCATTAGAACAGGGACAAAAAGTGACGTTTGTTAAGTCTCTCATTCACAAGGATTAATACTTGAACACAGAAAACTAATAACTCATGAAATAACTGGGTAACGATAGAAAATAATCACTATAGAAACGCCTTGATACCAGAAGACTCGAGTGTACGATGACGTCACGTCAAGACGTCAAATTTCTAAAACGCTACGCGATTGGTTGTTCAACAACCAATTGCGTTGCGTTTTAGAAATTTGCGAGTGAATTTCAAAAAAGCCGATTTTTGATAATTAAATTTCACTATTAAATAATGATGAATTTCAAAAATAATTGTATAGGTATGTTATTTAAGCAATAAAGATTACAAAAAAAAAATATTTTGTTCATTTTGGAGTCACGTGCATATTCCCTATTTGAATAACAAGGTCGTGTCATCGTTTAATACAATTCTAACTGCAAAGTTTGAAGTATTAAGCCCATACAATGTGTAAACATTGTCGAGTAGATGGCACACGTCTCCTTAAAGACGTAAATATAATACGAGGCGAGATTTGAATGTCCTACAATAGTTCACGGTGGTGTAAGTGGCAGCACGATTGGGACGGATTTCCAATAGGTGTAATCACTAATCTATATCTTATATTACCTTTACCATTAATTTCTGGATGGACGGATTTCCAATAGGTGTGCGTTCGACTCCCACTTGTGACATCATTTTTCGCTTCATAATCGGGTTTTTTATAAATAATTAAGCATGTTAAATGCTCAATTTCAGTAATTTGATCATCATTTGCCTACTCTTATCCTAATTAATTAGGGTCGATGCAATATGTAAAGTTATTGGCAATAGTTTTATGACCGATCGCCTGCCTGACGTCAACGCTTCTTAGGAATGTAATTATTGTTGACCAAACGGCATCAGGTGGAGCAGACCCAGCTAGATATAAAGCTCTTAGTCGTACCCACGAGCATAATAAGGATTGGTAGTATTCGTAGCCACTACCACACAGAATTGTTGCATAATAAAGTATCTAAGAATTAATACATTAAAATTAAATTAAAGAACTCAATATATTTTTTTGTGTTTATCATTATATATGTTTAAATATAATAATACAGGATCATAATAATTCATACTGGCAATCACAACATTATTCGAGGACGTCATAATTAACTGCAATCATTTAAGCATTAATTTATTTAACTACCTGTCATATTCAATCTACAGCAATACAGCTTGGTTAATGAAGTGGAATTAATTATTACTATAATAGCACTCCAACATGATCACGCCTCTATCGAAACGCGGTCTAATCGCTTCGGAATAATTCTATATTTTTACAATAATATTTAAAACTTAAATAGAGGACTGATATCTTTTTTTTTTTTGCGGTGGGCTATGGACGTGGTGGCGCCCCGCCAAATCGGTCCAGGGCGACGGAAGAAGCGACGCGCAACCCCATAGACCCACCCGGCAAACACCTCTCTTCGCCGTGCGAGCGGGCCACCGGTACCCGATCTTTGTCTTCGGTAGGACTGATATCTTCAGAACAGTTGACTCGATTTTAATCTTTCTTTCGCTTACAAAAAGCTACATTTTCTGATGTTGCATAGGCTCCTTTTCATCCTGGGAGCATATGTCATATCCGCTTGTGATAATATTTGCAAATTGCAATCTGCTGAAAACTCCAAGAACAATATATATTTTATATGAGACACAAGATTTAATTCGTCCGTTGATTCGACTGCAATTCGTATGTCAATCGATAAACTTAAAAACAACCTTTTTTTACCATTTTAATAAACTCGAAGACTTTGCTATCCCCAAACCCAGTTCTATACCACTACTAACTTATTACTAACAAGATAACAACTATCTAGGATTTCAATTCGTTTAACAAGCCATCGTATATAATAAAACATCGTCCTAGAATATAGGCAAAGTTATTCATTCATCTCAGCCAAAATACATCCCACTGTTGGGTTCTGGCCTCCCCACAATCGGAACGAAATTAACCTACTGTGCCACGCTGATCAGACGTGTTGGTTAGGGTTTTATTTTGAGTTTTCCTTCTCTTGCACAGGTGCAATATGCATATTATATCACTTAATCGTCTTTTACTATACCCACGGGCAAGAGAAGGGGGTGGTGAATTGTATTCTTACTCCGTCACTGCACGGAAAAGCGAAATAATCAAAGGCATTTATATTTTACAACGTTTTACTTAAGAACGTGTTAGGTGTCGATATCAGTTTTTTCTATAATATGAGTTCAACGTTCGGTTTTTTCTATACGTAAACGTAAAACGTAAACGTAACGAAAACTATGAGTTTTCGTTACGTCATAAATACATAAACACCCAACATTTTATACAAACAAAAATGGATTAAAATATATACGAATAATCTTTACCCACACACAGTATTTCAAATTTTAAAACTAATCTGAATTCGATCTAAAATATTTGTTCTCTATTGGATGCCAATTCACTGAAATCCATTAAACCTTTCCGATTGCCACTTTATAACTTGTTAACTAGAAAGGTCTGGATTGGAAGGATCTGTTACTTAGCACGTATCGACCAAATATAACGAATAGGGCTACCCCAATTGTGAAAATGGTAATAACTGCCGGATGTGAGAGAAATAAAATCGATCGTTTAAGCTCTGGGAGCTGCATATGAAACTACTACTATATATGTATGACAAATGAAGACAGATAACCCTTGTAATAATTAAATAAATAATAATTATTATTATTATTACTACTATCTTGCTGATTATATACTATATTATTTAAAAACATGATATAAAATACATTCAACAATATTTTAGTAATATTTGTAATGTAAAAATTATGTCAATTAAACATATTATTTTTTACGAAAAAGCATAATTAGCCTCGGTATCAAAAGACTAGTATTCAAATCTTTTGGGTACGAACCCATAGCATATAACTCAGACTATTCAGAGGTAAGTATATGTGTTTTCGCTCTTAAATTAATTGCTATCACGTGCCAAATTATTAATCACCATCAAACGATGAAGAAAACACATAACTTTTTTCCAATGTGCAAAATCGAAAAGCGCATTAAAATTTGAAATAAAACTATTATACTGTTACGGATTCTATCACGTTTGTATTTGATTTTTAATTTCCCGACGTTTCGAACACTTTACAGTGATCATGATCATGGGAGGACTGATCACTGTAAAGTGATCGAAACGTCGGGAAATTAAAAATCAAATACAAACGTGATAGAATCCGTAAAAGTAGTTTTATTTCAAATCTATATTACACATTTCGTGGAAACATTAAAATCATTATAGCGCATTAAAACATCATCATGGATCAACGTTGTCGTATTCAATCTGTGACAATTAATATGGGAGGTCAATTACTTCAAATATCATGACGATTAGCCTATTCCTTTAATATTGTAATCTCTTTATGATACGGAGGCCCGGTGGCAGTCGCTTCGTAAGAAAATATTATTCTACCCAAAATGCTTATACACATACACTGAAAATACCACCTCAGCTCTATTGAGAACATTGTTATTGAAGGATGATGGTATATGTATATTTATATATAAATAAAACCCATATTATTTTAATTGCGCTTACGATTCCTAGTTTGTTAAATAATCCTTTGGCTATACTAACAACTTGTGACACTTGACATATATTATATCATTACATATATTAAGAATACAATGAGTCACGGCCCCTTTCTTGCCTGTGGGTGTCGTTAAATTTGACTTCACGGTCACCAGAAAAATGGCTAACAGCACTCTTCTGGGTAACTTATAACACAATCTGCGATGGTCAAACTGCCTGCCAAGGTTGATGATTACACATTTATACATTTTGGTTGACATTATCACCCTACGTGGGGAGGCCTATGTACAGCAGTGGATGTCAGATTGATTGATGATAATAATGTTAGATGCTGATATATTACTAAAACAATTTTTTAAGATCTTTTGTCGAGCAATAATCAAAACTAATTTGGCAAATTCAATATAGGAAGAAAAATAATGATTGTTAATGATTTCTAATGTTTACACGAGTATTACACGTTTAAATTTACAACTACTTTTACGGATTCTATCGCGTTTGTACTTAATTTTTAATTTCCCAACATTTCGAACACTTTACAGTGATCATGGTCACGGGAGGACTAAGGTCCAAAAAGTCATAATTATATAAATAACGATGATTTGATTGACTAAAAATCAAATACAAACATGATAGAATCCGTAAATGTAATTTTATTTCAAATAATGATTGTTTTTTTTTTATATGTACATAGAGAGTTGTACTCTATTTATTATTTTCTGAGAAAGAAAAACATCATCTATGCAATATAAGAGTGTGACTGCAGTACAAACTAGTTTTATAAATATATCATGTAAATCCTTTGTAGATATACACGCAACGCCGACTGTCAGTGAATATTCGGTATGCTCGTGTACTGCAAATATTCTAATTTCTAGTGAGCTTTTAAACTGACTTCGTGCAAACGCCCGCGAGCGCTGGCATAAAAGAAATAAAAAAAAAACAGATAGAACTTTGTCGGATACGGTGACGATGCAAATGAAATATATTTCAATAGAGATGAACGCGTATGATTTTCCAATATTACTGCAATAGGTACTATACAGATATCCTAAGTAGAGACCTCCAGTGTCGAGTGCAGTGGGTTCAATTATGAAGTTTTGTGCGATTTGCAAAGAGATTTTTAGGTATAATTTTTGTTGTCA
This sequence comes from Lymantria monacha, assembly GCA_905163515.2. NCBI lineage: Eukaryota > Metazoa > Arthropoda > Insecta > Lepidoptera > Erebidae > Lymantria > Lymantria monacha. Next base: position 38,183,380 of record LR991081.1, read on the forward strand.
CGTACGTCAAAGAATAGTCAAGGTGGTCGGCCCAATGGGGACGGTATATGGTGATTTATGGGGTCACGCACCACCTTTTCTTCGCCCCGAACAGAACGAACGACGCATTTCCAGACCATAGCTTGTCAAAAAAAAAGAATATATTTTGTCAGTCAATTGTGATTTATTGCTTACAAACAATAGTTTGTAGACTTTTGACGGGAATTTGAAAACGTCATGTGGTGCTCTTGTATTATATTCGATATCTTGGTGTTTTAACGTGTTATATTAGATAATTTTGATGGCATTTTATGTAATATGAAGCGGCGGAACTACTGGGATGTAGTGAATATCATATAAAAGTGCTTTACAACGTTTTCGTTTTCCATCAAAATTCCCACAAGATACCATTAACAGTGTGGGCATTGCACTGTTAATGGCGATATTTGACTTAGACAGACTAACTTGAAAGACTAAAAACGTGTAAATATTTATAACTTGACACTGGCACCAATAGCTCGTATATGTAGCTGATTGCCAATACATAAGAAGAAGAAGAAGAAGAACAATAGTTTGTGACAGCAAAGACAAGTCATTATGTTCAAACTTTCTTGATTCACCCGTCCAGTATTTTATTTTTATTTATTCATTATCATTATCAACTCAACTCATATACGTCACAATGCATCGCTCGAGCCTCCTTCGCAATAGAAGAGAAATTGACCTACCACACTACGTTGATTAGATGTCATGGGTATAAGCTTTTATTTCAAGTATTCCTGCTCTTAGATTAGTCATATTTGCGTATTATCCTTTGGTCGTTTTTTTTACGATAGTAACGAGTAAGAGTAGGAGTTGTGTATTGTTCTTACTCCTTATATTGTTTATGAGATTGCGGATCATTTAAATATCTTACAGTTATTATAATATTCGCATTAATCTAATAAAGAGACGATAATTGTATTATATCGAGTAACTTAAAATCAACTTTCGTGCATACATATACTATTCGAGATGCGTTTATATCGGTTTTTTTTTTTGGAGTTTATTGGAGTTTACTCCTTAAGGATCGATTTTCATATAAAGCGTCCGGTATGAGAAAAAATTGAGGAGTAAAATCTAGTGATCGAATGACCTCGTTACGTTTTTGTGCGCAACCTATTCTGCGCACCTTTCACTTTCTGACGTGAGATAATACTTCACTGAACAGTTTTAATAATTGTAAATAAAAATATATATATATATATATATTATTTTTAGTCAAATGAGCTTTTTTTGCGCCTATTTTGATAATCGTACTTAAGGAGTAAACTCCAGTCGTGCGTTGGAGCTGACACACACACACTTTTTTATATTTTTTTTTATTGCTAGTGATGGCAAACGTGCAAGCAGCACACCTGATAGTAAATGTCACTGCCGCCCATGGACCTTTGCAATAACAAGGTATATACAACAACAACAAGGTATATATAACAAGGTATATCTAGGCCGCTGCCTACTAATATAAACACCAAACCCACCCAAATTAGTCTTCCGGCTCTCTCGCTCATCGAACGAAGCATAATAGCAAATTGCCATTACTCATACGTCGATCTTCTGCGAGAGTGTAGTACTACCCCGGACGGACCGGCCCACGGCTATAGCGTGGTCCTACCACTATTAAAATTATACTATTAAAATTATACTATTAATTTTACAAGTGACAACGGGGTTACAAGTGCACAAACACAAACGATGTAGCTTAAACTACAGCTAAAATGACCACAATATCATTACCACAGGAAATGAGGTCGTAACTTTCATCACCATCTGCTAAATTAGCTGTGGTTACTGGATGGATGTTATTGCAAATGGAGGACAGTAGGAGCAGGTGTCTCACCGCAAATATCGCAACAATAAGTTGTGTCATGTGTGTAATTAGGAATAGTGTTATAAGAGAGCGCTGTGGTGTGAATGAAGAAGTAGTGACAAAGATAAAAAAAGGTATGCTGAGGTGGTTTGGACACGTGGAAAGAATAAGTGAAGAAAGGTTGACTGAACAAGTATACAAAGCGAGTGTGAGTGGGACGACTACAAGGGGAAGACCACGTCGTACTTTCCTGGATCAAATTGAAGATGTGTTAGTGAAAGGTCAGATTAAGAGTACGCGTAATCGTAGAGCATGCATGAAGACTGTGATGAGCGTGAATGAAGCGATGGAGGTATGTCAGGACCGTGGTTTGTGGCAATCCGTAGTCTCTGCCTACCCCTCTGGGAAACAGGCGTGAGGCTATGTATGTATGTATTAATTTTACCTAAAAGTTGATTATCGTGTAAATAGGTAGAAAGATTTGTTATCCAAAGTTCACTATCTTCTAGAAAATGCTTGGTTGGTACTAGATCAACGATTGTAACGGATTTGAATCACGATACCTAGGTATATGAACTGCACTTTTTTTTCTTTTTTTTTTCTTCGCAACGTGGTCCATGGATGCGGTCACGCCCCGACAAATCGGTCCGGGGTGACAGAAGAGGCGGCGTGCAACCCCATGGACCCACCCTGCAAACACCTCTCTTCGCCGTGCGAGCGGGCCACCGGTACCCGATCTTTGTCTTCGGTGATCACTGGATATATGCACTGAAATTAGCTTTATACGTCTTTGTCTCTATTTACATTAATGCTGAAATAATTATTGTTGCGATATTTGCGGTGAGACACCTGCTCCTACTGTCCTCCATTTGCAATAACATCCATCCAGTAACCACAGCTAATTTAGCAGATGGTGATGAAAGTTACGACCTCATTTCCTGTGGTAATGATATTGTGGTCATTTTAGATGTAGTATAAGCTACATCGTTTGTGTTTGTCCATTGATTTGGTTATTAGCGCCCGATTAATGGTAACGACTGGTTACTGACGGACAATGACTATTAAGACTAAAGAATATGAAGAAGTATTGACGAAGTGTCTAAACTATGAAGACTTGGCTTAAAGGTCTAAGTAACCAAGCCATAAACGCCAAAAAAAAAATAGTTTGTGTTTGTGCACTTGTAACCCCGTTGTCACTTGTAAGTTGAGTCTCCAAAAATTGTAGATTTGAAAGCAATTTGTTGTGGTAGGCCCACACTGTAGACAGATGCGGGCCGGTCCCTCCGAAGTAGTACCACACTTTCGCAGAAGATCGACGTCTGAGTAGTGGCAATATGCTATTGCGTTTCTGTCGGTGAGCGAGAGATCTTTTTTACTTTTACAAAACCTATGGACAAAAGAGAAGAGATGTTGAATTATAATCTTACTCCATCGCCACATATAAAGAGAAATAAAAGTTCATAAAACCTTATAAATCTTCATATTTGTAATATTTATAAAATGGAAATACACATATCTATAATTTAGGCAAAAACCTGCATATTTTTAAACATTAGGATTCTTCATAATAATTTTCCCTTATATAAAATTGAGATTTGTAAAACTGTGTGAAGTAAACTACATTATTAAATAATATAACATCAATGACAGCATTGTCCTCTACGTGAAATTACATTTTGCTAAACTTCTTAAAACTAAAATTCATTAATTCCATCGCTGGTGTGCGTTGAACAAAAATTTAATGTTATAACTTTATTATATTTAACTTCAAACATGCATACACCAAAAACGTTGACAACTTTTTTTTAAATATTTCGTACTCAAAGTGAGAATGACTGCAAATGACGTGTTTGAAATTTAAATAATTCTAGCTAGAAGCCAGGCTTAATATATCCATACCCGATATTCAAGGTTTATATTTATTTGGCATGCTAAACATTTTAATACATACCAACGTAGGTGACATATCCTTAAGATAAGATTCGCAAAAAAAAAAGTGTATGTGTACTTATGTACACGCGTTAGAAGTTATACTTCTTTGGCGTAACAAGATAAAAATCTTTTCAAAATTTTTATCATTCGCCTTATTCTACGTTTATAGAAAAAACGACACTAACAATAGAAAAATAGTACATTACTGCAGTGGCCAGCAAAGGAGGTATTGATGGACGAACGTGTAAATATAGGCCAAGGCGTAGCCGAGGCTCACATACGTAAGTCCATCAGTTCTTGTTGTGGCCAAGGCTTGTATAGTGCTTTTCTCAAATAATGCGCGGAAATTAAAACTGAGTAGTACTAAGTAGAACTGTATACATGACGAACAACGAACACCAATTTTATGTGCTAAAGGGTTCATTTGTTTTTTTCATTATCGAACAGGTTTCTTTTACAAGCCAGTTCGAAATTTAAATAAAACTCTGATAAGTTACTCTGATAAGCCTATTTAGTTGCAATATTTTGAAGTAACAAATCGTTCCATTTATAAAATACACGATAGATATGAATTTACATGTATATTTATTTGGCCGCTAAAACACGACAGATATGGATTTTCATACATTTTTTGCCAGCCGCTGCTCGCATGTATTTGGTCAGTACAGCAATTTCTATTTATCTGAAAGAAGGTTGTCAAAATAATGCTCAAATTTCCAAGCAGGTTTGAGAAAAGGTATTTAATACATTGAAAGTTTTATTATAACGCATTATCTAGTTAAATAAAGTGTGGTAAGTGCTGTGTGGTAGCAGATACGAATACTACCAATCCTTACTTTGCTCGTGGATGTCGTAAAAGACGACTATGACGCCTTATAATGACCTGGGCCAACTCCATCTGATGCCGTTTGGTCAACAATTACATTCCCAAGGAGGATTGATGTCTGCCAGGCGACCGGTCATAAAACTATTGCCAATAACTTGTACAATATGTACAATGAAATAAGAGTACATATTGTATCGACCCCAAGTAATTGAGATAAGAGTAGGAGAATGATGATCTAGTTAAATAAAGTTTATTTAAATATCACAAAAAAAAACTAAAATATTGACTATAGCTAACTTCAGGGTGGTCGGTTTTTCGTGACAGTGTGCGCGCGCATCATAAAAATGTACTCTCATCATTTGTCCTTAACGCGCCAAAAGAAGTATAACTTCAAAACTTTTAATTTTTTACATACATACATACATATCATCACGCCATATTCGTTGCAGGGTAGGCAGAGAGAACAGAGTGCCAGAGAACTCTATCTCTGCATACTTCACTCGCTTCCTCAACATTCATAATTCTCTTCATACACGCTCGCCGGTTTCGGAGACTCTTGACTCCACCTTCCTTCAGTATATGACCGATCACGTCTAGGTAGGTTAGTCTCGGTCTCCCTCGGTACCTACATCCTTACACTTTCGCATTGTATATCTTCTGAACCAGACGTTCGTTCAGCATTCTTTCCACATGTCCGAACCATCGGAGCATTCCCTTTCGCATCTTTACACCAATACTCTTTTTCATACCTACTCGCTCTCTTACGTCGTCGTTACGAATGCGGTCGGTCAGCCTAACTCCCCTAAGACCCCTTTCTTACAATCTTCTGTTATTGTGTCGACTAGGGTCTGCAAGTCAGTCGCTGACTGAGCCAGCAGGACTGCATCATCTGCATAAAGCAGAGCAGTGACCACTGAGTCGCCCATCTGGACTCCCACATTCATATCGTTCAACCTTTGGAGACATTTATCCAGATATATGATAAACAGCCTGGCTGACAAAACGCACCCCTGCTTAACGCCGATATTGACGTCAAACCAATGCGACATTCCATCATCCAGCCGCACACAGGCTCTACAGCCCATGTAACTGGACTGCACAGCCTGCAGCAGTTTACCGTTAATACCATACTCCGGTAAAATGTCCCAAAGTTCCTTTCGTACAACCGTGTCAAATGCTCTCTCCAGATCCACAAAACTGCAGAAAACCCTCTGACCTAGAGCCAGATGCTTCTCCACAATGTTGCGCAGAGAGAAAACTTGATCCATGCATCCCCTTCCGCTCCTGAAATCTCCTTGTGTCTCACACAGTAAACCATCGGACACCATCCTCATTCTCCTTTCAATAATTTTACCGTACACATTTGCTGCCAAACTGGTCAAGCTTACGGCTCTGTAATTTGCGCAGTCATAACGTGAATCCTTGTTTTTAAACAAAGGCACGATGACTGCGCTCTTCCAGTCCCCGGGAACCATTCCCGAGCTCCAACATAAATTGAGGAGCAACAGGAACGCCTCCCAGACACAGGAGCCACCAAGCTTGATCATCTCGGCAGACACCATATCAATGCCCGCTGCCTTACCATTTTTCAAACTTCTTATCGCCTATTCAACTTCATCTATACTGATGCCATCGGAGGACGCCGTTGTCGAATGTTGATCTACTAAACCACATGCAACACCGGCGCCAACCGTAGCATCCGCATACATATCGCCAAAATATTCACTCCATCGGCTTAATACGTTTTGTGTTTGTGTAAGAATGTCTCCACCTTTAGACCTTATTTTATTCATTCTGAAGGCTGACCAACCACCCCGAGACTTCTTCACCTCCCTCCAAAAGAGTTTGGTGTTACCCTCGAAGTTTTTAGTCAGCCTATCTTCTGCACTCATACATGCTCTATCACGTTTCTCTTTCACTAAGGCCTTGGTGTCATTCTTACATTGCCGATATATTTCTTTCTTCTGTTCAGTCATACTGTCATTGAGATTCAAAAAAGAGACATAGTCCAGCCGCGCTTTCTTCTTTTGCTCTACGGAAGCTGACACTTCCGCATCCCACCATGCATCACCATTTGTTTTTCTGTGCTTCTTTGAACTTCCACATACTTCTTTCGCTGTATCTACCATACTCTCTTTCAATACTCTCCAGCATTCTTCAATGTCCGATTGCGGCTGGCTTGCCATCGTCAGCCGTTCTCGGACACCCTCTGCATACTTTTCTCTTACACACTCTTCTTGCAACCTTTCAACCTTTATTCTTTCAAGCCCTCCGAAGTGGACACGCTCTCGCCAGTGCCTCCACTTTCTGAACAGACCACTAAATCTCGCAATAACGAGATAGTGGTCCGTATCGACTGTGGGGCCCCTGTAGACTCTTGCGTCCAATATTTTGCTTCGGAGGCGACTGTCTACCAAAATTAAATCTATTATACTTTTCTGTTCATTCCTTCTCCATGTATACATATGGATGTCCTTATGTTGGAAAAATGTGTTTGACACAATAAGGTTTCTCTCCATGCATACATCCGCTATGAGCCTACCTGCATCGTTCACTCTCTTATCACCAAATGGACCAAGTACGTCCTCATAGTCGGGACGCTTGGTCCCCACCCATCCGTTCAAATCTCCGCATACAATCACGCGTTCACTGGTTTCTGCCATATCCAGAACTTCCCTAACATTATCCCAAAACTTCTCTAGGTCTGATGCCACCGAGGATCCTACGGGAGCATAGCCTACAACCATGAATACCTTGGTGACACCTAGTTTCATACGGACCCAAAGAAGTCTGGGATCATACATTCCGTAATCCTTCACACCTGAGGCCAAGCGAGAGGACAACAGCACTCCTACCCCCATGCAGGCTCGATCGCTCTGTGGTACACCAGACCACAGAGCCATCCCGCCACCAGGAAGATCGCAGGGGTCGCTGCCCCTTCGCTTGGTCTCTGTTACACAGAGCACGTCTAGCTGTTTGTCCACCATGACGGATATCAGCTCGTGCAACTTACCTACCACACCAAGGGGGCATAGTCCGGAGCGTGCTCGTTCGCGTAAAGTAAATTAATTTTTTACAATGCATTTATTTGCTATAATATTGTTATATTTTATATTAATAAATGTATATTTGTTATTGTAACTTCATTCTAGCATCATAAGCTGCTCACGATAAAGCTACCAAGAATTATCACAGTCCCTCTTCAACAAAGCTTGATTTCTGTGTCAGTTTAGGCATATCATATGCAAAGAATATCAATGCAAAAGAATGTCGATATAAAACATTAACTAGTCTAACTAGAGTGATATAATAGGTCACCTTCCCTTCAATTGCAGAGGAGGTTTGAACCCAAAAGTAAAGGCAGTTACTTTTTTAGTACTAGCAAAGTTTAGAATTTAACCCAATAACTTTTAATAAGCTCAGATCTCTATCATCTATGTGCTTTTCACATCCTCTGCTGATAATAAGCCTTACCCACGAAGAGGGGATAATATCATAATTGCCACACTTTCAGGTAGACTGGGCAGTTCTATAATGGAATCGATTTCCACGTAAGCCCACTGTCTTACTCTCTCAACTGCGAGGTGGTTATCTTTTAAAAATAAAAATCATTTAAAATGTTCTCTCTAAATACCTATCAGTTTATATTATTTACGAACAAAAACTTTTTATTTAATTTGCGTGCATTTTATGCATCATCATCATCACAGCCCATAATGTCTCACTGTTGGGCTCGGGCCTCCGCCGTAATGGGAGGGGAATTAACCTACTATACCGCGCTGGTCAGACGTGTTGGTATAGGGTTTTTTTTCGAGGTTTCCTTCTCTTACATATATGTTACATGCATTTTATATCTCATACGATCACCCACGGGTAAGATAGGGGGTGGTGAATTGTATTCTTACTCCGTCACCACACGGATAGCATTTTATGCATATTATCTATATTTTATGACTAATAGCATGTCAGTTTTATGTGGTAATGTTTGAAATAAGTCATGGTAATATTAGTGTATCAGTTTGGAATAAAACGCTTTTGTCGTATCTTAACGATAAAAGATATATCGTTATTAGAAATGGGATAGAATAGGGTTTATTGTATACTAATAATTTACATTATTTACCTACTCAAAACTAACGTAATGGACGGTCTTATTGCTGAGAGCAATCACTACCAGACAAGTTTTGAATGGATTATTGCGTTAAGAAAATCATTTGTAAAATGTTACCTGCGAAGCCATTAATCTAAATTATATAATTAATTTAAAATAATTAAGGACTGTCATTAAATATAAATTTCAGTAATTTGAATAACACGGTTGTGTCATTGTTTAATACAATTCTAACTGCAAAGTTTGAAGTATTAAGCCTATAACAATATGTAAACATTGTCGGGTAGATGGCGCATGTCACCTTAAAGACGTAAATATGATACGAAGCCAAATTTGCATGTCCCACAATAGTTCACGGTGGTGTAGTGGCAGCACGATTGGGCTGGAATCCCAATAGGCACGGGTTCGAATCCCGCTTGTGACATTTTTCTCTTCGTAATCGGGTTTTATAAATAATTAAGCATATTAAATGCTAAATTTCAGTAATTTGAGATACCTAAATGATAATATTACACACTTAGATATAGCAATTGTAATATTAAGAACAATATATATCAATAACGTAATAATAAAATGCATAACAAAACCAGGATCACAGTAAATTACTGGAACTCCAATCAATTTCCAAACCAATTTCCAATCTAAGGCACATACTCTATGATAACAAAAGGTCAGATTAACCGCAATGAGCATTGATTGGAATACTGTTCATTGCTAGTCACCAACTACGGTACCTAATCTCTACAAACGGGTATGCACTTGACGTGTTATTGCGGTATTTGATTTGCCTAGAGGCTTTATACAGGCATCCTGTGACCATAAAGCAGAAGATCTCCATTTAAGCTTCAATAATATGCAGGTAATGTTGTGCTTCATTGTTAGGTCTATACGCTTTGATTTATAACAGTATTGAGGTTACGAAAAGGCCATTAAAATTCGAAATACACTTTGATGCAAATCACTCTTTGAAATTAGTTTCGTTATGTAGTAAAACAAGAACTTATATAAAATCAAAGAGACATTTGAGTAATTTGTTAATACGTAATGCACTGCACAAAGCCTTATCTAGCTATATAAATGTGTTATATAAATTATATGTGTTGATATATGAATATAGTTAAAAGAGTTTTCCTTTTATTTTTCGATTGTAAAAGTGACTATTATTGATAATCACTGTACGTCTGCTCAGATAGATTTAGTGATTTAAGTAGCGAACTCTTTTGGTGAAAATGATAGCCGACCTATGCGAAACAATACTCTGTGTGACAAAGAATTCTTAATAATCTAGGTGTGATTGCATTAATAGTAGGTTTTCTTTTTATTATTTTTGGTGGCAAACGAGCAAGAACACCTGATGGTAAGTTTTAATGTCACCCATGGACCTTTGCAATACCAGAGCTACAGCTAGGCCGCTACCTACTAATATAAATCCCAAACCCACCTAAAAAAATGGGCCTCCGTCTCTCTCGCTCACCGAACGAAGCATATTAGCACACTGCCACTGTTCAGGCGTTGATTTTCTGGGAGAGTGTGGTACTACTCCAGACGAACTGACCTGCGACTGTTGCCAGATAATTGTTGACAGTTTGGTCTTACTATTAATAAAAAATGTATTGGAAAATACCTCTTGTCAAAAATATTTATTTTAGTGTGGAAGATTGTGTTAAAAAGAATATTATATAGGTAACCTACGCCATCAAGATCAAATCTCTCAAAAGCAAAGTAAAAGCATTGATATAACTGAGTTGGGTACTGCCGATCCATAGACATGCCAAAAAAATCGCGTTATAAAGGCATCCACTTCCATCCATAAGTCTCATCAAGTTCCATCGAAGTCATAGTTGGACATAGCACTTTTCAAGGGACACAATGCCTTATCACTTAAGCGGCAATACCTCAACCAATTCTTAAGACTTCCACGGGTATGTAATGTGATGGTTACTATAGTCTTTAACCGACATTACACGGGGTTAAGTAAAAGGACAATTAAATAAGATATGAATGTACAATTTAATTATATATTTTTTTATAAGATTATCTAATAAGTTTTATTTAGTAGTAAGTAGTAATACGACCTTGTGTGGTTAATGAAACTAGTTTCATGTTTTATAATTCCCTTGGGAACATGACTTACGTTATTTTTGGCATGACTTACTAGGTGAGCGGCTTCAATTGATATAACTTTACTCTTTGGTAATTTGGGCGGTAACAAATCCGCAGAATATTTTTCTACCAAGTACCACGAATTCAAGAGTGTTTAGGTGAAGTAGAATAAAAATAGGTTGGTTACTCTTTGCATTTTTTGTCCAACATTACATAGAGTAATTATAATAAATAAAAATTACCAGTTGACCTGACACCTTTTTTTTTTGCACCACATCCATAGTCCACTACTATGGATGTGTTCGCGCCCCGCCAAATCGGTCCAGGGCAACGGAAGAGGCGGCGCGCAACCCCATAGACCCATCCTGCAAACACCTCTCTTCGCCGTGCGAGCGGGCCACCGGTAGCCGATCTTTGTCTTCGGTGGCCAGTTGACCTGACACCTAGGTTGGATAAAAATGACTAAAGGCAAAATTATCCGAAAACTAGCCTTCTAAGGACTCAGTACCTCCTTGACTCTGACAGATGCCTGGCCCCTGATATTATGTTAACCTATTTGTGTTTTATATTAATCCATAATCAAAGAAATATATTCCTATAATTATAATAGAACTTGTTAGTTTATAGCACAAATCTTTAAAAAAAATATTACTTACGCTGGCTACGTCGAACCAAATTTTGTCATTTTTCGTTTATTAAATTTTCACAATCATTTTTCCACAACCATTAGCACATTAATAGTTTATTGAAAAGCCAAAACGTCACAGTCAATTAAACAGCTCAGCAAATATGGAGAGTAACTCTAGTCAATATTGACCCAACATCGACTTAACTGCCCCTAATATTAACAAGTACTTAGCAACATTGAGAATTCTGAAGCAGAAACTTTTTAGGCGTTTACCCCATTATTGAATATAAATAATAAAATGTAAGAGATATAATAATAGCTATATTTTATCTCGCTTCAATATCGAATATATACGAAAGTAAGTATCCCTACGCCAGCCCTATACGAGTTGGAGCTTTATTTCGAATACTTTTACTTCTACCTTGTCTCTCTGCATCAAAAAAATTTAAATCGTATTCGACAATAGTTCCTATTTATGCCTAATTACATCATTACTTAATATATAATTTTATACTTTAACTTGTTATGCATAATATTCACATTTATTTATTAAAATCACTTGCATCTAATGCGTATACTGTATTAAAATATTTTACACCGCTTTATACACAAATTATCACGAAAAATATTTTTAACACAAAGTTTATAAATACATACATATATACCATCACGGCATGTCCCTTGCAGGGTAGGCAGAGAAAACAGAGTGCCAGAGAACTCAATCCTTGCATACTTCTCTCGCTTCCTCAACATTCATAATTCTCTTCATACACGCTCGCCGGTTTCGGAGACTCTTGACTCCACCTTCCTTCAGTACATGCCGATCTGATCTAGGTAGGTTAGCCTCGGTCTCCCCCGGTATCTACATCCTTTCACTTTCGCATTGTATATCTTCTTAACCAGACGTTCATTCGGCAAAGTATATATATGGAATATAAACTAATAAACATCACACTTATTTATCCCAATTACTTGGGGTGGATGCAATATGTAGAATCGATAATATATCGTACATATTGCAAATAGTTATTGGTAATAGTTTTATGACCAATCTGCCTGACATCAACTCTCCTTGGCAATGTTATTGTTGACCACACGGCATCAAATGGAGTTAACCCAGGTCGCTATAAAGCTTTTAGTTGTATTTTACGACGCCTACAAAAAGTATAAGTATCGGTATAATACAAACTATTAAATATTACCATGAATAAATATATTCACAAACAATACGTGTAATAAATAAAATAAGAGAAATAGCCACTCATTATTATACAAATAGCTTCGTTTTGCACACATATTTTTATTGCAGTGTCGTGTTTCTCGTTTATCCAAAAGAGGGCGTTTGGCACAACATTATTACAATTTATATCTATCTGCAGCGCTCGCTACGCTCCATTCATTACAACACACCAACTCTTCACACAGAATTATATACTCATTGATACAATTGTAATAACCCTTAAAGCTATATGACTTTGTGCCAACCGTATTTAAGTGAAACTTAAAATTAATAACTATTCTTATCAAGAACTAATAGCTATATACCTATTTCGAATTTATACTATAATATCCATATATTATAGCATAAATTCGAAATTTATATATACAAAAGGTATTTTTAAACGTAAAAAATCCAGATATTGTAAATCCGGCCGAAGAATTAGTACATTTCAGTGATAATAGGCAAGCCACAAAGCTTGACGAATAGGACCTTTGGGGAAAAGAGTTTTCAAATGACGTCCATCAATCGGATGAATTAGAGCAGTGCTGGGAGCACTGAGTGTGCCTGGTCTGACAATATTTTAAAATTTGCAGGGAATCCGATAGGATCATTCCAAGTGTTATTTTCGTTGGCAGTTGTCTGATAACGGACATCTACAAGCTGATGGATAAATGCATCGACTTATGATATACTTAGAGTCATTATATTATATTTATTATTATATTAAATTTCTCATCAAAATATAGAAAATATTTTATTCTACTTCATTTTTTAAAGACACCGCTCTGCACTAAAGAAATAATCTTAGCATTGGGAACTTTACAAACATGCAGTTAACGCAGGCAAATTACACCCAGACTCACAACAACACTTTGTGAATCGCAGAAAGTATTATCCTGCCTGGGAATTCAACCTACGGCACTTGCGCGGAAGGTACGGTATCTTAACCACTATGCCATCTATGCAATCAAATGTGTAGTCAAATATTATTCTAATACGCTTGCGGTGTGTAATAAATCATTAAATAAAGTCAATAATTTAAAGACTTCAAAAATAATCAAAAACATTAAAAGGAAAAAGAAAGAAGGTTTATTTATGCCATTGCATATTACAGTATTCAAGCAGCAAAGCACTCTACTACTATTAAATATCGTATTATTATTACATGAATTCGATTTTTTTTATTAATGTAATTCATGATAATACGCACGCGCATTATATTCACATATTTGCAGCAAACTGCTTACGGTCGCGGTAAACAAATTAAGGAAAATGTTGTTTACGGACACATATATTTGAACTCATTTAACGTGTAACGATGAATCCACTGGCAACTAATTAAATTTCAGTAAAATATATTTAAGAATTAGATTGCCTAATAGTTCTTATTGGTAGCCGTGTGATGACGGAGTAGGAATACAATTCACCACCCTCTTATCCCACTCTACCACCACTATCTTACCCGTGGGTGATCTGTAGAAGACAACTAAGGGATATGAAACGCATATAACATCTACGCAAGAGAAGGAAAACTCAAAACAAAAGCCTATTCTAACACGTCTAACCAGCGTCGTATAGTAGGTCGATTTCCCTTTCATTATGGAGGAGGCTCGAGCGTAACAGTGAGACATATATGAACTGAGATGATGATGATGATGAATAGATCCTAATGTATCATTTGATATTTGAATACACTTAGATGCTTAGAAAAAGACGCCGTTTAACACAGATTCAAATGTAATGACTAAAGACCGGATTATATGCAATTGCATATTTGCATATGCATTTGCATATTTAGCCTATTTTCAGCGGTTATTGCATATTTTACCTTAAAACTTGTGATGACGCATATTTTCCTTACATTTGCAATATTTCTGGGTAGGATAGTTAATGAAGGAATTAAATCTTACGTTATAGCCGGCTATACCGATTAGCCGTAGGGTGCTCAGATGCTGCTCCCTATATGATCAAGGCAGCCAAAGCCCTTCAAGTATTTTATCTCAATTTGATACATGTGACGTGCTTTGCTCATTGAGTACATCGACTCGTTGAAGACGTACGATCCACGTTTGGAAATGTAAATAAACAGATTTCGTCAACAAAGAAAGTGTTCCTTAAGGCACCTGCTCGCATTAATGCCTATAAAGAAAAGCTGCCAAATGTCCCTCTACCTCCTGAACCATTGGTAACTCGATGGGATACGTGGATCGAAGCTGTATTATTTTACAATGAACATTTCGAGGACATCAAAGGTATAATAAATGACTTCGGTAGTGCAGAAGCAATGGTAGTTTGTCAGTCTAAGGATTTTAACGATTCTGATATAAAAAAACATATAGCAATAATTTGCCCACACATCTACGACTATTAAAAAGCTTGAAGCTCGTGGCTTGGCGCTAAATTAATCAATTCAATTACTGAATAAAATCCGTCAAATGAACTCCACATTGCCAGATGTGTACCCGTGTAAACTTAAAGAAAAGTTTGAAAATATTTTGATCAACAACCCAGGCTTTGAACCTTTGTATCAAATTGATAGTTTTGTTAATGGGATGGGTGATCTTTTGCTACAAAAAATAAGTGCTAAGATAGCACCCAAATTCAAGTACTGCCTAGTTACCTCAGTGGACGTCGAAAGGGCCTTTTCCACTTATAAAAATAATATGAGTGACAGAAGGCACCATCTTAGTACAGAACATTTAGAGCAGTACCTAATTGTTAATGTCTACAAGAGCACAAAATGTTAAATAATTGTTAATTTACCTCTAATTGTATGTGATATTGAAATAAAAGGCATTTTTTTATTATTTAATGTTGCATATTTTGACACTTATCATGCATATTTTAAGCATTTTTCATGCATATTTGCATGCATATTTCAAGCTTTTCATGATGCATATAATCCGGTCTTTAGTAATGACTGACAATAATACCAAATATCTACACTCAGTATTGCATGACGATTGTACAGCTATTTTAACTAAGTAATAATATTCCAACGAAACGAGTTTGTCTGTTAAAGTCATTAGTTAGCATGAACCTGGGGGCCGTTAGTCAGCTACACTATACCGCACTTGCTACATTTATATTCACATTCGTATAAACGGCTATAAATCAAAGCTACAATCCTACTTTTTCTGCTGCTCGCATAAATATATATTCGAACTAAAAAATATCGCTAACTTGTTTAATAAAACGATAATTTTGTATTCTCTGAGTAAATATAGCCCCAGCGCATACATTAATAACACAAAGAGACGAAAACCTCTAGGAACACGACGCAACACATTATACTATTCACTTAAAGCGTGTCGATAAATATAACCGGAGTGACTTTGCAACTTACAAAATGCGGAACAACAACAATGTTGTACGTATATACTTGGTAGAGAGTGGAGTCCCAGGTGTTTCGTAGCCCGCCCTCCATTTCTCAAAGTGAATCCACATTGCGGCCCGTATTTTATAATGACACCGGGAGTTTGCCCAAACGACGTATGCTCGCTGCCCACTCAAGGATTACCTTTAGGGTTGTGCCTTTTGTCGGCTGAATCTTTTTGTAGCTCGTGATAAAATAGTGAGGCTTTGTGTGGTGCTACAGATATTATTTAAACCATTAGGTATTCAATGGCACAGTTTGCATCTGTCTACGTTTAATTTCCTTGTTTACGAGCTAATATATTTTTGGGAATTGTTAGAAAGCTGCTCCAGAAAAAATCAGTATCATAAATGTGTCCTATTTAAGAAACTTTGTATTAAAACGAGGGTTAATATTTATTTATTTACCTAAACAAACAAAAAGTACTATATAAGTATATATATGTATATATATACACATACATACAGACATATCATCACGCCATATGCCTTGCAGGGTAGGCAGAGAGAACAGAGTGCCAGAGAACTCTATCTTTGCATACTTCACTCGCTTCCTCAACATTCATAATTCTCTTCATACACGCTCGCCGGTTTCGGAGACTCTTGACTCCACCTTCCTTCAGTACATGACTGATCTGGTCTAGGTAGGTTAGTCTCAGTCTCCCCCGGTACCTACATCCTTCCACTTTCGCATTGTATATCATCTTAACCAGACGTTCGTTCGGCATTCTTTCCACATGTCCGAACCATCGGAGCATTCCCTTTCGCATCTTTACATCAATACTCTCTTTCATACAAAGTATGTATGTATATATATATATATATATATATATATATATATATATATATATATATATATATATATATATATATATATATATATATATAATATAAGTAACAAAACTATATGACAAATAATTTGGACTTAAATAAATAAAGAATATAGAAATGCACCTTTTCCCTTCAATGAAAAGTAACAACAATAACCATATAATTAGCGTTGCACACGCCCTATTTCATGTTTTCTCCAACAAACTTAATGAACCCATTTTATTGAAGAACACCTGAGACTAAGGTACTTACTTTTTAATTATATTATAGAGCGTCGAAAGTCTATAAAATCTTATGTATACAACTTCCGGAAAACTAATTTCTGTAGATAATTAATATGGTAGAAAATAATAGGCATAGTTGAAATTATCTTTTACTATGTCACATCTAACCGAGTTGTAGGCCGATAAGATGCTCCTCTTAGACGATGCTCCGGTGGGTGAAATGTCAACTTTAACCACGTAATTTTCAAGCCCCAATGGCAGAGGACTATTCTATTAACATCTAGCAGACAAAATACGGAAATTTTGCGTGCCATAGAGAATTTATTGGCAAAGAATTTCAAGAAATTCTGTTTAACCTTTTTTTGACAGGCTATGTAGGTCTGATCACACCTCGCCGAAACCGGCTAGGGTGAAGGACGGCGCGTTGCTCCATAACCTACCGTAAAAGCCATTTCGACATTAATAAATCGGTCAACGAAACTGTTTCTTTCATTTATACCTTATTACCGATACATACCTCAATAACCGATATAAGAAAATTATCACGTAAATTATTAAACTCAACTAAATCGCGGTGGAATCCGTCATTTATTAAGAGCTCTTGACTGAATGGTGGGAAACATATACTTATTCTTTCCATTTGTTTGTCGACATTAAAAAAGTAGTAGGAGAATTACCACTATGTAGCCCAAACTCCTTATTGCCATAGAGATTTTATAAGTAAAGTATTTTTTATCAAATTAATATCTTCGCCATTTCGTCAATGTTTCCACATCTAATTACGATTTTGAAGATACAGCACACTACACCCTCTGGGAGTGCAGTCTCTGGCGTAACGAGCGCGGCCTTATGTTAGACAATCTGCATGTCGCGTTGGGGAACTACCGCAGTATATATTTAGTACTACGCAGTATACTAATACTAAACGAACCTTTTTTTTATTTGTGGTGGTGGGCTACGGTGAGGTTACTCGCCGCTAATCCGTCCGGAGCGACCAAGAAGCGGCGCGCGACTCCGTAGATTTGCCCAACAACATACCTATTGACGCCGTGCGAGTGGGCCACCGGAATACTAAACGAACCTTGTAACAAATCGAGATTATTGCCGTCCATTTCAGCGTTTCTGTCCTACCTATTATTGTAATATTAAGGCTCATGCATAGCCCTTTTAAGCTCTATAATATCCATGGTGCCGTACTGATGTGCTTCAAGTAGCTAAACATCATCTTATATAATAATTCTACTAATCTAATAAGGCTATACTTATTAGCTAATTTTACTTCAAGTCTTTCGCTTTCTCCTATTCTTCTTTTCTGAATCTTGTTTTTTAATTACCTTGGGGCCCCCAAGGTAATTAAAAAATTAAAATCGTTTCCCGACTATTCTCGAGTGTGAAACCTCGGTGTCATTTACGGAGGCCATTGTGGATCCTCCCTTACTAGTGTTACAGTCGTGGGCGTCTGTTACCACACACTAATTATTCCTACCAGAATACTCCTCCAAATACTAAAAAATCAATTCAAAATAATTAATAGTATGAGGAATATAATTGTATTCATTAACAATGACTTTTGGACGTAAGACACCTTAGCCTTCTCGTGCCCATAATCACTGTAAAGTTACGTCGGGAAAATAAAAATCAAATACAAACGCGAAAGAATCCGTAAAAGTAGTTTTATTTCAAATGTATTCATTATATAGATTTCAAATACTACAAAATTTAAACTTATATCGAAAATACAAATTACTTACAAAACAAGTGCTATAAATGTGTCATTACATAATACCATATTATTTTACAAAAGTATATACAAATGATAAAACTAAACTTCACTAGCAGAACTTACAATTTCATATTTTAGTACGAAAAGAACTTTTCATTATTTCTCATTAGCACTTGGAGTGTTACAAAAAAAAATACAGTTCTATTTAACTTTTGTAAGAGAGAACTGGTTACCGTTACTTGCCTCTGACCGAGGTAAATAAATGAACCTCTAATACTCTGGAATAAAAATCTCAAACAACAGTTACCTTTGCTAAGATTAGTCTGTGTATTACCTCTTACCGGCTTTGCTATTTATTATATTTATTAACGTGTATAATTTTTCATAACTGGTACAATATCATCACTTTGAGCTGATACTCAAGAATATGAAAAGTAAGAATCAAAAAATCTACTCCTACTAGTTTGATCAACGTAGTATAACATTCAACCCTTCCCCAACGTACATATATGTAGGTATGTATTTATGCTATGACGAAAATGAAGAAATAGTGTATGGGTATGTTATGTTCCCCCGTAATATGCATATACATGGCTTTCAAGAGTGTATAATGCAAGTTATCCGCCTACTTAAAAGCCGTACCGTTAATTTAAAACTTTTCTAACGCTACCTTTTGTATTGTGTTCTCTATTCACTGCGTAAAGCATGCATAATTCCACACAAATTAAACTTGTCTTTCAGGTATCTGATAAACTCGCACTACGGCTACATCACACAATTTCTATGAAAACGTGCTCTAATCCAAAGAACCCTTATGTGAGACAGCGCAATAACGTTAAAAATAGCTTCTGTTTTGGACTAATAAGAGTCCAGCATCAGCCAATTCACCTTCTGAGGTGATGGAAGAGCGGCATAAGCTTTCAAAATCTAGCATATCTTCCCTCTCCATCTATTAAGCAGTACACCGGCACCGACGCGTAGACCTCAGTGGCCCGAACCCATCGTGGGTTGCTCTTTCAGACACCTCTCATTGTCCACGTCTTGGCAACAGGGTCAAGATAATTACGTTAGTTCAACAACCTCTACCTAAAAATATTCCTAAATCATCGAAATAATATGTTTATTATATTCTTCTTCTTCTTAATGGACTCTGCTAGTGATTAACCACAACTTCGCCAATGCAAAAGTAAAATAAGATTAAAATTTTGTAGATTTATATTTTAGTCGTCAATCATGTCAGTGTTCCTAGTCATGTCCTGTCAAAGTCCGATAGAAAAGTTCGTTTCATATACAAATGTACTCTGTGATCCGTTTATTATATTTCAATGTTATGAATGAAATGTCGTAGACAATGAACCGACATGACTGACGACTAAAATATAAATCTATTATAATTTTTTAAACTTATTTTACTATACATTGGCGAAGTTGTGGTTAATCACTCACAGAGGCCATTCATTAAGAAGAAGAAGAAGAATGAAATGTCATTTTGGAAATTGTGTTACATATAGTATCTACTGTTTCTCAAATTGTTTTGACTTTTATATTAAAAGAGGTCTTACATTTTATAATAATATGTAATTATAGTAATTTTACTTAATTTATGTACCTTTATACCTACCTTCTTTATGAGTTTAATAAATATAAATTTTAATAAGTTGCGAATAATGAGCGCTAGCATTATGCGCTCATTATTCGCAACTCATTAAAATAACTTTTGCTTGATTTTATTGACATTTGTAATGGGTATGACATCTAGTACAAAACAAGTTCAGAAGAATATAAATGGACTTTTGACGGGAATTTGAAAACGTCATGTGGTGCTATTGTATTATATTCGATATTTTAGTGTTTTAACGTGTTATATTAGATCATTTTGATGGCATTTTATGTAATATGAAGCGGCGGAACTATTGGGATGTAGTGAATATCATATAAAAGTGCTTTACAACGTTTTCGTTTTCCATCAAAATTCCCACAAGATATCATTAACAGTGTGGCCATTGCACTGTTAATGGCGACAATTTGACTTAGACAATGACTAACTTGAAAGACTAAAAACGTAAAATTATTTATAACTTGACACTGGCACCAATAGCTCGTATATATAGCTGATTGCCAATATATAAGAAGAAGAAGAAGAATATAAATTTTCTCACGGAGTGAATACTCTCTGGCCCGGCTACACAAAGGGATTATTATTCCAACGTTAGATCACTATTTTATTCCGTTATTCCAACGTTAGATCACTATCGCTGCATCTAAAGTAGTATTATATATTTACTTTTATTATACATAGTTGCTTCTTTTTCTGTTGGTAATCATAATGTTAATAAAAAATACACGTTCTCTTACCTCCTACGTGATCACTTGCTGATGATATTAGTGTATCCTTCTTTTCTAATTTGTTAATTTCAAAAAATAAGTTTTATATACCCTATTTTCAATTGTTGCTTCTATCAATCATCAGCCTATATAGAACTCCGCACAGAGAGGGTGAAATAATGCGATTCGCACGGGTGTACTGTTGATCGCAGTCAATATTTTGGCCGTAGAGTACTGTTTTCCATTCTCCTCGGTCACCAGGACTAGCCGAGCCAGGCCCTCCAAAACCAAGAAGTCATCCTCAAAATAGAGTTGAAACACATGAATTGTTGACTCATTGTATTCTTTAACTGCCATAAAAAAAACTAGGTAGTTGAATATTATTTATAAATCACTAAATAATGATATATAAAAAAGTGTTTATGAAAAAACGAAAACAAAAATGATGTTAGCGTAAGTTAACACATTTATAAATACAAGACTGTATTGCATGATAGATATAAAACTACGACACTATTACTTTGAGTAATTACATTATGTAACAATACAATATTTAAAAAGTGATGTAGAAAAATAGAAAATTCCAAAGAACATCCGGATTATCTAAAATTTGGTTAATGATAATTCCCAATAATGAATTGGGGGTGAAAAATCGGTTTTCTATCAAGAAGAGATCGTGTTTGACCTATTTGTTAAATAGCTGTACCATACATCATTTTTTTCAATTCGTATAGTTTTTTTTTAAATATATATTGGATATCTCACCGTAAAAGGTAAATCGTGTTAACAATTTTGATTTTGAGAACTGATTATGATTGCTAAACATTTAAATAAGTTGTAAGGAAATCAAATTTATGTTAACAAATACAAGAGCATATGTCGCTTGTATAGTAATAAATTATTTATGTTTAAAACATATAATTTTAAAATATTATGATAAATTAATAAATAAAAATATAACAAAATAAACTTAACGTTTCATGAATCGAGATGATAAATAATATAAAATGGGCACGTCCATACTTTAGCTGGTTTATTTCTACATGTATCAATTATGTACGACTGGTTACTATATAGTCCATACATTTTTTTCTATAATACAACGATCCACAATACAAAAAGCATTGTTACAAAGTTTAGCATTTCTAAATTATTTATTAACATCGATAGCATGAACTAGAAAATCGACGATGCTATATTTACAGTTACCTAATTTAGAGAACGCGTCAAAAGGAGCGTAGCAATAGAATTTTCTTACGAGTATTATTACGTTGTCGTAATGTTATTTACTTGTCCCTTTTATAACACGGCGAAAAAAAGAGTTAAATATATTCTTATTCCGCTAACAGATAATAAAATATTAGCTAATTATATTAAATCTGAACTAGCATGACTTTTTGCGAGATTTATTCTAATTGCATATTGATATTAAACAGCTACGTTTAATTAAACAAACTGATTTGTATGTTGCGTATTTTAGTTCAATGAACACCTCCTAAGCCCTACTATTCTTAGTAAAACTTATGATTATTTTAACTCTATTATCTTTACTATCTCAATGGCGTAGTCATACTTATGACATCGAGCATCAATTATTACTTACATTTACTTCTTTCTCTTTATGCCATACATGTTTTACTAATATGAATAGTTCTCCTACACAATACTAGGGCAATTGATCTCCAATACCATGTTGTTCAGAAAAATTTGTCACACGGTTGGTACGGTGTTTAATCTCGAGTCCTCCTTCTTGTAGCAACCCGTATGCTGTATAATGACTTTACCCATGTATATAGTATCTAGAATCTGCATCTAGATCTCAAATAAATAATTACTTGCTTATTCAAAAGCTTTTTGAAAATCTATTTTTTAAATATGCCGAACGAACGCCTGGTTAAGAAGATATACAATGCGAAAGTGGAAGGATGTAGGTACCGAGGGAGACAGAGACTAACCTACCTAGACCAGATCGGTCATGTACTGAAGGAAGGTGGAGTCAAGAGTCTCCGAAACCGGCGAGCGTGTATGAAGAGAATTATGAATGTTGAGGAAGCGAGTGAAGTATGCAGAGATAGAGTTCTCTGGCACTCTGTTCTCTCTGCCTACCCTGCAAGGGATATGGCGTGATGATATGTATGTATGTATGTATGTATTTTTTAAATAATTGCAAATATCTTAATACACATTTTATGGCTGACGTATTTCTTCATGCTTTTTACATATTTTCCATGTATATTACTGAAAATTCCCACTTTATCAGTTGAGGCGATTGATTGCATCATATCGAGTCTACTAATGTGCGGCCAGATTGTTTCATCATCATCTCAGCTCATATATTTCCCACTTTTAGACTCGAGCCTCCTCCATAATGGAAGGAAAATTGACCTATCATACCACGCTGGTGAAACGCGTTGGTATAGAGTTTAGTTTCAAGCTTTTCTTCTCTTGCATAGATGTTATATGCGTTTTATATCTCTTAGTCGTCTCTTATGATTACCTACGGTTAAGATAGGGGTTGGTGATTGTATTCTTACTTCGTCACCATACTGAATAGAGACTTGTTTAGTACAATAATATATTCGTAATAACTCTAAATATTATCAGTCCATCCATATACACATTATTAATAATCAAATATTCACTTACTATAAGTTTCTGGTTGTTCTTTAATATTCAACAACGTCTATCAAATATCAAATGCATTTTAAATATCAATAATTTAATTACATTCCTTTTCATCTTTTGTCATATATTTCTTAAATAATTCCTGTGCAACATTTTCATTCGCCATTTTTAGCGAGCACTCCATTACGTGTAACACACGGTAAAATGTAGCCACAACACTACCTAAGGTAAGTACCCCCGAGTGGCACGAGAATATGTCACGTGTCTCGTAACAACCACCGCCCACCTACCTCACCCATCCCCAACAATCCTCCCATAGGGATGTCACAACCGAACGAAATTAAATAATAGATTGCTTTGAATTGACATCGTCTTATTCTATTTAATAATAAACAACATTTATGTGCTAAATGGAGAATTTATAAAGGCAAGTGAAATAAAGAGGATATTATCATATTAATTACACTTAGTAATCACTCCAAATGATAGTTGGTTTCATTTAGCAGTACGACTCCCTTGTGGGTGTAAATAAATCTACAGTGGCAGTACCAGGAGTTTACAGATCCGAGAAGGTAGTGCGTTCACCTTAAATATTAAAGGCAAAGTGTTTCAAAGAATCACGATTACTTAAACTGCCGGCTAACGTCTGCCAGGGACATGAATACAGGATGTCAATTTGAGGTAATCCTCAGCCGTAAGTTGGATAAGAATCTTATGAGAAGTCTTATTGCATAATTATTAAATTACATACATTTTAAATACCCATTATATTAAATACATTTTAATCAATATAATTTTGCTTACTAACATTTGTTACGTATTCAAAAAGATTTTTATCAGGCAGATTTTCACGAGCGTGCTAAAATAATTTTATTTAAAATTATCTAGTGTTCTACCAAGTCGCGACGATGATTTATTATTGTTGTACTACTATACTTTTCAATTAATTTATTGATATTTTTATTTAAGTACTCTGCTCATATTTGTATAGTGTGCACGTCTTTGTTAACACATCCATTTTATACAGACAGATATAAAATTTTAAATAAGTGTAACCTAAAGACTCTGTTATAGCAATACAATACATACATACATACATATCATCACGCCATATCCCTTGCAGGATAGGCAGAGAGAACAGAGTGCCAGAGAACTCTATCTCTGCATACTTCACTCGCTTCCTCAACATTCATAATTCTCTTCATACACGCTCGCCGGTTTCGGAGACTTGACTTGACTTGACTTGACTCTTGACTCTTGACTCCACCTTCCTTCAGTACATGACCGATCTGGTCTAGGTAGGTTAGTCTCGGTCTCCCTCGGTACCTACATCCTTCCACTTTCGCATTGTATATCTTCTTAACCAGACGTTCGTTATAGCAATACAAACTTACATTAAAATCAATTATATATTCTTGATAAAAATATGCCTATGTAACTCACAAATATACATCATTATTCTTGTCCTTAATATTTTTAGAATGATACCAATAAAAGTAGAGCATACCAAAAGTATAGAAGTAAATATAGGTTTTGTGTTTTATTAATGACTTTTGATACTATGTTTGTATCATTAATTTATTAGAGTACTATGTATTTGGTAACAGTGAGGGCACAATTGATAACGATATTCACAGAGTAATTACTTAACCCCCAAATAGTGACGTGTTAGAATACAACGTGCCGTCATCCCTACCTTTCTTGTGGTAGTCGCAGAAAACTACTAAAGCATCAAAAGAGTAAGCAGAAATGCTCTCTCAAGAAACTCAACGTCGTCAACTCACTTATACCGACTTTCCTATGATACTTGTAGGGTTCCATCTTCGTGGAAGATAGCCCATGTCCACCCGATCCCGAAAAAGGGAGACCGGTCGGACCCGTCGAATTACTGATTATTTCGCTGATTGCGATTACATCCTTGCTTTCCAAGATAATGGAGAAAATAATTAACCATCAGCTTCTGCAGTACATTGAGGATCATCAGCTGATCAGTGACCGCCAATATGGCTTTCGTTATGGCTGGTCGGCTGGTGATCTTCTTGTGTACCTCACACACCGTTGGGCAGAGGCGTTGGAGGGCAAGGGTGAGACGCTAGCGTTCAGCCTAGATATCGCGAAGGCGTTCGACAGGGTTTGGCATGGGGCCCTTCTATCGAAGCTACCTTCATATGGAATCCCCGAGGGACTCTGTAATTGGATCACCAGTGTTTTGGATGGTCAGAGCATAAAAGTAGTCGTCGACGGCTCCTGCTCCGAGACCATGACCATTAATGCTGGTGTACCACAAGGCTCGGTGCTCTACCCGACGTTGTTTATTCTGCATATCAATGACATGCTCTCCATAGAGATTATTCGTTGCTATGCGGATGACAGCACGGGTGACGAGCGATACACCGAGCATCAGAATGTCCCTCGGAGTATGTTACAGGAAAGACGGGCTCAACTTGCGTCTGAAATCGAGCGCTCTCTAGGGCGGGCCTCAAAATGAGGTAAACGGAATTTGTGCAGTTCAATCCCACTAAGACACAAGTTTGCGCGTTCACTGCGAAGAAGGACCCTTTTATCATGGCGCCTCAGTTCCAAGGAGTAACTCTCCAAATCGCCGAGAGTATTGGGATCCTCGGCGTCGAACTATCTAACAAAGTCCAGTTTGGGAGTCATTTGGAGGACAAAGCCAAATTGGCAAGCAAAAAGTTGGGCGTGCTGAGCAGGGCTAGGCGGTACTTCACGCCGAGACAACGTCTTGTGCTATATAAAGCACAAGTTCGTCCTCACATGGAGTACTGCTCTCATCTCTAGGCAGGCGCGCCTAAATATCAGCTAGACCCACTTGACTCCCTACAAAGGCGGGCAGTTCGAATCGTCGGTGATCGCAATCTCACGGACAGACTGGAGTCGCTGGAGCGGCGGAGAGACTTTGGGTCACTCTGTGTACTCTACCGGCTCTTTCACGGGTAGTGCTCTGAGAAACTGTTTGACTTGGTACCACCGTCACCGTTTTACCACCGTACCACTCGACACCGTAGCAGGGTTCATTCATTTCACCTGGAAACGATACGGTCCTCGACTGTACGTTTTCAGCGATCATTTCTTCCACGTACATGCAAGATCTGGAATGAACTACCTGCTGCTGTGTTGCCTGAGCGCTATGACATGTCCTTCTTCAAACGAGGTTTAAGAAGACCTCTTTCTTCACGGTAGGCAGCGGCCTGGCTGTACCCCTGGTGTTGCTGGGTCCATGTGCAACATCATTACTTACCATCAGGTGTGCTGTTTGCTCGTTTGTAACCGTAGACAATAAAAATTAAAAAAAGACTCATAACACCAAATGCGATCGTTAATCCGCCTGCAAAACGACCATTACAATCCTTCCTTTGTGGAAAAGGCTAAATTCAACAGAGGTCGTTGATAAACTGGTGGATGGATGGATGGAATTATCTAACAGTTACACAATGTATCGCTCAATATCATCATATATAACGCTCGTACAATGTATCGGTCGAAGGACTAATCTAGAGTTCGCTTCAATTCTCATGCAGAATAAATATTTATACAGTCCGCAAACGTTTGTTTTGAGTTTGGTTGTTGACTGCTACGTGAATGAATGGTCCATTGCATGAGTACATATTAAACCTGATCTTACTCATAATTTAACAGTGTAATAAACTCTACTAGAAGATAGTTAATCAATTATTGAAAAACAAATATGAAATGAGAAACATTTCTGATAGTAGATGCTCTTTATTTCTAAGTAGAAATTGTTGCGGTAGTTCAAAATGTATATAAATGAAACTTGCCTTACAAACACTTGTAATATTTATTACGTATAAAGACCATAAAATTTGTTTACCGCAAGGGGCATCAAACTATAGTATATACCTACAACGCAACGAGGGGAGAGCCCGGGCTTGTAATATTAATGGTATTGCCCAAGGTATGCTTGGATTCTACTCATTTGGGGTATTATGCGGTCGTTTACGAAATGATAAATGAGTGCACGACGATATTATGAGCAAGCAAATCGCAAACCCAATCGTGTTTTGTTAATGTTTTATTATGGCTTTATAGGGCTTTCGCTCTAAGTCTCCAGCTTTAACAACAAGCCTTCTATTGTGAATTAGATTTGTTTGATGTTCGTAACTTTAAAGTCATGTTTTATCACATCTATAATATAAATTGAAAACATTGACATACTTTTGTTAACTTGAGTATTATTAAATTAATATTTACATAGGTATTTAAATGAATACAATTCAAATACAATAACTGTTTGAATTTAATTAATTCAATTTAATTTGTTTAGGACCTATTATCGCAGAATGGCATTTTATAGATTAATTAATAACACAATAGATTATCGTTAATTCTTGTTTTACGGTATTATTAATGACCGTTTAATAACCGCAGTCCACATATAAGGCACCATATAATAATTCATTGTACGGTATAAATTATACCAACGCAATCTTGGAAGGGGAATAGCAATTAAGACAAGAACCTGGTTATTTAGTGCCACATATAAAGTAATATAACTACTTTAACGATATGTTTTTTTTAGAATACTTGTCTACTGCAGTCATCAAAGTAAACAAATTTATATAATAACTTTCAACACTAATATATAAAATTCTTAGTGTACATAAGAGCATAAATTAATATAACATCGTGACATTCCCATCCGTATTATTACCGAGTTTTTAGTTCGAATCGTATTCATTCTATCGACGTAGATTTTAAAAAATCTGTAAAATTTTTCGTATCTAAACTATTATCTAAGTTTGTTAAGAACATACTTCTGAAAAGACCAGTGCATTAATTCTTGTTAGTGCTTTAATTAATTGTAGCAGAATTTATTTATTTATAAATAAAAAAGTAAGTTTACGAAATTCAAAGCAAAAATGATTCCAATAATAGTTTGGACGTTAATAGTCAAATATATATATATTTCCGTATGGTGACGGAGTAAGAATATAATTCACCCCCCCAAGTAGCTTACCCGTGGGTGTTCGTACGAGACGACTAAGGGAGATAAAACGCATATAACAGAGAGAGAGAAAGGAGGAGCGAGAGAAGGAAAACTCTAAACAAAACTGACCAGCGTGGTATAGTAGGTCAATAATCCTTCCATTAAGGAGGAGGCCCGAGCCCAACAGTGGGACATATATGGGCTGAAACAAGTCTAATATGGTTTAACTGTTTTCAACAATATTTATTTATGAATAGAACGTCCTTCAATCGAATACATTGTTAGCTTAAGTATCTGAATATAACCAAGTCTTGTACAATTTTCTTCATGACTTAGTATTATATTCTTTTTCTTCATATTACACACTTCTTTATATTGAGTCGTTTATTTCTATATAATAACAATCCGTCAGCAAGTCAAGCCGTTACCATTACTATAGGTGATGAGAACCAAATCATGATTTCTCTGGGAGTTATTGTAGAATATGAAAATACACATAAGTCAATTTCAGAAATTTTTTGAAGCATCTTTTTATTCCCTTGCATTATGAACGCCTTTTTAGCCAGCATGACCTGAACACACCAACCCATTCTGTCTGAAGCGACAGAAGGGTGGCGCGTGCCTCGTAATCTACTGTGTTTCTTACTTCCGATGTCCAAAGTCACCGTCAACAGCACCCCTCCGCCGGTCACCGGCGGAGGGGTGCTGTGGCGCCTTCGTGACCACGGTCCTCAGGCACAGCAAGGCTACGATCGTTGAACACCGTTTCATAAATTCCACTGGGCGTCCGACAAATAGAGGCCGACCCGACTTAGGTGCCGTCTGATGCGGGCAGCCAGGATTCTCCCCAACAGCGGCCGAATCCGGAGACTGTCCCGGCTGCATGGCAAATACAGACTAAATCCTATAAGATATTTCAAAATTATATACTACGTAATTTTATATCTTAAAAAGATCTGATATATCTTTTAAGGAAACCCATACAATAACAATGTCTATCTTTGTATAATACAAAAAATAATGAGTTATTTAGGTGAGTATATTGACCCAACGTGGCGATAATTACGTCCAGGAGTGGTAATTGCTGATTGGTGGATGGAACGACCTTAATTATAGATGTAGTGACGGAATCAAAATTTGACACTATAGAGGAGGCTGAATAATGGGATGCATATGTAGAAAAGAACAAAAAAATCAGAACTACTTGTACAATTACATAATTCAGATTTCTTTCTTCGCAGTCGTACCCCGAGGAGCGAGTACCATGTCGGCATGATAGACCTGCACCAGGGCTTTTCACTTCTATCAAATTACCAGAAGCCGAGCCCCCAAACGGGGTAGCGCCCCTGCTGGATTTCCCGCGGGGGCGCATGCGACCGGTAACTTTCCTGGGCGAAGGTCCTCACGGCAACGTAAGTATTTAACCTAAATTTTAAGTCACTTATTAATATTAATGTATAGAAATAGAAATTGTTGCTTATCACATGACTTAAAAAATAATTATTAGGCTTTTCTGAAGTTGAAACCTCGATGAAACCATTGAAATCAGTATGAATCTTGACATGTAGAAGTTATAACAGTAGAAATTCGTGTTGGAATTAATACTAAGTAATAATATTGGAGATAATATTAATAGCATAAAAAAACAAAACCATGCTTTTGGAAGGCATGCGTCTGGACACACGCTGTCCGTTCCATCCGCGGTGATAAAAGGTCATCGCGTGACGCCATAACCCACCGTATTCCTTGTCCACCGCCATCGGGAGGGCCACTGTTACCGAATCCTTGACGTCCGCGGCCAGTCCGGCGGTTACCCTTTCGGGTACGATTCCCTGTCGATGCCCCGGCTTGCTGCTTAGGCGTCGCCTTCACGTTATCAGCGTCTCTGCAGATGACATACAATTTCTCAGTCCAGTTACCCACGGCCTCGGCTAGGGCGGTATCAGGCGCAGGTAGGTACTCGCGCCTGCGCCACCCCATGCGCTAGTGATGGAGTACGCCATCGCAGAGAATTTCTTCTCGGATCCGCCAACTCCTTCCGCGAGAGGACTGTCTCACAGAAGGCGACGACCATGTCCCAGTTCTTGATGCCGAGTTCAAAATGTGGTTACCAATCGAGAATCTATCTTCCCCAATGGCTATCGCTCTATATGTGGTCTGCCTACTACAATTTCAATGTGAAAGAAAGAAAAAGTAAAGAATTAGTATTTTGAGATAGGTAAATTAGAACCGGTCTTTTACAAATTTCTGTATTCTGGCTGTTCCCACCCACACTATTGTACACTGAGTGACAGTACGCCATCAAGATATTTAGGGACATGATGTTGCCGTGCTATCATTGTAATTTGTAACATATGTTGGTGACCTGTGCTTTCACTAAGACATTGAAAGAGTAGAAGCTTTTGATGACTTTGAATCATTAAATTAACTAAATTAAAAATATTGCTAATCAATTTTAATTAAAACAACGTATTAACTCTGCATTATACTATTTATTCAAAAATGGCTCTTTAACATTAGTTACCATTAGCAATATAACGTATATGAATAAGATTAATAAATTTAACCAGATTTTTTTATATCAAATCAATCAATGAAAGCTGTCACATTATCCACTACAAGATAGGGATTTGAATTTGACATCTCAATTTTAACTTTATCTTTTTATTCATCAGATCTTTTAATTTGATTAATCGCTTTTAAATCATCATTATTACGAAAAATTGATTTTGGTAGATCCTTCAATTTTGAGGGTATTTCTTTAATATTCGTCATATTGCCTAATTTCTTTCTTAGGCCATCTTCTTTAAGTGAGATTTCACGCCTAGTTTCTAAAAGATACCATAACGCTTAAACTATATTTTCAATCATAGTAGGTATATGTAGTGGCAATTTTGAAAATTATTAATCAAATCCCCCATCCATAGGAAATGCTAACTTAAAGTTGTAAAAAAACTTACTATATTATAGCTACGTCAAATTAAATAGTAAAATCACAATAAATTAAAAGTAGCCGACTGAATATTTATCATATTTCTAAATAAATATTTAGAATAGTTAATTGTTGACAGCGACAACTTTTTTGCTTTCATTTTAAAGAATATTAGTGGGGTTCGAAGTTAATGTCATAATTATTATTTTACGTCAAATAAATGCTAATATATCATCAGTTGTAAAGATAGGATTCTCATTTTGAGGTAAGTTTTGCTTCTTTAGTACACTAACACCAGCGTTCTCATCTTCGACGTCAGGTTTATGGGAGTCCATTTGTTGAACTTTAGCAGCTCTGTCCATGATATCATCATTAATATTATCATTGGTATCATCATATACTATACTGGTTCTCTCCTTTGGAATTTCTTCAAGGTTTAAGTGAATTTCATCTGCATCTACACTATCAACCGTTTCAATTTTTTGTATGATACTTCGAACATCAGCCGAGTTATTTAAATCTTCTTTTTCATTTGCAACTGAATTAAAATTGAAAATTTATGAAAATGAAACTTCTTGAAAATGTAATCTAACGTAAATAACACAATTATAATATATGAAATATCGAAAATTATATCAAATATCGTAATTTCATTATTTTTAACAAATAAGTTGGTTAGTTGACAATTTAAATTTTAAGATAATTGCATAAAAGTTCGTCATATTCATAAGAGAGATTAGAAAAATTATATTAATCTATGTTTAAATCTAACATTTTACATGAATAGACCCGCAGACATAATCTAGGATTTAATAATAAAGCACAATAACTATTGTACCTTTCTCTGAATCCATTTTATTTAAAATTCAAAAGTTAATTATGATGGAATATATATATTATTTTTTGAGTGCAGCGTTATTGTGAATTTTGTTATTTTATTTTTATTACTGTCATAAAAATATCTGCTCTGACAGAATATTTGAAAATCATAGACTTTTACCTGTGTAGGTAGTTTATGGTTTGAGTATCTGTAAAAAGTATAAATAAAATGTTGAAAGAAAGTTTTCAAATTAGAATAAAACAGATTTATTACATATAAATACTTTAGCTATAGCGTGACTAAATTTGCGTATAACTTATATTTGACAGAGGTAAACAAAGAAAGCTGTCGTTCAAGGTATATAGAAAGAACCTTGAGCATACTGCATACTTTTTTTATTTCTATTCATTCCACATAACGTCGCATTTTATGTTCCATTTACCAGTCTGGCGATGGGATTAGAAAACAATTGTCGCCACCCCTTATTTTACCGTGGCTGTCGTAAATATCGGCTAAGATACCACCAGGAGAGAGGGTAGCAATTGTCTCTTGGGAAACGTATAACACCTCACCCTGATCGTCAACCTGCCTGCGAAGCGTGACGTTTACGGTACTATTCCCTCCTTTGTGAGGAAGCCTACGTGCTACAGTAGGCGGCTAAAAACTTTAATGATGATACATACATACATACATATCATCACGCCATATCCCTTGCAGAACTCTATCTCTGCATACTTCACTCGCTTCCTCAACATTCATAATTCTCTTCATACACGCTCGCCGGTTTCGGAGACTCTTGACTCCACCTTCTTTCAGTACATGACCGATCTGGTCTAATAATGATGATAATATACATATATCTTTAATGATGATAATATACTAATTCTCTTGTATATAAAACGGTTAATGTATATGTCAGAGAATCTTTTTCTATGCAACATTAGCGGTATTATCTCTTAGTACAAGACATATATGACGAACAGCAGAAATTATTTTAAAATTTATTTTCCTAATTTGTATTCATTATCATCATTCATTGTGTTTTGTTAACTTTTAATTCAATAAGTAAAGAAAGTTTTGAATTTAATCCCCTATTTTATACTTTTAAACGATGAAAATTGATAAATGCTGAAACACATATTTCTTTAGTTTTACTGAAGAGTATTTGAAGACAATCGATAAAGATGTTTGCCCCTCCCCACACAAACTTTACCACTGCATTTCACCTTCTTTGGGTCAACCCCAATGTCATAAAATTCTTTCTTAGTTATTCACGTATTTACCTATAGTTCCCACTATTGAACTTTTTAAAGTACAGTATATCTACTATCTATCTACTTGATAGATACCGACCTATGTCCAGTACCAGTGTCGTATATTCGATTCCCAATCAGGACAACACTTTGTGCGATGCACAAATTGCTACTCTTAAGTCAATGCGTTCAATTTGTGTCCGTTAAATTTTGTTTTAAAGTCACCCATAATACAAAAATTACTGCCTTAGTGCCGGGGTGGGGGGGGTCGTTGTCTCTAAAATAAAAAGAAACTATAGTACAATGATATCTAACTTAAAATTATTAAGGTTTTTTTCCTCAATGGCTCTTAAAAGACTATTTTAACATATCTAGGACACAACGTCTGTTTTAGCAACTAAGAGTACCAAACTGCGATTTGTTGCCGTATTTTAGTTGAATCTACTACTATAACTTTCAATAACAAAATTATCTAACTATATTAATCTACGGCAATATAATAAGATTAAAAGAATTCAAAGGTTAGGCGAAATATAGCACTTAAATATGTATCTATCAATTTGTTCTAACAAAACTAGTGACTGCACGTCTATCTCATCAATTTTGTACTTTAATATAATATAGTTATATTGCCTGAACATATTGTAATAAGCTATAATACTAATATTCACTTTAT
This sequence comes from Lymantria monacha, assembly GCA_905163515.2. NCBI lineage: Eukaryota > Metazoa > Arthropoda > Insecta > Lepidoptera > Erebidae > Lymantria > Lymantria monacha. The sequence goes on from LR991081.1 coordinate 38,217,780, forward strand.
AGGGAGCATGCTAAAATTTAGCATAAAATTTTCATCATTATTATAACTGATGGTTTTTACACTCTTAACTGAATTTATACCATCACTTCGACATAATTACATGTTGAAGAAACAACATCGCATGTCCCTGTTGACTTTTCATTAAAAATATACAAATGAATAGCCATTAAATTAATAAACTGTAGCCAGCTATGTAACTTCCCTTGTTTGCTGTTCGCCTAACATGTGATCTCTGCGTCAACATCTATTAAATAACCGTGGATTTGCAAAGCTTCTATGTGTGTGCGGATATATATACCTAGTCTTGCCATAAATACTGTAACAAAGAAAAAATAAATACCCGATTACGAAACGAAAAATGATGTCACAAGCGGGGTTCGAACCCGCACCTATTGGGAGTCCGGCCCAATCGTACTGCCACTTACACCATCGTGAACTACTGTAGGACATGCAAATCTCGCTTCGTATCAGCCGTATGAAGACGTAAATATGACACGAAACGAGATTTGCATGTTCTACAGTAGTTCACGGTGGTGTAAGTGGCAGCACGATTGGGCCGGACTTCCAATAGGTGCGGGTTCCGCTTGTGACATAATTTTTTCGTTTCGTAATCGGGTATTTATAAAAAATAAAGCATATTAAATGCTAAAAATTTCAGTAATTTGAATAACAAGGTTGTGTCATTGTTTAATACAATTCTAACTGTAAAGTTTGAAGTATTAAGCCTATACAATGTGTAAACATTGTCCGGTCATCTACCGGACAATGTTGTGCACACGTCACCTTGAAGACGTAAATATGATACGAAGCGAGATTTGCATGTCCTACAGTAGTTCACGGTGGTGTAAGTGGCAGCACGATTGAGCCGAACTCCCAATAGGTGCGGGTTCGAACCCCGCTTGTGACATCATTTTTCGTTTCGTAATCGGGTATTTATAAATAATTAAGCATATTAAATGCTAAAAATTTCACTAATTTGAAAAAGAAAAAATATTTCTATTGCAAATAACATTTATTACTTTTACAGTGTGTTAGTTTAATATATAAATATAAAACAATTTAAAATATAAAAGTGTCGAGTGAAGTATGCAGAGATAGAGTTCTCTGGCACTCTGTTCTCTCTGCCTACCCTGCAAGGGATATGACGTGATGATATGTATGTATGTATGTAAAATATAAAAAGCTTATTCGATGTGGTCTCCATTGGCTGCAATTAAACGTTGAGGCCGGTTGTCAATAGAAGCACGCACTCTTTCCATGGGAAAATTCTTCACTGCCAATCGTATGTATGGTTTTAGTGATTTCAAATTATCATAACGTTTAGTGCAAGCCGTACTCTCTAAAACTGACCATAAATCTTAATCCAGCGCATTAAGATCGGGACCGAGCTTTATGACCCGGCACGGAGTCTTGCTGGATACGACCATTCTTGGTTATTGAATATGGTGTTGTTAAAGGGCTTCACTACCCTCTCAAGAATGGTATCTTGATACACTTGTGCCGATGTTTTGATACCTTTTTCACAAAAGTATGGCCCAATCACTCTTTCATAGCTAATACCCCACCAAACCATCACTGAAGTCGGATAATGCCCACGTTGCACTCTGTCGACTAATTAGCCCAAAGCTCTAAGAAAGCTTTCCTTAGAGCTTTGGGCATTAATACCTACGGTCCTTTTTTTGTTAAAATGTTGCTCAATTGTAAAAAAATTGTCATCCTTAAACAATTTTTTTCTGTGACCGCCCTTTACGTAGCGCTTCAGTGGTTGTTTCGATTTTACCACACTATTATTTTTAAATTATCAGTTAAGAAATTACCAGTACGTCTTTTATAGGCTGTAAGTACTAAGTCATCTTTTAAAATACGCGACATGGTTCTAGGTGCTATCTTCATCTTCCGAGATAAAATCTTTGGTTTCGGACAAGATTTCCTCGAATTCTTTCCCTTACTGCTTTGACCATCTTCTTTGTACGAACACTACGTGGACTTCCAGATCTTTTTCTGTCACAAACAGAGGAGGTCTCGTTGTACCTATTAATAGCCCGGTACACATACATTTTACTAATACCAAGCGTATGGAGAGTTTTAAAATTTGCATTTGGCTTCATACCTTTTGCTTCATACTTTGTGTAATGCAATCACATCGATTGGGTTCTCTTTAACAACCCACTCCATTTTAATATCGCAAAATAGTATCCAATATATTTGTGCCAAAATGAGGAAACATAATAAACAATCATATAAAAATGACAGATTTTATATTTTGTTTATTTATAATTGTAACAGTATTTATATATGTACTAATGTAACTAAGTATATATATATATATATATGACGGTACTTCCGTTTATCATACGTGCTAAGCGGAAACATGCTAACAACGTATTCATTGAACGCGTCACCTAGCGTGTCATTCGCACCCTACCACGCAAATTTGTTTTAAGGCACGTATAAAGAAATGTAAGCAAGGTCCGTTTGGCAGTCACAAAAATATCCGCGATTTCGTCCTCGCCGCCGAGGTGCGAAATCCGGACTCGTAAAAATCAGTAATCCTAAAATGGGCACGCCCACTTTGCCACCAGTGACGCCCCAAGCTAAGGTCCGTTCCCCACATGGGGAGCCCTTGGGCGATGTCGCTTAGTCTACTTGTATCGGGTTGAGAGCCATCAGCGCTCAACCATTGTCCGCGTAAATTTGTCAAAGCCATCTGCGGCTAACAACTACGAGTAACAACACTAAAAAAGAAGAAAAAAAATCCGTTTGGCAGTTTAGGCCCGCGAGTGGTACGATGCATATAGGTATCGTATATCGTCTCTATCCTGTGTAATCCTTCCATACCATGCAGTTATTTGTACAAAGGCCTGGGTCTGCTCTGTGAGTTCACTTAAGGTGTTAGCTGTGATTGGTATACAGGTGTGAAAGTAATGGTGAGACCAGATCTATCAATATAGAGAGTAATGTTGATGCAAAATTGAATTATACATCTTTTTCTTAAATTTTGCATTATATTTTAATTAACAGCTTCAAGTTCATTGAGCATTTTAGCCGAGATGGAAGGTACACCACTGATATAGAGCGAAGAGTGAATGAGGGAAATAGAGTGAACGGAGTGTTGGGGCAACTTCTCCGTAGCCACCACCTCAGCCAGAAGGCACGTGTAGCAATACATAACGCAGTGCTTGTCCCAACATTACTGTATGGAAGTGAGAGTTGGGTATGCAAAAAGAGTATGAAAGTAAAATTAATGCGGTTGAAAGGCGATCCCTACGGAAAATCTGTGCAGTTGGGCTGATCGATCGCATTCGTAACGATGACGTAAGAGAGCGAGTAGGTATGAAAGAGAGTATTGGTGTAAAGATGCGAAAGGTAATGCTTCGATGGTTCGGACATGTGGAAAGAATGCCGAATGAACATCTGTTTAAGAAGATATACAATGCGAAAGTGGAAGGATGTAGGTACCGAGGGAGACGGAGACTAACCTACCTAGACCAGATCGGATCATGTACTGAAGGAAGGTAGAGTCAAGAGTCTCCGAAACCGGCGAGCGTGTATGAAGAGAATTATGAATGTTGAGGAAGCGAGTGAAGTATGGAAGGATAGAGTTCTTTGGCACTCTGTCCTCTCTGCCTACCCTGCAAGGGACATGGCGTGATAGTATGTATGTATGTAAGTTCATTGATTATTTTATAAGGAAATTTTTTTATGAAAATCTAAATTATATCAAATCATTTAAAGATTAATAATATTGTGAATATACTAACTAATACAGCGTGTATAGCAAATAACAGATAATATTTGTTTAATTTGTTCGATTGTGTAATATTTGATCTACCATATTCCAATTTCGAAACATCATTAACTAATGTAATTATTAATAGCAAATACAGCTGATTATCCGGCCAGATGATTTGCAATAAATAGAAATCAGATTTATTCGAGATTTATTCTTGCAATAAATATAAGTTAAATATTATGTGTTTAGTGACGGAATAGAAATACTATTTATAAAACCCGATTACTATTTTCGCTTCGTAATCGGGTTTTATAAATAATTAAGCATATTAAATGCTAAAATTTCAGTAATTTACTATGTTTATCTTTCCTTATCAGCCCGTGGATAGATGTAATAGTCAATTAAGTGACGCATGGACATAACATCGGTGATAACATATATAGAACATTCGGGGAGATAGGCCTCGTTAGTATTGGTCTGTAATCTATCTAAGAGAGGGAAAACTCCAAAATATAACCCAAGGAGAGAGGAGACCTCGATAGCGTTGGGCTGCAACCAATCTAGGAGAAGGAATACTCCGAAATATAACCCGGGGAGATGAGCTTCGTTAGCATTGCACTGCAACTCATCTAGGAGAAAGAAAACACCGAAATATAACCCGAGGAGATAGGCCTCGTTAGCTCTGATCTGTAATCTATCTAGGAGAAGGAAAACTCTGAAATATAAACCCCGATCCAAGTTATAAACCGACCCGTGCTGGGGGATTCGTGGCCAGAGGGAAAGCTATTCGAAAACGGAGGTGTATGTGTTGGTGGTCACAGTAGCAAGTCCATCTTACTTCCACACAAGGTCACTATGGAGATGGACCGTTTAATACCTTAATACTAAAAATGTTTCATTGCCAAATGACGGCGATGTGGCTCGCAACCCTTCACGTCTCGTTTCCAATGAGGGCAAAATGCGGTCTACGGAGTGCCGCTTTGCCACGTTAAATGTAGGAGGAGGAATGAAAGAGAAATTAAATGAGGTACGTCAAATAATGGATGATAAAAAGTTTGATATTCTTTGTGTGAATGAGACGAAGCGACAGGGATGTGAGATAACTAGTCATGAACCTTACACAGCATACTGATCTTTGGTACCAATGACTAATAGAGCCTACCATTTTTTTTTTTTTTTTTTTTGCTGTGGGCTATGGACGTCGCACCCCGCCAAATCGGTCCGGGGTGACGGAAAAGGCGGCGCGCAAACCCATTGACCCACCCTGCAAGCACCTCTTCTTCGCCGTGCGAGCGGGCCACCGGTACCCGATCTTTGTCTTCGGTGGCTAATAGAGCCTACCAAGGAGTTGGTCTCCTTTCTACTCGAATGGCTCAAATTGTGAAAGAGTATGATTATGTGAATGTTAGATTAGTATGTATAAGGATGAAAGTGGATCTGACTCGTATTTTTGTTGTAGAATTATATAGCATATGTAGCATATATTTTAAAATTGACTCATTTACACAACCTTTTTTATGCTAATCAAATTAGTTTTAAAATAATGCGATATTTTCGAAGGTTATTATAAATATAAATTAACCCTTATCCAAATAAATACGGTATTCATCACAAGTATTTAATTTAAAACAAAATTGCCCTTTACATTATTTGAATTCAATGAAGATTTTAGGAAATATCGCAGTTTAAAAATAACATCGCAACTAAATAATGGCCAAGTACTGTGCGCGCATTTATGGTAAAAAATTGCTTATATCATGTAGATTATAAGTGATTCTAAAAAAATGGTCATGAAAAGAAAACATGAATGGGTGAATACAAGGGGAAAACCACGTCATATTTTTCTGGACTAAATTGGAGATTTGTTCACGAGACGTCATACATATTAAAAGTATGCGTAATCGGCAATAGTTGTAAGAGTATGTATGTATCTATAGAAAGCATAGATAAGACCCAATTCTTTTAGTTAAGTTTTAATGTTCCACTCTTACTAATAAAACCATTAACGCGACTAATAAAGCGTAGCATTTATAAATATTTCCACCTTTTACGTAAACGAATTCGCGAGTTGAAGTTAGCGTTAGCCCAAAGTAACTATTCCACGCGGACAGCGCTGTGGTGAGAATGAAGAAGTAGCGATAAAGATAAAAAAGTGTATGCTGAGATGTTTTGGACACGTGGAAAGAATGACTAAAGAAAGGTTGACTAAGCAAGTATACAAAGCTAGTGTGAGTGGGACGATTACAAGGGGAAGATCACGTCATACTTTTCTGGGTCAAATTAAAGATTTTAGGGGGGCATAGTCCGGAGCGTGCTCGTTCGCGTCCCCTGCCAGTCTAATTAGACTGCTAATCCGGCTCGATATGCGTACCGCAATGCGGGTTAGGGCGTCCCCCGGAGGCGACGTGTACCGACCCGCCCCCGTCGGTACGAACATCGGCAGTTGCAGCGATGGGGGCCGCCACCCATACGCCTTGCCCAGTTAGGCGAGTCGAGGAGAGCAGAGTGCCAGGTGGGCACGTGGAATGTAAGAGGTTGTGTGGAAGGTAAGTTGCATGAGCTGATATCCGTCATGGCGGACAAACAGCTAGACGTGCTCTGTGTAACAGAGACCAAGCGAAGGGGCAGCGACGCCTGCGATCTTCCTGGTGGCGGGATGACTCTGTGGTCTGGTGTACCACAGAGCGATCGAGCCAGCATGGGGGTAGGAGTGCTGTTGTCCTCTCGCTTGGCCTCAGGTGTGAAGGATTACGGAATGTATGATCCCAGACTTCTTTGGGTCCGTATAAAACTAGGTGTCACCAAGGTATTCATGGTTGTAGCATATGCTCCCGTAGGATCCTCGGTGGCATCAGACCTAGAGAAGTTTTGGGACAATGTTAGGGAAGTTCTGGATATGGCAGAAACCAGTGAACGCGTGATTGTATGCGGAGATTTGAACGGATGGGTGGAGACCAAGCGTCCCGACTATGAGGACGTACTTGGTCCATTTGGTGAAGGTGAAGTTGAATGGGCGATAAGAAGTTTGAAAAATGGTAAGACACCATATCAATATATGGTGTCTGCCGAGATGATCAAGCTTGGTGGCTCTTGTGTCTGGGAGGCGTTCCTGTTGCTTCTCTATTTATGTTGGAGCTCGGGAATGGTTCCCGGGGACTGGAATAACGCAGTCATCGTGCCTTTGTTTAAAAACAAGGGTTCACGTTATGACTGCGCAAATTACAGAGCCATAAGCTTGACCAGTTTGGCAGCAAAAGTGTATGGTAAAGTTATTGAAAGGAGAATGAGGATGGTGTCCGATGGTCTACTGTGTGAGACACAAGGAGGTTTCAGGAGTGGAAGGGGATGCATGGATCAAGTGTTCTCTCTGCGCAACATTGTGGAGAAGCATCTGGCTCTAGGTCAGAGGGTTTTCTGCAGTTTTGTGGATCTGGAGAGAGCATTTGACACGGTTGTACGAAAGGAAATTTGGGACATTTTACCGGAGTATGGTATAAGCGGTAAACTGCTACAGGCCGTGCAGTCCAGTTACATGGGCTGTAGAGCCTGTGTGCGGCTGCATGATGGAATGTCGCCTTGGTTTGACGTCAATATCGGCGTTAAGCAGGGGTGCGTTTTGTCAGCCAGGCTGTTTATCATATATCTGGATAAATGTCTCCAAAGGTTGAACGATATGAATGTAGGAGTCCAGATGGGCGACTCAGTGGTCACTGCTCTGCTTTATGCAGATGATGCAGTCCTGCTGGCACAGTCAGCGACTGACCTGCAGACCCTAGTCGACACAATGACAGAAGATTGTAAGAAAAGGGGTCTACGCGTGAATGTGAGCAAAACCAAAATAATGGTCTTTGAAAATGATAAAACCAGAACAGATATAAGAGTAACAATAGGTAATGATGTACTAGAGCAAGTGGATGAATTTGTATATCTTGGATGTGGATTAAGCCGAGATGGAAGGTACACCACTGATATAGAGCGAAGAGTGAATGCGGGAAATAGAGTGAACGGAGCGTTGGGGCAACTTCTCGGCAGCCACCACCTCAGCCAGAAGGCACGTGTAGCAATACATAACGCAGTGCTTGTCCCAACATTACTGTATGGAAGCGAGAGTTGGGTATGCAGAAAAGAGTATGATAGTAAAATTAATGCGGTCGAAATGCGATTTCTGCGGAAAATCTGTGGAGTTAGGCTGACCGACCGCATTCGTAACGACGACGTAAGAGAGCGAGTATGTATGAAAGAGAGTATTGGTGTAAAGATGCGAAAGGGAATGCTCCGATGGTTCGGACATGTGGAAAGAATGCCGAACGAACGCCTGGTTAAGAAGATATACAATGCGAAAGTGGAAGGATGTAGGTACCGAGGGAGACCGAGACTAACCTACCTAGACCAGATCGGTCATGTACTGAAGGAAGGTGGAGTCAAGAGTCTCCGAAACCGGCGAGCGTGTATGAAGAGAATTATGAATGTTGAGGAAGCGAGTGAAGTATGCAGAGATAGAGTTCTCTGGCACTCTGTTCTCTCTGCCTACCCTGCAAGGGATATGGCGTGATGATATGTATGTATGTATGTGTATTAAAGATGTGTTGGCGAAAGGTCAGATTAAGAGTTTGCGTAACCGTAGAGCACGCATGAAGACTGTGATGAGTGTGAATGAAGCGATGGGGGTCTGTCAGAATCGTGGTTTGTGGAAATCCGTAGTCTCTGCCTACACCTCTGGGAAACAAGCGTGAGGCTATGTATGTATGTATGCACATAACATCATTGTTAAAGAAGAAATACCAAAAAAACTATATAATTACCAGTTACTAATACCCTTTGAAACAGCGTAGTAACTCAAATTCCTTCCCGTTGTGGAGTAGACTTGGGCCTAACAGAAGTATATGAGCTGAAATGATAATAGAATATTTATCAATTTTATATAATACACTTGATTGCTCTTTTATTCTGCCACGAACCTATTACGCTTTCCAAAATATCGAGCAGTTGATGTTGAATCACAGTTTTAGTAAGAGCAATTAGTGGAGAAAAATTTTCTATCAAATAATAATAGAAATATGAATATGTAGATAGTATAAACGTAGCGTTCATTCGTATATCAGTCGTAAAGCGACAAAGGATAAAATATGCAGGATGTAGGTACCGGGGAAGACCGAGACTAACTTACCTTGACCAGATTGGTCACGTACTGAAGGAAGGTCGAGTCAAGAGTCTCCGAAACCGGCAAGCGTGTAGGAAGAAACCTATGAATGTTGAGGAAGCGAGTGACGTATGCAAGGATAGAGTTCTCTGGCACTCTGTTCTCTCTGCCTACCTTGCAAGGGATATGGCGTAATGAGATGTATGTATGTATAAAATATGCATATAACATCTATGCAAAAGAAGGGAAACTAGAAATTAAACTCTATAGCACCACGTCGGACTAACGTATTGTAGTAGGTAAATTTCCCTTTTAGTTTCCCGTGTGATGAATACAATTCACCACCCCCTATCTTACCCGTAGGTGATCGTACAAGACGACTAAGGGATATAAAACGCATATAAAATCTATGCGAGAGAAGGAAGCCTCGAAACAAAACCCTATACCAACACGTCTGACCAGCGTGGTATAGTAGGTCAATTACCCTCCCATTATGGAGTACATATATGAGCTGAGATAATGATGATGAATAATATCTTTTGTATAATTGACGAATTGTAGCAATGAAGAATTAGTGACTAAATTAGACGCATTGGAATATCGACGCGTAGTATCTGTTAAGACAGATTTTGGTAGTTCAAATTACTGAAATTTAGCATTTAATATGCTTAATTATTTATAAAAACGCTTGTGACATCATTTTTCGCTTCGTAATCGGGTTTTTTATAGATTTTGGTGGGTTTGTTATTAGGGGGGGATGGGGGATGATATGTATGTATGTTGTTATTAGGAAAAGAAAGAAGCTATTAAAGTATTACTACATATGTGATATTTTAGTGTCATTATTTATCCACTTGGGTTACGTCAACCCATCTAAGTTAATAAATGGTTATGATGGCTCACGCCTCTTTTTCGTAGCTCCATGCTTAGGCTTACGTGAGACTGAGTGTTCAATGGCATATTGGAAATCTCGACTGATCTGCTGAATCTGGACTAAACTTGAAAACTTTATATCAAATTTAGTAATCTTTAACTTTATAAAGATTTTAACATTATAATTCCGTCATCTGCTTTCATATTAATTGGAAAGTAATTTGAAAATAGCTGGTACTTATCTATAAAAAACAAAATACATTGTGTGCAGGAGTCAATATGGTTCACACAGTGACTTTGGTTTACATGCGCTATACTATAAGTAACAGCAACTTAATTAATATAAAGCAGTCGCAACTAATCATCCGTGACACACAAACGTGCACAGTTTCATTAATCAATTAACGTTACGAAAAGTGCAACTCAGATACCAAACGCAGAGCTACCAATAAACCTTTAACTCCATAGTGTTTGATGTCAACTATTTACCTACAACAATATAGCAACAACCAGGGTTACAGTTCACGACAAGATAACCCAGTGTTTAAAAAATATTTTAAGTCTCATCAATTACTTTAATCATAACAATATTTTTTTTTTAAATTCACCCATTTCTAATTTCTGATTTAAGTTGACAATAACATAACATAACAATTTTTTTTTTTTAAATTCACCTATATCTCATTTCTGATTTAAATTAACAATAACATAACATAACAATCAATTTTTTTTAAAGATTCACCTATTTCTAATTTCTGTTTTAAGTTGACAGTAACATAACATAACAATCTATTTTTTTTAAAGATTCACCTATTTCTAATTTCTGTTTTTATTTAAGTTGACAGTAACATAACATAACAATCTAATTTTTTTAAAGATTCGCCTCACCTATTTCTAATTTCTGTTTTAAGTTGACAGTAACATAACATAACAATCTAATTTTTTTAAAGATTCACCTATTTCTAATTTCTGTTTTAAGTTGACAGTAACACAACATAACAATCTAATTTTTTTAAAGATTCACTTATTTCTAATTTCTGTTTTAAGTTGACAGTAACATAACAATCTATTTTTTTTAAACATTTACCTATTTCTAATTTCTGTTTTAAGTTGACAGTTACATAACATAACAATCTAATTTTTTTTAAAGATTCACTTATTTCTAATTTCTGTTTTAAGTTGACAGTAACATAACAATCTATTTTTTTTAAACATTCACCTTTTTCTAATTTCTGTTTTAAGTTGACCACCATATAACCTAACGACCAAATATCGAGTCAACGTACTTTATTACTTGAAATATGAGTTAATGGAATATAAAATTTTTATTACTGTTATTATTTACTTTCAGCTTTAACATTATGATTATACAACTTACTTTCTCGTGGAAAACTTGATAAAGAATTTGCAATAGATTGGGCAGTAAATTACAGCAACAGAAGAAAAATTCGAAGTAAAATACTACAACTCGTCTGACCAAAGTATTAAATATGTTAATTTCGCTCCTAATGTAAAAGAGACCATGTCCAGTCCAATTATAGCAAGCTTAGTATTCCTGTTGCGGTTTATGACATTGTAATCCTCCTATTTTGGATAAAGAGGCTAAAAAAATGTTAAAGTATAATGTATGTCTAAATAAATGTATTATTCACTGCAGTATGAAACGCGATCTAGTTGAAAAACTAACCCTCTGTAACTCTCACCCTTATAGTATATAGCCCCTTATTTTACCCGCAAGAGTTTAATAGCTTGTCGCATATTTATACGTTATTTTTTCTATTTTCAACAATAACATGTTGTGTACGCGATATACCTATATATTTGAAGAGTACGGAATAATTACCTGTAATAACGTTACAACTACATATATTATGGACTCGTTCTTTGTATTCTTCTATAATTAGTGCAAATTACAAACTCACCGTTTACTTTTAGTAACTGTAGATGATATCACAAATCGATAACTCTACGTCGCATTATTATTATTCTACTTTCTTTTCAGTAAATGTTTGATAGAAAAAATTCTTAATCTTTGTTTTATTAACTTAATCTTATTTATTTATTATTTAACCACTATATCACATCAGCAAACAATTATATTACTTCGCTAATTCAAACAGGGGAGCAGATCAGGCGAGTAGGTATATTTCTCCCCTACCCTGAATTCTCAAGGACTATCATACTTGACCTAATGTAAACAAAAGTTAACACAAAAAGTATAGGGAAGAGCTCGTTTCATGGTTTTGCTTACCGCGTTAACAAATGCTCCTTTCAACAAGTGTCTCGCTATCCTTTATATTATTCTTTTGTCGCAAAATATACCGTTTTGTTATTCTGGTGATAATTAAGTGTGTGTATATTTATATTTTTTAATATTATATACATATATAGTAACTAATATCAGTTAGCAACTACTTGTCTCTTACAAGACAAAACTTCAATCTCTAGACTTAACATTTCAATGTATTTTTTTGTGATATACCTACATTTATGTGAGTTTTCGTGTCTGCTATATGCATACGTATACAGATCTGCGGTGTGTGAATTATATTGTTCTTAGCTCATTACATACAGAGAAAGTAAAATATCAAAAATAAAAACTAATATCCTAATCTTAGGTACTAATAGTAGTCACAGCGTGACTTACTAATCCTTAGTTGCGTTATAAATGACCGTTCAACTTATGTGTTGGTACCAGAATATAAGTTTAATCTGCTCGAAATATCATTCAACATTCTTGAGTCGTGTTAATGTACATTCACACACTTTTGTCTTTATAATACGAGTATTTATTAAATTATAAATTATTATTCCTTGTTTTTTATATTTATTTTATTATTATTTTCTATTCAGCGTGATCTAGTAGGCTAATAGAAGGGCATCCCTTGTGATGGAAATCCACGCCCAACAGTTGAAGTAGAGCCTTTAGGAAGACGGAAGATAATAATATGTTTATTTTAATACAAAACTTTAAGTTAAATAAAACTTACCTACAATATATTTTAAATAAATATCATTATAATGAGTTACCCTCAGAATAATAATGCGAGCCATCGCAAAAGTGATTTCAGCCGAATATTCATTTTATGCAAAGATTATAAGATGTTTTTCAAACCTCGCTTTGAAATATTCCAAATCTCACAAGCAGCTATCTTACTTAAAACAAGAGAAGGTAAGGCTCTGCCCGAAGCCTGTAAATCCGTAAGACGCCAAACCATTTTCTACGCTCGGTAAAGTTAGAAACTGGGCCAAAGTAGGCTTTGGCGAAATATACAGGAATTTCTCCTCCCACCCACACTATATTACGTGCTTAAGAACTATTTCCTTAGAACTTGCCACGTGCCATGGAATAAAAATGTTAATTTTGCAGCAATTATTTTTTACGTATCACGAACTTGGTTATTTACTGTATTATAAACTGTTTTAAAATGGTTATGCTTAAAATATTTAATAAACTAGCTTCTATCAGCGATATCGCTCGCATAATATAATAGATATAAACTAAAAATAAGTTCATCTCATTTAATTCTTCACTTTCCTAAGAGGCCGTAAAAAGGGCATTACTAGAAGATCGGAAGCGGAATCGCCTGGCGTAAATGGAACACCAATTGTAATCGCCAACTAGCCTTTCAAGCGTGACGACTATGGCATTATTCTGCCTTTTTTAGGAAAACCATCTATGCAACAGTAGGCTTCTATAAGCAGATAGGTAGATGGATATCATAAGAATATATTAAAGTTATTCTTATACATATATATACGGCCCATTGTTGGGCACGAGCTCACAAACGGTATGCAATTAGCCTACTATAACTAGCTGAGCAGACGGGCCCTCGACAACCATATTTTTATATGAGAATTATTCGCATTTTCTTTAATGGCAACGCTGCTATCTACTTTAATATCTCAGTCAGCTTTAACAGCACCCGCGAGTAGGTCTACAGGTCATTCGTTGAAAACTCACCTGTTTGATTTTTGTATTTTACAGGTTATAATTTATCTTATTATATAACACTAATAAAACGCAATCCGCCTTTTAATTCTTCGTTAAATATATCTCAATAAAAATTAAACTATAAAAATAAAATCAAATCTTTAGTGATAGAAATACTAAAACCAACAGCTCAACCTTAAAATTAATTATAAGCAGAATACGAAGCAACATAATACGGAACCGCATAAATACTTTCATATATAAAGATATATTTAAAATTAAAATTTTGCGTACAGAAATATTTATTCAATGACGTAATCCAAATATACGGAGTTACAATATCAAATTATACATTATTTTAAATAAAATGCCAAAGAAAGTAACAAAGTACTATACAAATATATTAAAAGCTCAATTTCAGTATAGATTCGTTGCAAAATATGATTTTAGATTTTTGCATTGAATTTATATAATGCTATTTATATACTCTCTTTGTATATAGCTCCAGATATGCGAGACAGATGGTATCGAGGAACTGAGCGACGAGGAATCCCCGACTGGAAATCGGCGCAGGCTTGTTGTGGTGAAGACACTGTGGCGTGGCTGCCATAGCGACGTGAAGTGAGTATATATTTTAATCACAATCAGTAGAGATGGGCGTTTTCAGATTTTTACGCAAACCGATACAAATTCGATTTCTGATATTTAAATCGATTTTAAAAACCGATTTCAGAAATCGATTTCCAGAGCGGTTGACGGAGCGGGTTTACTTTAGTTTCGATCGATATTCGATGTTTTTAGTTATTTTAGCGTAGCAAACGAAAAACGCAATCGAACGAACGCATTCAAATAATTTTTCTATAATTTCTTTGTTGATTGGATTTAGGTGTACGATTTTCCTTCATGCTTTATCTAGGCTTAACTAGAGTACTAGACTAGCAAAAATGTTTTGTTTTGGATATGATACAAAACTTTCTTGCGTATTTAAAAATCGTCATATTTACAATGATTTCATGATTAGATTATATAATGTACATTTTTTTTGTATGGTTTTTTTTTATTCATCCCGATTACAAAGCGAAAATCTTACCTTTTTACATTAAATAGTTATTTCTTATTTATCATCAAATCGTATGTATGATACAAACATACGTTAGTATAGTATTGAATCGTAAAATACCTATCTAATTATATAGTTCACGAGATCACAAAAATAACATTACGCGCACACCGCACGTGTCACCAAGGTCAAGTGTGCAAAAACTCTCCCATAATTCAAAAATCTATTTAACAAACACAAAACTTAAACTACTGTCATTAAGTATTGTGTAATATTATCATGGAAGTAGTTGCATTCTAATGTAGATCTTATTCCCTGACTCTTGTAATTCTGTTTCGTTTCCATCTGCCATTCTGAGTTTCTTAGAAACCGCCAAATTCCAAAACAGATGACAATTCGCTTCATCTCTTTCAATGCACTAAACGATCGCTTAGTTAGAATGAAAGGAGGCGAATTTTAATGAAATTCGCTTTTTCTCATTCTGACTAAGCGATCGCTTAGCGGAGTGAAAGAGATAGTTAGTAAGTTTTCAAATATTGGTTTGGTTTGCAAAACTAGCAATAGAAAACGATTGCGCGATGATTAGATTTATTATTAGTTTGCGTTTTCGTCGTTTTGTTTTGATATGTGTTGATTTAGTTTCTGCCGAAATACGTTTTCTAAAATCAGTTTGTATAGTGTTGAATATCGATACGATACGATTTCTGACTGAAATCCGATTTCAGATTCGTTTTGATATATCGGACGCATACCTAACAATCAGCAGTGATGGCTTAACTGTCACTTTTGATTACAGAATCTTACACCCATCACCTCAATTTTCATTAAGATCATGTGATCAGTGATCAAATATTCACTGACTTTTAAAATTTATAATATCAATTTTATTACGTATTGTTCATCAAAACTCGTTTGAACACATTTGACTAAATTTGGCATAAAGATTTTTTTTAATATTGGCACATTTTGCTTTTCTGTCTGGCCCCATTTCTGAAATGGACTCCACTGCTTAATACTTAATCATGGATAACATCTACTGTATTCACACACATATATATATATATATATTGAAAACGAGCTAATCTAAATTTACTTCATGTCAGAGCGGCATTTGCCCGCGAAGCAACTTGGGGCGCCGGACTCAAGCATCCTCAACTAGCACGTGTGCTAGGTTTGAGCCTGCTCGAGCCACCATGCGCGGCTCTAGAACGCGGCGATGCTGCACCGCTCCCTACAATTCTCAGGCTGAACCGGAAATTGAAGTAAGTAATATGTGTATATATACATATAAATATATATATATATATACAGAGTGCCGATTTTATTACTAGAATAACTTAAACTAGGTGTAGGTCATAAAAAACATTAAAGTTAGTTGGCGACTCTTAGCTCTTAGCTCTGCCCAATCCCGAGATAAAGTGATTTGTTTCTTATCAAAACAGTAGGTTTGTCACCGTACATTGACCTGTAGGTACATTTTGACCCAGCTGTGCGGCGGCGAGCGCAGCGCGAGCGGGGCTATTTGCCTACTAGTTCAGTGTCACACGCATGAGTATATGCCTACATCGATTTTTTATAGTACAAGTGTATTGACCGCTTATCAGTACGGCAATTTAATCAAAACTTAGGTACTTTTTTTTACTGATTTAGATAGTGTATCATGGTCTGATACCTTCAAGGATTCTACTAATTAAATCGGCAACCTGTATATGTATGTGTGTGTGTATATATATATTCTCTGTCTGGTAGGATTAAGAATACAATGAATGATAACTATCCCTTAAAGGTGCATTATGCCGATATTATAACTGCAGGAGAGGGAAAATTCAAAATCAAATTATGCAAATCCTTCTAGCCAAAGTGTAAACCAGCTAAACTGAAGAAGTCCTGTTTTTAACATTTTCCGATCAGTTCTTATAGTTTTAATAAAACGGTTTGAACGTTAGTCAATCACTTAACACTCAATATTAATGTTATAAGCAACTTTAAACTATTTAATAATGTAAAGCTATTATGTTGTGGTTTGTAAATCTAATATAACTGCACAGATGTATTGTGGTTAAGATACCGACCTAAAAAAATGACAATACCCGTTCGATATAATACTTTGTGCAATCTACAAGTTCTTGTACTGAGTTTAAGTGCAATTTTTGTTCGTTAGTTGCATATTTGTAAAGTAACCCGCAATACAAGGATTATTTCCTTAATGCTAGAAAAATGGTCAAAGACATCAAGTCTTTCTGTCAACTAAAAATTTTCTATAGTTTTCGTTCGCTACTTCACATCAGTAGACATAGACTCCTAAAGGGCCACGAATCGCCTTTGTGCAGTGCAATTGTCCATTAACCTGGTGATCCAGTTGATGACGTATTATATTTTTAACCCGTCATCATATGAACCTTAGATGTCAGACTCAATCACGTTCAAAAAAAATCTTAGATGTCAGACTCAAAAAACATCATGCTTCAATTTCAAAATCAATTTCTTCATTATTTATATTCCAAGTGTTTATAAACTTATAACTTACTAGCTATTAATATTACTAAACCAGTTTTTTTTTTCAGTTACTCGAGTTTGATTCACATATGTTGTCAGATAGCAGCAGGCATGAAGTATCTGGAATCGTTCGAATTAGTGCACAGAGATCTCGCTGTACGGTAAGATCCCTAATTGTAATAGATTCTTGGTTCATGATCCTGCCCTTTGGATTGCATGTTATCTAAATAATAAATAATAAAATTCGTAAACTGCCGAGAAGATTTTAACGGATTAGTCATGAAATGATTTTAATATTAATTTATGTAATTTATGTTCTGAGTTAAGAAAAAAATTGACTGATTTTCAGCAAAAATTAGTAGAACATTCCTAAAATTTGCCATCTACCGAATTCAATCAACCAAAGTGAAAGACAAATCATTAAAATCCGTTAAATCAATAACGCTTCTCTTAAATGTACGTACATAATTATCGTTATATTACATAGGTGAAGAAGTATGAAATATCTATTGTTGAAAAATAAAAATATAATCTTTCCCAAAAATTTGAAACGAGTGGATTTGGCTTTCTGCGTCATATTTAATTGATACACAAGTTCCTATTGAGTTCGAGTGTCATCTTCATCCAATAAGATTTGCAATTCGTTTTCCGTGAAGTTTTTTGGCCCCCCACACTCTTAGTTACTCATGCCCAAATCACTTTCACCCAAATCACTTTTGAATTTTTTTAATCACTCAAAACGAACATTCAATTTGTATTTTTCGTTGGCACAAAATTCGCTATGTTTAAGTAGGCTTAATAGGTTAAAAAATATACATACTTCTATATGAAACTTAAATTATTGTGTATTAAAAATCTACGTAAGTTGTTAGAGAGGGATGTTGGCGTTAGAGAAGGTTATTTTGCAGTATATACATGATGGATAACTCCATCTATAAGGATATTCCGATTTCATACTTCTACTCTTAATGTATCAGAAGACAATTTATATAGGTATGGTATATTTTAAAAGTTTTTTGTTACAATGCATGTAGCAATGGAAAAAAGAATAACTACTGTTTCGTGTGTAAGATGAAAAATAGTAGGCGTGCATACACTGTTCTATAGTTCATAATTGGATTTTTGAAAATTAAATCTTTGATAAATAATTTTAACGTTTTATTTGCAGGAACGTTACAGTGACTGAGAGTCTCTGTGTAAAATTGTCCGATTATGCCATGTTTTGTGAAGAGTTTGTTAACGATTACCATATTATGCCTGATGGATCCCGATTACCACTGCGCTGGATGGCCTGGGAGAGTCTACTTATGGTAAATCACTTAACATAAATTAATTAATATGCATACATTAATATTATATATGCATAAGTTACCTTTAAATCTGCTAAATCTTTTAAGTACAAGTAAGTATATTTTATCCGCCTATGGTACTTAAATACATATATTATTCGTTTATTACACATAATGTTATTTGACATGAGCACAAATATTATAAAAAAAATTCAAAAGTCATTTAAAAAATCCTAGGACTTACACCAGTCGAGTTAGCATTTAATTCGAATATTTTCGTCGATTACTGCTGGCAAAGAAGGTGTAGGTAGGCTAAATAATTGTATTTATTCTCAGCCACAAAAGTGATTTTTTTTTTAAATTTATAATCCCAAAAATTAATTTCTCATAAATATATTTATAAATAGAAATGTCATCGTCATCATAACGTATCATATGATGACGAAACTCTACATACAGGACGCTATCTCAGCATGTCTCCTATGTAATATATTTTATAGTACACAAACTAGCGACCCGCCCTCCCTTCGCTTCGGTTACGTCAGTTCAGTTGTGTAGTTTACTTTCGGGACATAGATTTCCTCTCAGAGAAGGAATTTCTTATAATCCTGGGGCAGTATTGGAAAAGTGGAATTTTTGAGTTAACACCTACGCAATCCACTTTAGGGAATGAATTTTTAAAAAGATGTTCTTAGTTTATCTTTGTATCGTAACACAAATGTGCCTACTCTATATTTAAAAATGTAATTCTTACACCCCAACAACTCCACTTGCGGGTAGAATTTAGTAAAATCCGTTCTTAGCTGACTTTTACTCGGCGAAAGGGATATTCCTACAAAATTTAAAGATTGTAGGCCTTATGGTTCCAAAGATATCGTGATGAGTCAATACATAGGTGGAAATCTCTTATATATATATATATATATATATATATATATATATATATATATATATATATATATATATATATATATTAGGGTGATTCATTTGCGACAAACATTTTTTTTTTAGGTGCTCAAGCAAAATTTTGTTCTACATATTGAAAAGAAAATTTTCACCAAGTTAGAGCTCTTAATTCGAGTATGAAGTGCTTGCCGTTTTAATTTGATTTTTTCCCATTAGAAATGCATGTATATTTTTTTTTTTTTTTCAAATTTCTAACATACACATTTAATGATATTGGCATTCTGATTGCTGAAATATATCCAGGATTCCACGCTCTTTAAATGCCTTTTAGTCAATTTTAATGTCGCCTGCTTTGGTCCACTGGTACCATCTGTCAAAGTTATGTTTTCGAATAAAATGCACATTTTTTTATTTTTACAGCGAAAATTGATTTATAGATGGAAAAAATAATACATATTTTTATAAAACATTTGATTCTCTTCAAAAAAGGTCTTAACTTAAGTCTCTCAGACTCATAGTTTTTAACTTGCAGTAACTTTTGTAACTAAAAATGTAGAAAAATGATAAAAAAATTACAAATTATGATGTTTAAATTTAAGTTTTTGTTTCAAATTTATTTTTTTCATTACATTATCAATGAGCATTAGAAATTTGAAAAAAAAAAATATCTACATGCATTTCTAATGGGAAAAATCAAATTAAAACGACAAGCACTTCATACTCGAATTAAGAGCTCTAACTTGGTGAAAATTTTCTTTTCAATATGTAGAACAAAATTTTGCTTGAGCACCTAAAAAAAAAAATGTTTGTCGCAAATGAATCACCCTAATATATATATATATATATATATATATATATATATATATATATATATATATATATATATATATATATATATATATATATATATATATATATGTATATATATATATATAATATATATATATATATATATATGTATATATATAGACTATAGATTTTATATTCTAACATACTATCATTACTACTTAATTGATAACTAATAAAAGTTACTCTACGATTACTACTGCTCTGTTGCATGTTTTTATAATGTCATATTTTATGTTTAATTGTAGAAAACCTTTTTGTAAGATCTATATTCATCTTATTTTTTTTGTTCAGGGCATGTATTCCCCTGCAAGTGATGTTTGGTCGTTTGGAGTGACTGTTTGGGAGGTACTCACATATTGTACTGCTAAACCATTTGAAGAAATGAATGATGATCAGGTAAAAATAATATATAATAATAACAGTATATTAATAATAACAATATAAATTTTAAAATTTGTATTTATTTATTTTCTGCCTTTCTGAATATACAACATAAGGATATATGCCAATTTTAAAACTTTCTGTTAATCTATTACACAATCTTTAGAATACTAACATTGTTTTAGGTGGTAGCGAATGCTAACGAATGGCGCAGCGGTGGCCGAGGAGCAAGAGTGCCAGCCGCTCCTCCGCCGCGGTGCCGCCGTGAACTCTACGATCTCATGCATGAGTGCTGGCGGCGGGAACCAATGCATCGCCCGCGTTTTCATGATCTGCACCGATTCCTCGAACGCATGACTCACGGCTACAAGTCTTCAACCAACACTAAATAGATCACACAAAGCTTTCACACACACATATAATTTCGCTCTTTTTGCATCACAAGCTGGTGGAATACATTTCTTCACAATCACATCTAGTCTGGTATATTAAAATTATAACGTCGACTCCGCCTCGCCTTTACAGAGCATTGTCGAGCGAGCTTCTGTCATTCGATAGGTATATATACATGTTATAGTTTTAGGTTTACTACCATACCAACAGCTTTCAACTTGTCCGGTCAACCGACAATTCGTAATCGGACAATTCGAACAGACTGGGTATACGATACGAAAAATCTTACAGTATTAATGTCAGTATTAATATTAAGCATTTAAATTAGATTGTAATATTAAAAAATATGTTTTAGATGATGTACTGCTTTGCAAAGTGTTCCTGTACTTCTAACATTCGCAGCACATAATAAGTGCACATAGAAATTACATTGACAAGCTGTACCCCATCTAGTATGATCTCAAAAACAGCGATAATAACGATATTTTATATCGGGTATCGTTGTTTTAAAATATAAGAATAGATTTCTGAATTGCATATACCAGGGGTCGGCAACCCGCGGCTCGTCGGATGTTAGGTTGTGGCTCTTTAGTTCTATACGCAAAAAAAAAAATATTTTATAAAGAAAACATAACAATAGTTCTGAATTGATTAATGAGGATTGGTCACAAATTATTGTTGGCAAAAAAATAAAATCGTTGCTCTTTAAAAACTTTAAACCTTTATAAATTCTAATTTTTAGCTGTTCCGACTCAAAAGGTTGCCGACCCCTATCATATACTATAAATACTATGGAAAGTAGCATGAGTATTTATAAGTTCTTTTTATTTTTAACATTTGTACGAATAATAGTTTCAAAATTTTAAATTACAATTTGCAATTCAGAAAACGTATTCTATTAGTGTTGACGTTGCTACTACCAATATTACAGTTTGCAATATCAATTCTAGTCACAACTTATATATCAATGTATTTCAACATGATAATATTGGTATGAGTATCGTTAATATTTAATATTTCATCCCCAGCGCCCTTCGCCTAGCGCTCCCATGTTCTTCCACTATCACGCCTCTATGGCAAACCCTTACCTTAAGGCCACTATTTAAATATACGGTAGACACTTGATTTAATCAAAACGCTGTGATGTATTTTATTATCACATAAGGTCAGCTATCAAATTGGAATGTATGGTTGTTTCTCTGACGTATATAGGAATGGTGGCCCCTAGGTCACAGGTTGACAATGCACTGAACCCACCATTTTAAATAACATAAGAATTTAGTTAACGTGTGAATGGCTATATAAAACTATTATACGTCTAAATTTTGTTGTATGCTCATGGTGATTATTAATTTAGTGCATTGTCGATCTCTGTTCTAGTATAGTGTTCTAGTATATCCAAAGTCTAACTCCTATTTTTTTAACCTGTTTTAAATGTTAAGGTTGTATACTTCGGAAGGTAGAAAAGACCTCCAGGGCGATATTAGCCTCCTGTGCTTCTTGTTTTCTTCAAAAAGGCACATATAATGTTGAGGTCACGCTGCCTCCGTAAATGTCGATATAGTAAAGTGAATTTTAAGAGAGATATTTTAGTAACGTGGTCGATTAAACCTCGATCGAAGTGATGGGCCAATTTAGCGAAAGGTGATTTTTTCTAATTGCTTTAAAGTCAATATTTTCGGACGCGGTATGTGATCTGACGTCACAAGTGTGGCTCAAGCCGAATTACTTGTAACGTAGATGCTCATCTAGCCCATGGGCCACGTATTATATTAGTTATTAGGGATACATGCTTAACACAATCGATGTTTTAATGTTACAGAGTATTAATGTAATAATATTACGCCATTATTTAATCCTCTTATCACTTCATCCTGTCATTACTTCGTGAACATTTAAATTGCATAGTATAATATATATGTACTTGTGTATTTGTTGTAAGCACTGTGCACTGATAGCTATCCCTAATAATGTGATTGTAATTCATTAGGATTAAAAAAGGCAATATCTATCAAATCTCTGATCCATCATCTTCAATATCGGCGTGTCAACTAAATGGTTGTATAGATTCAGCAACTAATCGGCAACGAACACAACCATAACGAAAGACCCTGTTAATCATATTAATCCACTATTTTCACTATTAGGATGAATAAATATAATATGTTTTAATTATGATCAAAGACGTATTATCAATAATACGCATATTATTGGTTATTGCAGTCTAAATATCTTTTTTACCGCAATAAAAAAAAAACGATGCTGATATGTAAGTACAACACAATTTACTTAAATAAAAGAACACTGCAAATTATTTAAACCTAATCGATTACAGCGATCATCATCGGGTTGCAATTATCAGTTAAGATTTAAATTTTGTGAACTTTCGATGTGTCCTGTGGAGCTAGTGGTTTGACTTTCAGATATTTATTTGTTTAAAGAACTTATTTATCTCATTATTTGCACAGAACACTTAACACAGATTTCTTCTTTAACAGGATCTGATATTTAATATATTAAAAAAAAAATCATAATAATTAGAATACCGAAAGAGATTGAATTATATTTTCTTAATTCAAATTCGATTTATTCTATATTACCTATTTTATTTTTTCTTAATTTAAAACAAATCAACTGATGATACAATCAAACCTTATTACTAGGAGTGTAATAATGCCCTAAACTGATGATAACTTTCCATCCATCTATTTATCTATTCATCAACCCAAGTATTTTATACAAGTTAGTTAGTAATTCCCAACACGTTACTCTTTGATACATTCCAACATGGCATTAAACAAAAAGAAAACCTCTTATGACGCCTGCATCCACCACAGTTCTCTGCGCAACATTGTAAGAGTTGTTAAGAAAATAATGTTGTATTTTGGTAGCGAGCCGTTTATGCTACCATTCGAAAACCCATCTTTTCCAAACGATCTTCGATGGATATAGCATTATCACTTCAGCATGCTAATCCTTTAGGCTCTGTCGGTTTAACCCTTTTTTTACTTGATTTCAACTTTCGGATTATGTAGAAATCTCGAGCGTATAGCACACTGCATCGCACGCTGTGCGACTATTAGCTTCCTTACGAGAACAACATTTAAAAGTTATCTTCCAGTTCGCTAATGACTTTGTTAATAATAATTAAAAACACAGTCTGAATACAAATAATTTTAACATATATTTGACGATTGTCCTGCTAATATTGCCTAATTGTTAATACTGCCTAAATTTAAATTGCATCTATCAGCTTAAGGACGTCCACTGTTGACCAAAGGCCTACTCATGAGAAATTAAAATAAATGTAGACTAATCAAAATTAATTCAGGCCTAAAATTAAAAAAAAACTTAAGTGATGAAAATCATCCATGTTTATTATAATACAAGATATACAAAGCTAAGCTAATTTTAGATAGACTTTCGTCAACTTTCATCCAGACTAATTTAGATTATTAAGCAAAAAAAAAATTTTTACCTAAAGGTCTAACTAAATCAAACGATGAATGATCAACCGACATATTTAAAACGACATTTTAGATCTAGCGTCACAAGCATACTAAATAATTTTAATCCACGTCGAAGGTAAATGTAATTTAAAAGAGTTAACCAAGTCTAAACCGATAACAAAGCAATGGAAATAACAATTATGTCTCGTAATACAAGGCACATAATCATAATGTGCCTTGCATTACAAGATATAATTGTATTTGTGGCCTGATAGATTATTATTAATACCAATACTTGTAGTATTGGTATATCATAGAATACCCAGATTAGTGTCCGAGTAGATTCATGTAGATTATAAAATGTACTTATAATATAGTTATATATGTAGTATTAATGTAGCTTTAATTATATTATTAAGGTATCGTAACCTAAGGTAGGCAATAAGATTAGAATAAGAAACTTTTGAGTTTTTTATAATAATTTTCACATACCTTGGTTTTTTTTTATGATTTCGTAGATTAGATAAAGTAGATGATAGAGTAGTAGTAGTGAATAGAAATATTTTTTCGTTGCTGATTATGAAATTATTCCGGATAATTTTTATGTTTTGTCATCTCAACATCGAAACTGCGTTAACGAAGCGTGTCGTAATACCAGCAGACATAGGACTAAAAGTGTTATTATGATAACAGCTTTCGAATATAGATTACACGCAAAATAATAATGTTCTTCTAAACGCTTTGTTATAAAATATGAGTTGTTATATTTATTTGAAAAATTTTTACTACAATTGATGAAACGTGGTATTCTCGTAGCAAGCAATACCATTGTTATAATATTTCATTGTCAGTTTAATGTTTGTGTATTTTGGTGTTATAAACATAATAATTAATGCAGTAATGTGACTTTATATTACGCAGTCCGTAAACCAGTGAATCTGGCTTTAACAATGTTTTGCAGTGGAGCGTACTGCTTTGACAGACGTGCACTGTAGTAGATTATTAGTAGACAATTTTTGAAGTCTCAATTCAAAATATTACCAAATGATCATATTCTGAATTGGTGGCTATGTTTTATTTAGGGGCTGCTTAAAATAGAATGTTGATTTAGGATAAGTGTATATAATGTTGCAGTCGAGACGCTCCTGCAGCATAAATCTATATTACTGTATTTTTTCTAATGTTTATCTTAGTTAAGATTAGACATAAATATTTGATAACACTAGATTTAACTAAAAGAGAATAAAAGCTAGCTACAATTACGAAATTTCTGATTGCACTCTGCATACCGTTATCATGCTTTATCATATTTAGGTACTACAATATATTTTGGTGTATATTTTATTTTTTAATAAATACATAATACATAATTTAATATTGCGGATTAGTTTATACACAAAACCAAAACAAAAAAATATGTTAATATTACAGATATCGTTAATTAATTATTAACTTTGATATTTAAAATAATGTTTGAGTTGTATTTAGCTTGCTATTTATTCCCATTTACGTTAGGTCTACTGATGAAACTGTAAAATATGTAAGCATCGCACCGCAATTATATCATACATAAAACTATCTCCCATCAAATCTCCTAATAAAAATAAAATTAATGTACAAAAAAAAATGTTTGTAATAATAATTAAAATAATAATTATTAAATTAATAAATTAATAATTAATAAATTAATAATTATTAAATTAATACATTAATGATTATTAAATTAATAAAATAAATTTCTCCAAAGGCCTCTGCGTGTTGGAGCCATATCCCCATGTAAGCCTCCCAAAAGACCGGGCATCTTCCCTACGAAGATCCCGTGATTAAGAAAGAAATTAAATTAATAAAACCAAATTTGCTTGTTGTTGCCTGATATTGCTTACATTTTTTATACTGTCATCTATTGTTATAGATGTATACAATAAAAAACTGTATTCTATAATGCACGTAAATAATTTTATATTATGTATAATTTTGTTTTATATTTGATCAGTTTTAGCAGACATGCAGTGAACAACTACTATACATCTATATCTATACTTTCTACATTTATCTAAACTTTCTTTCTAAATAATAATTAGTTTATAAGTTTACGTGTAAGTAATAATATTTCTCTCTCTCTCTCTCTCGAACTATTGATTCCATTTTCTCACTACTCTTTCACAATTAGAAATCTACTACCTTTAATTTTATCACAAACATAACATTATTCTCGTGAAAAACAGTCTTGCAAACCCAAAGGCAATAACCTACTCTTGATTGAGCTGAAATACGACAGATGTCACACTCCAAATCATCATCATCTTCATCATCACAGCCCATATATGTCCCACGGTTGGGCTCGGGCCTCCTCCGTAATGGGAGGGAAGTTAACCTACTATACCGCGCTGGTCAGACGTGTTGGTATAGGGTTTTGTTTCGAGTTTTCCTTCTCTTGCATAGATGTTATATGCGTTTTATATCCCTTAGTCGTCTCTTACGATTACCCACGGGTGAGATAGGGGCTGGTGAATTTTATTTTAACTCCGTCACCACACGGATATAAGACACAAACATACTCCAAATAAGTCATTTATATTTAAATTATTTACGTGCAATAAGGATAGATTAGTAATAATTAGTTAAAAAAATAGATGGTTAATATCAAAATGACGTGCCTCGCACTTATGTGCTTGTAAATGTTAGATGAGGGTCCTTTTTTTAATACCATCTTTCCTACATATTTTAGGTGCAACATCTTATTAATGCACCAACCATAGCAGCAACATGAATTAAGTGAATTAACTTTTTATGATATCGATTATTACCCGTTTTCACCAACGACACCTAAATTTTAAACCACATCGCTATGGCAACCTATAGATTGCGTGTTATATATAACA
Organism: Lymantria monacha; assembly: GCA_905163515.2. Taxonomy (NCBI): domain Eukaryota; kingdom Metazoa; phylum Arthropoda; class Insecta; order Lepidoptera; family Erebidae; genus Lymantria; species Lymantria monacha. The sequence continues at coordinate 38,245,165 of LR991081.1, forward strand.
CATACCTATATAAAACATACCTATAGAAACCAGTGAACGCGTGATTGTATGCGGAGATTTGAACGGATGGGTGGGGACCAAGCGTCCCGACTATGAGGACGTACTTGGTCCATTTGGTGATAAGAGAGTGAACGACGCAGGTAGGCTCATAGCGGATGTATGCATGGAGAGAAACCTTATTGTGTCAAACACATTTTTCCAACATAAGGACATCCATATGTATACATGGAGAAGGAATGAACAGAAAAGCATAATAGATTTAATTTTGGTAGATAGTCGCCTCCGAAGCAAAATATTGGACGCAAGAGCCTACAGGGGCCCCACAGTCGACACGGACCACTATCTCGTTATTGCGAGATTTAGTGGTCTGTTCAGAAAGTGGAGGCACTGGCGAGAGCGTGTCCACTTCGGAGGGCTTGAAAGAATAAAGGTTGAAAGGTTGCAAGAAGAGTGTGTAAGAGAAAAGTATGCAGAGGGTGTCCGAGAACGGCTGACGATGGCAAGCCAGCCGCAATCGGACATTGAAGAATGCTGGAGAGTATTGAAAGAGAGTATGGTAGATACAGCGAAAGAAGTATGTGGAAGTTCAAAGAAGCATAGAAAAACAAATGGTGATGCATGGTGGGATGCGGAAGTGGCAGCTTCCGTAGAGCAAAAGAAGAAAGCGTGGCTGGACTATGTCTCTTCTTTGAATCTGAATGACAGTATGACTGAACAGAAGAAAGAAATATATCGGCAATGTAAGAATGACACCAAGGCCTTAGTGAAAGAGAAACGTGATAGAGCAAGTATGAGTGCAGAAGATAGGCTGACTAAAAACTTCGAGGGTAACACCAAACTCTTTTGGAGGGAGGTGAAGAAGTCTCGGGGTGGTTGGTCAGCCTTCAGAATGAATAAAATAAGGTCTAAAGGTGGAGACATTCTTACACAAACACAAGACGTGTTAAGCCGATGGAGTGAATATTTGGCGATATGTATGCGGATGCTACGGTTGGCGCCGGTGTTGGATGTGGTTTAGTAGATCAACATTCGACAACGGCGTCCTCCGATGGCATCAGTATGGATGAAGTTGAATGGGCGATAAGAAGTTTGAAAAATGGTAAGGCAGCGGGCATTGATATGGTGTCTGCCGAGATGATCAAGCTCGGTGGCTCTTGTGTCTGGGAGGCGTTCCTGTTGCTCCTCAATTTATGTTGGAGCTCGGGAATGGTTCCCAGGGACTGGAATAGCGCAGTCATCGTGCCTTTGTTTAAAAACAAGGGTTCACGTTATGACTGCGCAAATTACAGAGCCATAAGCTTGACCAGTTTGGCAGCAAAAGTGTATGGAAAAGTTATTGAAAGGAGAATGAGGATGGTGTCCGATGGTTTACTGTGTGAGACACAAGGAGGTTTCAGGAGTGGAAGGGGATGCATGGATCAAGTGTTCTCTCTGCGCAATATTGTGGAGAAGCATCTGGCTCTAGGTCAGAGGGTTTTCTGCAGTTTTGTGGATCTGGAGAGAGCATTTGACACGGTTGTACGAAAGGAACTTTGGGACATTTTACCGGAGTATGGTATTAACGGTAAACTGCTACAGGCTGTGCAGTCCAGTTACATGGGCTGTAGAGCCTGTGTGCGGCTGGATGATGGAATGTCGCCTTGGTTTGACGTCAATATCGGCGTTAAGCAGGGGTGCGTTCTGTCAGCCAGGCTGTTTATCATATATCTGGATAAATGTCTCCAAAGGTTGAACGATATGAATGTGGGAGTCCAGATGGGCGACTCAGTGGTCACTGCTCTGCTTTATGCAGATGATGCAGTCCTGCTGGCACAGTCAGCGACTGACCTGCAGACCCTAGTCGACACAATGACAGAAGATTGTAAGAAAAGGGGTCTACGCGTGAATGTGAGCAAAACCAAAATAATGGTCTTTGAAAGAGATAAAACCAGAACAGATGTAAGAGTAACAATAGGTAATGATGTACTAGAGCAAGTGGATGAATTTGTATATCTTGGATGTGGATTTAGCCGAGATGGAAGGTACACCACTGATATAGAGCGAAGAGTGAATGCGGGAAATAGAGTGAACGGAGCGTTGGGGCAACTTTTCGGCAGCCACCACCTCAGCCAGAAGGCACGTGTAGCAATACATAACGCAGTGCTTGTCCCAACATTACTGTATGGAAGCGAGAGTTGGGTATGCAGAAAAGAGTATGATAGTAAAATTAATGCGGTCGAAATGCGATCTCTGCGGAAAATCTGTGGAGTTAGGCTGACCGACCGCATTCGTAACGACGACGTAAGAGAGCGAGTAGGTATGAAAGAGAGTATTGGTGTAAAGATGCGAAAGGGAATGCTCCGATGGTTCGGACATGTGGAAAGAATGCCGAACGAACGCCTGGTTAAGAAGATATACAATGCGAAAGTGGAAGGATGTAGGTACCGAGGGAGACCGAGACTAACCTACCTAGACCAGATCGGTCATGTACTGAAGGAAGGTGGAGTCAAGAGTCTCCGAAACCGGCGAGCGTGTATGAAGAGAATTATGAATGTTGAGGAAGCGAGTGAAGTATGCAGAGATAGAGTTCTCTGGCACTCTGTTCTCTCTGCCTACCCTGCAAGGGATATGGCGTGATGATATGTATGTATGTATGTACATACCTATATATATTCATATTAGATGCCTATGTTTTTTTTTAATTGCTTATGGTGGTAAACGAGCAAGCAGCACACCTGATGGTAAGTGTCACTGCCACCCATGGAGTTTTGCTATAACCAAAACTATAGCTACAAACCCTAAACTCACCCCAGTCCAGCTGCTCTCTCACCGAACGAAACGCAATAGCATATTGCCATTACTCAGACGTCGATCTTCTGCGAGAGTGTGGTATATCACGGACGGATCGGCCCGCGGCTGTAGACAGAGAACTGTCAACAGCGTGGTCCTACCACTAACAGAATATGTATATAAATATGTCATCTAATATAGTACATTGATGTTTAAACTGTTTTAAATGTTAACCAAAGTTTAGATATCGTTGGTGAATAAGAACATCACTTCAATACACACCTAAAAATCCCATATTCTAAACATGTATTAACAAGTAATTTATTATTCCTTATGTCTGTACACTGTTACAGTCCAAATGGATTATGTTTTAATTGAACTGTATTAGTGTATAAGATGTATAGAAAAATATCACCGCATCCGCTTTCTTCTGATTGTTCTAAGTTCTAGGTTCTATTTTGTCTTACTAGGTTATTATAGGTTTGAAGTATATTTTTAGTTTATTCGTTTGTGATGTGCCGTTTTTAAGGTAATTCGAAGCTGTGACCGAGGGCTTCACTCCCCATTTCAGCAGAGATAATCATGCCAGTAATTGGTATAGGTATACAATTCTATTTGGACAGTCAATATATTAAGTTGCTAAAATCAGTACCATAATTAGCCTTTTATGCTTCTGATGTTAGTAGCTATTGCTGTGCCTTTTTTTTGAGGCTCAATCCAGTCTCGTAGTTTGATAGGATCTGCACCCCGTGCCTGAGTAGTACGGGTACTGCCCTATTTACGGCCTGGGCTAAAATCACATTTTGCTAGCTTAATTTTAAGCAGCAACTATCAAATCGCAAAACAGCAATAATAAATAAATAATATCAAAACAGATCGCTTATTTAAATTGTAATTTTATGCATAAATACTACATTTTATTATATAGTTGCTATAAAATGCTATTGTTGGCAGTATGTAAATCGCCAAATTCGTTTTTATCGGTTTCATTGTACAACGAGTTCTGTGTACATTATATTAAATATCTAGCTTCAGTACAGAATAAGTGCGACGAAAAGCAGTGATGAGAGATAATGAAACGCATAATGTAGAAACATATCATGACATCACCTTGAAATGTATTTTTCCAAACTCAAAACCCGTAAAACTATGTACTTACTAATTAGGTAGAAAATTTGTTTAACAAAGAATATCGAAACTAGTCAACTGATTTAAACGTAATATTATTTACGATCACAGCTTTATGTAAAGTGAAATAACGCTATAGTGATAAACTTGAACATGATAGCAAACTGTACCCTGTAGACCATCAACGACGGGGCCGCTATTGACACTGATACTTTAATTATTGGCATATGTCTCAAAAAGCGAACGAGTGCCATGCTATCTTAGATAGCATGGTCACTCAATATAAATTAAAATTATTTGTTAAAACAAGTAATAAAAGTCGCGTCGCGTATAAATAAAACAGACAATGCTTGGGCGTCCACAACAACAGCTTCTATTTTGATATTTTGTATAAATTGTAATTTTTTTTTTGCAAATAATTTAAAATCAGAAACCTTTTTCAGTGGGAATATAATTGTTCATATTATTTAAACGTTATTTATGATATTTATAAAAACAACAAAACTATTTTCATGCTATAACTGTCCTACAATTAATATAGAAAAGAAAATTAGAATAATTTTATTATGCATGAAAACTAACAAGTGTTCAAAGTTTCAATAAAGAAAAAACAAATACAAACATAAAAGATGATAAAAATCGTAAAAATAGATTTATTTCATACGAATCAGAAATAATTACAAAATAATCTATGATGCATATTGATTAACATTAAATTGAAAGGAATTTTCCGACTAAAATTTCCGATTGAAAATGTTATTAAAAAGAACAAAATTTTAAATAAATCATCAAAATCGTGGCTGTTCTTGAGAACTCTGCATATAACACTTTGGCGCAACTGTACTTTTTTTTTTCAGGAAAATGTTAAAAGTAATATTATATACCTACCTAAGTAATGTAACTGTTCCTACTTTTCAATGATTTTCAAATTCTTTGAGCAACAAAATCCTAATAGGTAATCAAATAAATAAATAATTCTATTAAGCAAAGTTTACTCTGCAAGTGCAGTTGCCTCCTTCAAGTCCATATAATCTTATTCCATCTTTTACCGCAGTGCTTACCTCCGTTTAATATAACAAATTCCTACTATTTTTATAGTTTTAAAATAACTAAATTAGTATCATTATTATAATAATAGATATAATCAATAATTGATAGAAATAAATAATAATGTAAATACCTATTAATTGTAAATATATAAATATGTACAGTCCTAATAATAGTTGTTATAAAATTTTAATTGTAATGAATATGAATGAAGGTCGATGATTGAGAACCGTGTTACACTAAGCTAAATTAAATTAAATCCATTCCTAATAATATAAACAATATGTAATTCCTTTATTTTCATTAACAAAATTTAACAATATATCACGTGAACATTAAAATTTTTGTTGTCGATGAAACAAATTTATAAATTTACCAATTTTAAATGTACAATAAAAATTGTTTGATTCTGGTGTGTGTATACTACTACGTAGGTATATTTAATATTATATATTTGCTAGGAAAAGGACACTAATTTTAAATAATTTTCTATAAGGCCAGTTAGTTCTTTCATAACATGTGTCTATCGGGAATCTTGCTAGTTGCTGCTAGATCTAGAAAGCTTATTTGTATTTGATTAAAGACTTGGCTTGATACGCTTGACTTACCAAAATCTAAGAGACAATAAATCTTGCAAATACGAAGGGTTGGCGTATACGGCCTAATAGTAAACAAATTTGATATAGTGGCGTCCGCGTCTCAACTACTTATTAGAAAATCATAGGTACTATTTTTAATTTTAAAAAAAATATTAATTTATTAACAACACCATAGACCATTTCTGCGTCACCACTAGCTCATTATGTCCTCCTATAAAATTATCACGTAATTTAATAGAAATGTAAAAGAAAACAGGTAAGCTTAGGTAAATTAGATATAAGCGAGTCCCTGCAAGAATATATTTCATTTTATAGAGTAAAATAACATTAAAATTAATTGTATTTTAGTCATTATCGATTGTAATTTAAAGTTTTTACGGTGGGTTATTACAACGAATTTTCGGTACTTATTTAATGAACATTTGATTGATAGGCTTTTTGCAATAGAAATGTTCTACTTACACGCTGCATATTTTATAACTTTTTACCGATTGTCCATAAGTTATCCGCCCATTGATCATTTCTTATCTATAACATAACATGTAATTCAAAATGGTATATCACCTATACATATCTTTGGGCGCTTCTACTAGTCCGGATGGCGTAATATGTATAAAATACGATAAATACAATTTCATAAATATTCGGTGTTAATTTATTCAAGCATTGATGTCTAACAATATATAAATGTCTGTATTAATTTATACGATCATTGATGTCTAGTAGAAATTAATATTACGTATTAATTTATTCACTTATTGATATAATAATGATGTTTAAATGTTCGATGTTAATTTATTTAGTTCAGTCATTGATGTGTAATAGTTAATAAATTTGTCAGTTTGTATTTACCTATTCGTAAATTGTGTTAATATTAATAACCGTGAATTGTCGCAAAAACATTTAAGAAAATTATAGATGTTTATTATAACGTAAGATAATAATTTATATTAAGATAAATTCGTAATCTTCAAACTTCATCTAATTCCTGTACCTTAATGAAAACGACTGCAGATTGATTGTAATTTTGCAAATAATGATGACGTACTTGCTATAAATAAGATCAGCTAATGAATTGCGCTTAAATTTACTTTTACTATAAAGTTAGGTACAACTAATTGTATAATTAAAATAATTTCATTGCTATACCTATCATTAAATCTTGTTTTACCTAACGGTGTCAATATTTATATATTATTTCTTTTGGGTTTGACTGGTATTTTCATAAAAATGGGGGTCCTATTGGTAATTAAAAAATTAAGAAAGTTGAGAAAATTATTAACATAGCAACATAACTTATGAATATTAATAAAAATATGACCTATTGTACCACATAATTGCTGCTTGGTCGCTTACTGCAGTTTCTAGGTAAGCAAGATTGCAATAGATAGAAGCGGTATGCTAGACTTATTCAAGTGGCAACCGCATTTTAGAATACAATTGATGAATAGCTTCTGCATTCAAAATGTATAACATGACTCCTTAGCAAAGCGTTGGGACCAATGTATACATGGGTTATAGCTCTACTTACATTGGCGAAATTCAGATGAGGCGTAGCCAGTCTAGAATGATCGTGTTATTCAATTTACCCTACCTTATACCTAGTCATTGTAATATTAGGTATATAAGTTATTGTTTAGGACACTCATTATCTGTAATATTTCAACCTAAGTTTTATTTTGACTAATAATGATTTCTAAATAGATGAATTAAATTTAGACATTTAATCATATTAAAAGAACACAATTTCCTAAGGCTTATGGAATATATTCAGGGATAAATATATCATAATATCACATATCGAATGTATTTATTGATTTCGAAATAAAGTGATTAACATGCTATTGATTTTGTTTTACATAAATAGATTTTTTTACTTAACAACCAAATGATAAAATAAATCGCTACGTTTGAAATGAGTAAACACTTTCATAACACAGACCAAAGAGTTAAGTTATTACCTAAACTGAAAAATAGTGGCAACTCCATGATAAAATATGCATGTATGGAAGGTGCTGCTACCCAGAGTTTACGCGGTGAACTAAAGTTGAAGTGATATATATACATATCTACATGTGTATGTGTAGTTCTATAGAATTTTCTTTTACTATGAAAGCTACCCTGAAATATAAAAAAACATATCAGCTGATAATGAAGCAATAATAATATCAGCTTAACAATGAAAAGTGAGATAATTTTCAAAAAGTACATCAATAACCGTAAATAGATTGATGACAATAAGTACCTACGCTAGGAACAAAAAATAACAATTCTCAGTTGTCAAACGTTTGACATACAGGACAAAATGGCATCAGTTAAGTTTGTACAAACAATCTGTAGGCAGCGCGACGGTCAGTAAAAATAAGTAATCTTTTAAGTGTGCCCCCCCCCCCAGACACAGACTAAGTTAGTTAAGTTAAAGACAGTCTATGGCAAATTATAGCATGTTTACTCTTTATTATCTATGTATCTATATCTAACTAGCTCACTCTAAAAATGAAATTAATCCTGTAGGTACATATTTATAAAAATAATATTCAAAGACTTTTAAGGCAAAATGCCTCCTTTTTATGTAATTTTAAATGTTAAAATAAATGTTGATTAACATATCATTTCAGTTGGTTTTATTTGAAACAAAAAACCCTAACAATAAACGAAACTCCCTAAATTTTCGCATAAGACATGTTATGGACTAGAGCTAGAGCACATTGCATCTAATGTAATTGGCTGTACCACATTATTAGCTATCTGTGTGGTAGACGCAGGGGCGGCTCTAGCAGATGTAGCGCCCGGGTGCAAATAATAACCTGGCGCCCTCTTGTATCAAAATGCGTCAACAAAATGTAATAGGTTGATACTTACAACACGTTTGACTAAACTCCGAATCTCGCTGGAATGCGTTGTCGCATGCTTAGTCTTGTTGTTTTGTAATGAAACCAGGTAAATGATCGGATTGTGAAGTTACAGTGAGCATGGCGACAAAGCAACCTACCCAAACCTGTCAAATAACGCACCCACTGCGTTTTTTATGCGTGCGGTGCGCCCGCTCCGTGAGGAGCGTTTCAGTGGAGGCTTTATAAGTCCCGAGCGGCTCTCGGCGCCCCCTAACACCCGGCGCCCAGGTGCACCGCACCCTCTGCACTATACCTAGGTAAAGCCGCCCCTGTGGCTACGAATACTACCAACTCTTACTTTGCTCGTGGATGTCGTAAAAGACGACTAAGAGCATTATAACGACTTGAGCCAAATCTATCTGATACCGTTTGGTAAACAATTACATTCCCAAGGAAGGTTGACGTCTGGCAGGCGGCCGGTCATAAAACTATTGCCAATAACTTTTACAATATGTACTATGAAAGAATACTTTTACAATATGTATATGGAGAATGAGGATTTGGACGGTTTTTTTATTTGTAAGCATCTTTAATGATATATATATATATATATATATATATATATATATATATATATATATATATATATATATATATATATATATATATATATATATATATATATATATATATATATGGCTATTTGGATTATTCGCTAAGTAATTCATATACTATAGGGATGGTACCTGAAAGGGTAACTCGCCGGGAGGAGGGCCTGTCAAGGAAGCGGTACCAGTGGCCGGCCCAATGGCGATGGAGAGGTAATACGATAGGTTAATGGGGCCACAGGTCGCCCATTCGTCGCCCTGGACGAGGGTGACGACGTGCGTCCACACAATAGACTGCCAAAAAAAAAAAAAGTAATTCAAATACTGCTTCCGCCAACTAACTAAAATCATTAATCATGAGGTTGTGTAAGATAATATCAATTAACAAGAGTAAATTAATTTTTAACGGTATATTAATATAACCATCGGATCAACGCGCTATAATACTTCATTACTTAGTCATTTTACCTCAAATTGTGAAGGGATTACAATACGTTGACTGCACAGATGGCGTAGTGGTTAAAATAGCGACATTCCGTGCCAGTTCCGTGGGTTCGATTCCCACGCAGGACAATACTTTGCGCGATCCACAAAGTGTTATTCTGAGTCTGAGTGTTATTTGTCTGCGTTAATTGCATGTTTGTAAAGTCCCCCGCAATACAAGGATTATTTACTTAGTATAAGGTGATATCTATAAATAAATAAAAAAAGAAAAAAATGTCAATGTTCCACCCACCCGTACACAGACCACCGACTACAGAACACGTCTTTGTGTATGGGCTGAAGAAAAAGATAATAAAAACAACTTCATACATTCATCATCATTTATTTATCATATATATATATAACATACATAAAATCTTTTAAAAATACATACTAAACAACAAAGCCTTATCAAGGACGTATTTCATTCTGTATCTGCTCAATAGACAGAACATAAAAAATCATACAGGTAGCTAGGATTATCAAAAAATACCAATACTTACTAATTTTTTTTTTATTTTATAGACGTAACTTTTATGCAAATAACAGCGACCATTTAACCTTTATATTCGTTCTACAGTACTAATTAAGAAATTTATATACATACTTAGATATATAATTATACAATTGTGCGATACATATAATGTTGTATACAATATGTTGATCTCGGCTAAAAACATATCAGAAACATCGCTTTTACTTAATTGACATGACATTAATACTACAATTTCTTACGTATATTAATACACATCAAATATGAGATTGATACGCCACTACGCGTGTTATATTAATTTATAAATCATCATCATAAAATATATTAAGCCTTCGTACATATTGCCACCGAAGACAAAGACCGGGTTCCGGTGGCCCGCTCGTACGACGTGGAGAAGTACATGTAGAGCGGGTCTATGGGGTTGCGCGCCGCTTCTTCTGTCGCCCCGGACGGATTTTAGCGAGGTGTGATCACTCCATAGCCCGCCGCCAAAAAAAAAGACTTCGTACATATAATAATTACATGACTGAGTAAAATATTATATTCCCTTCAGGTTTCCAAAAGAGTCATTGTCTTAATTTTTCTAAATTTTAGAACATCGCATGTATAAATTTAAACATGTTTGATCATTATGATTGCATAATTTTTGCGGTCACTAAATAAGTGTTTTGAACTAGGTGCTCTTTTACACTTTTTTTCTTATTTAATACACTAATTCATGTTAATATTAACGACATTTAAAGCAGTCTATATAGGTATATGAGTATATGACACGACACAAAAAAGAAATCATTGATATTTCATTAAACATGTAATAGTTTAAATTGCCTAAGATTTTACCTAACATTTAGGTGTCGTCGATGAAAATAGCCATAAAGCCATCGTATAAGACTCCTAAGTCTTAAAATTTATAAGAACAACAAGCTTATAAGCTTGTTGTTCTCTTTTAAATTTATAAATTTTATGAATATATTTTTATTGTATTAGCACGTGTCAAACAAGAATCTTCATATGCTCAAATATTACGCTGTATGTTATCTAGTCGAGATACCAATCACATGATTCAAATTTTGAATACTGAATCTAAATATGTCATATGATTGTCTGCGTGAAATAGTTAAGAAAATAAAAAAATCTTTATAAACAATCGAAAACAGCGTTGCCAGATTTTTTTGCTATATCGGGATTTTGGAACGTTTTTCGTAAAAAAAGCGAGACTCTCGTCGAAAGCGGGACACGCTAAAAAAACGTATATTACCAAAAGCTTTTTTACGGTTCGTCAATACGCTGCTAGCACGATCATGATCCCCGAAAGCGGGACTGAGCCTGTCCCGCGCAGGACATTTAATTTAGATTTAAAAATTAGGACGTCGCGCCATAATCGGGACGTCTGGCAACACTGATTGAAATCCAATTACAGACTTGCTATCCAATGTAGTACTTTTTCTTATATGATAACATTTTACCAGATTATTTACGATTGTTCAATATAATTTTAAGATCTCTACATTACCAATCGCATTGTTAAAGTGTTAATCCTAATATCATCAGTTATACTCCAAAAAATGGCATATGCTTAAACACCCAATAAAATAAAAAATAATTCTGATAAAATATAATGTCTAATATACTAGGTATGTCAATAAAATTCTTAAAAAATATGTTAATTGATTAGAATATTTTTATGTAGAACCCATATATTTTAAGGTACTTTTTTTTATTTGAGAGAGCATTGTTGCATAGTGGTCCCATTGAAAATTGATATCAAATTAATATCTTTGGAAATAAACAATGGATCTATTCTATAAATAACTTAGTGAACTGTTTAATATATATATATATCTACACAATATAACATCTGTAAACATTTAAAAAAAAAAAACCAATGCGCACATTTCGAAGGGTGAATCTTTATTTACGTTACATTATTATCTTTACATAGAATTAAAAATGCACATAATTAATTTCATCAGAAAAAAAAATGTTTAATTGTTGTAATATCTTATTGAACATAATACAAATTGTATTAATAAAAGGCGTTATCTATGTATTACATATGACGTCGTTATGCTTTATTTATTATTACTATATAAGGATATAAAAAATATGATTATCAAACAGAGATAACAATAGTTGTAATATATATATATCATATTTATTTTCATTTTTATGGAGTGTAAATTGGCTTGTGTAACTTTGTTACTTCAAATCATCAACTACGTTTAATTACATTCAGAACCTCATTCCATACAGTTTTTTCTTAAAGCAAAATCAATTTACAACCGAAGATCGGCGTGGTTAATTTACTATAAGTACTTTCACCATAATACTATGTAAATACTCATTATAATGTCATTGTGCAACCATATGGTTGCAACTAAATTCCATGTGAGGTACAAAAATAATACATTTCATAAAAAAAATATAAAAAATACATCCACTTTGTATACATAATATCAAAATCGATTTTACAAAAATAATATCTTTAACATAAGTAGTATTTTAGTTAAGAACGACTGGTACTCCATAGCATTACTAATAATCAATAATAACTATTTCGATTATTAGTTCATTTATTTTATTTAAGTACGTGTTAAGCATGAAGAATAAAAAGAAAATTATGTTAATGATAACATAACCATTTCTTTACAACGTACTTTCTTGGTGTGTAAACAATTAAGAAAATCTTTTAATTATATTCTTAACTCCAAAGTCAGGCAAATTAAGCAACCTGATATAATTTTAAACTTTCAAAAATATTTGTACTCAAAAACACCAACCATGCGCTGCTTGTATTATAAATATAAGCAATCTTTATCAATAAAATACTTCGGTCTTGTAAATATAGAACTGCCAGGATTGAAGGTTAACCAGAAAAATATAATATGTAGACTCCTCGAAATAAATATAATAAGAGTCAGTGCAAAAGCACAAGAATTCGTTAGCTTCACATTTGCTCTCAAAATTCAAAACATTATATATTCATTTGCTCTAGACACTGCTGTGCTAAATTCTAATGGCACTACGATAATGATGACGTAGGTACATATTAAATATTTTAATTAAATTGTTTAGAAAAATATTTTCTTATTTTTAGGGTTCCGTACCTCAAAAGGGAAAAACGGAACCCTTATAGGATCACTTTGTTGTCCGTCCGTCCGCCTATCCGTCTGTCCGTCTGTTGGTCTGTCAAGATCCTTTTTCTCAGGAAGGCGTGGAAGTATCAAGCTGAAATTTATATCAAATACAAGTCTTCTGTCCCTTAAAGCTGTGAAAAAATTAAACTGCTAAGCCAATGCAATCAAAAGATACAGGCGTTTATGCCGCAAATTGCCGCAAATTTTCGAGACTCGCAAGGGAATCAAAACCTAAAGGGAACTCAGAATCTTGAAATTTGGTACGAAGCAACGTCTTATAGCACAGATAATGGAAAAAATGCGAAGACCGTATATTTTTACTTACATCATATAATAAAAATATTTTTAATAATTTTAAACTTAGTACCACTTTCCTCATGAACGCGTCCTCTACGCGTTCATGAGGAAAGTGGTATTAAATTGTAATTCATATCAAATACTCAGATCTATAAAACCTTTAAGCTGTAACAAAATCAAACTTCTATGTCATCGCAATCAAAAGAAACAATTGCAATACAAAAAATCAAAAGAAACAAATGCAATTTAAGCCGCATATTTTCAAACACGCAACTACTCGCAAGGGAATCAAAACCTAAACGGTACTTCCAATCGACCTAGAATCTTGAAATTTCGCATGAAGCAACGATTTCGAAATGCCGAAAACCTTAAATTTTTAGTTACATCATTTATTTTTTTAAGTTTTACGGAACACTTCGTGCGCGAATACAATTCGCACTTGGCCGATTTTTTATTACTATACATTAAACTTGTTATGCCTTGAAGCGAAAAATACAACATGACTAATATTAAATTGACTAATATTGACATGACTAATATTATATATAATAATAAAAGTGGGGAAAGTGGCTATGATTTTCAAGTAATCGGTTCCAGTAGCCAGTTCAAGGATAGATTATTTTCCTCAGGATATATATATATTTTTATTTTTTAATATAAACAACTTCCTTAATATTATCTGCAAATTGTGACAGCTATGTAATATAAGTTAATCGAATCTGCGCCGTGCTCTAGAAATTAGGTCACCCATTATCGCAAGATGCATAAAAGATCAAATTGATCCAAAATTATGGAGTCGATTAACCATCGACTTATTGAAGAGGAAATTAGGCGATCGCGTCATACCCAGAAATGAGTCGGTTAATTGTCTAGCAATATCTTACGACCTTTGGATACTCTATTACTTCTTTTTCTTTAGCTCGAGAAATAATTGTCTATATCAACAGGCAGATAATAGACCAGATCGATAAATCACAATAGAAGAGCGCTCATAGTGACACCACGCAAACGAGTTACATTCATAAACGAGATATTAATAATATTCATATACAATCATATACAAAAATATTGCAGTGTCTCAATGGTTTTTTAATTTACTTTAAAATGAATGCTTCCAAATAAAATATTATATCACTTCTTAATGGCTTTTTCTTATGTAATGCTTGTTAATGTAAACATATAATAACTAAATCAAATATATATTGAACTACATGAGTACCAGTCGTAATTAATTAATATATTTAAATGTGTAATCATATTGTTAATATTTTACGGCCACAGGTTTTAGCAGTTTATATAAGACTAGCTTCTGCCCGCGGCTTCGCCCGCGTATAAGGTTACTTTCCTAAAGTTTTTCATTTTCTGTTTTTATTTTACCCCTGGTAATTTTTCTACAACATTTTATAGTCATATTTATATCTAATCAATAGCCAAAAAATAAGTTTCAAGCTTCTGGCTTTAAAAATGACGATACTTCCTTACAACTTTTCATCCCCCTTTACAACCCTTTTTTGCATTAAAAAGTAGCCTATGTCCTTTATCAGGCTCTAGACTATCTGTGTACTAAATTTTATTTAGATCGGTTCAGTAGTTTAGGCGTGAAAGAGCGACAGACAGACAGAGTTACTTTCACATTTATAATATTAGTAAGGATTAATACAAATTCATAACTGTTGTTATTAACCTTGTAATAACATAACAATATGAGAACAATACAGAATATAATATGGAGAAGAGTAAAGATAATATATTTTGATTGAAAAATATATTATTTATTATTAACAAGGAGAATTGTTTTAATTGAATTTCATTACAATAAATTTCGAGATACTCTAAAATAAACGTTATACGTATTAAGATCTATTCTCATGAGTATTTTTGACCGCCAATCATAAGTATAATATACTGCATTTCATTCACATTAAGATTTAAAATCTTCACATATATACTAGGGTCGTTTCAATAATAAAATAATTGTATGTACAATTTAGAATTATTTTGTGGTGCTTGTCACCCTAATTTAATTTTTAAATTTAGAATATATGCTGCGGTGTTAAATACTAACAAGCAGCAGGACAAATATTTTGGTACTTAAACAACTACTAACTAACAATAAGCTGCATTTTTTACTTCACTAAAACTGAGATTCTTCTAATGTCTTCACAATATCATATATTACTTATAACTCATTCTTTTATAACCTACCAAGTTTAATAGATTGAATAAACCGCGTATAATACTTGCCGACTTAAAAACTAATTCATCTGTCTGACATATTCAGACATAACAAACTTCTATATAGAACATTGAACTGGTAATGTATATGAAAATGGATATTACAATAATATAATTTGATAAAAACTGTGTAAATAGCTAATTTCGTAAACTGCACCGGAAATATTTTTTGGACTAACTAATTATTGTGCCAAAAACTAATTAAAACTAGATATTTGGCGTAATATTTTTATATGGTGGATTAAGATCGTATGAAGTCCCATTGGTTGGTAACCTGGTTGTCACAGATAACCATAATTACCGGCTCGCCTCGCAGAGCACTATCAACACCTAAGCACATACCAGCAGCTGAGTTGTAAATAGGACTATTGGCCTGTAATGAACGATAAAAAATTTAAACAAATTAGTAATTTTATATTTTTACATCACCTCTTTTCCTCCAGAGATAGGAGGAAGTAAAATAACACAACAGCTATAAAATGTATAGTAAATTTTTACTGAAGGTAAAAAAGTGCTGTTTGAAACTTGAAGCTTAGGCGAAAATTTAAAAACCTATCGAAGATTGGAAAATCATACATATCACATTTACTCCTCGTACGAGAAAAAAAAATATTTACAAAGTTTATTTTGATTGAAATAGAAACTAAGGGGCTAATGGACAAAAAGGGGCTATTTCATTCTTCTTTAAGATTTGGCAATACTAATACGAGCCGTTGTACTCTGTGTCAAGTAATTTTGCGTCACACTGAACTAATTCTTAAAGAGAAATATATTTAATATAATATAATGTATCTTATATTAAATATCTTATCTTAATATATATAAATTACGCGTCACGTTGTTTTTCCGGACTTTTATGGACATACATGGACTTTTAAAGTACTTAATCGATTTTAATCAAATTTGCACAGCATGTGTAGTTTGATCCAACTTAAAAGATAGGATTCCTTCCATTTCAATTTATAGTCGCAATATTATTTTATTGCGAATTATTTGTCTATTATTTTGTAATTGTACCGAGTTATCCCTGTTTTTGCTATAACTTTTGCTGTGTTTTCTCATTAATAGTGGTGGTGAAATTATTAATAAATACTATTCAAAAAATTTAGATGTACTCACAGATCCCTTATGGCGCCAATCTTGCGAACCACCGAGTTCATGACATTTACTTAATTTTGGAGCAACACTGTTAGAAGCATCTAGACACAATGTTCGACCCAATACTAGCTCATTGCGCGAGGTCTCGAACCACATCTGAAAAACCAGACAGCTTTGATGAATTTTAAGAGATTTGATGAATGTTGGCAATACCATGCTTACAAAACAAATATTTCTATACATATCAATTGAAATACTCAGTCTAGTCTCGTACATTTCCAAATTAAATATATTACTTGATCAACCTAAAATGTTTTAGTCCTTAAAAGTTCAAAATTTTTAACAAAGAACAAAAGCAAGTAACAATGATAAAAATACAATTTTTCAACACCATCGGATTGATATAGAGCCGTATTTATTTAACATTGTATTCCTACTACCAGCTACTTACATTGTTACCTGTCACCACACGGGCTATATAGCCCGAGCCCGTGTGGTGACAGTGTCAGACAATGTAAATAGTTAGTTGTGAGAATTATATAGATACACTAGCTTAATATATTAGCTTTAAACTAGCTTAATATATACATACACTAGCTTTTGCCTACGACTTTTTCAGCGTGTTAATCATGCCTTGCCCATAAAATATATAATTTTTATTATAGTATTTATATTAGAAGATAATAAAAATATTGAAACACATTCAATTCACTTCCTGTTTTAAGTAGTAAGGAATATATCCTATGAGGGTCTAATTTTCAGTATATTTATTCTTTTCATCTAGTCTCAACATCACAAAAGTAAGACGCAATAATAAATACAAATACTGTTAAAATTTCATGTTTCTAGTTTCGGTAGTTTTGGCTCGGCATTAATGAGTTAATCAACCAGCTTCTATATATATGTATACAATATACATATACAAATTACCTGATTCAAAGTCCTTATACAGTTGGATAGTACCAATCCGCTGCCTTTAGTCTTTACATCTTTGGCACTTTGTATGCAAAGATTTGATTTCCTCAATCTTATTTGATATGAGTCTGTGTAATTACGTTTTCTGTAACAATTAAATAACTTTTTTTTAACACATGTAAAACTAGAAACTCACTAAATGTAAATTGAAAATGACATTTAAAATCCTTTTAATGGTTATTTTAACAGCATAATTGCTATTGATGAGAAATTGAAGATTGTGAGGGTCAAATTATCATAACTAACGATTACTGCTCAACAAAGATCTCCTCAAAGGAGTACATTGAGTAGTTTTATGCTGTCTGGCCTTCAACCTTCCCATCCGTCCCATGCATTACTATGACTGTCTTTTTTTTTTGACGGCGGGCTACTGTACGTCACGCCGCGCTACGACTAAGTGATTATTGCACTATAATATTTATCACACTTACTTTTATACAAATTGTCATACAAAACATATAATTGCTATTATATCTTTATGTGTACTTATTATATAGTAGCAACCACGAATACTACTATCCTTTACATCGCACATGGATGTTGTACACGACGACTAAGAGCTTTACATAGGCCTCGGCCAACGCCATCTATTGCTATCTGATCATTAGTCACATTCCCAAGGCGCGTTAATGTCAGGTAGATGGTCGGTCGTAAAACTATTGCGAGTAATTATTTGCAATATATAAAATGGATGAAGGATGCTACATATTAGATATGCGCGAAACAGTACTTCGCGAAGTGATGTGATATGGCATTACATTTCGTGCCGAGTAATATAACATTTTACCATCACTTCAAACATCACACATGACATTTCATGTCATGTGAACTCATGTGTGACGCGTAATGCGATAGCGCTCTATATATACAGCGGGCGGCGTCAAGAAATATAAGACTTAACGTTCTGAAAATAAAGCTCAAAATAAATATTGAATTGCCAGACACCGAACACTGCAGAAATGCAGAACAGTACACGGGTGTTCGCGTCATGTTTAATGTGATGTGTGATGTTTAATGTGATGTGATGTTTAGTCGCGTAATGTGTAATATGACAGTACGTGGTCGGCTAATATTACGTGTGATACATCTCTGGTATTAGTTACACATGTCTACTACATATTGTCAACCCAAAATAATTGGGATAAGAGCAGGATAATGATGATGATTTTAAGACTTAGATAATATCAAAATTCTACAAGGTTCAAAGGTTCATCATCTTGATTAAATAACCAATGTCAATGTAAGAGTAAATTGGTTTTTATTTGAATATTAATTTTATCGGAGGTGTAATGTCTACTTCTTTATAATACGTATATACATCCTATACATAGCTGTATCAACCTATTATCATACACTATTGCACAAAAGCCTAACCACAGGGGCCATTAGGATATAAATTCTTGAAAAGCTTTTAATTCTCCTGGTAATCTCGCCGGCGATTCCCAAGGTATTAGGCTCATATAATGTATTCTAAGTCGTAACTACATATAATGTAATTTTATTAAATAGAATACATATCACAAACAAACTTAGTAGGTTATTATCCATATTTTAGTACAACATACCTCGAATGCCATGGCTGGAACTTGTGCTTCTCCACATCATTGAGGGCCGCAATCCTTTTATTGTAAATATTATCACTGTTCATCTCCAACTCAGGGTATATATTGTCTAAGTACCACTTGAAAGTCTTGCATTGCAGGCGTTTACGTAAGTTTTGTCTTTCAGTAAGATCACCCAAGTGTATGTTCGCCGCGGCTGGATTTGTTTCTATGACCTTATTCTGTAGTGATATTAGAATGACTACATTATCTTTAGATAGTATAAAACAAAGTAGCTATCGCCACTTGTATGTTGAAAGATCTGTCTTTTAAACTATGCAACGGATTTTAATGTCAATAGCAGAGCATTTCAAAAGAAAGTTTTATATGTATAATAATAACACATTCATCATCTCAGCTCATATAGGTCCCACTGTTGGGCTCGGCCTCCTCCATAATGGTAGGGAAACTGACCTACAGTACCACGCTAGTCAGATGTGTTGGTATAGTTTTGTTTCGAATTTTCCTTCTCTTGCATAGATGTTATTTGCGTTTTGTATCCCTTAGTCGTCTCTTACGATCACCCACGGGTAAGATAGGGGTGGTGAATTGTATTCTTACTCCATCACCACATTATAGTACAAAAAAACCTAAGAATTTCAAAGATTTGTAATGTGTGAAAACATATTGTTGTGCACTTACACTGCAATTATGGCTAGATCTTACTAGATTCATATTTTGATCTAATGAACCACAAAATAGTATATTTTGACAAAGGTCTATAAAAGGTCCACGACGATATAATACTTCCTAAAGATAATCTACTGTAACTATGTTTATCTTTTATGCTATGTGATAGCGGCTATGAATACTAGAAACACTTACTCGTGCGTGTCGTAAAAAAAAATTAGAGCTTTACATTGACTTGGGCCAACTTGATGCCGTCTGGTCAGCAATCGCATTCCCAAGGCAGTACGTCATGCAGGCTATCCGTCGTAAAATTAAGGCTAATAATTTTTACAAATATGTACACTGGAAGCACAGTACATATTGTGTCGTCCCCAAGTAATTGGGATAAGAGTAGGATGATGATATTTTAAACAACAGTATTATCATTTACAAATAGAAGGTGATATATGAGTTAGCCATTAATATAGAAGTCAAGCTTTAAATAAAATATTGAAGATAAACGCCTCCTTAAAGGTCCTTTCGTCTAACAACTAATCTTTACTAATATTATAAATGCGAAAGTAACTCTGTCTGTCGCACTTTCACGCCAAACCTACTGAACCGATCTAAATGAAATTTGGTACACAGATACTCTAGAGCCTAATAAAGGACATAGGCTACTTTTTAATGCAAAAAAGGGCTACTTTTTAATGCAAAAAAGGGTTGTAAAGGCCAGCTATGTGAAAAAATAGTAACTTTGCAGTAAATTCCATCGTCTCACAGTAACTTATACTTTTACTATAATACTATACTTATTTATTTGCTGTGTGGTAGTGACTACGAATACTACCAACACTTACTATGCTCGTGGATGTCGTAAAAGACGACTAAGAGCCTTATAACGACCTGGGCCAACTCCATTTAGTCAACAATTACATTCCCAAGGAGGGTTGACGTCTGGCAGGCGGCCGGTCATAAAACTATTGGCAATAATTTCTACAATATATAATATAGAAGAAGAGTACATATTGTATCGACCCCAAGTAATTGGTATAAGATTAGGAGAATGATGATATACTTATTTATTACTCCGTCCTGTAAATTAACGCCCAAAACGTGTGTATTGTAGATATTGTACAACCAGCAATCAAAATTTACTTTCAAATATTTATGTGTAAAGATATACTAACCACATATTCATCCATCCAAACTCTTGCCATGCGCATAGAGTTATAAGTCATGTAATCTTCTTTTTCTCCTAATGCATATGGACGTCTTTTACGGAACACATGACCTACGCGGCTGCACGGAATCATTTCCAAGGTGCCACCACACATCCAAATCTAGAAGAATAATAAAAACAAGTCACATATCGACACTCTCCAAGTGATCGCTTAATTTATTTTTGCCGTGCCCACAGATAATAGCTGCGTGGTAGCTGCTGCGAATACTACCAAACCTTATTTTGCTCATGGATGTCGTAAAAGACGACTAAGAACTTTATATTGACCTGGGCACTCGCAGAAAATTCGCGCATGAGCACTGGCAACGTGCTTTCGGTGAGCGGAAGAGCTGGAACTCCAACTTTCTGGGTTTGAGGTTTTCATTCGTAGTTAGTTGTAGTCCTGGTATTACAAAGGTCCATGAGCGGCAGTAAAATTTACCATCAGATATTCTGCTTGCTCTTTAACCACTAATGGCAATAAAAAATAAAGATAACAATAAAAAAAGGTATGCTAAATCTTACCCGAAACGATATTTCTAAGTTTTCACCACCCCATACATTCATCTCCGAATCGTATTTGCCGATATAATTGAAATACTCTTTATAAATAGCAAATAGACCTCCAGCCATTGTCGGTGACTTAATTGGTTTTATGAAGTCTTGATCGGCTGTAAAAAATTAAACATATAAGTACGGCGATGACGTCTCGGCGGGCGTCCTCGCGCCAGGTGGCTATCTCGCTTAACGATGGGGAGCCACCCTCCTCGCGCACTGAGGTAACCCGCCGGTAGAGGTCGGAGAGCATCTCCGCCTCTAGGTCCCACGGGGGTGTCCCGGCCAATAGGCACGCCGCCTCTGTCGACACCGTGCGGTACCCGCGAATGGCTCTGACCGCCATGGCTCTCTGTGGCCTCCACAGAACCGCCCTGAGCTGGGCGTTCAGAACCCTCGCCCACACGGGTGCGCCGTACATGGCCATCGAGCGGATGACCCCCGCATACAGCCGCCGGCCCTCGAAACTGGGTCCGCCCACATTCGACATGAGCCGAGAAAGGGCAGACGCCGCGCCGACCAGCCGGGGAGCAATCTGTCGGCAATGCTCCCGGAACCACCATCGCCCGTCGAGCACCAGACCCAAGTACTTCATATAGGCCTGAATGTTGATCTGGATGGAGTTGACGACTAACGAGGCGCCGGTTGGCAGCCTTTCTGGGATATAGTGAAATGTCGCCAAATGGTAAAATCCATCAACATTGGCCTAGATAGCTAAATTTCTAGATAGTAAAATGATTCCTAGATAGTGAAACTACCTAAATCGTTTTAATTTATTATGTAAACTTAATACTAGCTTCAAATATTCTCGAATCCGTATGTATAGAAGGAAATAAAGTAGCAAATAATATTAAATTATCGTAATTAAGGTCATCATACTGTGCTGTACTAACTAAGCCATCATATCGCTCGGCCCTCAGGCCGAGGAATATGATGGCTTAGTTAGTACAGTCATCACTCTCTTAACTCTGGATTTAGCAGCCTACATATTAAATAGTTAGTTTGTTACTACAAGCTATATCAAGTTTACATTTGCCTTGTGAAATGAAACATTTTTACGCGAAAAAAGTCTTCCTTTAAGACACAGCAGACAATATTCAAACACTGGGAACCCAAATAACTAACGCTTTTTCATCCAAAGACAACAAAATTTTAAGTGGCAGTAAAATCAATAGTGGTAGGATCATACTATTTATAGTTTTCTGTCTACAGTCGCGGGTCAGTCCGTCCGGTGTAGTATCACAGTCTCGCAGAAAAGCGACGTTTAAGCAGTGGCAATGTTGCTGCTGTGCTTCATTTGGTGAGCGAGAGAGCTGAAAGCCCATCTTTCTGGTTGGGTTTGGGATTTTCATTGGTAAGCAGCGGTCTAGCTGTACTCCTGGTATTGTAAAGGTCCGTGGGCGGCAATAACATTTACCATCAGGTGTGCTGCTAACTCAATGGCCCTGAAGAGCAGTAAAAACAAAACAGTAAAGGCAATATGTATGATTTAACATCATCATCATCATCCTGCTTTTATCCAAATTACTTGAGGTTGACTTAATATGTATTCACTTCATAGTACATATTGCAAAAGCTTTGGCAATAGTTTTATAAACAGCTGCCTGCCTGACGTCAGCCCTCTTGAAAATAAAATTATTGGGTCAGACGGCAAGAGGTGAAGTTGGCGCAGGCGTATATAAAGCTCTTAGCCGTCTTATACGACGTCCACGAGAAAAGTAAACGTTGGTAATATTCGTAGACATCTTCACACAGCAATATACGATTAATAACATCAAAAATCGGTTGAAATTATATATCATTCAACATAAAACATTGAAGTTGAAATTGTTTTACGTCTCACTTAAAATTGAATGTTGTTAATGAAAATGGTCATAAGTCACACAATTTATAAACAAAGATACACTATACAATTCAATTCGATCTTTAAATAATCTTGACAAGTCCATTAATTTTTGAAGCACTTACTTTTCAAAGTTCCTTTAGGCAAATTATCCCATTTGAAATGCAGTCCCCAATTAAACCCACCCCTGACTAAGGGAGTGGCTGTATACTCGAATGTATCCGCGTTTATGACATCAATTATAGGTGTGACTGCACGATGAGAAAACCTAACATTAACACCGTCGACTCCGAATGATAAATGCGCCAATAACGGTGGCAACCAGTCAACATTTACTTCTATGTGCGAATCTAAGAACACCAACACCTGGAAACAAACACACATTTTATTCAGAACTGGTTTACTAGTGGTATTTGATTCTAAAAATGTTTAAACCTGATAAGATAAGCTGCGAGGTACTTTCTTGGGTTGCTTTTGAAAGGACTCAGGCATGAATTTGCTACCATCCGCCTAACAAGCCAAGTTTCCCAGCGTGATACTTAAGTATGGGCCAACATGACGCTGAAAGAGTGACTATACAAGAAGATTGCTTCCTGCCATTGAGTAGAACGAAGTTACGGACCAGAATTTTTATATCAAAAAAATATAAGTCAGGGGCTACTAACACGCTTGACATATGTATATTTTAGGAATATCCCTATCTCTAACTTCTACTTTTTGCATTATTGGGCATGACGCAATACACTGAACGAATGGTAATCGGAAAAACATCAAGTACGTGTACGTGTACAGTACCTACACGTTGGCCAAAGGTTTAATATAGGGTTCTTTATTTCGAATTCTCCTTTTCTTGCAGTGGTATTACTGTTCATATGCATATATGTATATGTTCATCAATTAGTAATATTTTACTACACGCGCGGGCAAGAATCAATAGTCAATGGGGAATATGCATGATTTTTTTTTAAACGTTTCTACTAGTTATTACATTACCAAAAATAAATATAACACATCCAAAATATAAACAGTTAAGCTAAAAAAAAAATATTAAAATCACTATCATTTTTGGGCGATTTAAACGCAGCTATTATGGCGTGCTTCTGTGACGTCAGAATACACACACAAGTTGGATGTCAACCACGGAATGTTTGGTTCACGAAGTTATAGAAAATTAAAAAAGTGAGTGTAAAGTCAACTTATTATCATGGAAAGGAAAAGAAAAACGTATTATAAATATTGTGTCGTTCCTATGTGCCAAAATATTACCAAAACTGCACCTAACAAAGTATATTTCCTTATGCCGATAAATGTAATAAATAAGAAAAAAATGATGCAAGGCGATGAGAAGAGACAATGTGTCGTGTTTGAGCAGTTAATACTGTTGCGAAGATCATTTTAACGTAAGTCAACACATTAAAGAAGTGATGAAGTACATAAAAAAAACATTTTTCTTTAATTACATGCACATACTTGTTTTGTTTACAAACTTCGAATACGTACACATACCTACCTAGTTTACGTAAAGTTCTTAAAGATATATTCTTAATATCTAATAGGTACATGGGTCTTTATTCATAAAAGTAGGTAATATATGTTTAGTCATCTATGATACCTACGAATGAAAACATGTAACTTATTAGAGGAAGAGAAAAGTTCGATATTATTTAATTATTTATTATTTATCTTTCTATTGGGTTTCAGATATAACCATAGAGAATTATATGTAATACAAAATAATGGCATTAGAACAGGGACAAAAAGTGACGTTTATTAAGTCTCTCATTCACAAGGATTAATAGGTACTTGAACACCGAAAACTAATAACTCATGAAATACCTAACTGGGTAACGATACAAAATAATCACTAGAAACACCTTGACACCAGAAGACTCGAGTGTACGATGACGTCACGTTTTGAACAACCAATCGCGTCGCGTTTTAGAAATTTGCGAGCGAATTTCAAAAAAGCCGATTTTTGATTATTAAATTTCACTATTAAATAATGATGAATTTAAAAAATAATTGTATAGGTATTTATTTTAATCAATAAAGATTACAAATAAAAATATTTTGTTCATTTTGGAGTCACGTGCATATTCCCTATTGTTATGTTATTTCAATATGACAATCTCGGTCAAACCACTGAAGAAAAAGACACGCCTCTTCCGCCGCCCTGGGCAGCTCTGGGATTTGACTGAAGCATGAGCTGTCCCAAAACACAAACAACACACTAAGAATTACTTTGCAATATAAAATAACCCACTAAATAATATATTTAGCGCAAACAAAATAAACCTTTTCCGTGTGGTGATGGAGTAAGAATACAATTCACCACCCCCTAACTTACCTGTTGGTGATTGTAAGAGACGACTAAGTAATATAAAATGTATAATATATAATATCTATGCGAGAGCATGCACTCGAAACAAAACCCTGTACCAGCACGTCTCACCAGCGTGGTATATTAGGTCAATTTTTCTCCCATTACGGAGGAGGCCCGAACCCAACAGTGGAACATACATGAGCTGAGATGATGAAAATAAAATTAATTATTACTTACTTGCCCCACGCTGTTTTCAGCCCCGAATAACCTCGCCCGAATTAAACCTTCTCGTTTACTAGTTCTCAATAACCTAACACTAAAATTATCCTTATTTTTTTCAGTCGTTTTCTTATCAACAATGTTATTGTCATCATTTATATAATCTACTACATTTTCTACATCTATATTATTTGTTTCAAGCATATCATCCTCTCTATGCATTTTATCATTCAGTTCATTAACCGCATTACGTACATCTTCGTGAAGACCAGCTATATCACTATAATCATCTACTAAAATTATTTCCTTAAGGTGTTTTTTGTTTGTTCTATCAATGATAGAGTGGACAGATCTCATTAAAGTTTCAAAGTGTTCGTTATAAAAGCATATTATGACAGACGTCTTTGGCAATCTCTCAGCAAATTTTTGAATGCGGCATCTAGAAAAAAAAACAATTAAAAAAAAGAGTAAGAAAATGAATGTACTTACTAGAAGTCTGGTTGCTTTGGGCAGAAATTTGCCATGATCTCGCCGCAATCATCGGTGCAAACAATTCCCTGCCAATCGTCGTGAGAGCGATGGGATACGATCGCCACCTTATGTGAAGCAACTGCTAGGCAATTATCTCACAGAAAGAGTTGGCCATACAGTTCAGGTTATACATTACAAAGAACATAAAAAAAAGAAACGAGATGGCCTACATACTTTTGCATTTATAATTGTTTTAAAAGTAGATACTTATGTAAGTTATTGTGTCAATTCGTAGAATTATCTAATACAATTTACCGAACTAAGCAAATAAAATCATAGGTAGATATACTGTTGCTATTGACATTGAAATAGGACTCCTATGTTATAATTACAGTATATCGCAATATGCAGACGATTTTAATATTTTCTTTTTGCTGAATCGCGCACTGCATTCTAGTTACTAGTATAACGGTCTTACTTGACTACAATATTTAACAATATTTAACACCATATTTATTTTATTGTCAACTACCTCGTTGTTACCTGCATTTTTATTCTAATAGGTATGCTGCTACGATTATGAGGTACTAGGTTCGAACCTAACCCGTTCTTTCCGTGTGGTGACGGAGTAAGAATACTATTCACCACCCCATATCCTGTATACCTGTGGGTGATCGTACGAGACGACTAAGGGATATAAAACGCATATAACATTTATGCGAGAGAAGGAAAACTCGAAACAAATCCCTATACCAACACGTCTGACCAGCGCGGTATAGTAGGTTAATTTCCATCCCATTACGGATGTGGCCCGAGCACAACAGTGGGACATTTATGGACTGTGATGATGATGATGATGATGAGGTTCGAACCTGTAAAGTCTACTACGTAATTCGAAAAATAATGTTTAGAATCGAAGTAAACTCTCGATGATCATCATGTTAAAAATATAATGCGCTTCTGCTTCTTATATCATAGGAGTCGTAAAAGCCGGCTAAGGTTACTAAAGAAATGGACTGAAGTGCTCTCCCTGGTAAATTTATAATATCGACTGCCATCGCCAAACAGCCTGTCAATTATGAACAGTGAACTTCTATAGACTGATGAATTTGTAGATAGACATTGATATATGTATTTCTAATTGAGGCTACAGATGCTTTACTATACCTATAGCAGACCCAAACGTGATTCTAAACTATCCAGGGATATTTATAAATATCCGATTACGAAACGAAAAATGATGTTACAAGCGGGGTTAGAAACCCGCACCTATTGGGAATCCGGCCCAACCGTGCTGCCACTTACACCATCGTGAACTATTTTGAGGACATGCAAATTTCGCTTCATATTATATCTTACGTTTTCAAGGTGACGTATGCCATCTATCGGACAATGTTTACACATTGTATAGACATAATACTTCAAACTTTACAGTTAGAATTGTATTAAACGATGACACAACCTTGTTATTCAAATTACTGAAATTTTTAGCATTTAATATGCTTAATTATTTATAAATACCCGATTACGAAACGAAAAATAACGGTTGGGCCGGATTCCCAATAGGTGCGGGTTCGAAGACCGCTCGTGACATCATTTTTCGTTTCGTAATCGGGTATTTATAAATAATTAAGCATATTAAATGCTAAAAATTTCAGTAATTTGAATATCCAGGGATACTTTAAAAAAAATCATCATTATGCTTTTAGGAGTAGTCATGAAATAACTAATGTATATAACTATTCTAATGTATAAAGTTTTATGCTTACAATTTATTCCTTGTATCTGGTAAGCCCCTGTGAAACCCAATCCTTTGTGATACAAGCGTGTTAAAAGCATGCACCATATACCCATTAATACGATAATGCATATCCTCTGGATTTCGAATCAATCCTAACTGATTATCTGACACTGAAACAATTTATACTATTGTAATGCAGTATAACAAAAAAAGTGGAATTAGGAAAATATTACAAATAAAGTTTTCAGTACATATTTATATGACTTGACATGACTTTGCTTTTAATAATATTATATTTTTTTTTTAATGTACATATATATCATCACGACATATCCCTTGCAGGGTAGGCAGAGAGAATAGAGTGCCAGAGAACTCTATCCTTGCATACTTCACTCGCTTCTTCAACATTCATAATTCTCTTCATATACGCTCGCCGGTTTCGGAGACTCTTGACTCCACCTTCCTTCAGTACATGACCAATATGGTCATGTACTGAAGGAAGGTGGATGCAAGCAGTTAACATCAAGACAAAGAAAACTCAAAATAATCAACCTGTTACCACCATCTAGAAAGTGTAATAAAAACTAGATCAAATTTGCCTCGGATGAAGCTCATGCATATATTACACCATTCAAGGTAATTTTCTTCCATGGTCTTTATCCCAAACCATATAAAGTTTGACGCGGCATATCATCATCTTTTAACACACGTGGAAGAAAAAGAAAGCACGCTGCATAGACTAAATTTATGACCGGCCGCCTGGTTAAAGTCATTTCAACCCAATTTGGGGAACGCTACGTTGACTAGACTGCCTTGACTACACTAGCCCTTGTGGTGACGGTGTAAGAATACAATTCACCACCGCCTATCTTACTCGTGGGGGTCGTGGGTGATCGTAAGAGACTAAGGGATATAAAACACATATAACAGATGTATAATATGCAAAAGGAGTACTTGAAACAAAACCCTTTATGAACACGATATAGTAGGTTAATTTTCCTCCCATTATGGAGGAAGCTGAGCCCAGCAGTGGGATCTATATGAGCTGAGATGATGATGATGACGTTTCCTAGAGCTAGCTAGACTACAGCACACAGCACTGAGAGATCGATACGGAGCTCTAAGCAGACTTTTGCGACCCTTACAGAATTGGCATTTGGAAGCCACGAATACAGCAAAGCATATTGTTAATATTCATGGCTAAATTCTAACTCGTAACTAAAACACAGGTTTGGAAATACACGCGGCCACAGTTGTAACATATGTGCAGGAGCACTTAGTGCTCACCCAACAGTCCAAGTAAAATTGACATAACTATCTAACAATTAAATCACATAAAAATTATTCATTCATATATCCATTGATATCCGCTATTTTTTTAAGTTTCTACTGTAATCGTCAAGATACTAAGGTGAGTTTTCGCCGTTGGTGTTATAAGGCTTCAAGGAGAGTACTACTACCCATTCTCCTGGTGATCCTGGTGATTATTACGAATCCCAAGAGAAAGCGAATGGTGGTAACAAATTGTATACTTAACACATCATCAAATGCATAGCTGGGCACCGTTAATCAAATAGTTAACTTCGTTAATCGTTAAACCGCTACAAAAAAAGTTAGCTTCGTTACACGTTAAAGCGTTACATTTCGGAAGAATTAACGCAAGTTAACGTTAATCGTTAATCCGTTAATATGTGTAAAATTTCATCTTTATATCGTTACGTAAGTGAACTTATAAAACCTGTGGTTTAGGTTCTGGAAGTTAACAGGTTAGGAACAAAACAAAATACTTGTATAATTCAAATGTGTAATTTAATCGTCGGGTAGGTGCATATTTCCCTTCATGAACATTAACATTTTGAAGTAAAGAAATGATCAAACGAAGCAAATCTTTTCGCAGTTTTCTTTCTCACTCGCACGCGCTGGCAAAATATATCTAGTTTTGTTTTTGTTTCACTCGCTGCCACGCGCCACCCGGCACTTGTCAGTGCCGTACGGTAACTATTAGGAATTGGATTAACGATTAACGGACTTCTTGCATATTAACGGAAGTTAACGTTTCCGTTAACATTTTTAAAAGTTAACTTAAAAGTTAATCCGTTAATCAAAATGTTAACTTCGTTAATTAACGATTAACGGATTAACGAGTTAATGCCCAGCTATGATCAAATGCTATAAAAAGCATTAAATAGAATTTTCTTTAATGCACTTAGTGGCATCCAATTGATGGTAAGTGGTAACGGCTGCCCATGGACCTTTGCGACAACAGAGGTACAGCTAGGCTGCTACCAACCAATAAAAGTCCCAAACCGTTGGGCTGCCGGCTCTCTCGCTCACCAATTGAACCGCACCACAAATTGCTACTACTCAATAGACAATTTTCTGAAAGAGTGTACTGATATACTAACCCCATGATGATACTACCCCACGAGCCGGCCATTATAGCTGTAGACAAAAAACCTTTCTGCAGCAAAGCTCTACTGCTAAATTTAAAGGCTTCTGAGCTAATTCTATTCTTAATAACTATTTGTGAATCATTGTTATATAATTTTACTTAAAGACATATTATTGCACTGCAATGCTAGCAGACTAGGGTCCCTATTATGTATAGAATATCATAATAGTTTCAACAGTACATGGAAATCGTAAAATAAGACTAGCGGTGCTAATGAGCTAATTTACCTGTGAACATCATCATTATCCCAACTACTCGGGGTCGATACAATATGTACTCTTCTTTCATAGTACATATTGTAAATGTTATTGACAATAGCTTTTTGACCGGCTGCCTGCCAGACGTCAACCCTCTTTGGTAACGTAATTTTTGACCAAACGGCATCAGATAGAGTTAGCCCAGGTCGTTATTAGGCTCTTAGTCTTCTTTTACAACATCCACAAGTATTTGTAGTCGCTACCACATAGCAAACTTGCCTGTGAACATGGCATTTAAGAATAGAAACTAACCAATTTTTTCCATCAGGATTGCATTAGCTGGTGCGGATGTTTTCTGTTTTAAGTGTTGTAGATGCTTGGAATATTTCTCCTTGAGTAAAGTTTTTTTTAAATTATCCGACTTAAATCTCTGGAACTTCCACATATTACCTGAAAATTTCTCCTCATCCCTGGTGTTATCTAGCAATAAATTTTTACCTTCTAAAGCTGCAATAGATTTGTCATTATTCTTTATATTATTCTTCTCTTCTAAGTTGACTAGATGATAATGATTCTTTTTGTTATTAAGAGTTACTATATTGTCACCTAAAATTAATATTACAATGAAAAATTTGATAATAAGACTTATTTAAATGTTAAACATTACGATATTTTATATAATTCAATAAATTCATATTTATTTTTTGTATCTCAGAAAATAGTTCTATTTCATATTACAAAATAATTCAAATTTGTGAAGTACTTGCATAGCTGCTATTGTTAAAATGAGTATTGTAATCGAAAAATTAAAAAAAAATGTAGATTGCAGTCTGAGTGAACCTGAGTCAAAGCTATGTATATGTATGTCAAGTCCCAATAGCTATGCCTACGTACTATAGGCTAGTAACTACCTACCCATAGCAACTGGTCGATCAGTGCTATTTTTTACAATTTCTGTACACTTACAGAATTACATCCATCAGCCCATTAATAAACACTATTGGACATTTGCTTCCCCAATGTGTAAATATTCCAAGAACATGTAGCTGACTTCAAATATTCATAAAATATTAAATGCTTATATCAACAGCAAAATTTGAATATCATCAATGAAAACTAGTAGAATGTCTAATTTTAGATCAAACATTTTGAATGAAACTGATATACCTACATAGCCAAATTCTTTTTTATTTTTTTTTATGATTGTTAACTTTTTTCATTTATCACTTCCGTGATTTTATACTGTGTTAATTGTATGTTCAGATAAAAAGGTTATATATTATATGTTTGTATATACAGATAAAAGGTTATATATTACTGAATATAGATGATTTTAATAACATCACCATTTGCCTACTCTTATCCATAATACCTGGGCAGATGTAATATGTACTACTCTTCCACTGTACATATTGCAAAAGTTATTGGTAATAGTTTTATGACCAACTACCTGCCTGACCTGACATCAACCCTATGAATGGATGATGATTCAGTACTCCCTTATGGTTGCAGACAACATATCTATATTTTCTTTACAATAATATTATATGATTAAAACAACAAAATATGAAGAATTGTAAAATAGTTACATAAATTATGTTGCTATCCAACTAGAAGCAAAATGAATAATATTTTAAAAAGGACATTTGGTACCGCAATATTTTTTTGTTGGTGACCAGCTTTGGGGTCAATAAAAATCAATTTAAGTTCTATACAATTTTTTTAGATATATAGATAGCATTTTATACTTTTCCAGTGCGTATGCCTGCCCTGAGTATAAACCTCTTCCATTGAAAAGAAATCATATTACACTGAAGAAATCATATTGCACTGAACAGGCAAATTGGAATATACTTACATTTCTTCTTTTGCAAAAGTGTCATCTATTTATTATAGGCCTTAGATGTGATATTGTGGAAAAGAAGTGGAGAAAGCACTAATCTAGATCTATCACTACCGAGATTGTCTGCTACAAACATAATAACATTATTTGATTGCATTCTGGTAAAATAGTACCAAATGTCTCCATCAAATATTTTTTTAATAACAAAAACATGTCTTAATATAAAAGGTATATGAATATATCAATTTAAATGTAGCTCTAAATTTTACTCTTACTATGAAAAATTATTAATGAATAAAATGAAATTTTATTTATTAACTGTCGCCATGTAGTTATTTTATTCTGGCATAAAAATGGTTGAATACAAGTACAAATTCTCTAGTTTAATATACAAATAACAAATCAACAACTTACCACTCATATTCAGTAGCCAGTAAAGATATATAGAGATACTCCAAGTCACGGATGCGAATAAAATTCCCCAAAGGAAAGAATTGTTAAGTCTGGCCATTATTTGTTACCCACGAATGCTGTAAACACAGTTTTAAATTATAATTCTTATAAATACACTCTTCTGTCCACAACAAAATGATAAATTTTAATGTTGTGAAAAATGACTTGCGAACTTAATACAAGAGCATAGCGAGATAGGAAAACAGACATTTCATTGAAAATACAAAAGAAAAACAGCAAAATAAACACTGTGAGTAAAGAAACCATAAGAAAAATATAGTTTGAATAATTAGCATGTTTCTAAGTAAACCAGATACGTTAGAGAATATGTATATCAATCTTATAGAAACTGTTCTAATGACGGAATATTACGATAAACGAGAAAACAAACAAGCACGTCATAAAACTGAAATAATAATATTTACTGATTTTACTGACCAGTTGCTCACCAAGTAATTTTTGAATGAAAACCAGAGTAATAAAGCATCGTTGCAAATTTATTAAAAAGATTATAACACCATCTCTGGCTATATCCTAAAAATTATGTTTAAAATCTTCAAGCCACTAGATGGCAGTAATTAATATTGAAGTTTTCGTTATGCTAGTTGGTTTTCTTTTAATTTCTTCAATAGTAATTTAAAAACTTATAGACCTAAAAGTAACATTAGCATATATGTAACAAACTATAAAACAACACAATTAGATTATGAACTTTAATAAAAGAAAAGAAATCTTTTAACGATATATGGGTTGCTTTCCATTTAGAACACAGAGGGACTCTGCGGTACATTGTGAAACAGTGCCAAACACTGTAAAAATTTAAACTTAAACTTTTATACAATGTTTGGCAGTGTTTCACAGTATTTATAGAAATTTTATCGTATTTGTACCTGATATTTAATTGCCTAACGTTTCGAATCCTTTACAGTGTTCTTCATGCTCCTGTGACCATAAACGAAAAATATATATATATATACATACATATATATACATATATATACATATATATACATATATATATATATATACAGTGGTGGATTTACACTAGGGGCAGTCGGGGCTAGTGCCCAGGGCGGCAAATTTTTTAGGGCGGTAAAATTTGGAAAGTACAATATTTTTTTTTACCGTTATAAAGTTCCCGATAGCTCGTTATGAAGCTGTTCATATACTTCATAAACATTTCAATGAAATAATCGAGACTTTGATTATATTGAAGTAAATTTTGAAGAAAATGCAATTACAAGACAAGAAGCTAAAGGAATACGAATTCAATTGGAGCGACTTGAAATAGCGTTTATGCAGATACTTTGGCATTTTTTACTTTCAGAATTTAATGCTGTAAGTCAAAGATTGCAGAAAGTTGATTGCAGCATTTCTGATGTGATCGATGATTATCGTGGTTTGATCAAAGTTGTTGCTGATACGCGAAATGTATTCGAAATCTATGAAAAAAATGCTTTAAATATTTCAGAGATAAAAGAATATCAAACGACAGTTTCTAGAAAAAGAAAGCTAAAATTACATGCTGATGAATCAGGGGATGAAGATATACAACTGTCAGGTCAAGACAACTTTAGAGTCAATACTTTTAATGTCATTCTGGACAATTTGGATTCTGCATTGTGGAAAAGATGTAGTGCATATGAAAAGATCCAGGAAAAGTTCTCGGTTATCATTGAATTTGGCAATCTAGATAATAAAGAAATTCGCAAAAAAACTAAACGTTTAAAAAAATTTATCCTTCAGACCTTGAGTCCTCATTAGATGACGAATTTGTGCACTTCCATGCTTATTGCACTGAAAAGAGATGGAACAAAATTCGCCCTCCGATATTCTGAAATTTTTGCGTGCAATGGTCCTTTATATTGAATTTCCAAATGCAGAAATCGCATATCGAATATTTATCACTTTAGCTGTAACAAACTGTAGTGCAGAACGATCGTTTTCTTGTTTGAAAAGAGTTAAAAACTACTTACGTTCTACAATGAGTGCAAATAGACTAAATAGCTTATCTATTCTATGTATCGAATCGGACATACTTCAACGTTTAGATTGTGAAGATTTGATCGACCAATTTGTAACTCAAAAAATCAGGCGCGTTTGCCTTTGAAAAAAAATATTATATAATTATGAGTCAAGCTTAGTGCAAAATTTGTAGTTCTAAGAACAGAAATAAATATTTTTTTATATAACATTAAGGTATAAAATATATATATTATATAATTAATTATTTACAATAAATCTACTATTTTAATTTTTTAGAAATAAGATATCAAATTTATATAACTTTGAGTGAAATGTCAGTGATGGGGCGCCATTTTTCTCAGTGCCCAAGGGCGGCAAAAATTTAAATCCGGTCCTGTATATATAATATATACATGTTTGTGTGTATATATAAAGTCATTACATAAAAATTACATAAACAAAGATTCCCAAACTAGGCAACACAGCCTGTATCTTGGGATTCAGAGCACAAGTTGATGGTATGTAAGACATTTGATCCTAACTCGTAATAACATTAGGTAAGATGTTTTAAATTTTAGAAAAAGACAATAAAAACATATAACTAAATAGACATCAACCTATGTGGATATGATGACATAAAGGTTGTGCAATACGTTAAATGTGCGTGTGGGTGTTTGCGTGTGTGTATGTGTGAATGTACGAGAGTGTGTGTAAATACTGGTACGGGTGTCATTATTGTTACAAACAGTTTCACAGGTAGGGCGATTTATGTTCCAGAAGATTTTCTGTCGCCTCGTATGATAAGGTAAGTAACCAATTTGTAAACAGTTTTTTACATTTAGGTGCATTACAATTTAGGAGCGCACAGTGCCTGCACACATTATTGTAGGTGTTTGGTTGGGAGAATTTCGGGCTTCTGCGAGCAAGTGAAGAGTACCATTTTGGAGTTGGTATCCTGAATACTCGGCGTGCTGTAAGTGAGTCAAAGTCCTCGCGGTTTAAAAGATGTGTTTTTACCGTAGCATTCAAAATATAAAGTTGTCTTACGCGAAGGACTTTGAATTCACCGTAAATGCTATCCGTGGAGTATCTGAATGGCCTTTTCAGAATAACTTTTAATATGGCACGTTGGGCTGTCTCAATTTTTATCATTTGGGTCTTGCAAGCACTACGTCATACCGTGATGCAATACTGAAGGACCGACTAACAAAGCGCTAGATATATTTTTCACATTGTTTCAGGTGGCGTGCAGTCTCTAAGTTTCTTCACAAGGAATATCATTTTTCTTGCACGGTTAGCGAGAGAAGAGATTTGTTCGTTATAATTAATGTGTTCGTCAATTGTTACACCTAGATAATTTAGAGAGGTTGTGCGCTCTATTTGGGTGCAAGTACATCTATTGTAGTCCTGAGTTTTGACGGAGCTGCAAGAGTGTAGTTTCAAATAGAAGTCATAGTTCGGGCCGCCGATACTAGTCTTTGAAAACGCAATGTATTTGGTTTTCTTGGCGTTTAGTATTAATAAGTTGTTATCGAGCACTGAAGCAATGTCGGTTAATCCTTCCTCGGCAGAGCGATGTACCTGGTCCCAGGTTTCACCGTGGAAAACTATCACAGTATCGTCAGCGTAACTGATGATGTCTGCATCAACCAGAGTGCAATTTACAATATCATTCATGTTAATGGTAAAAAGAGGGGACCACAGACACACACACAAGAACACTGCCCTGCGGGATGCCATATTGGATCTCTAAATCACTGCTGGTGTAGGAGCCTACCTTTACGAACTGTTTACGCCCAATGAGATAACTCGCAAACCACTTTAGAGCCACTCCACGGATGCCCAGAGTCTCCAATTTCTTAAGAAGCAGGTGCACAGAGATGCTGTCGAATGCCTTTGGCAAATCTAGGAATATAGCTAAACATTTTTGTCCTGTTTCCACATGAAACGAAACCTTTTTTACAAGGAGGGTCACAGCGTCTTCAGTGGACCTGCCCTTTCGAAAACCGAATTGTCTACCAGATATTACCTGATGCTTTGCCAAATAAGAAATCAGACGGGCGTTCACTATACTCTCTAACAGCTTAGATACTATATTTAATAAGGCTATGGGTCTGTAGTTATCTGGGTGGTTTTGGGCTCCGTTTTTGTGTATTGGAGTCACTGCAGCAGTTTTTCAGCACTCAGGAAAAACTCCAGTAGCTAAGCTGCAATTGTAAATGTGCAGTAAGGGTGTTGAGATCGAATGTAGACACTTTTTTAGTAGTGACATGGTGATCTTGTCAGGACCAGGTGCGCTGTGTGACTTAGACTGAGAGATAATCCTTGACAGTTCGTAGTAATCTGTTGGGACCATAAATAGAGAATCGAGGAAGCAAGCTGTAGATTTGTAAGCTGATACTAATGCATTTTGCGTGGTATGATTTTTGTTTAGTATCTCCTCAGCAAGTTTATTACCGACTGATAAAAAGTGACGGTTACAGTCTTGTAGTGAATCATATGGACTATTTTTAACAATGTGCAGGAGATCAGAAGAATCGAAAGATTTAGATGATGGATAACAGATATTCTTAATTACCTTCCATAGCTTCTTTGTATCATTTTCTTTTTCCGTTAGTTGTTTATTGTAATATTCGTTCTTCGTTTTCTTAATCTGTTTATTACAGAAGTTACGATATCGTGTATAAATTAAATCGCATACTGGATCCCCAGGGTGATATTTAGCGTCTAGATGTGGTTTGTCCCTGTGACGTATGCATCTGAGGAGTCCTGTGATAATCCAAGGCTTTTTTTTTTAACCCAACTACGTCCCAACTTGACAGTTTTTGTGTGCTTGTATAAAGAGGTCGCCACTATATTATTAAAAGCTTTTACAGCTAGGTTCACGCAGGTCTCAGATGTAACTGAGGACCAGTCAGCAAGATTGATTTCAGTAGCCACGGCGTCCTCGTTGATTTTGTATTTGTGAATTATGCGAGGCTTTTTTTGTTTGGTATAAGACATGCAACCAATCACAATATCATGATCGGTAATAGATGAGTTACAAACTAGATCAAAAGAGACTGTGGGCGATTTGATAAAAATGTGGTC
Source organism: Lymantria monacha (assembly GCA_905163515.2). Taxonomy (NCBI): domain Eukaryota; kingdom Metazoa; phylum Arthropoda; class Insecta; order Lepidoptera; family Erebidae; genus Lymantria; species Lymantria monacha. Next base: position 38,283,452 of record LR991081.1, read on the forward strand.
CAAGCAAGACTTACCTCTTGTTGGCTTGGTGATAGCTGGGAGCAAACCGTGAAACTTGTTGATCCGTATCTTCACATAAATTTATGTTCAAATCGCCTGTTATTATTATTGTCAAGTACTGCTTCAGGGAATGAAGAGTAGAGTCCAATGACTTAAAAAATGGCGTAAAATTTCTTGTTGACGGTGACCGGTAGATGCCAAGTATTATTGTGTTGTAATCAACTTCAATCAATACAGTGTCAGCGTCCTCAATTTCAAGTGAGAGCCTTGAAGTTATCTGGGACTTTTTCGCGTACATTACCACTCCACCATTTTTGTTTATCTGTGACTTGGAGTGGAAACTTATGTACCCTGGTATTTCGTCTATTATTTGACCATTGGAGAGCCAACACTCAGACAGAACTATCACATCTATATCAGCGTTTAAGAGTTGCAATGTTAAAACAAATTTATCGAAATTACAATGAAAACTACGGATGTTCAGTGCTAGCACCCTGAAATTGTATATATGCTATATTATATTATATATATAAATATATATATATATATATATATATATATATATATATATATATATATATATATATATATGTATATATATATATATATATATATATATATATATATATATATATATATATATATATAATATATATATATACTAGTCCTACTTGTAATGATAGGCTAGAAAAAAAAACGATTCAGATGAAAACAAAATTTTTTTTCACCACGCGAGGTCGTTGAACTCTTGAACATACGATCGTGAGTTTTGAATAGATTGCGTCTTTTCTCATCTAAGTATAGTTACGTATTTTTTATCGAGTTATCGTTACATGGCACTGTCCTAATACGATTTGACGTTTGTATGTTTAACATAGCGCCAACTATTAAATACTTACGCAACCCAGTCAACAGATACTGCCATCTGTTAGAATCGTTTGGAGATAACAGATAATTGTGTCTGTCAAATAATAGACAAATAATTTGCAATAAAATAATATTGTGGCTATAAACTGAGATGAAAGCTATCCTATCTTTTAAGTTGGATCAAGTTTCACATACCTACTGTGCAAATTTGATTAAAATCGGTTAAGTACTTTAGGAGTCCACCGCGGACAAACAACGTGACGCTTAATTTATATATATATATATATATATATATATATATATATTTATATATATATATATAAATAATCTGTCCGTGTGGTGACGGAGTAAGAATACTATTCACCACCCCATATCTTACCGGCATGCCCGCTGCCTTACTATGGTAATGCAGCGGGCATTGATATGGTGTCTGCCGAGATGATCAAGCTTGGTGGCTCTTGTGTCTGGGAGGCGTTCCTGTTGCTCCTCAATTTATGTTGGAGCTCGGGAATGGTTCCCAGGGACTGGAATAGCGCAGTCATCATGCCTTTGTTTAAAAACAAGGGTTCACGTTATGACTGCGCAAATTACAAAGCCATAAGCTTGACCAGTTTGGCAGCAAAAGTGTATGGAAAAATTATTGAAAGGAGAATGAGGATGGTGTCCGATGGTTTACTGTGTGAGACACAAGGAGGTTTCAGGAGTGGAAGGGGATGCATGGATCAAGTGTTCTCTCTGCGCAACATTGTGGAGAAGCATCTGGCTCTAGGTCAGAGGGTTTTCTGCAGTTTTGTGGATCTGGAGAGAGCATTTGACACGGTTGTACGAAAGGAACTTTGGGACATTTTACCGGAGTGTGGTATTAGCGGTAAACTGCTACAGGCTGTGTAGTCCTGTTACATGGGCTGTAGAGCCTGTGTGCGGCTGGATGATGGAATGTCGCCTTGGTTTGACGTCAATATCGGCGTTAAGCAGGGGTGCGTTCTGTCAGCCAGGCTGTTTATCATATATCTGGATAAATGTCTCCAAAGGTTGAACGATATGAATGTGGGAGTCCAGATGGGCGACTCAGTGGTCACTGCTCTGCTTTATGCAGATGATGCAGTCCTGCTGTCACAGTCAGCGACTGACCTGCAGACCCTAGTCGACACAATGACAGAAGATTGTAAGAAAAGGGGTCTATGCGTGAATGTGAACAAAACCAAAATAATGGTCTTTGAAAGAGATAAAACCAGAACAGATGTAAGAGTAACAATAGGTAATGATGTACTAGAGCAAGTGAATGAATTTGTATATCTTGGATGTGGATTTAGCCGAGATGGAAGGTACACCACTGATATAGAGCGAAGAGTGAATGCGGGAAATAGAGTGAACAGAGCGTTGGGGCAACTTCTCGGCAGCCACTACCTCAGCCAGAAGGCACGTGTAGCAATACATAACACAGTGCTTGTCCCAACATTACTGTATGGAAGCGAGAGTTGGGTATGCAGAAAAGAGTATGATTGTAAAATTAATGCGGTCGAAATGCGATCTCTGCGGAAAATCTTGAAAGAGAGTATTGGTGTAAAGATGCGAAAGGGAATGCTCCGATGGTTCGGACATGTGGAAAGATTGCCGAACGAACGCCTGGTTAAGAAGATATACAATGCGAAAGTGGAAGGATGTAGGTACCGAGGGAGACCGAGACTAACCTACCTAGACCAGATCGGTCATGTACTGAAGGAAGGTGGAGTCAAGAGTCTCCGAAACCGGCGAGCGTGTATGAAGAGAATTATGAATGTTGAGGAAGCGAGTGAAGTATGCAGAGATAGAGTTCTCTGGCATTCTGTTCTCTCTGCCTACCCTGCAAGGGATATAGCGTGATGATATGTATGTGTATACGGGTAAGAACCCGTGGGTGATCGTACGAGACGACTAAGGGATTTAAAACGCATATAACATCTATGCGAGAGAAGGAAAACTCAAAACAAAACCTTATACCAACACGTTTGACCAGCGCGGTATAGTAGGATAATTTCCCTCTCATTACGGAGGAGGCCCCAGCCCAACAGTGCCCCACATTTATGGGCTGTGATGATGATGATATATATAATATAATATAATATAGGGCTCTGGACGGACTCTTGTTATCTTATGTACATTTAGAGCACCTGACAACTCATTCAATTATAATAATAATAAAAAATATGAGAATGGGTACATTTATGAACAAACACTTTTTTTTTGTTTTAAATAAACAAAATAATATAATCATAAGCCAACGCAATGTTTATAAAGTGGTTACTACAGATTCATTAGTTGAAAAATATAAATTATTGCGAACGATAGATTATTATTAAATTCATTGAATATAACACAGGATGAGTGTTAAATACAAGTCAAGTTACATATAATGAGTAAGGCACCATAGGCTACCATACCCATCGAAACGGTCATCACGAAGACGAAGAGTCCGAATGCCTAGCCGACTGCCTAGAGCTTCAGTGTACGCCAAGTACACTATACCCCGACGACATAAATCACTGATTCATCAAAGATGAAGTGGAACGTCGTACCACTATTTCGTAATCTAAAGTAAACGACAACCCAGACGAGCCTATCCCAACAGTGACCACCGACGAGGTCGTATCGCTAGTCAAGGGTCTACACGCTAGGAAAGCCCCTGGTTCAAACGGTATCTCTAATAGAGTTATTAAATTATTCCCCGCGCACCTCATTACTATATTGTGCTGCATTTACAATGCAGCACTCAACAATAACATCTTTCCCTAGCAATGGAAAGAGGCCGTGGTTATCGGAATCCACAAACCCGGTAAGCGACGTACCGAACCAAGTAGTTACCGCCCGATAAGTCTACTGAGAGGGTTAGACAAAATTTACGAGCGTATAGTCCTCAGTAGATTAAGAACATTCGCCGAGGCTAACAAACTCATCCCAGATGCGCAATTTGGCTTTCGTGCTGGGCACAGTTGTGTGCAGCAAGTTCACAGAGTAGTAGAATACATAAGTGGTCAGTTCATTATGAACAGATCCGCGGCTGTAATTTTCCTAGATGTAGCGAAGGCATTCAATAAAGTGTGGCACGCGGGCCTGATTTGCAAACTTTATCGTCTTAAGATCCCTGACTATCTAATTTTAATCATACATGACTACTTAAGTCATCGCAGCTTTCACTACAGAGTGGAAGGGACGTTGTCTACCTGCCATCCTACCAAGGCTGGTGTCCCACAGGGCTCGGTCCTCTCCCCTTTTCTATTTACGCTATACGCTAGCGATATGCCCAAATTTAAATAGAGTTCATAAAGCGCTTTACGCTGACGACACCGCACTTTTCTGGGCAGGTAAGATCCCGACAACAGTAGCAAAGACTCTCCAAACAGCGGTTACCGCACTAGCCAATTGGTTTAGGAAGTGGAGAATAGAAATCAACCCCGGTAAGAGTCAGGCTGTCATGTTCACACGTCGAAATGCCCGTACCTACTATATCGATATCATTCCACCCCTTAAAATGTTTAACAAGCCTGTTACTTGGAGCAGGCAAGCCAAATATCTAGGTGTAACCCTTGACGACCGACTCAGCTTCACCCCTCACATAACGCAATTCCACGCGCGTGCAGCTTTCGTAATGGGACGCCTCCATAGTTTAATAAATGCTAGGTATAAATTAACCTTGAGCAGCAAGGTCCGATTATACACCGCTTGCATACGGCCAATCATGACATATGCTAGCATAGTATTCGTGCATGTTAAGGCACACAGGATCCACAGACTACAGACACTTCAAAATAGGTTCATGCGCCGAGCTACGGGAGCACCATGGTTCATACGAAACGTCGATCTTCATGTCGACCTCGAACTACCGACCATCAGGCAATTTATGAAACTGTGCTCCCGGAGCTACTTTGAATCTGCCATGACACACCTCAACCCACTAGTGGTTGGGGCGGCTTCCTACACGCCCTCTCGTAATTCAAAAATTCGACGTCCGCGGCACGTCATCGACGATGACGATAACGATATCACACTCGCTCAATTAAGAGCTTACACAGCCCGCGAGGCCATTACACATAAATATCCACGATTTCGTCCTTTCGTTCTCGCCGTCGAGGTGCGAAATCGCGACGCGCAAATATCATAAATCCTAACGTGGGCACGTCCGCTTTGCCACCAGCGATGCCCCAAGCCGAGGTCCATTCCCCACAGGGGGAGCCCTTGGGCGATGTCGCTTAGCTTACCTCAATCGGGTTGAGAGCCCTCAGCGCTCACCCATAGTCCGCGTAAAGCTGTCAAAGCCATCTGCGGCTGCTGAAAACACACAAAAAAAAATGTCATCACGAAGCCAAGCATAACCGTAATCATCTTTTAACCTTTTACAATCCACTGTTGCATGTAGACCTCCCTCATATTTCACCACATAGTGCAGTCCTGCGTCGCCCGCATCTAACAACCCCAGCAAACTTCAGTAATTTTCATCGGTCTGTAGTGTATCCTATACATGTATACGTGTGTGCGTGTTGTAATAAGTATGTAAGAATGTATCCAATTAGATTATAAGTAGTATTAAATGTTTACTCATCAAGTGAGCTGTTTTATTCTATCATCCCGAACGCCCAACCTTATATGGTGACCCTGCCATGTACGGCGATCTGGCTCGGGTTCGTTGAGGCGTCGCGTATAATATAGTAAGCGAACTATTAAATTAATTTCAAATTATATTCAAAATACATATATTCGACATATACAAAGAAAAGCAAGACGTGTCGATCAACGGTTGAGAAAGAGGACGTTTTTATAACCCAAAGCTCACTGGGTTCTAACACGGCTACTGTCCAAGAGCTAAAATATCATCTCTTGGCCATAAGCGTTGCGGTTATCATTATCTGCACTATCCTGGGCGTTGGACTACTATATCTAGCATACAAGATGTATAAAATATGCCATATGGAGTGGATTAGAGAAGAGGCAACCGTCCAAAATTTAAGGCGCTCCTTTAGACGTTCGAGTACAGGACATTTGGACCCTCGCGGACACTACGGAGGTCATCGAGAGGAGACAGAAGTTGAGATGCTGAGAAAGTAATGCAATGCCACAAGGAATAACGGTATAAGGAATCGAGGTAATCGATTTTATATCATACATATTATATTAGAAATAACTATTTTATATAATTATGTTGTAAATTTATTGTTACGGATCACTTTGAATGTGTAATGGCTATATAGTGACTTAAAAAACATATATGAAAGCCTTAAGCAACTTAAATACAATTTAGTTAAGTTAGGGTATTCTAAGAGAACTAAGGACATTTTACAGAAACGAAATATACACCTTATGAACTAGTATTTGGGAAGCAATGTCATTTGCGAAGTAATGAAATGTCTGACATAGATCCTTTATATAATCATTACGATTATCCACAACAACTTAGGTATCGGTTACAGAAATCGCAACATGATGCAAGACAAAATTTAATTTATAGTAAACAATGTAGGAAAATAAAGTACGATAAGGATATGAATACAATTGTATATAAAGTTGGTGATATGATTTTGTTAAAAAATGAACAAATTACAAATAAACTTGATCCTCTGTATGTTGGTCCATTTCAGATAATAGACATTTCAGAGCCAAATATAACAATAAATTATAAAGATAAACATATGACAATACACAAGAACCGAACTAGACCATATGTAAAGACAGGCAGCACTTTATAGCTATTTTATGTTATTTTTTTGTGTCCTTTTTATTTAATAATAATAAATTTATTCTATAGTTGTTCTTTGTTATAGTTATTTTATGTCACCAATGTATATATCAAGGCATGTAAAAAAAAAAAAAAAAAAAACTTTGTCATAAAACTAATTATGATATTTTGTATTAATTACCTAAATATATAGGTATATAAATGTTAAAAAAAAATGTTTTATTTTACACTTTTTTTTTCTCTTTTGTTGGATGGGTGTGTAGTGTATCCTATACATGTATACGTGTGTGCGTGTTGTAATAAGTATATAAGAATGTATCCAGTTAGATTATAAGTAGTATTAAATGTTTACTCATCAAGTGAGCTGTTTTATTCTATCATCCCGAACGCCCAACCTTATAGGTCTACCTGGTGGGGGAGTGCCAACACTATGACATCCGATACGCGGTTGCAACTCAAGAACCTTTCTTCCCCAACGGTGTTCGGTTCGTTGAGAGATATGATCTGCCCATTGCCACTTCAGCATGTTTATTGTTTGTACTATGTCAATTACACACGCTCTTCTGCGGATTTCCATAGTACTGGTTCTATTCCGTAGAGAATAGCCCGCTCCATAGCAACCTGAGCAAGTTTGAGCTTGGTCATGAGGCCTACAATTAAGGACAACATTTCCAGTCATAGACCAGTGACCATGCGCATTAGTCATAGACCTATACTTTCAGATACTAAGGTATAGAAAGATAGAAATGTACGTTTTGTAATTACTACTTTCAAGTAGTGATGAGCTTAAGAATATATTTGCATCATTGCAGTATTAAAATGCAATAAAAATTGTATTTCTACCTTTCCACTACAGGAGATGCCATTATTAATATTTTTAATATATGGTGATTCAGAGATGTCTTGCGTCGTTGTTTGTTACTTTTCCTATAAATATGGTGCCGAGATGGCCTTTTACGTTTAATACCACTGACGCTTGGACTATCGGTGTCCATAGTATCAATCTTCGGAGCGTTAGCTAATGTTATATTGTATCCAACTCCCCCTGGGTGATTCAGGGGATTCATATGAAGAAAATAGGTTTACCTAAATTACATATAATATGAGCACTAATTACAGGAAAGAAGAATGTACAATTGAATGGACTATTTGTATAATAATATTTATAACATCACTAGTAAACAAATATTTTAAAATTTACGAATTATTCAAGACCGCCAAATTTAAAAATGTGCGGGCGCACTTCCGTATTTTTTTTTATGTCAAATGTGTTTTCTTTTTTTTTTTCGATGAGTGTGCATAACTTGGTGTAATTTTGCCTCTTTGTCAATGTTTGGGCTAACCAACGATACAGAGTTTTCGTCATCAGCAAGGCTGGTTCCTCAATCAGGTATCATCAACTTCTGCAAGTAGCAACCCATGGTTATAGCTAGGCACACTATTTTACCTACGATATCACATAGCACATCTGGAATTATTTCCTATATACTTAGTATATAGTTTATGTCATTAGATGTCTCTGATTAACATTTGAAGTCTAAAATTTAATGTCTTTGATTATCTCTCGTGGTAAATATGTTACAGTGAAAGAAAAAAATCCTAACGTTTACGAAAGCATAATTTGAAATAAAACTCTTACGAATTTTCTCGCGTTTGTTTTGACCTTTCGAACACTACAGCGTTCGTGGTCACGAGCAACTACGTGAGTTTTATTTTAGATGAGTAATAAATCCGTTTCATATTATAAATTATTGTGAGCCTTTTTAATATAGACCCAATTCAATTAAAACGATAAATTATTCGGGATTCGAGATCGGCCGTCATGACGGTGCACAGTGTTTGATGGGACCAAAAAATTTTCCCTCTGCTGTTTATAGCTTTAATCGTTTAAGGTATGCATTTAAAATGCACGAGTAAAACACCCACGTGTCAAATTCAAACACTTTTTTTATAAAAAATATTAAACTTTACGTGAACTTTAACTTTATAAAAATAAAATTAATTCTGAAAAGGTAACTATCCAAGTTGATTGTTTTAAATAAATATAGTCTGATAGAACATCTTTAGGCGCATGTTTTTCTATTTTTATTTTTGGAAAATCACTTCTGGATATTTAGTTATTAGTTTTCAGATTTTAGTAATTACTTTTTTTCTCCTTAAATACTCAAAAGTGGGACTTGTGACTAGCACAGAAACATAGCTCTTAAAAAGGACTATCAATAATAAAAAAAACCAAATTACACTTCGCGGCATTTAGGAGAAATTGAATTTTAATAAACTATGTTAGGGTTGTCACTCTGCTTGACCCTAATTAATTTTATTTGGAACTATATATTTTTTATTGTAAGTTATCTAATTAATATGAAAAATTAAATTATATCCTTGGCAAGCCGTTTTTTAAAGGTAGGTAGGACGGCATCCTAAGTTTTTTCTTGACTATAATTTCGATCGTGCTATACGATAACTATAACAGTGACATCTTTTTTTATTTCTTATTAAGAAGTAATTCTACATATTTTTATTTTCATACTAAAAAGAGACAGTGCACATCTGTGAGCTCAGTTAAGACCGCACCCACCACTTCATGAGGTTTGATAAACTACAAATCCTCTCAAAAGAACACCGATACCTACACAGAATAGTTCGCGACGCTATTGAAATTAAAAAAAAAACATGCAAATTTTAATAGAGATGATGGATGGTATTATCATCAAACTGGGATCCTCATTCACTTAATTAAAACTAAAACAAAGAAAACCACCACAAGACTGCAAGACACTATGAGCACTTATTGTATAGATTTGACCCACAATAATAGCTAAATATTAATTTACTTAATTTTAGTAAGATAGAGTAGGTCGCTTGTCAAAAGTTAGTAATTAGTATTAAGCCTCCAGAATTTTCTTGCCGGATCTTTCTCAGTGTGGCCGCGTTCCAATCCCATGGTAGCTGAATAGATTTGATAGTTTTTTAAACTAGTAAATTGCCATAATATAATAATTATCTATCATAAATTAATTAATGTTTAATAATAACTTACCACAAACAATATACATTTTTATATAAAGAATCGTTTCTTTTGTACTGGCAATAAATTTGTATTAAAAATATGGATCAAAATTTAATAACTGACACCAGCGGGTAGATATAAATCTCTATAATAATGATGACTTATTGGGCGTGAGACACCTTAGACCTCCCGGGACCATGAACGCTGTAAACTGTTCGAAACTTCGGAAAATTAGAAATCAAATACAAACGCGCTAGAATCCATAAAAATAGTTTAATTTCAAATACTAAAAAGTAGTGTCCGACCGAAACTGGTTTTTACGACCGAAACCGAAACCAAATTTCGGCAACGGTCTCAGTTTCGGCCGAAATCGAAACTTTCTTATAAAGATCATGTTTTCAGAGAAAAATAGAGAAAATGTATTATAATCAGTCAGTTTTATTTCTTTTTCTTTAAATCACATAGGTAGCTTTAATACTTATTTATGTTTTTACCTAATGCACTGCAAACAAACAGGTTACGACATGATTACGCACGTGGACGCGGCCAAATGTCATCGTCGCTTGGATGTCATTTACCGCGCCGAACACACCCGAGCACAGCGCGGAAACTCCCGAATGCAGTTTCGGTTTCGGTCGTAGTTTCGGCAGGTTTGCTGCCGAAACCGAAACATAACCGAAACTCGTTTTTTTGCCGAAACTCGACCGAAACCGAAACCGAACATTCGGTCGGACACTACTAAAAAGAAATTGATTAAACTTTTGCGTCAACCCTATACCATATAATTTGACCTTAGAACAGAATGGTCAATTTCTCCCAAGAGCCGCAGAAGTGGAATTTGTTTTTTTTTTATTATTGATAGTGCTTTTTAAGAGCTATCTTGCTGTCCTAGTCACAAGTCCCACTTTTGAGCATTTAAGAAGAAAAAAATAATTACTAAAATCTGAAAACTTATAACTAAATATCCAGAAGTGATTTTCCAAAAATAAAAATAGAAAAACATGCGCCTAAAGATGTTCTATCAGACTATATTTATTTAAAACAATCAACTTGGATAGTTACCTTTTCAGAATTAATTTTATTTTTATAAAGTTAAAGATCACGTAAAGTTTAATATTTTTTATAAAAAAAAGTATTTGAATTTGACACGTGGGTGTTTTACTCTTGGATTTTAAATGCATACCTTGATCGATTAAAGCTATAAACAGCAGAGGGGTTTTTTTTCGGTCCCATCAAACACTGCGTGGTGTGAAGAGTATGAGATCGGGTACATCCCACTCCCCCCTCGCTGAGTATTTTGTTCTGTAGGTACATCTCCCCCAGGACTGACTACTCTCGAGTAGAGAGAATAGAACATCAGAGATTAGACACTTAAAATAATAATACGGGGCGCTGTGAACTCTTACGTCAAAATTGCTTATTTTGCAAAGTATCTACGAGACTGGAACGTCTGATTAACTTTGATTTAGATTAACTACTAATACTGGGCATTTCTTCAATATTGAGTTATTTAGTTGATCGCTCTGGACTTTTCAAATACTGATATTTGATGCCATTCACATATTTTTTATTCAAAAGACATACCTAAATAAGCTTATTTTCATATTCGCTTTAATTTTCCCTGAGCTATATCAGAATTATTAGTCTATAAATTTTCATGAACAGAGCGATCAATGTCATTGCCATAGCCAGCAATAATATTCAAATTTAATAAAAAAATAAAGTACCTAAATTATAATTTGAATGCTTTTATTTAGCAAAATCAATAATAAATCATATTTCTTATTGTTGTTATCATTTCTATTAAGCTAAATCCAAAATTTTGATCAATAAAAGACAAATTCGTAGATTCTATCGCAAATAAAAATAATGGTAGGTACACTTTCGTTTCTACAGCTTAGAAACATCACTAAAACAAGTACACAATACAAAGTCTACAAAAATTGTACACTAAACAAAAAAATATACCATAGTGATCACTCACTTCGTAAATGAAAGTCATATTTATCAATGTTTACCTCGATAATTAGGGAACGGTAAAACGCAGCACACAACGTCCTCAATAAAAAGGCGAAGCATAACGGGCCAAAGCTGGCGTGAAGGGAAATAATCCTCTAGGTATACGTACCTAGGGCCACCGAAGACAAAGATCGGGTGGCCCGCTCGCACGGCGAAGAGAGGTGTTTGCAGGGTGGGTCCATGCAGTTGCGCGCCGCCTCTTCCGTCGATTTGCCGGGGCGCGACCACATCCATTGTCCCAACTTGCGAAAAAAAAAAAAAGTGTGCGTACCTAGGAACAGGAGCGTCGTTCATGCTGCGCCAGAGCAATAAACAAAAATGCGTGGACACTTATTAATATGCTATTTGAAGTGAAATTATCTAGAATACATTTTAAATTTATTAAATTTCATTATACATATATGTACATATATACACTTGCTAATATTTTAAAAAATAACTCATGGTAACAAAGTAATGCTTAGAAAAAAGTTTTGGCAGTCCAGACACACCAGATCAATAAATTTTTTGAGCCTTGCATTTTTTTTTTCACATATTTGTAATGCAATTAAATGTATTAAGAATACTGTCTTAGGTAGTTTATGAACCAAATCATATGAGAAAAATAATTTCGAATGGAAATGAACGGTTTTAAAGATGTTTTTCCGCCTGGATATCGAAAATTTTTCATTTGGAGAAATGCCCACTAGGGCATGGGTAGTAACCCATATGAGATATACGGTATGTGAGTTATACGGTATGATGATGGGATAAGAATACTATTAACGCTCTCTACATGCCCGTAGAAGTTAAAAAGGACGGATAAAGTTCATATTAGTGGAACGGGCAGCAACTGTAGCCTGGGATACATATAACACCTTACTGTGATCGCTACCAGCCAAACAATTTCGCTCGCGTTGACGTAGACTTTGTTAATCAATTATTAGGTATACCTGAGGAAATATTGTTTTGATGAAATGACAGATATTCAATAGCTTTCTCTGGTTCCCCGACCACGTATGCGAAATTTCAAAATGATCGGTTGAGTAACTAAGGCGTAAAACTTAACAAATAAACTTACATTCGCATTTATAAACTATGTATTATACTAAGTTTATAACTAAATTACTTAAATATTTTAATAAAAAAGCGTGTAATAAGGAAGATAGTGGAAATTTCAGTACATTGATTCACAAATAGTTTTGCGTCGATCGTTTATGATAGCGAGATTGGTGGCATAAACTGCTTCCTGAAGCATGATTATCATATCAGCTATCGGTGCCACTTCATCTACTATAGGATTGATTCATATAGATCAGGTTAGAAATAAATAATATATAAAAATCCTTTTTTACAGCTTACATGGGATAACATTATATATTGTGTTCTTAAGCCAATCACCTCGGATTTCATCCATTCACAAAGAATTTTTGATCCTAACGCAATCCCACCAAGAAAAAAGCATCAGAGCTAACAAATTAAAGGCTTTTATTAAGAAATATAAGTCATAAAAATACAATATATTTTACTAACATTACCCTACGCGAAGAAGAGTATCAGTGAGAAATTTATATGTTGGTATTTCTAGATTCGTAGGAGCTGGACCTTTGCGTGCTCTACCTAAATTATCAAAATGACTGCCATGACAAGGGCAATAGAATCCTCCAACGTAATCGCCACTATTAGGAACTGGAACACAACCTAAATGTGTGCAAATACCCACTACAACAAGCCACTCCGGTTTCTGAACACGAGCACTGTCCAATTCAGGATGCCGTAATGAAGCTATAGGAGTTTTAGCTTCAATTTCAATCTCATTTTGTGTCCTCCTCTTTATAAACAGCGGTTTGCCACGCCATTTAATGGTTACACATTCCCCAAATTCTATATTTGATATATCTACTTCTATTGCGGCTAGTGCTAATACATCAGCCGGGGCACCCATAAAGTGCACATAGTGCAGTGTGTGACCTTTTACTCCGTACGCTCCACAGATTAATCCAAAAACGCCAATCAGATATATGCACCCTGGTTTATTATCGCCTGAGCCCCAGGTAGTTTTATTTACATCTTTGTATTCTTTTTTTCTGTACGCATCGAAACTTGGAAATTCTATATCGCGATGCAGGCGAGTGTTCGGATTCGGAGCCTTAGGGAATAAACATGGCCTTTGAGCAAATCTTACTTGGGTCCATATAGTTGGCACGGACAAAATGCGAATGTATAATTTTAAAGGATGTTTATTATATTTATAATTGCGTAAATACGTACTAGAAATGCAGTCATCTATATTTACTGTTTGTATAGATTTCAGGGCTTCATGACAGCCGTATACAGTAGCTTGACGGTGGCGAGACAAGCAGCCGACCAGAAAATTCATAATTAGTTATATCGCGTGCTCAATTACGATTATTTTTAAAATCTTGCATTTTGGTTCACAATCAATATACCAAATTTATTTTTCTAAATATTTATAAATTAAACGTCAATTTAAATGACAGTTCACACCAACATAAATATTTCAAATACAAAATAGAATGATTTGACTTTCAATCATTAGGTAGGTATCATTATTGAGTGAAAGAGACCATCCATCCATCAGCCTGTAAACGTCCACTGTTGGACATAGGCCTCCCCACGAGAATGCCATCTATAACGGTCCTGTGCCACCTGCATCCAGCGGTTTCCTGCGACCTTGATGAGGTCATCAGTCCACCGAGTGGGGGGTCGTCCTACGCTGCGTCGTCCGATTCGTGGTCGCCACTCGAGAACCTTTTTTCCCCAACGGTTGTCGGTTCGTCGAGCGATGTGGCCTGCCCATTGCCACTTCAACGTGCTAATCCTTAGGGCTATGTCGGTTACACCCGTTCTTCTACGGATTTCCGTATTTCGGATTTTATCACGTAGAGAAATACCGAGCATAGCCCTCTCCATAGCACGCTGAGCGACTTTGAGCCTTGTTATGAGGCCGACATTTAGAGACCACGTTTCAGTGCCGTAAGTCATCGCTGGTAACACACACTGGTTATAAACCTTTGTTTTCAGACACTGCGGAATATTAGACGAGAAGATCCTCCTAAGTTTCCCGAACGCTGCCCAGCCGAGTTGGATTCGTCGGTTGACCTCTTTCTCGAAATTGGATCTACCTAATTGAACTGTTTGTCCTAGGTAAACATAGTGATCGACAACTTCGAGAATCGCATTCCCAACCAGGACCGGTACAGAAATGACATGGGCATTAGACATGATTTTCGTCTTGTCCATGTTCATTTGCAGCCCTACTAGTTGGGAGACCTTGCTGAGGTCATTGAGCATGGTGCTAAGGTCCTCCAGGGATTCTGCCATGACTACGATATCATCTGCGAATCGAAGGTGAGTGATGTATTCGCCATTGATGTTGATGCCGAGTCCGGTCCAGTCTAAGAGCTTGAAGACATCTTCCAGCGCAGTGGTGAACAGTTTCGGAGAGATAACGTCTCCCTGTCTCACGCCTTTCTGCAGCTGGATCGGTTTCGTACTCTTATCCTGGATGCGGACTGACATAGTAGCGTCTTTATACAAACACTTCAGCACTTCGATATATCGATAGTCAATTTGGCACCTCTGAAGGGACTGCAGCACTGCCCAAGTTTCGACAGAATCAAAGGCTTTCTCATAGTCCACAAACGCTAGACACAGAGGCCGATTATACTCCTCGGTCTTCTGTATAATCTGGCGTAGCGTGTGGATGTGGTCTATGGTACTATAACCTTTTCGGAAACCGGGATTACCCCCCCAAAATAAATATGAGTGAAAGAGACTACACACTTATAGTGTGTAGTCTCTTTCACTCAAAGAGAACATTAACATACTAACATGTAGTACTAAACTCCTTACTGGCTCCTTTTAAATAATAATTTTAATCACGTGAAGTTTGAAAGTTGTCTGTATTTGACATAAAACACGTATCACCAAGGGGGTGGGGAGGGGGTTTTAAAAAATACTAAAAAAAAGATCACGTGATTAATGGACGTCCGCTTTGCCCGGATTATGAATGAGTGCTGAGGGCTCTCAACCAGGAAAAGGTATTATGCGCCATCGCCCAAGGGCTCCTCTTGTGGGGAGCGGACCTCGACTTGGCAACAGATATTTACTCGCACTTTATATAAGTACAAATATAGACCGGCAACAGATATTTACTCGCACTTTATATAAGTACAAATATAGACCGCCAACTCACACTGATATGGTAAGCTAAGTTCTATCATTTAGGTAATCATTTACTAAAAGACGGTCAAGTAATATTTTGCACTAAGTACTATCTCTTAACGTTATTACATAATGACTATCATCGGTATCGTCATAAATTGGTTATACTAATACTAAGGATACGTGTAACTTTGCTCGTATAAAAAAATGGGATACGAATTAATTACTTATTAACGTTTCACAGAAATATTCAATGTTGTAAACATTCTATCTAGTTCAACATTATATTATGTTCAAAATCTGTAATATTAACAGTTTAATGTTAGTAAGTGCGAGACTAGAATTGAGAACCTGTCACACTCGATGGACTAACGCAACGCTACTCATAGGTAAGTTCCTTTGAGTCTTTTGACACCTTTACTCAAATCACTTGAGTAATTAGAAAAATTATTAATTACAATCTAAATGCAATCTTAAGAACTTAGTCATTTCAACCTTTTTTTTATTTTTATATTTGATATAATATAACTCGACGAGTAATATTAAAAATATTTGGTCTATTACGATTTCTAAATACTTTGGCTTAGTTTTTCTAAATTAATATACCTAAGTCCGGTTTTTCTAAATTAATTACGAGATTGTTAGTCATTAGTCGTTATTCACTGAATGTTACGATTTTTTTTAATCTTCAATTCTTTCAGTAATTCAGATATATAAATTGAGAGAGGTGCAATCAAAGACCTACCATATGTATAAAATAATTTTATAATACCTAGTTACCTATTATAGATTGCCTCGTTGGTCCTGTGGCATAATATACCTACTATATTGAAAGCTCTTGACTTCACGTCCTAGGTTTGATTCAAAAATTATTATTGGGTTTATCTGAAGCTATTCTTACATTTTTTTCAGCATCTTAAAAAAAATGCTTGGGAATGGATTGGACGGCTACGGTGATAGGCTCGCCAGATAGGATAAAAATTTGTGTACAAAAATTTTGGTGAAAATGGTTTAATCTTTTTAAAAAAAAAATAGATAACGTAATATTATTTGATATTACTTGTTCTTTAAATAAGATGCCTGCCCCAAGATCAATTTCGCTTTCAATTGAAAATCAACACAATTTATCTATGTATACCGCTTCTCGTTTTCGCCTTCTTGCTATCCAGCCTTCTTTCTTTTAGTTGTTTCATATACAGGATATGACATACAGGAGTGTAGTAATTTTAGCGCTGTACAAGGAGGCATACTTCATATCTCCTGCTGTATTAATATACCTGAGATTTTTAGTATTGGTTGAAAAATAATTCTATGCATTTTTTTATAGTAATAAACCACGCTATTAGCCGACTTTCTTGGAGATTGTTTCGTTGCGTCTTTACGCGTCTACAAAAAACCTGCTTGAAGGACTTACTTATTTGTGTAGGATTACATGATATACATTTTGTTAATTATATAAATTACTAATTTTGTGCTATGGATATTCTAGTTCTAGTCTTATCCGGTGTTATATAAGCTAAAAAAAAGTAGTTAATGAAATGAGATTTATTTTCATATGCAATCTTGGCCAAAAGTATGGAGCACCCATTAAAAACTACACATGCACGGAATTTGCAGTAGAAAGCAATACCCATTGTATCACTATATAGTATGTGGCTTCTAAAAATGGTTTTATAACAATAAAGTACTTAATAGATAATATTTTCGCCGTCGACTCCTGGACGCCGATGTATACACATGCTGTACCTAGCGCATTATTGCGTTTTTATTTCAATAATGCCTAAAATTTAGCACTGATCTGGAAAAAAATTAATTCAATTTCAAATTTTACACGGACAACGGAAGTTTCAAATTGAAATATCAAGAACCATAAAATGTTCGCGCCGAGTGGTTCAACTTGCTATCTAGCGATTCGTCACTACTAGTTCACATAGCGATGGACCAACAACGTGCCGTAAACCAATTAGGTACTAGCAACGGCGATGATCGAAAAGTTGTGGTAGAGTCTCTCAAAATAGGAAAAATATCTTTGAAACTTGCTGCCGAGTTGCCAGTGGTACTTAGAAAATTAATTTCTACTAGAATAACTCGGCGAAGACTTGAGGAACCCGAGCTTAAATGATGTAAAGCCAGAAAAAAAGCATTTACTCTCTTACAAGAACATAAAGGCTCGTTATGAATGGGCCTTAAGACACCAACACTACACCAAAGAAGATTGGTAACATTGTGTGGTCAGACGAATCTAATTTAAAAAAAAATATTTCTAACTTGAAAAAATAAACTAATCAGAAAAATACAACCATCATTCACAAAGCATTTATTTTTTCTTTGTTTTAGGTGTTCCGTAGTCCTGGCACTGCCTTCATACGTCGTCGTTTGGGTGAAGAAGTTAAAGTGGCGTATGTGGTGTCTACTGTAAAATATGGTGTAGGAAGCGTAATGTTGCTGAGGTGTCATGACTGATTTAGAAGTCGGTGGCATGTGTGAAGGTAGGATAGACTCTCCAAAGTACATCAATGTCTTGGACCTAGCTCTATTAACTTCATTTTCACGTGTATTTGGCGATACAAATATAGATGGAGTTTGATTCCAGCAGAACAACACGCCATGCCATAATTAATCTCGCACCATGTCTTGAAAAAATTCGGTCGATCTCTTAGAGTCGCCTGCACAATCACTCGACTTGAACCATTAAACATTAAACATTTATAGTGTATCTCTTCTAAAATGTAAGGTCAGCCACGTTATAGAAACTAAATAAACAGTTAATGAAACGATATTTTCTTTTTTATATGTAGGTATATAATACAAAATAATACTCAATTATGGATATTGAAATTCTGACAACATCATAAGTTAATGTATTAGAAAGAGCATTAGTATATCTATAATTATCATTAGAGGTGGATTAGGCTAGTTCTGTATACAATGCAGGGTGCTTTGCATGACCACATCCACGTTACATTAATAAAGTGCCAAGGCTCTATGACGTAAGCTGTGAAAGTGTGCAACTCGCGGTCCATGGCAGTGTCAGGTCGACGCGTGCGCAACGAAGACGACCACAACACTATTGAGCAAGTGAGTACCGCTGACATAACTTTTACTCTATGCCTGGTTTTGCTGCTTAAATTAATCTAAGTAAATCATGTTTTTGTTCCTATTATACGTTCATTTAAGTAACGATTTTTGGCAACAACTATTGTTTTTATTAATGTTTACTTAAATCATTAATTATGCATTTGCTTTGCAGATGAAAATTTAAGTAAATAAATACCTGCCAATTAAAATAAATATTTTGAATATTATTTTACGTTATTTCTATTTTCTTTATTTAAACAATTCATTCTCTAAACTTAATACACGCTGCTGCTTCTATTGCGAAAGACTACATCCAAAGGGCGTTAATAACACTATCGTAACATTAGTTTTAGAAGTTTACTTTATTTTACCTTTTTCTAAAATCAATAAAATAGCTGATCATCATCATCATCATCACAGCCTATATAAGTCTCACTGCTGGGCTCGGGCCTCCTCCGTAATGGGAGGGAAATTAACCTACTATACCGCGCTGGTCAGACGTGTTGGTATAGGGTTTTGTTTCGAGTTTTCCTTCTCTCGCATAGATATTATATGTGTTTTATATCTCTTAGTTGTATCGTACGATCACCCACGGTAAGATAGGGGGTGGTGAATTGTATTCTTACCCCGTCACCACACGGATAAATGAAAATAGCTAATAGTCTTACTTAATGACGACTTGGTAGTATGTAAGTAGACTAAGTAGTATCTAAGTACATTGCTATATGTGATATTGCGGTCGCAATTACTGCCAAATTTTATATGCTCAGTCTATAGATAAGTGACCATTAAAGAGTTTAAGCAAAACGCTCGTGTATATCTTTTTTGTTGTTAAATATACACAAATAGTAATAAAATTTCAGATCTGTGCAAAATTCAACAACGATGAGACTAAAGATATGATTGTAGTAACAACTACAAATATTACTTCTGCTTATTGTGTTTAAAGCAGCGTGTATTTATTTGTTAAAACAACAATAATTTGCTTTAAGGAATAGATCCTTGTATCACAATACAGAACGAAATTACTAGAGGATAAAAATTACTCTCATACTCCAAACAACTGTTTGCAAATCGCGGCAAGAATTGTCCAGCACTAGAATCAGCGTCGTGAAAGAGCTGAGCGAGATCATAACTTATATCAATGCTCTATTCGTTCAAAATGTCGGATTGTTTTTATAATCTCTATCTCGGAAACGGCATTAACAATTTTCTTGAAATTTAGCATGCAGGAGGTTTCGGGGACGACTAATCGGTCTAGCTAAGTTTCATTTATAGAAAATATTGTTTTGTCAATATTTTCAGGCAATGAAAACATATAATTTTGCGTTGGCTGACAACTATTCAAATATGAAGGCAAATTTTGACGGACACTTCAATTGAATAATCGAGCAGTGTAATCGAGGCTGATTCGGATCCTGTTTTCCTTTTTTATTACTTTTTGACTTTTAATTTTTATTATTATTATTTAATTAATTATTTTTATTATATTTAAATATATCTCCAAAACACATTAAAAAGAAAATACCGAGCGAAAACTCGGTCATCCAGATATTTATACTTATGTGCCTATACATAGGGTAACAACCTATCTAGGTATATTGTTAGCTACTTATATCATTGATTTTGTTGTGTATTATTTGCTCTCAAATATAAAAACATACATCTGGTCACAGCATATCTTTCGTAAAAATATACTCCTTTTAAGACAAAATAAACCTTTAGTTAGTTAAAATTAAAGGAAGATACGGAGTATCTTCCTTTAATTTTTCGTGTGGTGACGGAGTAAGAATACAATTCACCACTCCCTATCTTACCCGTGGGTGACCGTAAAGGACGATTAAGGGACAAAAAATGCATATAACATTTATGCAAAAGATGAAAACCTCGAAATAAAATCCTATACTAACATCTCTGACCAACATGGTATAGTGGGTCAGTTTCCCTCCAAGTGTCGAAGAGGCTCGAGCATAGCAGTGGGATGTATATGCGTTGAGATGAACCTTTTAGTCACGGCAGCTAGATAAAAGCAGTCTTTTGGCCGCTTTATTAATTAATATATTATGATGAGATACCTATACAGCTACTGTATAATTGTTTTGTTCAGATAGTTTAAACTACAAGAATATACAAGATTATAACTAATCTTGACAATATAAGCTCCCGGGACCACCAGTGGACAGCCCTCTTCGGGGGCAGATACCTTACACGGGGCATGGCCGGGGCAGAGGACAGCCACGAGTGAACGATGGCTGCCTCTGCCAGCAGGACCCGATCCCTAAATAAGACAGTGAATCTTCACACAAAGCTTAAATTGCTTTAACTGGTCAAATGGTAGCATTGTTTAAATAAATATGGTTCTATATATCTATAATATTATTGCTGTTTTAAATTTTGCATATATAATGAACATGAAAGCTGACAAAGACAAGACAATGTTATGGGGCTATACGCCGCCCTTCCGTCGCTCCAGACGGAATGGACGATGTGTGTCCAAACCTGCCAAAAAAAAAGGTTGTCAAGCAAGTCAGTTCACTACGAAGTTCATTAATTTTGTTTTGGAAACAGGCTATGATATAGTCACATCCCGATCAATCCACGTACCCGTGTTCACTGTACGGGCGGGTCAGTTGTTCTTTTTTTTTTGGCGGCGGTGGCTACGGTGCGGTCAGGCCTTCCTAGTCCGTCCGGGGCGACTAAGAAAAGCGGCGCGTGACTAAAGAGATCGCCACCGTAAGCCGTGTTTGCCATCGTCCGGCGGGTACGGTTTCGGATATCGTCTTGAGTCGATGCTCCGGCAGTTTTCGCTCACTGCGGGTGGCGGAATGATCCTCGATCCGACCGGCAGTGGCCTCGCCTAGGCCGCCATCAGTTGCAGGTAGTCGCGCCTGCACCGCTCAATACGCCAGGAGCAGAGCGTATGACTGAAGAAGATTTCCTCTGGAAACTCCCCCGCCACTTCCTTCTGTGAAACAACAGCTTCGCAGAAAGTGGCGACAGCGTCCCAATTCCTGACGCCTTCAACCATCGCCTTAGCGTCCGGCAGCGCCAGCCCGGCATCAATGATTCCAACGAGTTCACGACCCTGGTCTGCCCAGACAGCACGGACGTGGAACTTATGCTGTGCCATGTCCTCGCTGCAACCACATTATTGGCAGGGCGGAGTCATCTCCCTCCTTGCGCCATGTACAAGTATTTATCGAAGCATCTATGCACAGACAAAACCTGCACCAGCTGAAAAGAGAAGGCTCCGTGACCCCGCTCCGTCCATTCCCTCAGCACCAATTGGAAGGCCTCCACAGTTCGAACATCGAACCGGAGCCTCTCCACCTGTGCTGCCCTTCGCGCCATGAAGTCCATTGCTTAAGGTTAATTTCCGTGAATCGCGACCGATAGCAACCGCGAGCGATTGATTGATTGTAGGTACAACAGACACGCGTGGCCGCTGCGACAATAGTCAAGTTATGAAAATGGTTGACAGACGAATTAGCAGTCGCATATAGTATGGTTTTTTTCATTATATTCTTAACTGGTTATCCCAAGCGCATGCTTATTGTTATAATCAGACTATAGAGTAAAGTTTTCGCTTAAAAATAGTACGAAAAGGGCAAATAGGTATTTCCGATGCCACACACCATACCACAAAATAATTTTAAGACATTTCTTAATTTGCAAATCATAAATAACTTTTTCTCAAACATGGAAATTTGAGCATAATTTTGACAACCTTCTTCGAGATAAATCGAAAATGCTGTACTGAGCGAGCAGCGGCCGGCAAAAAATGTATGAAAATCCATATCTGTCGTGTTTTAGCGGTCAGATAAATATATATGTAAATTCATATCTATCGTGTATTTTAAAAATGGAACGATTTGTTACTTTAAAATATGATAACCAAATAGGCAACTTATCAGAGTTTTGTTTAAATTTCGAACTGGCTTGAAAAAGAAACCTGTTTGATGATGAGAAAAAAAAAACACATGAACCTTTTAACACGTGAAAAATCATAGAGTAAAATAATACATTGGAAATGAAAAATGTTGTTCGTTGTTCGTCATGTACAGTCATGTACACAGTTATACTTAGTACTACTTAGTTTTAATTTCCGCGCATTATTTGAGAAAAGCACTATACAAGCCTTGGCCACAACTAGGCATTGATGAACTTTCGTATGTGTGCCTCGGCCCACATTTATACGTTCGTCCATCAATGCCTCTTGCTGGCCGCTGCACTAATGTACTAATGAATCACATTT
The DNA here is from genome assembly GCA_905163515.2 of Lymantria monacha. NCBI lineage: Eukaryota > Metazoa > Arthropoda > Insecta > Lepidoptera > Erebidae > Lymantria > Lymantria monacha. The sequence goes on from LR991081.1 coordinate 38,306,555, forward strand.
TTTAAGGCAAAGCTATGACGGTGGCAGTGATCCTATGTCTTTTATCTAGATATCTATTCGAGCTCAGCGAACCTATATTGATGCCGGATTTATACTTACTTACTAGGTCTAATTTGATTGCTACCTCGTCATGCGTGAATATGCGAATATAATGATTTTATTATTAAGATATTTGTATATTATATATTAAGGAAATCAAAATAAAATAAAATAAATAAAATCTTATTATTATCTTATTATACAATCTCATTATTTAATAAAATCTTATTATTAGGATTATAATAATATAGTGCTAAATCAAACACCCAACAATCAGAAAATACGCAGTTAACAACAAACACTCAGGATACAAACATAACAGTCGACTTGCCAGAAACAGTTAGAGGAGGAAGGGTCAGACGTAGCAATCAGACAGCTCACACACAGAACACAGCAAATACACAAACTACACATACACCAGAAGAAGAAAGCCACACACACAGACTAGACACGCAACAAACAACGAATATAAACACACGACAGGGCAGGACAAGAGGAAGAGGCCCCAGAGCAACATCAACAACACGCACACATCACACAAGAAATAAAGTGGGGATATAGATATCTCTTTTCCCGTAGGCAACGGGACGGGGTATTTATAAAAATCCGACAAAAAGTCGAGTGAAAGTTTTAACACTAATATAATATAGTGCTAATACACTTTTTCGGTTTCTTCTTTTTCTGTATTGGCAATCACCTACTTATACGAGCCATTGTGCCAGTATCGAGTTACATATTTTTTCACGTTTTTAATTTTTCCGTGTTAGACATTTTCCGTCAATAACTCAAATCGTCGTCATCCACAGTGCTATGGCCACACTGTTAAGGGTATCTTCTAGGAATTTTGGTAGAAAACGAAAACATTGTAAAGTAAATTTTTAACATATTCACTATATCCCAGCAATTCCTTCTCATCACATTACATAAAACGCTATCAGAATTATTAAATATAACACGTTAAAACACTAAAATATAAAACAATACCTCCACATGCCGCTTTCATATTCCCGCCAAAAGTTTGCAAAGACACTTAATATTTGCATTTGCATCTAAGGTTTTTACCCGTACTTTATTGTAAAGCTTTACACACACACAAACGCACACATACGCACACGCACGCACAAACGCACACGTACGCGCACGTGCACTCGCACGCACCCGCACCAGCACACACACGGTATTTCTCTACGTGATAAAATTCGGAATACGAAAATCCGTATAAGCCTACCTACCATCAACCTTTAAACCTCCAAAATTCTACTTGGGAAGGCTAAGTTAAAATTGTACCTCGCTGCGTTTGACAGAGGTGTGGGCAATCGCAGTTGATATTATGAGTTAGTTACCCAGGGAAGGATACACCATATTATAAGCTACCTGTACTGCCATGATATTTAGCTATAGGCTCATAGAATTATTGCCTTTATATGTTGCAGGTTCATCAACTAACATAAGTATATTTTAACAATATTTGAAAATGGTCTACAAAACAAGTGTTGCTCTTCTATTGTTAGGAATATGTTCCGCCGCACCTGTCGATGATCCTATACGGATTGATTTACCAGTTTACAACCAACCCGAGGCGAGTTCAGATGCATTTTTGGTGAAACCTTTAAAGACCGAAAACTATCCAGGAGGCGATCCTCTAAAAGAAGATCAAAGTGCAGGACAAAATATTGTTTCATATAAATTACAAGCAGCATCGAACTTAGGAGACACCATAAATGCCAAGGTACTTGCATAAATATATATATTCCTTAAATATCCTTGTCTTTATTGAACCTATGATTTTACTATGCATCATAAGCGATTGCAACAAGCTATTCCTTATGACGTACTATAATGTAAGGACTCATATGAAATTGAGAGGTTTTAGTTTTATGCCACTGTTGATATTGAATCAGTATTCCAACGAAATTGTAATGAAAAAATAACCTCTTTCGCGAATCAGAGTGACGTAAAGGTTACCTACGTACAGTCAGTGGGTTCTTTGTAGTCATGCGCAATATGTATCACTGTATAGTATATAGTGTATCACGCGCTGAAAAGAGTGATATATATCTTTTCACTCTAAAGATACATATCACTCATTTAGCACATTTAGCTCAGTAGTCAATCACTTTTTTAAATCAGTCCTCTAGCTCACTTTCAAAGTTCGCTCACTTTAAATATATCGTTCAAACGAATCTATCACTCATACGAATCTATCACTCATTTTTTCCATGATGGGCTTCGCTTTTGTTTCAATTATTCACACAGTCGATAGTAAAACTTAATTTTTAATGTATATTAACGTTCAAGAAAAATACTGAAGCATACAGAGAATTCTACTTAGATTTCTATTACTAGAGAAAATAGGTCCTACATAAACAGTAACGCTGTGCGCGTTACTGTTTATGTAGGACTTATTTTTTTATCTTATTTAGACTATTTACAGTTAAGTCTATAAAAGTAAGTTTTATTCAACACCCTGTCACATATTTCCAAGATACCAACAACTAATTACCCATAAAAATAATTTCAAAATACTTTATCGCTCTAGTATCATAATATCAAAAAAGCATTACTAGTTGGTTATAATAAAACAAATACAAATCTATTTAAATTACTGAAATTTAGCATTTAATATGCTTAATTATTTATAAAACCCGATTACAAAGCGAAAAATGATGTCACAAGCGGGATTCGAACCCGCGCCTATTGGGATTACGGCCCAATCGTGCTGCCACTACACCACCGTGACTTATTGCTTCGTAATCGGGTCTCGCATCGCTCATTTTTCGTTACTTTGTAAGAGTGAAACATTTTGCGATGCGAGGTGAGCGATGAGCTAGTGAGCTACTGATATATTCGGCGGTAAAGTGAGCGAGTGATAGATTGTGTCTATGTGAGTGATATAGCTCTTTTATATCACTCGCTCAGGAGCTACACAACTTTAGTTCTTTGCCGTAACACTTATAAAGAATAGACAAGGGTGATCAACAAACTTGCCTTTTACAGCAGTTATCACAAGTTGTCAGCATATCTTAGGTATATCAGGTTGCTGATTAGATTCAATATTGGATGAAGCTTAATACCTTACCTCTGCTCTCTAAGTGATGAATGACAGCAGCAATCAAAACAAAATTTCTTGACTCAATATAATATTCATAAAATTATTTAAATAATGTGGTTCTATCATTGTTTATCTAGAGATAGCAGAGATAATCTTTCATATTTTACTAAAAATCATTAGGTATCTTTTTAATTAACCTTACATAGCTAAGCTACTTTTTTTTAAAGACACCACTCTGCACTAAGGTAGGTGTTAAGGATAACATAAGGGAGTTCTATACAATACAATAAAACTCCAGCGTTGCTATTCTAATTTTTACTTTGCTCAAAGAGACGGTTACAATTATGTGTTGACTGTTTGGAGATGCGAGAAAGAGTTGTTATACAATTATAAGAGAGGGGTAATTTGCGTATCACTGGTGAAAGTGCCTAAATAAAAAATGATAGCAACTAGTCGTATTAACAATGATGTAAATTGTTTAGGAGTCATATATTTAAAAAATGAGATTAAGACAATATTAAGGCTGAGCCTGAACATCTTCCCCCTCCAAGGAACAAACATTATAAATTAAATCAGTCATTCTAACATTCGATTATATCACAAAATTACAATATTAAATTAAATTATTTTAGTTTTCTTACAAGTTATGGAATTTATGCAGGTACCTAGTTAAAATTTATAAAATTATATAGGTATTAAATATTTAGACACCCATCACTAAATAGTAAGTAGGTATGTTAATCTAAGTCTGCACTCGTAGGTAGCGGACACAATTTCGCAAGCGGTCGGCGCAAACGTCCTCTCGCTGTCGTGAGGTCTGCAACTCTGGAGACCCCATCAGGTCCAGGGAAAAGTCGCGACACTCTTCCAAGGCGCCAACATAGAGGAGGCATGTTGTCCTCCTGAAGAAGAACCAAATCGCCGAGTTTCAATTTGCCAGTGCTCGTCTTCCATTTGGTTCTCTGCTGTAATTCAGCGACGTACTCCCTTTGCCACCTACTCCAAAAGTGCTGTCAAAGCTGCTCAAGGCGGACGTAGCGTTGAAGAGAGATTTCTTGCCGGTCATTTAATGCAGGAGACGGCATCGCTGTGAGTGGTCTTCCGATGAGAAAGTGCCCTGGGGAAAGGGAAAGGAGGTCATCAGGTGAGGAGGACAATGGGCACAAAGGTCGGCTATTCAGTATAGCCTCCACTTGCGCAAACAAGGTTGTCAACTCTTCAAAAGTTAAGTGACCATTGCCTAAAACGCGTCGCAAGTGGTGTTTCGCGGACTTAATACCAGCCTCCCAAATTCCGCCGAAATTAGGAGCGTAGCAAGGTGAGAAAAAGAATTTGATGCCTTCCTGATTTGCAAATTCAGATAGAGGTTCTTCAGTGGACCTTAAAAAATCGCCTATTTCCTTCGCCGCCGCTACGAAATTACGGCCATTATCGCAAAATATTTCCGCTGGCTTGCCACGACGCGCAATAAATCTACGAAGGGTCATTATAAAAGAGATTTTACTTAAATCACCCACTGCTTCTAAGTGAACACACTTGTAACGTAGACAGACAAATAAACACAAATAACATTTAATTAGACGGCTGCCACGTCCTTTTCGGTTCAATATAAGAAATGGACCACCCATATCAACACCAACGGATGTAAATGGATGATCCGGTGTACAGCGCTGGGATGGTAAATCTCCTAACTTGGGTACCAGTGTTCTACCGCGCAAACGCCTACAACGCACACATCTGTTAACGGTGCTTCGCGCTAGATACCTACCGTTGACAGGCCAAACATACTCGCGGACAGTAGCTAATAACAGCTGTGGGCCAGCATGCATATGACGCAAGTGTTCTCTGTCGAATATAAGCCTTGTTAAGGTATGCGACGCGTGCAACAAAATCGGATGTTTTTTCTCATAGGGATAGTCTGAAGCGTCTATGCGCCCCCCTACGCGAATTAATCCTTCGTTATCAATAAACGGAGATAACGATAATATTTTAGATTTAGTGTGTAAAGCCTTGTTTTTCTTTAAACAGTCGTATTCGACAGTAAATGATTCTCGTTGTGCCATAATGCAAAGCGAGTGAAATGACTTATTCAATTCATCGACAGTGAGGCATCCTATGGTTCTATTATTTTTATTTTTTAAATTATAAATAAATCTCCTGACGTAGGCAAAAGATCGTTGAAGTCTTACTAATTTAGAATAATTTTCAAAATTAATTAAATTTTCTGTAACAATAACAGTATTTGACTTTACTTCAGGTAAAGTTTCGTAAGTGTTAGCATTCAACAAAGGCCAGTGTGAATCACCTTTGGTCAAAAAAGAAGGTCCAGTCCACCATAGATGTGTGGACCGTAATTGACTGGCATCAATTCCCCGAGATATTAAATCAGCAGGATTAGCCGCCGTGGGGACATAACGCCAAGATGATTTGTCTGTAAATTCAATAATTTCGCTAATGCGATTTGCTACAAATGCTTTTAATTTACTTAGATCGCTATTTATCCAAGCAAGTACTATACTAGAATCACACCAATGAATAACGCGCGCAGGCGCATTACGAAGCGCGTCGGTAACCGATCTACTCAGTCGGGCGGCGAGCAACGCAGCGCACAGTTCTAACCGCGGTACTGTAGTCGGCTTTAACGGCGCGACCTTTGATTTCGCAGTTAACAAATGGCTGGTAATATGACCGTTCGCCTGTATGGAAACCATGTAAATACACGCCCCGTAAGCCTTTTGAGAAGCATCACTAAAAACGTGCATTTCTATTTTTGTAGGAGAATCGCAAAGTACCCTCCTAGGAATTTGTATATCTTTAAGAAATAACATATTTTTTAAAAAACGATCCCATTCCATGTGGATCTCTGGTGGTACAACCTCGTCCCATTCCAAATTGTGTTTCCATAGTTTTTGCAATAACATTTTAGGTAGAATAATACATGGACTCAACAAACCCAAAGGATCAAATATTTTAAAAGAATTTGACATTATAATACGTTTTGTTATTAATATTGAGTTATCTATATTTTTTATAGGAAAATTAAACGTGTCACTGTTCGGACACCATCCCAACCCTAGTGTACTTGATGATTCACTTAATGTTAAATTTTGCTGAGTATTCACATTAGAATTTTGGAAGAGGTTAATTAAATTACTTTTGAATTTTCGTAAATTGAAACAACCTGATTTTAATGTACGTGATATTTCATTCAAAATGTATCGTAATTGGTTTTCGTCGTCTGCACCGCTGATAAGATCATCGACGTAGAAGTCGTTCTTTATAATGGTTTTTATTAGTGGATCACTGTGTTCTTCACCTAATTGATTTATACAACGCGTGCTAAGATAGCTTGCGCTCGCGGTGCCGTATGTTAGTGTATTTAATCGTAAAGTTTTTATAGGATCCATTTCACTATCCCTCCATACGATAAGCTGCAAGTCACGATCGCTTTCGGCTACCTGAACTTGCCTGTACATTTTCTCAATGTCGCCAGTTAATATATATATATACTGACGCGCTCTAATGAGTATATTAAAAAGGGAATCTTGTACGTTCGGCCCGACCATCATGAGGTCGTTTAGCGAGTAACCCGACGACGATCGCTCTGAGCCGCTGAAAACAACGCGAAGCTTAGTTGATTCACTGTCTTGTTTTAGAATTGCGTGGTGGCAGAAGAAATAGGAGGGGTGAGGTTTTAACACAGGCGACTTGGATAAATGCCCAAGTTTAGCATATTCTGCAATGAATTCTTTGTACTCTAATTTTAATTCATAATTTCGTCTGAATCTTTTCTCGAGATTGAACAATCGCCTCTTTGCTAAACTAAATGACTCACCTAATCGATCCGGCGATTCGATTAAAGGCAACCTTACGCAAAATCGACCATCAGCCAATCTCGTAGTATTTTGTAAAAAATGTTTTTCGCATAACATATCCCTTTCACTTAAAGTATGTTTATTAGGAATTTCTTCCAATTGCCAAAACCTTTGTAATGACGAATTTATATCGTCTGATGATTTATTATTTATCACAGCGCCATGATTACATGGAATGTGATGAGTAGATTGACCTTGCATACGGATCGGACCCGACAATAACCACCCGAGCGTGGAACTATGCAACTTAGGACCGTTATGTCCAAGATTTTGCTGCTCACTACCTAATATGTCCCAGAATACATCAGCACCGATTAATATGTCTACAGGCGCCGGTTGGTGAAACGTAGGGTCGGCCAACCTTATGTTTTTAGGTATATTTAATGCATTTATGTTTACGCGTGTTCTAGGTAAATTACTAGTTAGCTCGTTTAGTACGAAGCATGACAGTATTACACGGAATGGTGTATGGAGTGACTTTAATTGAACGTCACTTCGTTCTACTACTCTATCTGAACAATTATTGCCAATCCCAATGACCTTTAGAGTGTCAATGGGACATGAATTGAGCGATAGTTTTTGTTGTAGTCTTTTGGTAATAAATGTAGATTGACTACCACAGTCGAGTAGCGCCCGAACCTTTTGCCTTTCTTTGGTGACGGGATTCACCACTTCAATTAGCGCAGTAGACAAGAGAACTTCTGAAAAATGTTGCTTAGAAAAATTCACAGCAGTTGTCACCAACTCACTATCACCTTCAGCAGAGGCGTGGTTTACTAACGGCTGCTCTGTATTGTGTAATAGCGAGTTGTGTTTACCACTGCAAATACGACAGGGACCCATACGACACTCGCTATTAGGGTGACCTTGTCTTAAACAATTGGAGCATAGTTTATATAACTTAACGTCACGTAACCGCTCGTTGATGTTTTTATTTTTAAATACCGTACAATCGTATATTCTGTGATTTTTACCGCAAATAATACAAATGTAAATAGTCTTATGATTTTCGTTTAAATTAGTAAATGATTTAGTATAATTGAATTTTTCTTGTTTATTTTTATTTATATTAGAATTAGTATTTTGATTTTTAAAATTAGTATTAGAATTAGTATTATGATGATTTTTATTTATACTAGTCATTTCCGAGACCCGCTGAGTGAACGATGAATTTTTATTAGTTTTATTGCGATTAAGTGCCTCTAAGACGCCCGCGCGGTCGGAAAGGAATTTCAAGAACATATTTAAGGTGGGATAATCGTCAATTGTATTACGAAACTCTTCCCACTTGGCCAGAGTTTTACTATCCAGCTTTGACGTCATCATAAATATTATTATACTGTCCCATTTATCCGTTGGTTGACCAAGACTGCGTAAGGCACGTAAATTTTTGTTAACTGTGTCTACTAGATACCGAAGAGACTTCTCTGTTTCATTTGTAGCCGGTTGAATATTAAACAAGGCGTTTAAATGATGATCGGTTAACAGTCTTTTGTTATTATAGCGGTCACAAATTAACTGCCAGGCCTCATCGTACGTATCTGACGACACCTCCAGATTTGAAACGATTCTTGCAGCCTCCCCTTCTAAATATGAGACTAAATAATGATATTTTTGAATTGGGGAAATTTTATCATTGTCGTGTATTAGATTCTTATACGTATCGTGGAATTCAAGCCAGTGAAAATACGAACCATCAAATTTAGAAATATTCAGTTGGGGTAGTTTCACACCCACCACCTTTTGTTCGTGAGAACACTGAGGAACATGAATAGACTCTCGCCTATGTTCATTCTCTGCCTTTAGAAACTTATCGACGATACCCTTCGCTGTGGCAATATTCAAAATAAATTCATGCTCAATATTCTCACGCAGTTCCAATTCTTCATTTAAGTTCGCGTGATTAAGAACCTCAATCTCCTCCTGCAAGCTGTCAAAACGTAGCGATAACGTCTCAATTTTTTGGATTTTTAATTGTAATTCTGTCAATTCAATAGTAGTAAATTCAAACTTTTGTATTTGAGATAATAAATAATTTTTAAACTTTGTAACCTGCCCTTTTATGGAACTACGCTTTCGGTATAGCTCCTCTAAAACTGAAACATTACCCACGTCCTTAGTGGAAGACATCATTAATTCTAATAAAAATTAGTAAATCTCACGCTCCTTGCCACGGTGAACCACCAGTAAGTCCGCTCAACACCAGATCGCAGCCGCGCACCACACGGTGAAACACTCAACGGATGACGTAACGCCTAACTCGCGCCGCACAGCTAACGTCTATAGTGCACCTGTAACGCGGCAGTAAAACATATAAGCGCCGCAATTAAATGTAAGGAACGTAGATTAAAGTTAATGTTTAATTTTGTTTAACAATTTGTCTTATTGATCATGTAATGATTATGTAGATGTAGGTAGTAATTGATTAATGAATGTTCTAGATATTATGAAAAAATATATATTTATTTTCTATGCCATTATTATTTAACTTTATTTTCTTTATAACTACTTGTTTGGCGCAAGTAAGACTATTTAGAAGGAAACTTAGAGATGAAGTTAGGAAGAACAAAGGAAAGGGCACTTATCTTTTCGTAGACAGCGGCTCCTGGCGTGAATCTTCACTGATTCACTTGACCACACGCAACCTTGCCTTGATAAGTTGGACTCCTCGTCACTCGCTAGAACTTCGGATTCTTCAACGGCCTTTGCTGCCCTTCGAGTGACCCTTGTCAACCGTATATTCTCTTATAGAGTGTTAATTTCTTCTCATAGTTCCCCTCATGGGCCACCAATTTATGTTAAGGATAACATAAGGGAGTTCTATACAATACAATAAAACTCCAGCGTTGCTATTCTAATTTTTACTTTGCTCAAAGAGACGGTTACAATTATGTGTTGACTGTTTGGAGATGCGAGAAAGAGTTGTTATACAATTATAAGAGAGGGGTAATTTGCGTATCACTGGTGAAAGTGCCTAAATAAAAAATGATAGCAACTAGTCGTATTAACAATGATGTAAATTGTTTAGGAGTCATATATTTAAAAAATGAGATTAAGACAATATTAAGGCTGAGCCTGAACAGTAGGTAATAATCCTTGTATTGCGGGGGACTTATAATTAACGCAGACAAATTACACCCAGACTCAGAACAACAGCTTGTTGATTGCACAACGTATTGTCCTGCGTAGGCATCGAACCCACGGCACTGGCACGGAAGTTCGGTATCTTAACCACTACACCATCTGCGCAGTACTGATTTATTTTACTATTACAGGCTAATTCCTACCACGAAGGCGGCATTTTTTCTGCGCCTATCAGTACGCGAGAAACAGTCCTTCAAGAAACTGAAGGTTATGGTAGCAAAGCTCTTAGCTTCAAGGAGAATATTCAAGGATTTATGGCTGGGATATTTCAAGTAAGATAAATATCTTATAAGCATTGATTTAACATGTATTTATACACAAACCACAACACAAATGTGGATTATAGACGGCTTCCTTATGACAAAACGTGAACAATTTTGGATTATCCGACGTTACTCCATCGTGTGCAAATGTTGTATAGATACATTAATTGCAAAAAAAGTAATTGCGATATGAATTCACAATAAATTTCACGTATATACATACTGTGAAAATACTAAAGCTTCTTGTACCTACTTTTATTACAGCCGAAACCAATTGTAGACACGATAAGCGAATCTGAGAAATATGGTAATACAGGGGACAAATTCTACACCGCAGGCAGGGCTTTAGTTGGCGGTGCAGAAAATATTTCTAATTTTGTTAACTCGGTCCTCGAGGTAAGTAAATTGTATTTACACGCAATATTTATATATAATATTAGATATGTTATAACAAAATAAGTGGGTACCGTAATTTGTCCTACTTTGGTCCAATATTTGCTCCAAATTTTGAAAATTGTGAATATTGTTAAAATAATGAACTATACAATTTACTTGATGAATTATTATAAAGAAATAAAGCTAATTTGACATGTATTTATAGGAAAATGGATATTATGAAGTATATTATTAATTTATTTTTGAAAAAAAAATAAGGAGTAAAATTACCCGTGTTGTTGGGTATCTTTGCTCCTAGAAATAGTTTTAACGCAATCTCCATTGTTAAAGCTATTGGAACAAATTAATACTTCCCTAACTCAAACTCTGCTCCAGTTATGATATGTTCTGTGAGTATTGATGATATAAATTGATGAGATATGGGTAAAAATAAAAAAATAAAGTATTTTTCGCATTTCATTTAATCGCATATCTGATTACATAAATAATCACGTTAAAACATATTTACGATAATCGGCTGTGCTATTTTCGAGATGGAAGTGACTTTTTCGGAACCAAAAAAATATAAAATTTTGACCTCTCACGAAAGTTGTTTCTGTCATTAAAAAGAAATGGCGTATGAAAAGTTTGACAATTGAGAGTTGTTACTTAAACGTTAAATGTTACGGATGCGTTAACAATTCAATGAATTTTTGCAAAACTTTCAACGTAGTATAGGCGAAAACATTTTACAGAATTGGTGCATAATTACCCATACAGGAGCAAAGTAGGACCAAATTACGGTATATTATTTAATTATCTTATGAGCAGAATACATACTTACTAATTATGTTATCGTCGCACGGCAACGCGGAAATGTATGAAAGGTATTAGCCATAAATTAATTAGCCTATAGACTGTTGAACATAGGCCTCCCTACGAGAATGCCACTCAAAACGGTCCTGTGCCACCTGCATTCAACAGTTTCCTGCGTCCTTCACAATGTCGTCAGTCCAACTAGTCGTCCTACGCTACGTCGAACCTTTCTTCCCCAACGATTGTCGGTTCCACCTGTTCTTCTACGGAATTTCGTATTTCGGGTTCGGGATTTTTGATGAAATATATCTGCTTCTTTATATTTTCATTTGTTTTATAGGTACCAGGAACAATTTTTAAGAGTATCACACGATCCGCGACCGAAAAGCTGAACAACTTGGGTGGCAAACTTATTGGCTTATAAACTGTAATTCAAGAACAGAAATAATGTTAATGCAATAACCAAAATTACTGCCATATATTAAATGTCCTGTTAATATTATATATTTGAAACCATTTATAAACATACGTATTCAAACCATCAGTTCTAGAAGATAACTTAATTTTAAGGCACTGCTATTCGATATATGTATTAATTATAAATTGATATTATAAGTAATACCTACCTACAATGTGTTCATAAGGAGCGTCCATTAATTTCGTGAGGTATTTCTGAGGGTTTTTTTAAAAATTACTTAGTTATCAATTATAAGGTAGCTATAATAAATAAGTAGGAACCGTATACCTAACGTGACCATTTATTATTTGACAAAAAAGGAGACATTTTAAAAATATACCCGAAATGTTTAGTTGTATTTTATTTATCAGAGGAACAAATTTGTTTTAAAATAGCTAGTGAACATTTTAAGTAAGAATCAAACATTTAATATTTTTTTTTATATTCACCTTAATTATCAACATGGCCTTGAGTACTGAAATTTGTAACTGGGTTTTCTCGTATGTCCACAATTTGTTCCTCATAGAAAATACTCTTAACAAAACAAAAAGCGAGAAATGGGAAAACGAAAAATCTGTCACACAAATTAGTCAACGTACGCGATTGTACACCGCTCGCCTCTGACCGGCCGGCTCGACTCTCAAATATTTGCGCAATTTCCGAAAACGGGACAATTTTGGATCCCAGAGTTCGTTTTGGGGACACTGGGACGCGTTATTATAAAAAGGGACAGTCCCGTTCAAATCGGGATGTCTGGTCACATTACGTATACGTAGTTAGTTATCAAGTTAAAAGTAACAGCGAAAGAGCTAGGAGACATGTTCTTAATAATTTAATTATTGCTAGTTAATTATTATGATGTGTAACTTGCCCTTTCTTTCCAGCGAGTGTCGCAAGATACGAATTAGAGACGTAAGTTGATAATAAGACTATGAAGGAAATCTTAATATAATATAATCCTACACCAAATCATCTGGCAAGTCTAATATTATTATGTTAGACTATATAACATAACCTATTGGTTATATCCCTCTATTAAGGTCTGTGTTTAAAAGTAAGGTGTATGTAACATAAGTAGAATATTGTTAGTTAAAAGCACACATGTGCCACAAATTTCATCAATTTGATTTTTCGTTACGAGTATTAGTTTTAGCGAGTCTCAGAATGATTAACTAATATTTTAGTATCAATAATGTATAGGAAGGAAATTATTTCTAGAACTACCTAATACAGATACTGTATATCACGATTAAGCTGATAGCTTAATAATGAATATGTGTAAGCATACTTTGAAAATATCTAAGGAAACATACTCATACTATGTGACCTGTTTAGAAGGTAGTGTTCAAAAATACGCATGTTTACGGAGGCGGTGGTAAGAGCCAAATTAATTATTTTCAACTTCCTATCTGTAAAAAATAATTTAAAACCGTATTAACGAATTACTACGCGTAAGCTAGATAAGAAGGATGATAAAAAAATTATAATAATGGAGTACGTAGTATGGGTATGTACCGGTTTTTTTTAATTTGTTTAAGAGATTTTGAGTAAACAATGTTTATTAAATAATGAAAGAAAGTTCTTACTACAGTGTGATGTGCCTCAGAAATTGAAATTTGAATTTGAACTTTGCTCTGAAATTTCTTTCGCTATATCATAATATAATGAAATTTCAGAGCAAAGTCCAAATTAACACTTTAAGCCTGTCCCATAGGCAGGCTTAAAATCATTGTGTCGCGGCCGCTATTCTCTCGTGGAAGTTGTTAAAATCGATTAAAAGAGCACCAAGGAAATGGAGAGCTCGCCTGGCTCACATAACAACTAGAATCACCAATCGCAATTGTGATAATGTTTATGGCATTCGTTATCATATATTGTTAAATCTTAGGCAAGTAATGAGATTTCTTCCCACCCCCATTTCAACATTTACGTCAAAAATGTATGTTAAGATGTTTTATAATTTTATTACACTTTTCGCTATTGTGTATGAATAAATTATATAATCATGATAATTAATGTGTTAATTATTACGATCGCATGGTCTTTTTTTTCATGACGAATTTTCTTTCATAACTATTATCATTATGTATAAGACTATTATCATTATTTATAATTATTGCATCAAGTGTGTGCTGTGTGGTGGCGGCTACGAATACTACCAATCCTTACATTGCTCGTGAGTGTCGTTAAAAACGATTAAGAGATCAGCGACTTGCATCAACTCTATCTTATGCCGTTTGGTCAACAATTACATTCCCAAGGAGGGTTGACGATAGGTAGGTGAACTGTCATAAAAACAATTGCAAATTACTGAAATTAGCATTTAATATGCTTAATTATTTATAAATACCCGATTACGAAACGAAAAATGATGTCACAAGCGGGGTTCGAACCCGCACCTATTGGGGATCCGGCCCAATCGTGCTGCCACTTACACCATCGGCGTTCCGGCCGCGCGAAATGGATACCACTTTGGAACGCGCGCCAATGTGTCCGTTGGAACGCTCGAACGTAGAGCGGGCCGTTCCATCTGTTGTCGGTTGTTTGCCGCGTATCAAACGTGGCGCGCACGCCAGTTGAGACGGACACGAAAGTATTTTCTGTGTTTGTTGCGTTCGAAGCGATGGATAACCAAAGTTGACATTAATGTGGTACAAAAAAACTGCTGTAGAATAGCAAAAGTTCTTTGCATCATAATAAATAGGTGCATATCTGTCATAAGTGTCATTCCATACTGCATCCTTTTTCGGTAAAACTTTTTCATCCAACAACGCACTCTTCGTTTCTGTTTTCTTTTATACATAATAATGTGAATAACTATTAACGCTGCGGCTGCTCGCATACGATGCCTGCATGATGAACGATCAAACACTGGAACAGTTGCCTCGCGCGCCAGGCGCGCTTAGTTTGTATAGTTCATATATTTGGAACGCGTACCGTGGAACGCACTCTCGGCGCGGTCATTTATGGCACACGCGCCAGGCGCGCAGAGTCGATAAGCGGCTTTAGGTGTTTGAAGGAATGTGTGACGAACTTAAGAAAGATAAGTATTAGATTAATAGTTGTAAAAATAGTTTGGGAGTATAATTCTAGAACTAATTAGCGCGAAACGTTTTGGTAGGATATCGATAAAGCACGGCGAAAGCGTCCGGGGCATCGACTAGAGAGTAACCCGCGAGGGTAAACCGCCGGGTGGGCCACCGAAGACGAAGAACAGGTTCCGGTGGACCGCTCACTCGGCGAAGAGAGGTCCATTGCTGGACGGGTCTATGGGGTCGCGTGCCGCTTCTTCTATCGCCCCGGATGGCATTAGCGGGGTGTTACCATTTCATAGCCCGCCCCAAAATAAGGATATCAATAAAGTTATTATCGGCATTCGGTAAAGTGAGAAGATATGTGTGTATATGATATATATATTCACCTACAAAAGTGTTAACCACTTTACACAAATTTGACTAGGTACTTTCTTGTCAAAAGAAGTAGGGGAAGGGGGGCCACATAGGACCATTTAAGGTTTTTAATTAAATAATAAAATAAATTTAAGAGAAAGTGGTCAAATTTGGCAAATATATACACTTTAAAGGTCTATGTATATAGTGACAATAAATTACTTGCATATCTCTACAAATTTGTATGTTTTAAATAAAATTTATTGAAACGAAATATAGTCCTCTCTGCCCCGTGTTTGGGGCACAGGGGACTTCGTCCGGTCCTCTGTGCCCCAATGAAATTTTCTACAATTTAAAATAAATTTAATTTGAAGACAACATATTTATCTATTTAAAGAGTTACATAAAAAAAATAATTAAAGAAAAGTTAAATTATTCGCAATTTATACAAACAATATTATTATCATCTCCTCCGACCCCGGCGCAAGCATCGTGGGCCCACTTTTGACATATTCTACACTGAATCCAACCTTCGTTAAACTTAGATTGGAAGAAGATTTCTGTGCAGTAAATGCAGTGAGGATTATTCTCTCTAATATTTTCAAAATCACTGCTATCATCAGTAGGCCTTAATATTTACTCTCTTGTTTTTAATTTGGTTTTTGCTCTGTTTAACTTTTTTATATTTAGTCAAATAATAGCATATTTTTTGGAGGCTACTAATGATTTTTACGTCGCTTTTCTTCTTCTTCAGTTTTCTTCAAATTCTTAAAAGGTGAGCACGTTAATTCTTCTGAATACTGAGTTTTTGATTTGCGTTTAGTGGTTTTTTGAAATCGTTGGGCAATAGGTTTTGGTAAAATTTGATTTAAAACGATTTGTAGCATTTTATTATCATTATTCGTCATTTTGGAGCTTGTTGAAGGTTGACATTACAAATAATTTCACACAATATCCACATTATAAATATCACATCTACCTTACCGGAGGACCTATATAAACCCAAATTTGCCGGGCCTTTGTGCCCCAGAGACGGTAGTTACAAAAAAAAGCATGTGATAAGTTGAAAACAAAATATTAGATTAATGCAATGCTACTCAAAACTTTCCTAATATGTTGTAGTTCAATCGCCAAATTCATTTTGAAGATAATTATTTAATATATTTATTTGTTATAAATATTAATTAATTACTTTTTTACAAGCTTGCCTTTAAATACAATATTTTATTGCTTTTTATTTATTTATTAAAGACACACGCGTCTGTTATCACTCAATTAACAATGGCGTCTGTACAGTGTTGCCACGTTATTCACAATTTCATTTCGGTAAGTTTAGTATGATTTAAAGTAAAAGTCCTCTCTGCCCCGCTGGTCCTCTGTGCCCTCCCTTCCCCTAAGTTAGGTTTTGTAAGAAACTGTAAGACAATGCCAGGTGAAGCGCTAGTATTAAAATACAAGCTTTTAATACTAGATACAAAAATTAGGAATTAAATACAAAAATTACGTTTAGGAATTTCGATTTAGTAAAAGAAATTACAACAAATGAGGTAAGAGACAATGATACATATGAAAAATGGTAAGTATGTGGGGCCAGACGGTATACCAGTTGAAGTATGAAAGGTTTTAGGAGAGGTTTGATATATGTGGCTGATTTGTTCTCGGATAAGTCGCTGCAGGGTGAGCTAATCCCTAGTGCTGTAATGCGCTAGTGAGCATCACCTTATTTTAAAAGTAAGGTGATGCTCAGAATTGGGGCAATTATTAGTGTAGGTATAAAGTTCGTATTACATAGTACGAAAGTGTGTAAAAGTGATTTAGAAGCAATTGCGAGAGGAAAATCAGATGATCTAAAACTAGTCCATTTTTATCTCGGGCCGCGGGATAACGGATGCCATATTTGCACTGTGCCAACTGAGCCAAAAATATCGAGGTGCGTGGAGAACAATTTTTGTGTTCTACCCAGTAACCTGAGTAAAGGGAAAAATTACCAAACTTTAATAAGACCTGCTATATTACATAGATCAATCAACATGTTGGGCAGCAAAGACGACGGATGAGAGACGATTGCATGTAATAGAGATGCGAATGTTGAGATGAATCCTTCCATCCATCCATCCATCAGTCCGTAGACATTCACTGTTGGACATAGGCCACGAGAACGATTCTATGCCACCTGCATCTAACGTCTTCCTGCAACTTTCGCGATGTCTCCAGTCCATCTAGTGTGGGGTCGTTCTACACTGCGTCGCCCGATTTGTGGTCGCCACTCGAAAACTATTCTTTCCCAATGGTTGTCGCGATGTAACCTGCCTATTGCCCCTTCAACGAGTTAATTCTACAATTCACGTCAGTTCCACCAATTCTTCTACGGATTTCCGTGTAACCGATTTTATCACGTAGAGAAATACCGAGCATAGGCCTCTCCGTAGTACGCTGAGAGACTGAATCTTTTTATGAGACCTACATTAAGAAACCACGTTTCAATGTCGTAATTCATCGCTAGTAACACACGTAGGTTATAAATTTTTGCTTTCAGACAATAGTTTGACTGAGTTTTTACTTCAATCAATATCAATATTTTTTCCATTCAATTCATATTCAGTGTTTTCAATAGTTATAAAGGATTTTTCAAGATATTATAGATCTGCAGGAAGAGAAGAGGGTGATCATATATTGAATTCTTAACAATGATATTATCACAGAAATATTAATTACCTTAAAAGCCATCACTCTTATTTTGTACTAAAACCAGTGTCACCGTTTTACTCCCTCCCTCCCGTGCTTTATGTTAATACACGCAAGGCCTATGCTTACAACTATTTCGCATACAAACACACACACACACACAACTCGGTGTTGCAAATCTCGGAGCTTTAATTCATTTACACATTAGCAAAAACTTCTAGACAACGTATACTACAACGAAAGACTTTCATGTACAATGTAAAAACAAATGTTAGCTCGACTCTAGCGATATCGCAATGAACGAAATACATTGCGTGGTCGCTCAAATAATAAAATATAATATTCATATACATATGTATATGCATAGTTTTTCATCTGTTTGCGATTTTATCGTTTTCGTATGTAAACGACATAATACTATTATAATATTAACAAATGTCACTGAAATAATATGTTTCTAAACTTACCGACGAAAGGAAATCCCTTCCTGGATTACACTACACACTTGACTTTTTTTACGACACATTATAACCGCGCAAGATGGCATATTTTTACTTTTTTTGCAGAGCTTCGTTCAATGTGATAATATGAGTTCAACTATTAGTCGGTAAAACGCATTTTGACTTAACACGAGCATTTGCTCAGATGTGCTGCGCGTCTACCCCGCCCACAAGGCCGTCCTAAGGTTAATATTTCTGTGGATATTTTGGTGCTACGTAACCGTAAACTATCATATAGCCGAAAATTATCATAAACCGTAACTGGATTTGATATAGCTTTCGAATAATTGCGTATAAGATCAGGGTCTAGAGGCGACATATTATGTCCTATTTTAAACTGATCGGCCTCGTAAGACGGAGAGTCTGGAGTCTGGGAGACAAGGGGGTAAATCCATAAACAATGTTTGACTCTTTTATAATTCGCCTAAATTCCATTATCTTTAACAGAAACTTACCGAAACTGTCGGGTAATCTCATATGCGTAACCGTAATTGAAACTGCTATAATATTATTCCTATCCATATCCAAATCTGTAATTTCATATTTGCAACGTCAGGACATGCCTGGTGTGGACTATATAATAAATCTTTCAACAGATACGGTTTTTAGTGAACGATTACACTCTAAAACTTTGAATCACAATTTTAAACAATAGTTCCACATTTTATAATTCATAATGGAGAGTTACGAATTATCTGCAAATTCCAAAAGAATAGTTATACATGTTGGATATATATATATTTAGTTCTATAATACAAGAAAATCAAACAACTTTTTCAACGTTTACTTTATTATTTAAACCAAGAACCGATTTTACAATAATGTGTTTTTTTAACTATTAATAGTGATGTAATTGAGGCTGACGCCTCTAATAATTACGGATATAGCTTAGTCTATGTTAATAATGTGAAATATCTAACTTATATTTATATGCTTTAATCAATAATAATATGAACATAAACTAAAATTTTAATATTTATATAACATTTATGAGAGATACGATTATTGGCAAGGAGGTATATAAAGATATACTGAAGACAGCATCGCACTGCATATACTGATTGTTACGTTTTGCGAAAATTCTAAAAGCTAATAATTATATTCGATATTATACCATATTGTTTTAATACATTATATCCACATATTATACATAAATTATAATTAAACATACTCAATATCAATTTAAGAAAATGTCAAATCAGTTTAAATAAAAATATATTTGCAAAATTAATATTTTCACATTGTATATAATAATATATTGCAGCTTTATACATAGTTATGACTTCACATAATTCATATTAATAAAAAAAAAAACACTTTGGTGCTAAATAAATTATAATAATATATTTTATAAATAATTAAAATTCTATAATAACAATAATCGTAGCTACTCACAACAACCTCGTAACTAGGTAAACTGTCGACAAATATAACTGAAATAACAATTGATGCTATTTAATATTTGATACATATATATATCTATATTATGTGACGACACAAATTGCAACATACTAATAGTGATAACATGTATGTTATATCGTGTATGTATTTATAATTATTATATTTAAAAATAAAAACAATCACACGAAGAATTTGATTTATCTAAAATCGATGGTTGGCACACTACACATATAATATGAAAAACAAATATCATTATACATTGAATTAATTTCGTTAAGCTTTAAAACAGCAAGGTAATGCTGAAAGAATAATGCAATCTTTACTAACATTATAAATGCGAAAGTAACTCTGTTTGTCTGTCGCTCTTTCACGCCAAAACTACGGAACCGATCTAAATGAAATTTGGTACACAGATGGTCTAGAGCCTGACAAAGGACATAGGCTACATTTAATGCAAAAAAAAGGTTTGTAAAGGGGATGAAATTGTAAGTATTGTCATTTTTAAAGCCAGAAGCTTGAAACTTATTTTTAGGCTATTGATTAGATATAAATGATATTAAAATTTTGTAAATATTTACCCTTAAGGAGTGAAATAAAAATAGGAATAGTGAAAAACTTTAGGAAAGTAATCTTTTACGCGGGCGAAGCCGCTGGCAGAAGCTAGTAAATAATAAAATAATGTATCAGTCATATCGCTTGATGTATTTCACTTAAGACCAAAAGCCCTCGTCACTAGACATTTAATGTTTTTAAATATACTATTGAAGATTAAGATTGTTATCTATTAATCACATGGAACATTTAGGTGTATGATTACAATAACATATATTAAAATTTCTATTCCTAACATGTAATAACGTTTGCCAAATGGCCAAAAAGCTACTTAGACTAAGACGTAAATGATTACACAATTATCTTACTTTAAGGTACAATTAACTGTTGTTGATACTATTTCACGACGATTAAATATTACATAATTCATATTACTGATTATATGAAATAACATCTAGTTAGGTTATATGATCAAATATGATTATTTTAATACGTATGTAACATCGTTCTAACATCTATTAATTGAATAAACGCAACGAGGACTTTTGTAATGAAAAAAGAATGTGAAAGGAGACCGGTATACATTGGTCTTGGATTTGCAGGAGTATATTATGATAACTAACGTACTCTAGGGACCAAAACTTGCATTAATATTTTAATTCACATCGAAGCTACACATTAGGAACTTACGTGAATAGGTATGTTTAAAGTTAACCATTGTGTTAGTTTATAATGAAGGCTACACATCAAAAATTGCTATTAATATTATTTAAACATATTTTTTTTCTGTATTATAATCATATCAATGAAGTCCACACATGTTAAAATGTCCGTCCATACGAAATCCAGTACCAATTGCTGCACTTCCTGCTCTCCTCCCCCTGTTTATGTTATATATTTCGCTTAAACAAATTTCATAAATAAATCAATTTATTAAAATCATAACGCTCCTGATACATGCGTATATATTACAATCCAGATATTAGTTTTACCCATTCATTACATTTCATAAACTGGTGTCCAATATTTTTGAAAAATATAAAAAAATAATTAAATAATCGGATATATAATTCTAGAACTGGTCAAATAATATAAAATACAACTAATATGCTAAAATATTCATATTGTCTACGTATTGACAGACTCAATAAAAAATAGTTTGTCTCATAAATTAATATAAAAAAAAAAATTCTTAATATATACATTATTACATGAATTAATGAAATCATTCATTGTTTTAACATCCATAATGGTGATACACGGACATGAATAATGGAACTCTTCAAGAGCAAATATATTCGTATCCCTGTTGTAATAAAATTAAAAAAATATGTCTTTAAAAATAACGAATTACGGCTCGATCTCGTATCCATTCACACTTAGATCTTCACCCTGAAACCAAGTTAACATTGCAATCGTCTGAATTAATATAACAGCGAACATCACACGTATTCTATTTAATTACGGCAAAATCATTCTTGATCCTTCTCTTCAAATGTCAAGTTGTCAAATAATTTAATTGTTGACGTTAATAGTTGATAACAACTGTATATTGTTACACACGCAGTAAACAGTGTATAGTTTAATCACTATATATGCATAATTATAGTTGTAAACATATTCATTAGAAGCAACAACCGCAACATATGTAAATAATTTGCAAGCTTCATTTTTAATGAAGAAGACGCATATCTTCTTGATTGCCAAATAAACGTTAAAAATGGCAAATCACTTTGTGGTCATATATATCGATGTCTCTTATTCGGCATCGACTATATCAAGCACCGAGAAATCGATGTACTTGGAAGACCTTAACTGTCATGGACAAGTAAGACGCATTTTGCGTACCGTCTCTACGTAGTGCTTATTGTGTGCCATTACTGACTCTTGGATCTTGGGCGGCAGTTCCTCCATGGGTGGTGCAGTGCCTTCTTCGATGTCAGCGCGCCTGTAGAATAATATGTACGGAGTACTGGAGCGATTGAGAGAGTTTAGCTGTGATTCGTTGGAGGCAGATACCACGTCATCATTATATATGTGCCATTGATCGTTGTCTTTAGCGAGCGTGTAGTAGTGACCGGAATCCAGAGTAGTGCCGGCATGAATCACGGCTGCATATAAATTGTATGAAGCATGCACCGTTTGCGATCGCACAGTTGGCAATGTTATATTGTGGTTATAAAACATAGAGTGCATCAACTTGGTCTGTACTTGTAACTTCGGCTCAAATCTGTTAACAAACGTTTTAAATTCAAAATCACAATCCACTTTACTAGCTACTAAGATACCAAGAAAAACAACAGGAGCTTCAGCGAATAAAATGTGATATTCTAAAATTCATTCATTCGACCTGATTTTACACCTAACCTGAATCTTGATGAACAATTCACTACCCTCCTTGCCTATGAGTGTCATAAAAGATGACTATGGGTCTATGAAAAGAAGGAAAACTTGAAATAAAACCTTATGTTAATATATCGGGTCAATTCCCCTCTTATTATAGAGGAGGCTCGAGCCCAGCCACGGAGCAAATACAAAGAGGAGACGGCCTAAGCTACTGTGCACTGTGATTCTCAAGTAGGCCTTGACGTCATCGCGTTAACATCAATCGTAGGCGTGGCCTATTATTGAAAACAAAGACTTTTACCACGACAAAAATATGAGTTTTATATGTAGTTAATAATTATTTGGTAAGCAACACGCCAGCTATCGTTAACTATGAAGAACCATAAAAGTGTCAAAATTCCAGGGTCGTAATTAGAATATAACAAATTTAACATTCGGATTTTTCATCAAAGAAAAATATTTTTTACACTACTTCAAATGTACCTATTATAATTAAACTGTAAATTTTGTATGTTTTAGAATACCGTCCAATGATAATGTTAAGAAGCAATGGATTAGAGAGCACGGTTTGCACTAAATGCCATGATAATTTGGAGTCCCTAAAACAATCCATACGATTGGCAGTGAAGAATTTTCCCATGGAAAGAGTGCGTGCTTCTATTGACAACTGGCCTCTACGTTTAAAGGACTGTATTGCAGCCAATGGAAACTACTTCGAACAAGCTTTTTATATTTTAAATTGTTTTATATTTATGTATTAAACTAGAACAACATTCAGCACCTGCGTCCTCCGATGGCATCAGTATGGATGAAGTTGAATGGGCGATAAGAAGTTTGAACAATGGTAAGGCAGCGGTCATTGATATGGTGTCTGCCGAGATGATGAAGCTTGGTGGCTCGTGTCTGGGAGGCGTTCCTGTTGCTCCTCAATTTATGTTGGAGCTCGGGAATGGTTCCCAGGGACTGGAATAGCGTAGTCATCGTGCTTTTGTTTAAAAACAAGGGTTCGCTTTATGACTGTGCAAATTACAGAGCCATAAGCTTGACCAGTTTGGCAGCGAAAGTGTACGGTAAAACTATTGAAAGGAGAATGAGAATGGTGTCCGATGGTTTACTGTGTGAGACACAAGGAGGTTTCAGGAGTGGAAGGGGATGCATGGATCAAGTGTTCTCTCTGCGCAACATTGTGGAGAAGCATCTGGCTCTAGGTCAGAGGGTTTTCTGCAGTTTTGTGGATCTGGAGAGAGCATTTGACACGGTTGTACGAAAGGAACTTTGGAACATTTTACCGGAGTATGGTATTAACAGTAAACTGCTAGAGGCTGTGCAGTCCAGTTACACGGGCTGTAGAGCCTGTGTGCAGCTGGATGATGGAATGTCACCTTGGTTTGACGTCAATATCGGCGTTAAGCAGGGGTGCGTTCTGTCAGCCAGACTGTTTATCATATATCTGGATAAATGTCTCCAAAGGTTGAACGATATAAATGTGGGAGTCCAGATGGGCGACTCAGTGGTCACTGGTCTGCTCTATGCAGATGATGCAGTCCTGCTGGCACAGTCAGCGACTGACCTGCAGACCCTAGTCGACACAATGACAGAAGATTGTAAGAAAAGGGTCTAAGCGTGAATGTGAGCAAAACCAAAATAATGGTCTTTGAAAGAGATGAAGCCAGAACAGATGTAAGAGTAACAATAGGTAATGATGTACTAGAGCAATTGGATGAATTTTATATCTTGGATGTGGATTTAGTCGAGATGGAAGGTACACCACTGATATAGAGCGAAGAGTGAATGCGGGAAATAGAGTGAACGGAGCGTTGGGACAACTTCTCGGTAGCCACCACCTAAGCCAGAAGGCACGTGTAGCAATACATAACGCAGTGCTTGTCCCAACATTACTGTATGGAAGCGAGAGTTGGGTATGCAGAAAAGAGTATGAAAGTAAAATTAATGCGGTCGAAATGCGATCTCTACGGAAAATCTGTGGAGTTAGGCTGACCGACTGCATTCGTAACGACGACGTAAGAGAGCGAGTAGGGATGAAAGAGAGTATTGGTGTAAAGATGCGAAAGGGAATGCTCCGATGGTTCGGACATGCAGAAAGAATGCCGAACGAACGTCTGGTTAAGAAGATATACAATGCGAAAGTGGAAGGATATAGGTACCGGGGGAGACCGAGACTAACCTACCTAGATCAGATCGGTCATGTAATGAAGGAAGGTGGAGTCAAGAGTCTCCGAAACCGGCAAGCGTGTATGAAGAGAATTATGAATGTTGAGGAAGCGAGTGAAGTATGCAAGGATAGAGTTCTCTGGCACTCTGTTTTCTCTGCCTACCCTGCAAGGGATATGGCGTGATGATATGTATGTATGTATTAAACTAACACTATGAAAGTAATAAATATTTATTGCAATAGAAAAAGTTTTCTTTGTTGCAGTATTTAGGCTTACATTCGACAATTTGTTAGAAACCCAAACAAATAATTGTATTATTTGGTCGTATGAAAAGGACACAAATATGAAGAAAAGAAAAAAAGGTTTCTATACTTCTGAGTTTATCAGAATGTCAGTAAAGAAAAGATGGTTTTTTCATAAAATATTAACATTATGAACAGTGCTGAGAAGCCTTATAAAGAAATTTGCAGTTAAAAATAGTAGTCATTCACCTATTCGCTATGCAGAATTATTTGATTATAAACATTTATATTTGAATAAAGCAAACAGCTATTAAGATTTGTTTGTATCTTTGAAATAAAAAAAAATTAGCACTCCTTGATATAGTTAAATTCTGAGTACGTCCCTGTTACACCATCCACTTACTGACATCTAATGCAAGATAGCTCAACTGCATAAGATATACGAAATTAGTAGTTGTGCTAATAGCCGGTAGATGGACATAAAGGAGGGAGTGAGACAAGTACTATTACGTGTCTCACTCTCTCCATTAGCAGCGATCCCCTCACCCCTGTAAATGACACGCATTGTTTCATAGAAAATATTCATTACAACAGCTCCTCTTTGTATTTGCTCTGTGAGCCCAGCAGTGGCACGCATTTAAGCTGAAATTGATGGGCATGAATGTGAATACACAATTTCTCATTAACTGTCTCAATAGAAAGATTTTTTATTGGTCATGCGAGGTAAGTTTAATAATTAAATATAAATATTTAATATTTTTGACAACTATTATTACTTAGGTATAAAAATATGAACTAGAAACCTAATTCTAATTAGGTCAAGGAAGATATTAATATAAATTATAGGATCTCATAAATTTTATTGAAAAAGGATGAAATTGTAAATAAAGTTAGCTTAAATGATATAACACATAGATCTTCTAAACACTTACTTGAAATTTTTCAGAACGAGAATGAGGTATTTTGGCGTGGTTTCGATTAAAACACTCCTTTCTGCGTTGCGCAATTCGCCACAATCTCGGCACTGGTACTGATTATCTCCGGAGAGGCTCTCCTTGGAGCAGTAAAACTCAAGAAGGCTCTGAACACTGTGTTGCATGCCATCAGGTTTATCCGGAAATGCGAGTTGGAGATCGCGGAAGACGTCACGAGATAGTGACGAGGAGTGACAATCAGTGCACTCCACACGAGTCAAGAGCACGCCACCAAACATGTTGTCGATAAAGGAGTCGCGACGGAGGAAGGTTGACTCGTACCGCATGCGTTTTTTTGGCGGCAGACTATCATTTTCAGAAGAAGCACGCTTATAGCTGCTGGAACCTGAAACTGGTATAAAATATAATCATATCACTATTTGTAGAATTAGTGACTTATAATAATCAGAAGTAACCTTGCAGTCGAGCATTATTTGTTACAGATAAATAGAAATTATACCACGCAAATTAGGATGGTCTATGCGATTTTCTAACTCGATTTAACTCGAGTTGCGCTAAGATCAAGTTAATTCTCCCTAATTCGAATTGATTTATTGCGGTTAATGAAGAAGTGAGTACGCGATTGGCGCACTCACTCATTTTTAAGCGCGTGCGGTGATGATGAGTGTAAATATAGGGTTTAAACGGTACGAGTAAATAGTTGTTTATATTATTTTTTTTATTATTTAGAAATACCGTTTATATATATTTTTAAGTAAATTATAAGTAAAGAAGAGAGGAGATTCTCTACGTTGACAGACTCCGCCGCCGGTGCTCGAACGGCGCAGGCGTGAGTACCTGCGCACTGATGCCGTCCTAGCCGTACTCGCGAGTGGATGGACCAGGGATTAGTCCGCTACCCGCAGAGAGGCCGACCGCGTGAAGGCTACGCCCCGGAAACGCTGTATTTATTGCCGGGGTGTCGATGGTGATGATACCTGAAAAGGTAACCCGCCGGGCCGGCCACGGATGTTAAGGAATCGGAACTAGTGGTCAACCTAATAGCCATGGGGAGGGAACACAATAGGTTATGGGGCTTTCGTCGCTCCGGACGGAAAGGGCGGGGTGTTTCCAAACCATAGCTTGCCAAAAAGAAGAAAAAGTTAATTCGAGTTATGTAACTCGAGTTCAATTCGAGTTATATGAATTTTAATTCGAGTATATTAAATCTCGAGTTGGAAAATCTCTAGGTTTGCATAGAATTCTGTTTCAAATCTAACTTCTCTTGCAACATTTCAAATCTCTTGATGGTGGTAGTGAAAAGTAGTGGTGACATTTTTTTTTAATTCGTTACGTGTACTAACTTCGTTACGTTCGTAAATTACATTACTTTTAAGAAATTTACAATATATATATATATATATATATATATATATATATATATATATTATATATATATATATATAGTTGTTTAATTACTATCTACTATATAATAAAACTGAAGATTTTATTTAAACGAAAGAATTATTAATTGAAGAATATTTAATCTAATCCGAGGAATTAGAACTTAAATTTGTATAAACTCAATATTATTAATTAGGCTATTTATCGAGAACGATTGTAGGATATAAAACATAACGTGTTTATTTTATTCATTTTAAATTGACACTAACTAAAGCATTATATTCAATTTCATTTGCCTGTATATATGATTTTAAGGATATTAAAACGAAGATTCCCGGGTGGACGTTGAAATTCTAGTAAGTGTTTAAAAATATAATTTATTATGTACAAACCCTGCAAGGGACACAGGAGTCGGCACGGGGTTGGAACGTAACCGCTATTGAGAAGATTATATTATCCAGATATTATTTTAGGGCTCAATAATGTATAATTGAAAATTGGGACGTGTTTTTTCCTATTGGGACTAATTCCAGCGAATATGTCATTATTCTTAGTTGTCTTACAGGATTTACAATCCTGTAAAACAGATTTCACAATGGTCTCCGTAGATGATACCTAGTTTTGACTCGCAGACAATTCCGAGAAACATTTTTAATTTTCTTTGGACCCATAACAAATTAGTTAGACAAGTTAAACAGCAGAAGTTGCTGGTGACAGCTAATACGTTATTATTAAATGATAATATGATATGCTAAGAATGGATAAATTGTATCCATACATACATATCATCACGCCATGTCCTTTGCTGGGTAGGCAGAGAGAACAGAGTGCCAGAGAACTCTATCCTTGCATACTTCACTCGCTTCCTCAACATTCATAATTCTCTTCATACACGCTCGCCGGTTTCGGAGACTCTTGACTCCACCTTCCTTCAGTACATGACCGATCTGGTCTAGATAGGTTAGTCTCGGTCTCCCCCGGTACCTACATCCTTCTACTTTCGCATTGTATATCTTCTTAACCAGACGTTCGTTCGGCATTCTTTCCACATGTCCGAACCATCGGAGCATTCCCTTTCGCATCTTTACACCAATACTCTCTTTCATACCTACTCGCTCTCTTACGTCGTCGTTACGAATGCGATCGATCAGCCTAACTCCACAGATTCTCCGTAGAGATCGCATTTCGACCGCATTAATTTTACTTTCATACTCTTTTCTGCATACCCAACTCTCGCTTCCATACAGTAATGTTGGGACAAGCACTGCGTTATGTATTGCTACACGTGCCTTCTGGCTGAGGTGGTGGCTAGCGAGAAGTTGCCCCAACGCCCCGTTCACTCTATTTCCCGCATTCACTCTTCGCTCTATATCAGTGGTGTAACTTCCATCTCGGCTAAATCCACATCCAAGATATACAAATTCATCCACTTGCTCTAGTACATCATTACCTATTGTTACTCTTACATCTATTCTGGCTTCATCTCTTTCAAAGACCATTATTTTGGTTTTGTTCACATTCACGCGTAGGCCCCTTTTCTTACAATCTTCTGTCATTGTGTTGACTAGGGTCTGCAGGTCAGTCGCTGACTGCGCCAGCAGGACTGCATCATCTGCATAGAGCAGAGCACTGACCACTGAGTCCCCCATCTGGACTCCCACATTAATATCGTTCAACCTTTGGAGACATTTATCCAGATATATGATAAACAGTCTGGCTGACAGAACGCACCCCTGCTTAACGCCGATATTGACGTCAAACCAAGGCGACATTCCATCATCCAGCCGCACACAGGCTCTACAGCCCATGTAACTGGATTGCACAGCCTGCAGCAGTTTACCGTTAATACCATACTCTGGTAAAATGTTCCAAAGTTCCTTTCGTACAACCGTGTCAAATGCTCTCTCCAGATCCACAAAACTGCAGAAAACCCTCTGACCTGGAGCCAAATGCTTCCCCACAATATTGCGCAGAGAGAACACTTGATCCATGCATCCCCTTCCACTCCTCTCACACAGTAAACCATCGGACACCATCCTCATTCTCCTTTCAATAATTTTACCATACACTTTTGCTGCCAAACTAGTCAAGCTTATGGCTCTGTAATTTGCGCAGTCATAACGTGAACCCTTGTTTTTAAACAAAGGCACGATGACCGCGCTATTCCGGACCCTGGGAACCATTCCCGAGCTCCAACATAAATTGTGGAGCAACAGGAACAGACACCAGAGACCCAGACACAGGAGCCGCCAAGCTTGATCATCTTGGCAGACACATAAATTAAATCCAACCTCTTAAAAGTTGAATTATCAATCTCGAAACGATAAAAATCAGAAATGCTGGGAACCCAGGTCGAGCTAGCCATTATTGTTTGCTAGCCGTTTGTTAAATTTTGAATTATGGCAAAGGATATGGTTTATAAAAAAAAACAATGCGTATCATTTTGGTAGCAAATACAATCAGATACCTCCACTACTTCCAGGGCGTGGCGATGCGGCGCGCCGATTGGGTGCAGGTTCAGGAACGTCAGTATCACTGCAACACAAAGGACACAGGTAATTCAGCAAAGACGTGATTTTATTAGGAGGGATCAACGTTTTATTTGTCCTACGGTTGCTCTATTTATAAGTTATATAATGATTTGATATGAAGCAGTTGCATGATTCTTGCTATCCTTCTGGCCAAAGCTCGTCTGGGGTAGCGAAGGGTGGCAGACGAACCCATTACCTACCCATACCTTTTTTTCTTTTTTTTTTGCGGTGGGCTATGGACGTCGCACCTCGCCAAATTGGTCCGGGGCGACGGAAGAGGCGGCGCGCAACCCCATTAACCCAACCTGCAAGCACCTTTTCTTCGCCGTGCGAGCGGGCCACCGGTACCCGATACCTATCCATAACTGACAGATTGATTGCGCCACATAAAACCAATTCTTTGTCATCATTGACCCATGCCGCCATTTAACCTTTAGTGTAACAACTCCTATCGATGTCTCTGTAACATGGCGCCAACACTTTGACCTCTCGCCGTTAGCGTTCCTGCAGAGTTGGCGAAATTATCCTTGATCAGTCCATCCGCGGCTTCGGCTAGGATGACATCACTTGCAGGTATCTACACCCGTATAATATGTCGAAAGCACCTGAGATATCCGGGAAGATGCCTAGTACATATTTAAAAGCTGATATGGTAAATTTTTCTAACGGCCATAACCGTGTCGACATCGATTACCCCGGAGTAAATCTAAATTATCTCAGATTGAATGAGATATTATCCGGTAACAGACGAGTAATAACCACGCATCCTAAAAGCGTACCCAGTGATGGCAATAGTAATTCGCCGATATGACTTCGGGTCGTCCGGCGGCTTATCACCGTGTAAATACGCGACGTTATAAACGGGGAATGATGCTTTCGGCTATACCACGATTGAACACTAGTAAAACATTGAGTCAGCTGACATTTAAAAAGCTTCTTTAATCACTTAATTTGAAATTCTATCTTCACTGGCGGCTTTACTAAGAGGAAGCACTCTTATGGTTCTCAAGTATTAGCTGGAGGGAAGATTAGACATAGGGGATAGAGGATATAATGGAGACCACGGACTCTTGTTCTCAAGTTTTGCCACTAACCTATACAATAAAGTACCTTTAGATCGTTAAACCACAATCCGATAACAAGCTCTTGCAGTTCTGAGTTCAAGTAAGTCTCACCATACGCTAGTCTCGCTATTTGTGACATTTCGAGTTTATTATGTTTCGTATGTGTTCTTCACCAAGGCCTGACACCAAGGCCTTAGTGAAAGAGAAACGTGATAGAGCAAGTATGAGTGCAGAAGATAGGCTGACTAAAAACTTCGAGAGTAACACCAAACTCTTTTGGAGGGAGGTGAAGAAGTCTCGGGGTGGTTAGTCAGCCTTCAGAATGAATAAAATAAGGTCTAAAGGTGGAGATATTCTTACACAAACACAAGACGTGTTAAGCCGATGGAGTGAATATGTTGGCGATATGTATGCGGATGCTACGGTTGATGCCGGTGTCGCATGTGGTTTAGCAGAACAACATTCGACAGCCTGCCAGCTTCGATGGCATCAGTATGGATGAAGTTGAATGGGCGATAAGAAGTTTGAAAAATGGTAAGGCAGCGGGCATTGATATGGTGTCTGCCGAGATGATCAAGCTTGGTGGCTCGTGTCTGGGAGGCGTTCCTGTTGCTCCTCAATTTATGTTGGAGCTCGGGAATGGTTCCCAGGGACTGGAATAGCGCAGTCATCGTGCCTTTGTTTAAAAACAAGGGTTCACGTTATGACTGCGCAAATTACAGAGCCATAAGCTTGACCAGTTTGGCAGCAAAAGTGTATGGTAAAATTATTGAAAGGAGAATGAGGATGGTGTCCGATGGTTTACTGTGTGAGACACAAGGAGGTTTCAGGAGTGGAAGGCGATGCATGGATCAAGTGTTCTCTCTGCGCAACATTGTGGAGAAGCATCTGGCTGTAGGTCAGAGGGTTTT
Source organism: Lymantria monacha (assembly GCA_905163515.2). Lineage (NCBI taxonomy): Eukaryota > Metazoa > Arthropoda > Insecta > Lepidoptera > Erebidae > Lymantria > Lymantria monacha. The sequence goes on from LR991081.1 coordinate 38,338,689, forward strand.
CTGCAGTTTTGTGGATCTGGAGAGAGCATTTGACACGGTTGTACGAAAGAAACTTTGGGACATTTTACCGGAGTATGGTATTAACGGTAAACTGCTACAGGCTGTGCAGTCCAGTTACATGGGCTGTAGAGCCTGTGTGCGGCTGGATGATGGAATGTCGCCTTGGCTTGACGTCAATATCGGCGTTAAGCAGGGGTGCGTTCTGTCAGCTAGGCTGTTTATCATATATCTGGATAAATGTCTCCAAAGGTTGAACGATATGAATGTGGGAGTCCAGATGGGCGACTCAGTGGTCACTGCTCTGCTTTATGCAGATGATGCAGTCCTGCTGGCACAGTCAGCGACTGACCTGCAGACCCTAGTCGACACAATGACAGAAGATTGTAAGAAAAGGGGTCTACGCGTGAATGTGAGCAAAACCAAAATAATGGTCTTTGAAAGAGACGAAGCCAGAACAGATGTAAGAGTAACAATAGGTAATGATATACTAGAGCAAGTGGATGAATTTGAATATCTTGGATGTGGATTTAGCCGAGATGGAAGGTACACCACTGATATAGAGCGAAGAGTGAATGCGGGAAATAGAGTGAACGGAGCGTTGGGGCAACTTCTCGGCAGCCACCACCTCATCCAGAAGGCACATGTAGCAATACATAACGCAGTGCTTGTACCAACATTACTGTATGGAAGCGAGAGTTGGGTATGCAGAAAAGAGTATGAAAGTAAAATTAATGCGGTCGAAATGCGATCTCTACGGAAAATCTGTGGAGTTAGGCTGACCGACCGCATTCGTAACGACGACGTAAGAGAGCGAGTAGGTATGAAAGAGAGTATTGGTGTAAAGATGCGAAAGGGCATGCTCCGATGGTTCGGACATGTGGAAAGAATGCCGAACGAACGTCTGGTTAAGAAGATATACAATGCGAAAGTGGAAGGATGTAGGTACCGAGGGAGACCGAGACTAACCTACCTAGACCAGATCGGTCATGTACTGAAGGAAGGTGGAGTCAAAAGTCTCCGAAACCGGCGAGCGTGTATGAAGAGAATTATGAATGTTGAGGAAGCGAGTGAAGTATGCAGAGATAGAGTTCTCTGGCACTCTGTTCTCTCTGCCTACCCTGCAAGGGATATGGCGTGATGATATGTATGTATGTATGTATGTGTTCTTCGGAAGGGTCTGTGAAGTTCAGCCGTAAGATCATCAGTTCGTTAGTTCATTGCTCCACCAGTTACAGATGATATTGGACAAAGATGTACGGCACAGGGCTATATTAAAGAGTGTGACTTTATCTTAACACATTAACGCCGAGATGATCAGAATTTTTACTAACTTTTCAACGTGTTTATTAAAAAAATAATGCAATACCTCTCTTCTTACGCGAAATTTAATGTTCTTTCAGAATCTGAGCTCAAAATTTCGATTAGATACCGATAAAAAAATTATTGTGAAAATTTTCCAAATAAAATTTTTTTCGCATTTTTTTCACAATGATAAAGAAATTTGATGCTCTTTCAGAATCTGAGCTCAAAATTTCGATTAGGCACCGTGATAAAAATATATGGGCGATTTAAACGTGAAAATTTACGAAAAAACTTTATTCGCTTTTTTTTCACAATGAATTCCGATTGATGAAATTTCCGCAAAGGTTATCAACTTTTTACTATGATCAGAGGTGATTATGGTACTCGAACATTAAGAGGATTTTTTTTCAGAAAATTCATAGACGCGTTTTTCAAAATCTATCGTTTTCTTAAAAACTTTATACTTTAGAAAAAATATTCCAACAACAAAAATGTCTTAAAATTAGTCAAAGAATACTCTCAAATTTTTTCAAAATTTTTATAGTAAATTTTTGAATTTCGAAGATTTCAATAAATCCATTTTTTCAAAAATAGCTACAAAATTTTTTTAAGAAATTTGACAGTATTCCTTAACAAATTTTAAGACTTTCTTGTTCTTAAATTTTTTTCGTAACGTCTATAGGTTTAGAGAAAAATTATTAAATGGTATATAAAATTTTGTTTCTATCACTACAAAATTCACGAAAAATCTCGTACATTCTTTCACTAGTGCATGGACACATATTATTTTGTTCTATAAAGTTTGTACATGAATTATAAGTAAAGCATATAATAAAAATATTGGTTTTCACTTTTTCAATACATTTATAATGTCACGAAAACGTTCAAAATCTTCATCGCATGCAGATTATGAATCAGATTATTCGGATAGTGATTCCGACGAAAACATATTGCTCCCGAATGCAGACAATGATCGAAAATTTTCTCTTTCAATATCAATCAGATCTTGTGATCTTGACACTTTTAAAGGTATGGTTATAATTATATAATAATATATAGTGAAAACCAAAAATATATAGTTCTTAAGAAAACGATAGATTAAGATTTATATTTTTTTTTTTTCATTCTCACCGCCATTTTGAAAACACGCGTCTATAAATTTTTCTGAAAAAAAATCCTCTTAATGTTCGAGTACCATGATCACCTCTGATCATAGTAAAAAGTTGATACCTTTGCGGTATCATTGTGACAAAAAAAGCGAAAAAAGTTAGTTTCGTAAATTTTCGCGTTTTTCACGTTTAAATCGGCCATATATTTTTTTCACGGTGCCTAATCGAAATTTTGAGCTCAGATTGTGAAAGAGCATCAAATTTCGCGTAAGAATAGAGGTATTGCATTATTTTTTTGATCCGATAACATAATAAATAAACAAGTTGAAAAGTTAGTAAAAATTCTGATCATCTCGAAGTTAATGGGTTAATGTTTTCTTACGCTTTTAATGCTTTGCGAATGAAATCGATTACACACGATGATAATAACAAACTAAAGAATGCCAGATTTGCTCCTTTACATTTATATCTAAAATTGTTGAGTGGGAGCATGTTCTATCAGTCTCAGTTTAAATTCATACACGATCAGGCATACATGATCACTAGACATGTGTAAGTAATGCGAATGATGTATCACACGTAATATTAACCGACCGAATACTGTCTCATTACACATTACGCGACTAAACATCACATCACATTAAACATGACGCGAAAGGCGAATGACATGAAATGTCATGTGTGATGTTTGAAGTGATGGTAAAATGTAATATTACTCGGCACGAAATGTAATGCCATATCACGTCACTTCGCGAAGTACTATTTCGCGCATGTCTAATGATCACTACACCGGACGAACGTCATACCTATCGTACCTACGTAGAAGTAATTGGGAGAGAAATTTGGTAATTCAAAATAACCAAAAGCCTGAAATGATGTTGAACTCGCGCCTGTAATGATCTATTGCCTTTCAAAAATTAATTAACTGAATATTCTATCTAGTATTTATATACAACGTACCTATGTGCGATATAATACTTAAAATAATTTTGAGATATGTTAAATTAAAACAGAAATGTATATACAATTACCTGCAAGTGTTGGCAGCTTGTTGATGTGCTGCTTGAGCTACCATACGCATGCGATGGGTGGCTAGGACTGCTGGTCGTGAGTAATCGAAGTTAACATCAGAGCAATGTTCATACGACTGCAGCAGCTCAAACAAATAACTGTGAAAACATATCACACCAACATTATAATGCGAAAGTTTCTTATTAATAGCATGAAAAATTAATATTGAGTATTTGACAGGCTGTTTAAAAAACATCTCATTTTATGGTTTTGAGCAAAAATTGTAGTAGTATTATACTATTGCAATTTTTGCTGTGTGATGGCAAGGAATACTTCTAACACCAACGTGGGTCAAGGGTGTCGTAAAAGACTATTAAAAGCTTTACATTGGCTTGGGTAAACTCCGTCTGAGGCCGTATGGTCAACTATTACATTCGCAAGAAGGGTTGATGGCAGGTAGGCGGACAGTCATAAAAACCTTTGCAATATGTACTTTATATATTGCATTTAGCAAAAGTAATTAGGATAGGAGCAGATTGATATGCAATGGCCGATGTTGTATACATTTGAAATTTTATTTCGTTAAAATATCTAATTTCTATGAAAATTACCCTCAAAGATAACTAAAAAAAGCCTCCGAAATATTGTGAATATATACTGAAACTAGTAGACTAATTACGGAAATACTTTGACATGCCCAGTATGTAGGCAAGCATAGTTCAGCTGGGTGAAATTTATAAGTGTCGATATCACTTTAAAATGTTAATTAGCAATGTCTATTGGTTCTTACAGGCCCGCCACACTCACAGGACTACATTTTGGATTCAATTTATTAGTCGCCTTCCAAAATTCCCCAAATTGTGATAGCGGTTTCACCATTACGAGTCTTACATAAACGAAAACCAAAGCGAATTTTAACCATTTCACCCACGAGTATATAACTGTAGCGACCCGCGACAATGAAACCGACGTCGTAATGTTGAGAGTCCTGAGTTCACTCTTCAGTTTCCACTCCAGCCAACTACTGAATGCAAGCTGAATACAATATCCTACGCTATACTCTAGGAGATTCAGGACCGCTATGTCTCCACTCACATTCAGCTCACCACAGCTGACACGCATGACATGTTTATTAGTTTTCTCAAAACTCTTGTGGTACGTCGTTTTCATTAAAAAAACTTAAAGTTATATAACGTATATTATTATTATCATTTCTTACTTTATCTTACATACACGTATACATCATACATTCTTATTATAGCATCTTATAGACATCGTCAGGAATGGCATATTAAAATATGATATTAATCAACATAAAAAAAATCGGCCAAGTGCGAGTTGTACTCGCGCACGAAGGGTTCCGTAAAACTAAAAATCTCGTTTGGTCAACAATTACATTCCCAAGGAGGGTTGACGTCTGGCAAGGGGCCGGTCATAAAACTATTGCCTATAACTTTTACATTGTGTACTATGAAAGAAGAGTACATATTGTATCAATCCCAAGTAATTGGGATAAGAGTAGGAGAATGATGATGATGAATTCAAGTTTCTTTTTTCTTTGATATTAATTCAAGTTACACCTAAATTAGTAGTAAATAAAAATTAGTAGTTTTAATAAATATTAAAACTACTAATTTTTAAAACATTTAATGAACACGTTTTTAAACTATTTTATTTATAATATTATATTATTAAATTATTATAAATAAATTTTGCAAAAATAAATAGCAAAGAGAGCTCGGCGGCGGTGAGATTCGAACTCATGCCTACGGTGTCTTAAACCAGCGCCTTAGACCACTCGGTCACGCTGCCTGTTCATTGTCAGTGCAAAATTAACTGCTGCTTGTTAACCATACACGTTCAGGTGAAAAGGGGTAGTGAGTTTAAAATGATTAAAAATATTTTTTTATATGATGTAATCAAAAATTTACAGTTTTCACAATTTTTCCTTAATCTGTGCTATAAGACGTTGCTTCATTCCAAATTTCAAGATTCTGAGTTTACGGGAAGTACCCTGTAGGGTTTGATTCCCTTGCGAGTGTCGAAAATTTGCAGAAATTTGCGACATAAATAGCTGTATCTTTTGATTGCGTTAGCTTAAAAGTTACGATTTTTTCACAGCTCTAAGGGACAGTAGACCTGAGTATTTGATATAAATTTCAGCTCCACGCGTTCCTGAGAAAAAGAGTCTTGACAGACAGACAGACGGACGGACGGACAACAAAGTGATCCTATAAGGGTTCCGTTTTTTCCTTTCGAGATACGGAACCCTAAAAACAATAAAAAACATCAGTCTCTACGTGTGCGTTGTTCACGGTATAACAAAACGCAACTGACAGTTCATGTAATGTTGTCTATGGTTTGAAAATACCGCAAAACGTTAAAATTAAAGTTGACCGGTCGATGTGTTTGTGAGTGCGAGTGGCGAGTGTTACGAGTTTTTATGAATATTATTACAGTAAATCTCATTGTGTCGAAATTATTATTAACTAAGTTTTGACTAAGAAGATCTAATCTTGCCCTACAAAACCGTTATGCAATTAGGGTTCTAAATATTGCGAATGAAACTACTGAAGAAGAACGATACGTGAAGAGCGCCGCGTTAGTATGGCCCGACTTTGTACTTCTCAATCACAAGAGCAGCCCGTGAAACTGCTTGGTTGACAATGCGAAATCGTCGAGCAAATCTCAGAGATCATCAATCAGATAATTTTCAACGCGCAATAAGAAAAATGTCGTATATCACAAGGTACTTCTTCGTCTTGCTGGTACATCATTAAATATTAGATTTTTTGAATTTATATATTATATACCTAGTCTTGCCATAAATACTGTAACAAAGAAAAAAAATTCTAATGCAAATAATATTTATTACTTTTACAGTGTGTTATACTATTTCCATTTCTTTATTTTCTCGATGACAGCTCCTGTGGAAACTTGAACGAGCGTCTTTTTTACATTATGTATACATTATTTAATAAAAATATGACGCTTACGCGCGTACAAGGTCATAGGAGAGTCGGAGAGACTGATAGGGATGGAGCTATCGATAAACGTAACACGATAAGAGACCCGATATTTTTTTACAAAGTGTAAGAAACTAAACTATTGCCGGATAATTTTATACAAATTTATTAACTAATATTACATTTCATTACAAGATGTAATTATATTATGTTGATTGTTCATTTATTTATTTTAATCAAAATCTGATGAATCGCCACTATCACTCGATGAGCTCTCCTCAACATTTATTATAAGTTCCTGTATTTCTATATTATCTAATGCCACATGAATTTCCCAATCCGACGCTATAATGTTTTGGGTTCTTCTCACAATTTTTTCACAGTGTTCGGCGGTTACTTCCGCACATGCATTTTTTAATAAATCTAACATCTTGTTTGCCGTAAAAGGGGGATGGGTATTGTTTCGAGCGGCGTGTCCTTTGATTTGTGTCCATATTAGTTCTATAGCATTGTACTGGCAATGATATGGTGGAAGTCGAAGAACCCAATGACCACATTCGGCAGCTATTTCGTCGGTAATATATATTTTAGGGAGGCTTATTTTAGATTTTAAAATATTCAGTAATTGTACTTTTAATAAAGTATCATCCACATTTTCGCCATGACGTTTGAGCCACTCAATTATCTCTTGTTTTTTATTGGCCTGCGTCGGCATTTTATCAATTTGTCTAGAGTGATAGGTAGCGTTGTCCATAATAATTATCGACGGTTCTTCCAGAGATTGCACCATTTCTTTGAACCATCCTTCGTAAATCGCCGCGTTCATTTCTTATTTATTTATTTATTTATTCATTTTTAGGATAGCTAGTAATTGATACATTGTAGATATTAAAATATAAATATAACATAAAATTAAACTAAATGCTCTTCTTAAAAAATAAAATCAATCAATTAAATTCTTAAGCTATCACAGCATGCACAGAAATGGCAACAAATTACGGAAACAAACTATAAAAAAAGAAAGAAACAAAATAAATCCTAATTCTTCATTATAAAAAAAGAAAAAAGAAGAAAGAAAAAAAAAGTTGAAATGATTAATATAGTTTAATTATTTGAAAGAGTTAAATGGAATTTAGTGATGACAACACTCTCTTTTTATATTTATGAAGTGAATCATTAAAGAGATCCACTTCAGTTCCAATTGAATTGAACGTTGTTGATATTCTAGAAATTATTGCATATTGTTTTAAATTGGTTCTGCTATAGGGTTTGTGCAGCAAGTTCATGAAGCGAGATGCCCGAATTGGCAATCTGCGCGGAATACTAAAATTAATACACTGTAAAAGTTCAGGACAATCGATGTAGTTGCGACATAATTTAAAAAGAAAAACTAGGTCTGAAAATTTTCTACGGACTTCTAAGCTATATAAATTGAAATGAGCTAACTTGTTTAAGTATGTTGGTAATTGCTTATGTAGTCTACAAGAAAATGCAATATGCCTCATAAATCTTTTTTGAATGCGTTCTAACCTTAACTGATGAATCTTATAATGCGGTGACCATACGATGCTACAATATTCAAGATGGCTTCTAACATATGCATTGTAAAGAACTATTTTAGTAGCTGGTTTACGAAAATGTTTGCCATTACGTATAATGAAGCCCAACATTTTATTAGATCTTGCAATAATGTTATCCATGTGAGGAATAAAGGTTAATTTTGAATCAAAGACTACACCGAGATCTCTTATAACAGATAGTTGATCAATGTTTACTCCATTTATATGAAATGCTTTGTCAAAAATGTTACGTTTTCGTGGTAGTCCACTGTTTTCTTGGATTTAAAGGCCAGTAAAGCATCTGACACGAATCCTTTCGTAGACCCTGCATGGCATATGATAAGCCTTCACCTTTTCCCATTGGCACTGAACTAGTGAAAGCGGCGGTGTCGTCAGTCCAGTTCTTCGATACTGTGTGTTTTGCATTTAACCAAGTCTCGTCAGTGAAAATAACATTTGACCAATCTGATATCTTTTTGACTTCGCTCAAAAATTCGCAGCGAGCCATAACAACGTCGTGACGCTCCATCAATATTTTACGTTTGTCCGATTTTTTATAAGAAAATCCAATTTCTTTCAAAACTAAGCGTAATGACGATTTTTGGCCATGGAACAAACCACGTTCACGTAAAGAAACAACAAGTTTTTTAAGTGTTCGAATTTCTTTGCGCAAGTAATAGTCATATATATGACGACGAATAGCGTCAGCGTCGAAGTTGTCAACCAATGTCACACGACGTGGTTGGCGTTTCTTCTTCGGCGTACGAAGCTTATTTGCTTGCATGCCGCTTGTACCGTAAGCTTCGGTAGTAATTTTTGAAACAGTAGGTCCCCTAATGCGGCCGCAACACGCTCTCGCACTTGCGACAGTGGTAATAGCGGGCCACCATTTTGATATTCTGCTTCAAAGTAATTACGAACCTTGATCACCAGTTCTCTCGCCTGACTTCTCAGAACAGATCCTTTAGGCATTTTGATATTTGACAGCTGGGCAGCAATCAACACGGAGGAACACAAAATACACAACGTAACGTATGGATAATGTGAAAAACTCACCGAACAGAAATGTAGTGACCATATAGCACGACCGTCTTGTTGCGAGTGACAGATTAAAACAAATACAAAATGGTGGTGGGTCATTGAGTGTTCTCAGCTTGAAAAAATATATTTGAATGTTTTTGTTGAATTTGTCTTTGTTCAAAACATATATGCGATCAATATCATTACTTATTTGGTCACAATACAACTATCAAATTAGAACTGTCATCGAGAAAATAAAGAAATGGAAATAGTATAGTTTAATATATAAATATAAAACAATTTAAAATATAAAAAGCTTATTCGAAGTGGTCTCCATTGGCTGCAATACAGTCCTTTAAACATTGAGGCCAGTTGTCAATAGAAGCACGCACTCTTGCCATGGGAAAATTCTTCACTGCCAATCGTATGGATTGCTTTATGGACTCCAAATTATGCCATTTAGTGCAAGCCGTATTCCTAAAACTGGCCATAAATCATAATCCAACGGATTAAGATCGGGACCAGACGACGGCCAGTCTTCAGCTCTGATGAAGTTCGAAACTTTGGTTTCCTACCAAGACTGCGTAGACTGAGCTTCATGACCCGGCGCCGAGTCTTGCTGGAAGGACCATTCTTGATTATTAAACATGGTATTGTTAAGGGGCTGCACTACCTTCTCAAAAATGGTACCTTGATACACTTGTGCTGATCTTTTGGTACCTTTTTCACAAAAGTATGGCTCAGTCATTCCTTCATAGCTAATACCCCACCAAACCATCACTGAAGTCGGATAATGCCCATGTTGCACTCTGTCGCCTAATTGGGAAGCTTGTTTAAAGCTTGGGGCATAAATACGGTTATTTTGTTAAAATGTTGCTCAATTGTAAAAATTTTCTCATCCGTAAACAATTTTTTTCTGTGACATCCTTTTGCGTTCGGCTTCAATACCTAGTTGTTTCGATTTTACCACCCTATTCTTTTTTAAATTATCAGTTAAGAAGTGATGATGATGAGTTAAGAAGTGATCAGTACGTCTCTTATAGACTGCAAGTCCTAAGTCATCTTTTAAATTACGTGACATGTTTCTAGGTGCTATCTTCATCTCTCGAAATAAAATCTTTTACTTTTGGACAGGATTCTCTTCGAATTCTTTCCCTTACTGCTTTGACCACTTTTTTCGTACGAACACTACGTGGACGGTCAGATCTTTTTCTGTCACAAACAGACGAGGTCTCATTGTACCTATTAATAGCCCGGTACACAAACACTTTAATAATACCCAGCGTATGGCGAGTTTTAAAAATTACATTTGGCTCCATACCTACTTTGTATAGCAATCACAGCGATTCGGTTCTCTTTATCACCCCACTCCATTTTAATATCGCAAAATATTGTACAATGTATTGGCGCCAAAATGAGAAATCACAATGAACAAGCATATAAAAATAACAGATTCTAAATTCAAATGTAATATTTTGTTTATTTTTAATTGTAACAGTATTTATGACCAGACTAAGTATACACATAAATAGGATAATTTAATTGATAATTTAAATAGGATAATTTAATTTAGTACATAATAAATAGGATAATTTAATAATTTTGAATTAATTAAAATCTGCTCATTCATTACTGTTAGGCGGAACGAACGAACGAACGAATGTACCGGGTCCACTATATATATACCGAGAAAAATTCTCTGCTGGGCCGAATTTTTAGCTTACTTACTTTTTAGTTATGAATACCTAGGTGGCTATAGTTATTTTATTTATTAATAATTAGGTAGATAACTATATATAGTTTTTCCACTGAAGTTGAGTGCTAAATCGTTAAAAGTTGGAGATGGGCGACCGCGTCAGACATTAGATACTTTAGATAGTACAATATACCTACTAGATACTTTAGTATATGTCCATCCACATTCACACGCACAGTCATACGAATTTTTCGTCTTTTCATCGTAAATTTCTGCTGTCTTAAAACCTATATGTGAGAAAGGTTTTTACGAAACTTTAAATCGATATAGATCATAAACGGTCAGTCGAATCGAAAAATATTGAGGGAAAACTAAAAATGATTTTTAAATACCTATTCAACGATAACCTACTTGACATAGTTTGTTGACTTTCATTTTTTCATTTTCACAATATGGCGTCCAGTAGCCGCCATGTTGAATTTTCACTAACGTCATATCTTTAGTGACACTCGCCGGACTAAAAGGAATCAATTGACGTGTGAATCATAAAAATCGGCTCAGGCGTTTGGTCTGTATAGTGCTTCAAAGGAACATACAAACAAACATACTTACATACATACATATATACATACATACATACATATATACATACATAGACTGTTAAACACAATACCACTTCTTTGCGTCGCGTAGTCGGGTAATAAACGTACAGAGACCAAGCTTCTAAGGAGCGAGCAAAATTGTTGCCTATTCTGATAGGGTTGGCACATGAGGATGAAAATAAATACACAAAACGTTTGTTAGCTTTTTTATGTATGGATATTTTTTTACAAATTGCTTACTCTAAATAGTTTTCTTTGTAATTTTTGATTTTTAATAATTTGTTATATCTCTTAATCGAATGATAAATTCTAAATCTAACATAAAGTTTTTTAAATAATCAATGGGAAAGCACTTGCATGGCATATCAAATTTACAATCTTGTATACGTTTTAGTATATCACTACCAATATTAACAATATTTATTTCTAGATCGAAATATTCTTGAAATTTCTTCTCAAGCAATTCAACAAATGCGATGAAGTTGTCAGGAGGTATTATTAAAAAACCCAATTGTATACTGCTTTCGTTAATTATTATTATTATTTATATTAATAATTCAAATTTAAACAAACACGCACGACGCGATGCACAGCGAGCGGTGAGCGAGCCCTTTGTTTGAGCACTGGCCGAACTAGCCTATACAGGTTTCGTTCCGTACGTGACGAGCCGCCAGTGCTCACGCACACAGGCGCATCATACTTGTAGTGGTGTACCTACCGTGGCGCGGTTGTTTGAAAATTTGTCTCTGTACGTTTATTTACTCATATGATAGAGGTAGATATATTCACAACGAATAGAATATAAACAAATTTTATTCACTAAAAATGTTTGCAATGCACGATTAAATCAGTTTTTTTATAAGAGTGACAACAGCAGTACCATAAAATATTTATTACTTCTTGCTAGTTGATTATGCAACCTCGAAGATTGCATAATTTGATCACATTAAATTTTTAAATTCACTTTATTGAAATTGCTTTGACACGATGATACATTGTATAGTTACACAAATGAATATGACCTTTTATTGTCTACTCGTTTTGATTTTTAAAATGTATTTATTATTTTTGAGTGTGACAAGGATGTGTGTCGACAAGGTTGGCGTAAATTTGATGTCTTTGCCGTAATCGCCTGTCCCTATTGATTTCCAACAAGCCTAGGATCATAGAATAAGATAAGGGCGATAATCAACACAGACTGCGATTTTCAACTAATTCATGTTAAGGCAGATTGTAAACCTGCAAGCTAAGAAATAAGCAAGCAAGTTACTAATTAAAAGCTCTATAATACTGTCATTTTCAGGGGAGTAGTGCCGATGTAATGGACCAGAGAAGTGGTGGTATTGCTTTTCAAGAAGGGCTAAAGAACGCCTTTAAAGAATTACAAACCATTCTTTTTATAAATAATCAAGCATGTTAAATGTTAAATTTCAGTAATTTGAATTACAAACCAATCACTCACAATCAACCACTCACTCTTGAGCCATGTCTCCAAGTTATTTTAAAGTCATTACGAAACAACCAATATGTAAACTCGACGACACCCATTCGTCTGAACAAATCGGATTTCGAAAAAGATATATATTCGAAAAAGCCATAGACCACATCTCTGCCCTACGCCAGACATATACATTAGTGTGATTGTTTTTTAACTTCTTTTTTTTCGGTCCCATTGTAAAATTTTGTTGCAAGTACCTAAAAAAGAATTCCCTGAAAGTTTGGGCTCTTAATATTAATATTTAGCCCTCGACTAAGGCGTGTAAAGATTTCCCATTAAAAAAACACGGAAACTGATTTTTTATATTTAAATTTCTATAGCTCAGTGCCATTTCATAGCATCGCTTCGACCATACATGGGTTTTTTTTTAGAATTGAATGCTATACAGTGCCCAGTGCGTCCAAGCCGTAACTCTGTATATACAGAGGCTCGAAAATAAATTAAAAAGCCTTTGATTCTATTGAAATTTGAGCATTGCTGCAGTTCCTTCAGCGCTGCCAAGTATCTATCACTATTGATATTACAGTGTCGAAATGCTTACATAGAAACGCTATCATATCGATACACCTCCGGGATAAGAGCCTATCCAATCATTATTTTCTTCATTACCCCAGTATACGTATATACAGGCATCAGTTGACAAAACAGAACAATGCAGTTCTGGGTAGGTTTCAACTAAAACAAATAGTGGCTGCATATATGGTCGAGTGATCAAATTGTTGACTCCCATATCGTTTATTCAACTTATAACGTATCCCCAGTGCAGAAATTTAGAAGAATCTTAAAAAATTGTTCAACACTGGCCGCACACAAAGTAGTATCCTTTAAGTGGTACAATTATGAGGCACTGATGGAACCTATAATAAAAGAAATTAGTCCAGAGGATTAAAAGAAATTTAACACTTACCCTAAAAACTCCGAGCTGTCGTGTTGATTATCCCTTGTGAAAAAAGGTGGTTTAACTACAGCGAAGAATTCATCCGGATTCAACCTTGTGGCAAGAGAGTACATCATCTTGCCGAACAGAATGCCCATTCTGGACCAATATGGCACCGCAGTCATTTTTAGAGCCACATGAGTGCTGAACCTATTGGACAAGGAAAAGTTGCATTCAACTTTACGTTTTTGTGAATTGTAAAGATATTTTAATTTTAAATATGTTTCATTACAAATTAAAGGATATTAGTAAAGATATCTAAACATTAATATCAAATTATATAAGCGGCAAAGGAAATTAACATTTTGTATATCATATCAAATCCTTTGCTCAACTAACACAACTATTATGTCTATTTGGATACTTGTTAAGAGAAGGAAAACTCGATACAAAACCTTATACCAACATGTCTGACCAGCGTGGTATAATCATGGGATCATCATTTGTAAATGACAGCTTTGTGTATGTATATATGTATAATATATGATTGAAATTAATATTATAATTAGGCAATAATTCATAATTATAATTAAATAATTTATAATAATAATTTCAAAAATAAAGAGCAGTCAGCTTTCTATACTTAATCTGTAATTCATTGGCTAAACTTAGAACTAGCTTCGTACCTAAGTACTTAACGTAGCTAAGTACTTAACTTAGCTGATTAAATTTATTGATTCAAATACGCCATTTATTATACAAAGTTTATCCACAACAACAAATACAATTTATAATTATAATTTACATACATTTTTGTACATTTATAAAAAATACAATGGAAAAAAATATACAATGGAAAAAAATATAGAGAACTTTTACATAGAACAACACTAAAATTATATATTTTTCGCATTCTTCTATAGAGCTAATTGTATGCAATACCTAAATAAATAATAGTTTGCAACTGCCCTACGATTATTATTACAAATAAAATTAACAAACAGCAAAGCAAAACTGACAATTGAACCTATACCCAGCAAAGTCATTTAAAAATACTTTAATTTAATTCATCTATAGTCGGATTTGCGTAGTTCAGAAGACTGGACTCACGTAGATTAATAACTAGAATATTTCAAGAAAAATATATGTAACCACTATTACATTTCCTATCCCATATATGCTGTAGAAGATGATTAAATGAATGCCTTCTTGAACCTTCTGTATAATAGTACTGTAATATAAATGACATAAATTATCCAAAAGTACATTTGGATGGGGGATGTTAAAATAAGCTTTTGTTTTAGATCAATTTGAGAATTTTAATGTAACTAAACACAGAATATAGACTGTTTGCATTATATGTAGTGCATAAAGGTAGAATGCTGTTGTATTGACAGTAAAACAAATTCGATCTAATATTTGCTTTATCCAAAATTATTTAATATAATGTATGCCTATTTCACAATATAGATAAATGATGAGAAGTTAAACTCGTATTACCGTTGTTTCAGATGACAAATTGCGTCTGGCGTTAAAACGAATGTATTTTGTATATGGACTTTAAAATGAATATGTTTCACCGTTACGATTTCATAATGTATTTCAAAGAGATCAAACCTTATTGTTATTCAGATACTATTATATAAAATCAGTTCAATAATAACATACTCCGTTACATTAGATTTCAATAATATTGGGATAGTTAGTTAGGTTGAACGATAATTTACTGCGATCAATTGGAGAGTAAAACAATCTTTAATTGAAAAATACCCCGTTTTTTGTAAACAGAGGATATATTATTCTGCATCACTGATATTAAAACAATGCAAAAGCCTCACTGCGCACGTAAAACCCTAGAAAAATAATTGGGATGGACGCTAGCGGATTTTGATTTGTTCCGATGTTTACAACATTTTCTTAGTGGAGAAATTTGAAAATCTAAATCTCCATCTCGAGATACTTTTTGTCAAATCCCACTAATTTTTATAGATACAGAAAATTTGTTTAATAAGTGCCAAAAGATCATCATTAATGAGGATAAAGTATGTTATCGATTGAAAATAAAAGTTTAATAAAATTTTGTTTATTAAACTTTATGTAAAAAAAACGATATCACTTTCTGGTCCCCCTGATATATATTATTTGATTATGATGAAGAACATTACTTGCGAGTACGCAAGTAATGTTCTTGGAAGTGATTTTATTTACAATATGTTTAAAAAAACTGGTATTGACACACTTTATATTCGCTGTTCTTTTCATCAACGGGTGGATCAAAAGTCGTCATTTGAAATTATTCATGTTGAATACAAATCACCGAACGCCAAACCCTCTGTTTAAATTGGAATTGCAAACCTTGCAAAGCTCAACTTAGAATTGTAAAATCATGTGAAGTCGTTGATTTTCAATTTTGGGACGTTAACCATTATATTTTTTAGAACTACAATTTAAAAAAATATTTTTGTCATTTTAATAAAGAAAAAGGCGAAAACGGCAAAAACAGACAAAGCAAAGATTTTACAAAAAATAAATAGAATTTGCTATCAACCATCACCACAACATAAGTGTGGTAACGAACTAGGAGTATGTAAGGTAATTACAATAAGAAATACACAAAGAAAGGTCTGACTCTAATAACATCACTACCAAAAATAGAAACAACCAAACAGATGTAATTTAATTCATATACCAATCAGGTAGCGAGATGTAGCGGGTAGCGAGTAGTCCTATTATGGAGGTAGCGAGTAGTCCTATTATGGCATCCTATTAGGCAGGTAGCGAGTAGTCCTATTATGGACAAACTTCCTGTCCAGCCGTGGGACAAATATATACAGTGAAGAAAATATATTAGATGTATAAATCCCTAAACTCAGCATACATAAACGTTACAATATACAATTTAACTCGCCAAAATAAATTAAAACAAACTTTGCATAGGCATTTATAGGAATGCAAAATAAGAAGCAACAGAAAACCACAATATATATAATACTAGCTTTGGCCCGCGTAAAAGGTTACTTTCCTAAAGATTTTCATGTCCTATTTATATTTTACCTCTTAAGGGTAATTCTTTTATAAAATTTTAATGTCATATTTATTTATATCTAATCAATAGCCTAAAAAAAAATATTTTATTTTTTGCATTAAATAGTAGCCTATGTCCTTTATCAGGCTCTAGACTACTTGTGTACCAAATTTCATTTAGATCGGTTCAGTAGTTTTGGCGTGAAACAGCGACAGACAGAGTTACTTTCGCATTTATAATATTAGTTAGGATATATTCTATTGAATTATTTTTTACTCGCGTCCAAAAATTTAAAAACACTAGATCGCACTTTCTTTTTTTTTACTTAATTTACATTATATTATTTTCATATAGAATATCCTCCCTATCCTATACTTACTCTATCTATATAAAATAGTCATGAATATAAAAATATTTATGATCATCTTTGTTTTGGCCAAATAACACGAGCGAAAAGCAATAGTCACCCTCCTTTTCTGTGGGTACCGTAAAATCAAATAAGGCATGTAAGCATATTTAACTTCACTGAAAGAGAAGAAAAATCGAAATAATAACGAATAAAAACCACATAATAACCCATACCATCTTTTCAGACCAGCGTGGTATCAAACTTTTTTAATATCATTCTAGATGTTTTTTTTTCGCTTATATTGGGAAACGAGCAAGCAGCACACGTGATTGTAAGCGTCTTGCCGCTTACAGATCTTTGCAATACTAGGGGTACAGCTAGGCTGCTAGGCTTAAAGGACTTGTATGCATAGCCGTTAATAATTTTAAAAAAAGTTGGGCTGCTGTTTAGCAAGCGAAACCCACCCAGAAAGTTGGGCTTTCGATCTCTCGCTCAAAAAAACATTCCCACTGCTCAGATGTTGATTTTCTGCGAGAGTGTAGTACTACTCCGAATCGACCAGCTCGCGGCTGCAGACAAGAAACTGTCACCAGTGTGGCCTTACTATAAGTGGCAGGGCTAATAACTTACTATAATTCATTTTAAGGATATTTAAAATAGTGCGCAATAAGTTTTAAAATGGTCCCAGCGTAAACGTAAAATGTTGATACTTACTGCCTAGTGACCAAAAGAGCTTGCATTACGCTGTTCATGTAGCATGTATTCCCTAGGTTTAGCAGGCCGACCTTCCTCATGGGAGTGTGGGTGGTTAGGCTGGTTAAACACACATTCCTTGCCCGCCATGGAGTCACTTGCAAAAATCGACATCCTCTTGAAGCCATGTGGCGTTCCAAGCACATAATCTGCAATAAAGTAAACCTGTGTCTTAGGAAAATAGGTATGTAAACAAATCCATCTAAAAAATAATTTAACATTATGATAAAAGATATAAATTCTGAAAGCTTTAGACATAGTGTGTAAAACGTCCACTCCATTATTTAGACAAGTATCATTCATATTTAAATAACTATGAATGTAATTGTCTATATCGCATTACATGATAATCCGTCGACCGGTACAGAAATGGTGAAGTCAGCTATTAAAAATAAAGCGAGTAACTGTATGTCTACAGACTAGTAGTGGTGTCGTGTGGCTACAGAAGCTAAAATAAAATTCTCCAACCCTTCCTTTTCCATGCATACCGTTAAATTGGACTAACATATGTAAGTAGATGATATCACGCAAGAGCAAATAAACTTTGTACCAACACGTCCAATAAGCCTACTAAACCACACAGTAAGTCAATTTCTCATCCATTATGATAAGAGACTAAAGTCTCTAGCCTAGAGACTAGCTAGCTAAGAGACTTTAGCCAATTAGTGGATATACAAGAACTAAGGAATAGAAGAAAGGAGGAGTCAAACATTTGCTATATATTTATATTCCTCGTTGAAATCACTTCACAAGATAGAAAGTTTGAAATATAACCGTATTACCACCGTGAATAATATGCCTATAAAGACACATTGCCCTCACATTTATGGAGTGAGGCTCGTGCCGTGCATCAGTAGATCGTTTGTCTGATAAGTAAAGGAATAATTGAAGCATGTATGTCAACTTTCGGGTTATTCAGTCAAGAATTCATAGCAAAAATTAGATGGCACATAAATTGATGTTGTATTTTTATATACAATATTCAGAACTAATTTAGTGTAAACTGTATTTTGGCCCATGTATTCCAACTCGATAAAATTTAACAAAGAAATAAAAGAGATATAATACCATGCCTATATAGTAAATGAAAACAAACACTATGTTTATAAACTGACAATGTCACTATTAATACGAAATTTAGTAAAGTAATATAGTTACGAGAGCAATAGTAAAATATGTATACAATAGTAAAATATATATACACCACTTTTACGCTAACAACCTGTTAAAAAAAAAATAAAGTTAGCTTTAATAACCAAATAAAAATAATAATATACATCACTGTCATTTCGCCTGGTTGTCCGATAGCGCACCCTCAACGTTGGCATACTATAACAATAGAATCCCGACCGTCCGACCACCGCTAAGGCCGAATAACAACTAAACTGCGGTTTAGTATGATCATGTAATATTTATGCCCAATATTTGCCCAATTTGCACAAATAGTATTCCACAGTAAGGCACCCAATTCGTCAAAGATTGATACAAATATATGGACCGATCATTAGAGAATTAGACTAATTCATGTTTTTGTAAACCGATCGATATCCGGTTACTGTTTCGGATATATTTTCATTTCGGATATCCGACAGTTTCGGTTACATAGTTCCATAGCATCCCTGCTGTCTACCTATCTAATATCGTAAATTTTTAATCATTAACTACCTTTATTGATTTTAGATGTTCATGATAATAAAGGACAAAGTATGAAAGAATTTATACTTTTTAATAACGTATTTACGAAAAAAATGTAATTATTTCGTATTACTTTGCTTATTTTATTAGTAAAAATTTTAAACAATTTTATTTAGACACCAAACAGTACACAAAAATAAATGCGCAGGACATCATTTTATTGCCTTAATAAATTATTTTACTGTTACATCAAATAGTTTTAAACATAAAGTTTATAACTTACCACATCGTGATATTTATCTTTAAACATTTCTTGAGCTTCGCCTTTAAGGGAATCCACCAAACCATCAACAGTGGCGGTAAGAATATCAACGACGTTTTGCAGCAACTGACGACTCCACTGACCGCTGTCGCTAGCCAATGTTGTCAGGATTCGATCAACGTGAGGGGCAATCTAATAATAATAAATATCATTTCAATTACAACATATCACTGCACATAATAAATTTTCAATCAATTTATCAACATATGTATCTTTAAGTACATATTATACGTATTCCATCCATCCATCAGCCCAAACCTCCACTGTTGGACATAGGTCGCCCTTCGAGAATGCCATTCGAAACGGTCCTGTGCCACCTGCATCTAACGGCAACTTACGGGTAAAATATGGTTGATGATACTTTGCATTCTTATTTCATAATTAAGAAACTTTTTTTTTTTTTTTTGGTTGTGCTATCGTCGTCGCTCTCCTCGCTCCGTCCGGGGCAACAAAGGTGCGTAAATTAGGATCCATAATAAAAAAAATAAACAGAAAAAAAGAAACTTTCAAATATAATTATAAAATGAAACTAAAACGGTTTATTGGTATGTTGAAAGAAAATGGTATCCTTATAGTGTTAATTGTAACAATGTAATGGTCACCAAAGTTTCTTTTCCTGTAGATATTGTTGGTGTAAATTCAGTGAGAGGTAAAACATCAATACAAGATGTCCTGACCTTCACTCTCGAATTGACGTCGATGAATTCTGGATTACCCACACATAGACAGTGCTTTCAATTAAGACAAGGTTATGGTGACTACACGTGTATGTTTTTCAGTATACAAATAAAAGCGAAATAGTCTAGTGCGAATACTGATAGATCGCTGATATTGCGATTTTCCTCCTTTATTTTGATAAAAATTTAAAAAAAAAGTATGTTATAAAATAAGTGATAATTTAAAATAAATTATATTTATGTAAATTAATTATCATATACATATAAATAAAAAAATAAAAAATCCTCTCAAACAAATTTAGTAGTTGAAGTAAATTTAGTTCGTAGAGTTTCTATATTAAAGGTTTAGTAGTTAGTAAAAACGAATAGTAGCAGTTTTATAGTATTAGACTAGTCTAACTGCCCTGATCTGGATGAGAATATTGGTATGTAAATGATCTAAGATGAAAAAGAAGAAGAAAAAAGGTATAGTAAAAAGGATGTTACTATTTTATGGGGAAACGTATTAATGAAAAGCAAGATTGGGCTAAACAATGGCAAATACAAATAAAAAGTATATTTTATGAGAATTTTTACTGGACTAAACTATAAACCACGATACCTACATTAAAAATGTGTAATTATTTGCTGTGATATGTACTGAAACGTTAAAACAATAATGTAAATTAAATAAGTATAATAATTTCTCATAACCGTGGGAGTCGTAAAACCTGATTGACGTTTTTTGGTTAAGAATATATAAACAATCGCAAAAAATCATAATCAAATTGAATTATTAATTGAACCCTTATACTAAGAATAATTATCACATAGAATAGTTATCACATAGAATAATTATAACATAATGGGATTTATGAATAAATACCCGATCGAAAGCTTCAGTAGATTCACGCAATGAAGCCAAGACGTGAAAGATAACATCTGCTACAGATTGTCGCAGCCCAACATCTTCCAACGCTAAGAAGAGCCGTCCCAAATAGTCTATGGAGACTTCTATTAATATATCAAATCTTTCATTTTCCTGTATGAAAGAATATATTAAAATGCATGTCATATGTATGTAAAATATTAAAAGAAATGTGAAACTAATATTACATTTACCTCTAAAGCCTTTATGAACGCTATCACCCAATTACCAAGTGTTGGAGTGCCATGCCACTCATACAACCAAGTATAAAAGCAGGTGAGCGAAGCTCTTAGCCCAGCACCAGCGGGTCCGTTTTCCTCTTGCTGCACGAGCCAGCGTGCAGCAGCAAGAATTCCCTCCATATCAGTGCCATCCAACACGATAAGTACAACCGAAACAGCAGGACGAGCATCGGACTCTACACACCAAACACAGGGATTTATAAAAAATCGATTTCTCATAACTAAGGTTTAGTTATAATAAAAAAAATTGTAATAAGTTATCTACTAATTCATAAATAATAAAATACTCACGTGGATCTGAAACGTAGGAATAAAATTTGTCCAAGACTGCCGTAATGATCTCATGCCGGTATTCAGAACTAGTAGTGTGCACACACCGAATGAGGAAATCTTCTACATTTTGCAATAGCGTCCACAATTCTTCAATTTCTCCAGGTGCGAGAGCTGCATCAGTAGTAAAATAAGCATAAAACTCTCTATTAAAAGTTATCCCAAACAAGAATATAAAAGAAAATACAATTTTTCACCGTCACATTAAAATATAAAAAAGAATTATACTTACCAAGCCATCTGACAACATCCTGACAAGTTTTGACGAGCTCAATGGGTGGTGGCAAATAATTAGGCTGTTCATTCAACAGCTGTAGATATTGTTGCAAAGCTCTTAAGTCTAATTGATTCCGATTATCCTGAACTAATTCATGTTTTTTCACTGCCATATTTGATGCCGAGCTAAGATAAATTTCAATATTAGGTACACAAATATAATAAAAATTCAATGAATCATTCAGCTATTACACTAAACTCAAAATATAACAGCACACATATCAAGTAAAGGAGAAAAATAATAAAAATTTCTGCAAACAAAATACAATTGAATCTAACTAAGTAAAGCGAGGGACGATAATGAAACAAAATCAGATATTTTTGATGCCCGACAATACAATCATAAAAGCGAAACTGAACACCAACCTGCATCAGACATACATTAATTTATATGCATAAAATTATGTTTGTCTGTGTCAGCACACAAATATATATTTTTGCAGTAGTATGTTACAGGTTTATCTGGATAAGACACATATGTGGTAAAGCCTCAAAAAAGTGCTATGTGACTTATATATCGTTAATATTTCACAGCAAAATCTTGCATAAAAATTTCACAATTTGGTGAAATTCATAACTACATAATAGGTATGTAAACAATTAATTTTGATGTAAAATATTAACTAATGTAAACAAACACATGACCATAATTTGAGGCACTGATAGAGGATTAAATTTGGAAAAAATAAAGGTTAAATGTTGTGGTAGAAAATACAGAGAATAAGCTACTTATATAATTTCACACTGTTACAACAGTGATATTATATATCAGCACATGAAACTAGTTATGAATCAAATTATAGGTAATACAAAATTAATAATTGTCTATCAAAAATACTAATCAATGCTATAACCATATCCACTGCGACATCAATGATGCACAACAATAGCTCATCAATAAAGATGGAGTTGTCTAAAATGTAGGCTGTCTCTCTCCATGCCCTCAGCTCGCTTAGTAGCAAATCCATACTTAAACTGGTAACTGGCCAAATAACTAAAGATATGTAAAAACCTGGATGTAAAATTTTTTGTAGCATTACAGCCAATTCTTGAAGTATGTGTAACACATGACTGTTGGAATAGCGACACTACTACATTAAGTTTCAATAATGGCTATTATACATCCATATAATGACTTATTGGTCTATGCTAACACTGCTACTATCTTAGTATGTTTGCCTGTAAAAGTATTTTCTGGAAATCCTTTCCTGATATAAATATATATATATATATATAAATATATATATAATATATATATATCACTAATACTTAGAAAAACTGTACCTACAGTTTTTCTTAGTATTCATTATTTGTTATTACCATGCGAAAGGACAAACAATGTTACAGGCTATTTGGTGCAATCTAAGTTTATTAAATCTCGTTATATACTACTACTACTTCAACCTAAAACTATTCAAACTCTTGGGACAAAGTAGACATTTGGGATTGATAATTCTTAATATTAACCAGAATCTACTACTTAACTATTTTCTTGTGGATCTGATAGCTCGCTTATTAAGAAAACACAATGAGATCCTTATGGATTATACTTCAAGAGAGTATGCTTTAAAATAATACATCACAATTTACTGATTCACTAAGATTAGATATTTCAAATCATTGATACCTTCCATTTTAAAAAGAACAGATATAAGGTTCTTTTGTATTGTAAAAACATTTTCATATGATCCTATTGTTAATTCAAGGTTGCGGATTTGAAATGAATGTGACTTCACATGTTCATGACAGAAATAGAGGCAACATATAGATTATTTGATTACATATTCTAAAGTAGTCAACAGATTTTATTAATATCTTTAACACACAATTTCAACAATTACCAAGAGATAATTTACATTTTTCCTTCTTCGTTAGTAAATTTCTATCTCTGATTTGTAATCAATTTGAAAAAGGAGCTCTTAAGGCAATTCCTTGATTTCTGACCATTTCAAATCATTATATTAAATGAACATTCCTATACTGCTACAAAGATATCAAAAAGGTCAGGCTATATCACTAGTATATAGTACTAGTATTAGCTTAAAAGCTGATTAGTTTGCTTCTTTGTTAGTTTTGGTGATTTAAGTGCATAATTTCAACAATTAATAGTCAAGTAATAGTGTTGGAGATTATATCTAAATAAGATAGCATTTTAATAAAAACATACAAGAAAAATAGGCATTAGTACTATAAATGCAAACCAAATAAATGACAACAAAGTTGCTAAAAATCAAGTAACAATAAAATTGTTATAGATATTGCAGACTGTTATGCGAAAATTTCACATATATGAAACCATAATGGTGATACTTTTAAAATGAACCATTTAAATAAATATTCTAAACTATAACAATTAAGTTGGCAAACAATGTGATTGCCAACATTAGCAATGTGCCAAATCAATGTATGTTTGTATTGTCTTCAGAAAAGGTTATAATCTCAATTTCGCAGTGCTTATATTTTTGGATAACTTTGAGGTATCTCACACAAAAGGATGTTTCAGTTTTAATTTCTATAACTTTAAACCTTAAACTTGGAAAATATATAAAGGACTCTTAAACATCAAACAGGAAATGTGTAGTGATTGACATATTGGTCAGTTTACCACTTCAAAACACATGGTAGGCATTAGAAGTTGATTGTATTTAGCAAGTATTTTTTGTAATTACAATGTAACAAAAAACAAACATATAACAAAGTAACAACCATATGGATGAATTCTAATCTTCTTAGATTAGAATTCATCCTTTGACTACAGACTTTGCTTGACTTGGTATTGCGGCTTTTATACTGAACTGTTGCTTTACAAATGGTATTCAGATAGGACAAAATTATCAATATGCCCCACACAATATTGAAAAAAAAATGGTTTTTTACATAAGCTACAAAATTATTAGTTTGAAATTTGCCTTTATATACTATGATTTGTATTCTTATATCAATTAATGGAACCTTCCAAATTATCAACAGAAATGAGTTCTGACATTTTTACATTATAGATTTATTGATGGTCATTAAAAACAAAATATACTATTTAATATCAAAATAATAGATTAACCTGGCTTCTTTTGGACTCCAAGGAGAATAAATGTATTAACATTTCTAAACAAAGTTTACATGATAAATGGATATGCTCATTTAAACATTTCGATTTACAAATTTTGATCTCTATATTATTTTTGAGGGGTTTTTGTGGTTCTTTAAGTTTCAACCACACCAAAAAGGAAAATCATACTTAGATGAATGTTCACATAAATATATGCATGCATTTATTACAATAACTGGGGCATCATCTACTGTTATACAATTTTAACAACATGGAAAACCTCACACATTTGTTCATGACAACTTGCTAGAGTTTTGTCAAAATTAATGAATAAAAATCATATATAATTGATCAATAGAATCAATAGAATAATTAAATATTGTCTTAAATTAATTAAACATTGTATTTTATATTATTTATTCTAGTACACTGTCACTGCTAAACATAGCTTATTAAAGTTTGTTATGAAAGAGTTAAAAAAGTGGAACTATTATGTTTTATTTTGCTTGTTCCTTTGAAATTACTAGATGCAAATAAAATTTATTATACACTAAAAAGATTTGTATATGCCCCCCGCAACATGATATTATATGATAATTGATGCAAGTCATATAATTTCAGCAACATAATTTTAAGCCAATTGAGACATAATCTGTAACATATTCCTGCATAAATATAATGAGTTTGGTAAATTCATATATTATCATAAACTTGTATTATTTTTCTCTGTTGCATTCAACACTAGAGTGAAGCACTAGTGAATAAATGAACTAATTTTATTTTGTAGGTATCACTATGTTATTGTATTTTAAGATGAGAGTACCTACAAAAATGTTATGGGTGCTATTTATAAAATAACAATTTTGAATTTAGGTGTTACTACCTACTTTAAAAAAGCCAATGGTCATTAAAAGATGGCTAACCGACACCATATTTGCGATTACTCACAATTTATAATATATGAATCTTTTAAGACAATTCTTCGCTACGCAAGAACACACCAATTTTCATCGGCATTAGATAAATTCATTGTCCTGAATTCCACTTTATTCCACTTAAATCAATAATGTAATTTCAGTAATTGCATCGTCGCAAATTAGACAGGTATGCAAGTACGATTTTCTTTATCCATTCCCGATAATAATTACGGACACATTTCTTGTCGACAACAAAGTGTTCACAAGTGACTTCCTTGCGAAATTTACAAGCCTGCCTACGCAATATCTATAAGCCCCTTTAGATTGTAAGAGATATACTGATTAATAAAACGAGGCGCACAATTTTCTTCACTCTCACTGTGGCAATTTTTCCATGTTACCTACACTGAAATTGCGATTGATGAAGAAAAGAAAATATCGATTAATTTATCACTTCCATGAATAGGTATAGTATATGTATATTAACCTATATTAACCACAGAGCACTACTGCTCAGTCGGGTTATAAATTGCAAGAACGTCTCGCGACAGAATATACATGACTTTTTACAATGGCACGCCATTGTACAGTTTATTTATTGATAGGTATAATAGCGGCCTAGCTGTACCCCTGGTATAGCAAAAGTCCATGGGTGACAGTAACACTTGCCATCAGGTTTAGTTTGGGTTAGGCTTCCCGAGTATTTTGTTATGTGAGCTTAGGCTTGCTCGTTTGCCACCATGAGCAAAAACAACAAAATATAAAAATTACACTAGCTGACTAGATTATAAAAGCTCATTTAAAATATTACTATCAATAAGATATTTGTGTTTTCAACTTTAATAGCTATTTTTGTCTTTATTTACTTCTATAAATTGTCAGTAAGTAGTATATTGTTGTACATATATTTTTTATGTAGTAAAATATTAATTTAACAAATAAACATAATATCCAATTTCGGCAATTTCATACTTGATTTATATATTAATTTCACATTTTCGATATTATTTACAACAAGGGCTTCACCATAATTACACCCTGGGGGGGCACACTTTTTTTTTTTTTTGTTGTTGAGGCTCTGTTTATACTTAAGCCAATGTCAAAGTTAAGTTGCAGCTTCTTCTTCTTCTTCTTTTTATGTATTGGCAATCAGCTACTTATACGAGCCATTTTTGCCAGTGTCGAGTTATAATTATCTTCACGTTCTTAATCTCTTCAAGTTAGTCATTGTCTGTCAGTCAGTCGAATTGTCGCCATCAACACTGCTATGGTGACACTGTTAATGGTATGTTGTAGGAATTTTGATGGAAAACGAAAACGTTGTAAAGCACTTTTATATGATATTCACTACATCCGCTGCAGCTGTTCTGTCACATCATATTACATAAAACACCATAAAAATTATCTAATATAACACGTTAAAACACTAAGATATCGAATATAATACAAGAGCACAACATGACGTTTTAGATTCCCGCCAAAAGTCAGGGGGCACACCAAAGAGTAAAGTTATTAAATTGAAAAAGAGTGGCAACTCGATGATAAAATATGCATGTATGGAAAGTGCTGCCACCCAGAGTTTAAGCGGTGAACTAAAGTTGAAGTAATATATATACTTATCTATATGTGTATGTGTAATTACATAGAATTTTCTTTTACTATGAAAGCTACCCTGAAATATAAAAAAAAACATATCAGCTGATAATTAAACAATAATAATATCAGCCTAACATTGAAACTTGAGATAATTTTCAGAAAAATATCAATAACCGAAAAAAGATCGATGCCCCTGGGGGGGCACACTTAAAACATTACTTATTTTTACTGACCGTCGCGCCGCCTACAGATTGTTTGTATAAACTTAGCTGCTGCCATTTTGTCCTGTCTGTCAAACGTTTGACAACTGAGAATTGTTATTTTTTGTTCCTAGCGTAGGTACTTATTGTCATCGATCTATTTTCGATTATTGATGTACTTTCTGAAAATTATCTCAACTTTCATTGTTAAGCTGATATTATGATTGTTTCGTTCTCAGCTGATATGTTTTTTTATATTTCAGGGTAGATCTCATAGTAAAAGAAAATTCTATATAATTACACATACACATGTAGATATGTATATATATCACTTCAACATTAGTTCACCGCCTTAACTCTGGGTAGCAGCACTTTCCATACATGCATATTTTATCATCGAGTTGCCACTCTTTTCCAGTTTAATAACTTTACTCTTTGATTACACCTAAAGGTAGGGTAGTATATATTAATTAATGTGTCATACGAATGCACCGTTAGCACATTTTTTATCTTGAAAGTTTCTAGACCTAAACTAGTTCAAACTAATCTCTTATTATGTAGGTATTAAACTTAACTTTATGAAAAAACTTAAATGTATTGGCGAGAAAGTACTAAAATATAACAATTAAATATTTAAAAATAAAACTACTTGCTAAATGTAGGTAACTTTAAAATAAACCACTATTGTATTTAGCTGGATATACTACTAACAAACAGCAACTATTAAATGAAGTGTTAAAAGATAGAATATACGTACGGGCTTTAAAATTTGGTTAAATAAATGTCATACGTAGTATCTCCTAGTAGTCTGTGTAAATATCTCAAAAATATGATATAATAAATAGATTTGCCTTCAATGCCTTTAACAGGGTAACCGATTTACTAGGTTTCTCGTGCAAATAAGAGACTCATGCTACCTGATGTTGAAAATATTAATAAAATCATAACTAAATATTGACATTTTCATGTCTTGACTCTGGCACACGAACTCAAAAATCGTCACGAAATCGAGCGTTACGATTACCGCGATGCGCTTTACACGCTACACCACGAAGTATAGATACACTAGTGTATCTATACTTCGTGCGCTACACGAATAGCGTAGCAGATGGTAGTATTTCGATAGTAGATGGGAATTGATAGTAGGTGAAAATTTATTATCAATGATAATAATATCAATGTTATCGAGAGAATTTGTAAACATGTATTTAAAATTTGTAAACTTATTCGCTTTTTTTTTTTAAATTCAGTCGGGCCTCGTTCGTTTAGTATGACATTTGAAGTACGATCATAAAATGATGACGTTGGTTTTAAATGCATACAATAAGATTTACAACGAATTTTTTTTTTGTCGGGAATATGTAAACGTCATGTGATGCTCTTATATTATATTCGATATATTAGTGTTTTAACGTGTTATACATATTAGAGAAGAATAATAAAGAAAATATTTACAACTACTATAGCCATTAAAGCAAGAAGAAGAAGATTTACAACTAAGAAATCATAAGAAATACAATATAAATACTAAAAAGCACACCTCGTACTTTATTCTTAAAGCATTTTTTTTTAAATAGGTATAGTAGGTATGTGGATTAATTATCTTCAAAAATTAAACACATAGAGGATTATGGCTATGGTTATTCCAAATTTTTGTTCAAAGCACGAAGTATAGTATATATATATATATATATATTTTTTTCTCAAAAAATTGTCAAGACTTTTTCCTCAATAAATTGTGTAAAACACAACTTTCCAATACAAATTTTCAAGATTTAAATTTAGCGCGAAAACGGGACGCAAGGATGGCGAAAGCGTTGCTAATAATTCTTCTAGTTCTGTATAATCAGTATTTGAATATTCTTTGCTCCCTTGTAATGTTTCGTTCAGGAAATGGTTTCGTTATATGTTTTAAAGTGCAAAAGCACTATTATATACGATGGGACTGGCATGTACATTTGTATAAAAGTCCCTAATAATAAATAACGAGAAAAAAAAGTGCAAAAGCACTATCACACCAAAAGCTTATGGTACAAATATATTTGTTTCTGGTAGAAGGTAGGATTTAGGTAAATGCAATTCATTGTTCGTAAGCTTTAAATAAAATTATGTCTCCTTGAATGTCGTTTCATCAGTTTGGCTCCTATTTAAGCCTTTGAACAAAAATTTGGAATAACCAACTTTTTTTGTTGGCGCCATGACGTCGTTGTAGTGAATATACGGTACGCGAGCGTAAAGACGTCCTATCCGCGCCACGTTCTCTTAAACACTGTTTGTTTCAAACTACTCTTAAACCATGTAGCCAGCAAAGCGCATTTCTGCTTTTTCTGCTTCAAACCACTGTTTGAAACCGTGTAGCGCATACTTTATGATTTTTGCGCGTCGCGATTTCGCACCTCGATGGCGAGGACGAAACCGCGGATATTTATCTGTAATGGCCTCGCGAGCCGTGTAAGCTTTTAATTGAGCGAGTGTGATATCGTCGTCGTCATCGTCGATGACGTGCCGCGGACGTCGGATTTTTGAATTACGAGTGGGCGTGTAGGAAGCCACCCCAACCACTAGTGGGTTGAGGTGTGTCATAGCAGAGTCAAAGTAGCTCTGGGAGCACAGTTTCATAAATTGCCTGATGGTCAGTAGTTAGAGTTCGACATGAAGATCGACGTTTCGTATGAACCACGGTGCTCCCGTAGCTCGGCGCATGAACCTATTTTGAAGTGTCTGTGGATCCTGTGTGCCTTAACATGCGCAAACACTGTGCTAGCATAGGTCATAATTGGCCGTATGCTAGCGGTGTATAATCGGACCGTGAAATACTTTTAGATGAACCTGGAATACATACATACATACTTATCATCACGCCATATTCCTTGCAGGGTAGGCAGAGAGAACAGAGTGCCAGAGAACTCTATCTCTGCATACTTCACTCGCTTCCTCAACATTCATAATTCTCTTCATACACGCTCGCCGGTTTCGGAGAATCTTGACTCCACCTTCCTTCAGTACATGACCGATCTGGTCTAGGTAGGTTAGTCTCGGTCTCCCTCGGTACCTATATCCTTCCACTTTCGCATTGTATATTTTCTTAACCAGACGTTCGTTCGGCATTCTTTCCACATGTCTGAACCATCGGAGCATTCCCTTTCGCATCTTTACACTAATACTCTCTTTCATACCTACTCGCTCTCTTACGTCGTCGTTACGAATGCGGTCAGTCAGCCTAACTCCACAGATTTTCCGCAGAGATCGCATTTCGACCGCATTAATTTTACTTTCATACTCTTTTCTGCATACCCAACTCTCGCTTCCATATAGTAATGTTGGGACAAGCACTGCGTTATGTATTGCTACACGTGCCTTCTGGCTGAGGTGGTGGCTGCCGAGAAGTTGCCCCAACGCTCTGTTCACTCTATTTCCCGCATTCACTCTTCGCTCTATATCAGTGGTGTACCGTCCATCTCGGCTAAATCCACATCCAAGATATACAAATTCATCCACTTGCTCTAGTACATCATTATCTATTGTTACTCTTACATCTGTTCTGGTTTCATCTCTTTCAAAGACCATTATTTTGGTTTTGCTCACATTCACGCGTAAACCCCTTTTCTTACAATCTTCTGTCATTGTGTCGACTAGGGTCTGCAGGTCAGTCGCTGACTGTGCCAGCAGGACTGCATCATCTGCATAAAGCAGAGCAGTGACCACTGAGTCGCCCATCTGGACTCCCACATTTATATCGTTCAACCTTTGGAGACATTTATCCAGATATATGATAAACAGCCTGGCTGGCAGAATGCACCCCTGCTTAATGCCAATATTGACGTCAAACCAAGGCGACATTCCATCATCCAGCCGCACACAGTCTCTACAGCCCATGTAACTGGACTGCACAGCCTGTAGCAGTTTATCGTTAATACCATACTCCGGTAAAATGTCCCAAAGTTCCTTTCGTACAACCGTGTCAAATGCTCTCTCCAGATCCACAAAACTGCAGAAAACCCCCTGACCTAGAGCCAGATGCTTCTCTACAATGTTGCGCAGAGAGAACACTTGATCCATGATCCCCTTCCACTCCTGAAACCTCCTTGTGTCTCACGCAGTAAACCATCGGACACCATCCTCATTCTCCTTTCAATAATTTTACCATACACTTTTGCTGCCAAACTGGTCAAGCTTATGGCTCTGTAATTTGCGCAGTCATAACGTGAACCCTTGTTTTTAAACAAAGGCACGATGATTGCGCTATTCCAGTCCCCGGGAACCATTCCCGAGCTCCAACGTAAATTGAGGAGCAACAGGAACGCCTCCCAGACACAGGAGCCACCAAGCTTGATCATCTCGGCAGACACCATATCAATGCCCGCTGCCTTACCATTTTTCAAACTTCTTATCGCCCATTCAACTTCATCCATACTGATGCCATCGAAGGACGCCGTTGTCGAATGTTGATCTACTAAACCACATGCAACACCGGCGCCAACCGTAGCATCCGCATACATATGAACAATGAACCTGGAATATATGTATTTTGCAGGTCTTGTTCACAGAACATGCACCGAGAATGTAAATCTCATCTAAATAAATCACATCCAATTTATTATGCTCTTCAGCTTCGCGGTTTTACTTTATACGCTGAAAAAACTGGAATCATTGTAGTTTTATGTTATCTCTCTCCATCAAAATGGTTCTTTTTCATTGGCATTTAACATATTCAAAGCCAATCTCCTTAAGTATGAGCCTGTAAAAAATAGTAAAATGTAGGTATCATGTTACTCAAACGAGAGATTAGTCATTCATCATCATCATGTCTATAAAGGTGCCACTGTAGACCACAGCTCTTCTTTTACAAGTGAAAGTGAGAGGAGATTATTACGTAATATTTTTCTTACCTTAAAGATTTTCTCCATATGTTGAAATCAACATCTTGTCGAAGAATTTGTAATACTTTCATTACTGTTGGAATTTCTTTGGGGTCTGTATAGAAATATTAATTTATTCCTAATCAATTCTAAATCGAAACATTTAAAATCAAAGATTGAGTTTGATTTACGCCATCTTTTTCCCTTATTTTACGATACACACATTGAAAACAATATTTCTCGCTTGAGATCGAAGTGGCTTTTTCGACATTTTCACAAAATCGTCAAGAAGATTCTTCTTCTTCTTAACGAATGGCCTCTGTTAGTGATTAACCACAACTTCCCAATGCAAAAGTAAAATAAGTTTAAAAAACTAGTAGATTTATATTTTAGTCGTCAATCATGTCGGTTTTCCTAGTCGTATCCTGTCAAGAAGATAATTACAAAATCTTCTTCTTCTTGCTTTAATGGCTATAGTAGCTTCAATAAGCCACCATTCGCGAGGATGGAAGTTAAAAATATATTTTTTTTGTTTTATATGTACCAACTTATTTCTGTTTTTTTTTCTGGTAAAAAAAATTACGGCTGGCAAACCCTGCCTAAAGTCTAGCAAATAGCAATGGGCTTTGTAGACTTTGTAGTTATATAGAAAGAAAATTAAATAAGACATGGCTGTATGGGCTTTGATCCTTTTGCCTTTCCGAATGGACATAAAGAACCAAAAAATAAAAGACTCTGTAGCCGTAGATTCGACGTTTCTTTAGTAATCTCAGATTTAAAGTTAGCATTATCTTAAAAAAAAATCTTCGTGAACAAAATGTGAAATTAATAACAATGATATATCTAAATAAACCTTAACAACTTTTCGTATGTGCTGATGCTCATATTATACTCATGTGTTTAAATACATTACACAATATAGAATATTTCTTGTGTAGACTATAATGGATGCATCGGCCTTACCAAAACCGAGTGTCGTTAATAATAAGGTGTATGGTTTCTTCCTTATAGATGGTAATCATTATTCTACACCGTCACATCATAAGCCCACTGTTATAAAATATACTAAACTGCCAGATTTTGATTTAGACGAAAAAGGTAATCGTTTTCTCAATACATATTTTAGAGAAAGATGACGCACCATTCCCTTAAGTATACCGGGCTATAATAATATACATATATGCATGGTTTTATTGTAAATAGTATTACTCCCTAAATATTAACAAGGTCTTAATATAATGTAATAGATTAGATGCCAGTTTTTTGTATGATAAAATTATATAGTAAAATTATGTCTTAATGCAGTAGATTTTATTGTTTTTATAAATAATATATATTAAATATTGTTATCTAAAAGTAATGTATGGTAAAATGTCCTCTGTGTAGTGTGTATAGTAAAAACCTCACATTAACTACATGTAAGTATATATATAGGTGCGCTAAGTTGGAAATTTTTGTTAACAATTTTCCTTAAAATGCCTTATGATAGACTAAAATTTTTACATATAGTATTGAAAAGACAATTACCAGATCTAATCTAATTTCTAGTCTCCTGGCCTACTTCACGAAGCTATACGTTACAACCACGACTCCGTCGTTTTATTACGCTTGATAATGATGACTTGAGGACCAGCAGCTCTTTAAGATCAGCTTGTGTAGCTCCCTCAAAAATGACGACAGCCAACCATACCAAAAGAAAAGTTGTGACCATATCTGAAGATGATGAACATAAGGTTTATCGTAGGCTTAGTAAGTATAGTATTAAAATTTTTGATTTTTTAATTTTTTAAAAGAATTTGTATAAGTAGTATTTAAGTAGCTAATTGCACTGTGACAATTTTTATTGGGTATTTCATAGATTTTAGAAAAAATAGCTATAAAATTGTTTTTACATACATGCATAATACATAATATGTAATTAACTTTTCGTAAAATTGTCTATTTACTATGAAGATTACTATTCGCCATAGTTTGCCACTCGTATAAAATAATTAAACAGTCATGTAGAAATTTTTCCTGTGATGAACGGTATATAGCAAGAAAGCATGTTATGAAACTTAATTATAGAATGTAAAAATAATATACAACAACACCAATGACAATTTTTTGTTCGAGTTCCTATAAATAATGAAAAGTATTAAGTAAAGTAAAATAAAAAAAAACATTCTTTATTTTGACAAAATATCCATTTTATTTTGTATTTTCATTAAACCAATGTACATTATTTATAAAATACTTACTTTGCTCGAGGATGTTGTAAAAGACGACTAAGAGCTTTATATCAACCTGGGCCAATTCTACCTGATGCCGTTTGGTCAACAATTACATTCCCATGGAGGGTTGGCATCAGGCAGATGGCCGGTCATAAAAAGTATTTCCAATACATACATACATACATATCATCACGCCATATCCCTTGCAGGGTAGGCAGAGAGAACAGAGTGCCAGAGAACTCTATCTCTGCATACTTCACTCGCTTCCTCAACATTCATAATTCTCTTCATACACGCTCGCCGGTTTCGGAGACTCTTGACTTCACCTTCCTTCAGTACATGACCGATCTGGTCTAGGTAGGTTAGTCTCGGTCTCCCTCGATACCTACATCCTTCCACTTTCGCATTGTATATCTTCTTAACCAGGCGTTCGTTCGGCATTCTTTCCACATGTCCGAACCATCGGAGCATTCCCTTTCGCATCTTTACACCAATACTCTCTTTCATACCTACTCGCTCTCTTACGTCGTCGTTACGAATGCGGTCGGTCAGCCTAACTCCACAGATTTTCCGCAGAGATCGCATTTCGACCGCATTAATTTTACTATCATACTCTTTTCTGCATACCCAACTCTCGCTTCCATACAGTAATGTTGGGACAAGCACTGTGTTATGTATTGCTACACGTGCCTTCTGGCTGAGGTGGTGGCTGCCGAAAAGTTGCCCCAACGCTCCGTTCACTCTATTTCCCGCATTCACTCTTCGCTCTATATCAGTGGTGTACCTTCCATCTCGGCTAAATCCACATCCAAGATATACAAATTCATCCACTTGCTCTAGTACATCATTACCTATTGTTACTCTTACATCTGTTCTGGTTTTATCTCTTTCAAAGACCATTATTTTGGTTTTGCTCACATTCACGCGTAGACCCCTTTTCTTACAATCTTCTGTCATTGTGTCGACTAGGGTCTGCAGGTCAGTCGCTGACTGTGCCAGCAGGACTGCATCATCTGCATAAAGCAGAGCAGTGACCACTGAGTCGCCCATCTGGACTCCCACATTCATATCGTTCAACCTTTGAAGACATTTATCCAGATATATGATAAACAGCCTGGCTGACAGAACGCACCCCTGCTTAACGCCGATATTGACGTCAAACCAAGGCGACATTCCATCATCCAGCCGCACACAGGCTCTACAGCCCATGTAACTGGACTGCACAGCCTGTAGCAGTTTACCGTTAATACCATACTCCGGTAAAATGTCCCAAAGTTCCTTTCGTACAACCGTGTCAAATGCTCTCTCCAGATCCACAAAACTGCAGAAAACCCTCTGACCTAGAGCCAGATGCTTCTCCACAATGTTGCGCAGAGAGAACACTTGATCCATGCATCCCCTTCCACTCCTGAAACCTCCTTGTGTCTCACACAGTAAACCATCGGACACCATCCTCATTCTCCTTTCAATAACTTTTCCATACACTTTTGCTGCCAAACTGGTCAAGCTTATGGCTCTGTAATTTGCGCAGTCATAACGTGAACCCTTGTTTTTAAACAAAGGCACGATGACTGCGCTATTCCAGTCCCTGGGAACCATTCCCGAGCTCCAACATAAATTGAGGAGCAACAGGAACGCCTCCCAGACACAAGAGCCACCGAGCTTGATCATCTCGGCAGACACCATATCAATGCCCGCTGCCTTACCATTTTTCAAACTTCTTATCGCCCATTCAACTTCATCCATACTGATGCCATCGGAGGACGCCGTTGTCGAATGTTGATCTACTAAACCACATCCAACACCGGCGCCAACCGTAGCATCCGCATACATATCGCCAAAATATTCACTCCATCGGCTTAACACGTCTTGTGTTTGTGTAAGAATGTCTCCACCTTTAGACCTTATTTTATTCATTCTGAAGGCTGACCAACCACCCCGAGACTTCTTCACCTCCCTCCAAAAGAGTTTGGTGTTACCCTCGAAGTTTTTAGTCAGCCTATCTTCTGCACTCATACTTGCTCTATCACGTTTCTCTTTCACTAAGGCCTTGGTGTCATTCTTACATTGCCGATATATTTCTTTCTTCTGTTCAGTCATACTGTCATTCAGATTCAAAGAAGAGACATAGTCCAGCCACGCTTTCTTCTTTTGCTCTACGGAAGCTGCCACTTCCGCATCCCACCATGCATCACCATTTGTTTTTCTATGCTTCTTTGAACTTCCACATACTTCTTTCGCTGTATCTACCATACTCTCTTTCAATACTCTCCAGCATTCTTCAATGTCCGATTGCGGCTGGCTTGCCATCGTCAGCCGTTCTCGGACACCCTCTGCATACTTTTCTCTTACACACTCTTCTTGCAACCTTTCAACCTTTATTCTTTCAAGCCCTCCGAAGTGGACACGCTCTCGCCAGTGCCTCCACTTTCTGAACAGACCACTAAATCTCGCAATAACGAGATAGTGGTCCGTGTCGACTGTGGGGCCCCTGTAGGCTCTTGCGTCCAATATTTTGCTTCGGAGGCGACTGTCTACCAAAATTAAATCTATTATGCTTTTCTGTTCATTCCTTCTCCATGTATACATATGGATGTCCTTATGTTGGAAAAATGTGTTTGACACAATAAGGTTTCTCTCCATGCATACATCCGCTATGAGCCTACCTGCGTCGTTCACTCTCTTATCACCAAATGGACCAAGTACGTCCTCATAGTCGGGACGCTTGGTCCCCACCCATCCGTTCAAATCTCCGCATACAATCACGCGTTCACTGGTTTCTGCCATATCCAGAACTTCCCTAACATTATCCCAAAACTTCTCTAGGTCTGATGCCACCGAGGATCCTACGGGAGCATATGCTACAACCATGAATACCTTGGTGACACCTAGTTTTATACGGACCCAGAGAAGTCTGGGATCATACATTCCGTAATCCTTCACACCTGAGGCCAAGCGAGAGGACAACAGCACTCCTACCCCCATGCTGGCTCGATCGCTCTGTGGTACACCAGATCACAGAGCCATCCCGCCACCAGGAAGATCGCAGGCGTCGCTGCCCCTTCGCTTGGTCTCTGTTACACAGAGCACGTCTAGCTGTTTGTCCGCCATGACGGATATTAGCTCGTGCAACTTACCTTCCACACAACCTCTTACATTCCACGTGCCCACCCGGCACTCCGTTCTCCTCGACTCGCCTAACTGGGCAAGGCGTGATGGGTGGCGGCCCCCATCGCCGCAACTGCCGATGTTCGTACCGACGGGGGCGGGTCGGTACGCGTCGCCTCCGGGGGACGCCCTAACCCGCATTGCGGTACGCATTTCGAGCCGGATTAGCAGTCTAATTAGACTGGCAGGGGACGCGAACGAGCACGCTCCGGACTATGCCCCCCGATTCTATATTTCCAATAACTTTCACAATATGTATGTTTACATATTGTGTCGACCCCAAGTAGTTTTAATAAGAGTAGGCGAATGATGATGATGTTATCAAATAATATTATGTTACCATTATGCTATAATTATTAATAATATTATTTTTATTGTGAAATATAATTTCTTTAAAAACAATGATAACACCGGCCCACAAAAAAAACAAAGTGGTCTGTACTTTGGGCGCCACCTATGTACATGATATGGCATGATTTTCGACCTGCGGAATACGAATTTCAAGTCAGTTTTAGCCGTCCACCCTCCAGTTTCGAGTAAATTGCGAAAAACCGTGAAAAATAGAGAAAATTGAATTATTTAGTAAAAAAACAATTTGGGGATCTAAGACAAGCTCAATTTTCATGTATTTTGATATCGTGAATACTAATTTTAAGGGTGCTTAGGTATCATAAGCTGTTTCAAATCGGAGAAAATTGTAATAAATCCTTAAGAATGGCAAAAATCGCAATAAATTGCAATTATTTTGATAAA
The DNA here is from genome assembly GCA_905163515.2 of Lymantria monacha. Classification (NCBI taxonomy): domain Eukaryota; kingdom Metazoa; phylum Arthropoda; class Insecta; order Lepidoptera; family Erebidae; genus Lymantria; species Lymantria monacha. The sequence continues at coordinate 38,377,597 of LR991081.1, forward strand.
AAAAAACTTGTAGTAGTGTGTGAAAACTCTTGGATCCAGAAGAATTTTCTTGTAATTCGAGCCCGTAGTCTGAATCTGTAATATATTTGGTCCAGGTTCCTCTCAAACACTAAAAAATCGTAAAAGTCGATAAAATACCAAATATTTGCTACTGATAAAATTGGAAATAAATCTTGTAAGCTCTATTTAATACGTTTTTTGTACTTTTTAACATAAAATACAAGTCTATAATCTGAAAATGTAAACAAATCGAAAAATTACAAGATTTTTTTTTTATCAAAATAATTGCAATATTTTGCGATTTTTGCCATTTTTAAGGATTTTTTTACAACTTTCTCGGATTTGAAACAGCTTATGACCTAAGCACCCTTAAAATCAGTATTCAGGAGATCAAAATACATGAAAATTGAGCTTGTCTTAGATCCCCAATTTTTTTTTTTACCAAAACACCTATTTGCTCTATTTTTCACAGATTTTTGCAATTTACTCGAAACTGTAGGGTGGACGGCTGAAACTGACTTGAAATTCGTAATCCGCAGGTCGAAAACCATGGCAGTAGATAGGTGGCGCCCAATGTACAGACCACTTTGTTTTTTTGTGTGCCGGTGTAATTTAATATTAAGAAAATCATGCATTACGAAGACATTGAGCTCAATTCTCATCTGAAGCCCCTTTTCTCAGTTTAAAATTATATTGTGTGAAGTCGATCACAATAATTTCAAAAAACACGAAATTATTACCAACTAAGTTATTGGCCCATAATAAAATCTTATATTCAACATTAATATCCCTAAATTATTATATTTTGTTGATTTAGCATTTGACATGTTACAGTTATTTAAGAGGTCTCTAGAGATACCTGATACCTCATCCTCTCCATATAATAAGAACTAGCGACCTGCCCTCGCTTTGCTTTGGTTACGTCAGTTCAGTCGTGTAGTTTACTTTCGCTACATAGGATTCCTTTCGAAGAAGGAATTTTTTTTAAATCCTAAATCATCTGACATTTACAGGGCAGAAAGAAAGTCCACAACACCAAATTTCACGTCTGTAGGAGCTATATTTAAAAAATGAGATTTTTACACCCCAGCAATCTCCTTTACGGGTGGTATTTCGTAAAATGCGTTCTTAGCCGACCTCTACTCGATGAAAGGAATATTCCTACCAAATTTAAAGTGTGTAGGCCTTATGGTTCCAGAGATAGCCTGATGAGTCAATACATAGGTGGAAATCTCTTATATATATAATATAATAAATTTTATAATTATGTTAATCATTAATAAAATATAACAAACTACTAAAATCATCATCATTATCCTGTTCTTATTTCAAATACTTGGACAGCACTATGTACTCCTCTTCTGTCATACATATTGCAAAAGTTATTGGCAATAGTTTTGTGACCAGCTGCCTGTCTGACGTCAACCCTTCTTGGGAAATTAAATATTAACTTGACAGCATCAGGTTAGAGTTGATTCATGTCGATATAAAGCTCTTAGTCCTCTTTTATGTTCTCTATAAGCAAAATAAGGTTTGGTAACATTAGTTGCTGTTACCATAGTAATAAGCTACTAAAATATAATACTAAATTTTTTAACACGTTAATCACCATGTCAGTCATATGTGTCTGACGCTAAGAAGTTGTACATGAGCCATGTCAGACATATATGTCTGACGTACGCGATTTGGTAGAAAGCTACGTCAATCACAGATGTCCAAAGCAAACGATACATTTGCATTATGTTTTGAAAGCTTGGTCTATCAGGAACAAAACCTGAAAATTTCTTGGCTTACCTACTACAAACGGCTTGTCGAGAAAAAAAGTTTCAATATAGGGCCATGTCAGTCGTATATGTGTGACATAAAAAACAGTGGTTTTTTTTCGGGAATTTTGGCAAAAAAAAATTTCTGTGATACATTAAGTTTCCTTGATACATTTTTAACTAAATTATCTAATAAAATTACCATGGCCCATGTGAAATTTTTTCTGATATTATCGTGGCGATTAACGTGTTAAGTATCTATTTCATATTGTTGTTATTATCTATCAGATATATGTATATACATATATATTTTCATATATAACTGTAGTTTCAGCTAAAGAAAAAAGATCCAGTTCAGTCAAAATGTCAAATAGATCCATTGAAACTGATTTTAAGCCAGAAAAACCTTTATCCAATAGAACTACATCTAGGTTATCTCAATCTACTAAATGTAAGTGGATGTTTTTAATTATCTATTATTACTATAGTCATAATTGGAGCAAAAAACCGTTAAGAATTATTATGAGGTATTTTAGCTGTAACTCTATATACTTGTTTTAATTGTCATAGGTAACTTAAGACAGAAAAAAAATATACGGTAACAGTAGTTAGAGAGTTAAGAAGTAGTGGAGGGTGCCACTAAGTACAAAGTTCATTATGTTGTTAAGAATATAATGTGATGCCATCCTCTTAATTTTCTGTAGGAATCATAAAAATTAGCTGAGGGACTATGGGAATGGATAACACTACTGTTCTAGGAAACTTCTAACAGCAACTATGATTGCCAACATGTCTGCGAGCATATCATATACTTCCTCTTTAGGACAACCTACATATAACAGAGGATGTTGATGTGCTGATGGATGAAATGCTTAGTTTCAGTTCTTTTTTTAAATTGATACCTGTATACTTAATGTGCGAATGTGACATCAAATATAATCTATGTTAAACATTTTTATCTTTACATCATTACATATACCATAAACCATTGCTTCTCAAAATGGACTTAATATTCTCCTGTCACTAGAGAAAATTGGTGTTAGAGTGATTACTATCAATGTGAAACGTTGGTGCCACTATTGATAGGAGTATTTAATATTTAAATTAAATTATATAAAATAAAACTGAACTGTGATCTTATATAAAAATAAAACTGAACGGTGATCTTAACGAAAACACTAGATCATCAACTACGTTACTATTATTATGTAGTATCCATCTATGCAGTAGACATGCGCGAAACAGTACTTCGCGAAGTGATGTGATATGGCATTACATTTCATGCCGAGTAATATTACATTTAACTATCACTTCAAACATCACACATGACATGAAATGTCATGTGTGATGTATGAAGTGAAATGTCATGTGTGATGCGTAATGCGATAGCGCTCTATACATACGGCTGGCGGCGTCAAGAAATATAAGCCTTAACGTTCTGAAAATAAAGCTCAAAATAAATATTGAATTGCCAGACACCGAACATTGTAGAAATGCAGAACAGTACACGGGTGTTCGCAACATGTTTAATGTGATGTGTGATGTTTACTGTGATATGATGTTTAGTCGCGTAATGTGTAATATGACAGTACGCGGTCGGGTAATATTACGTGTGATACATCACTTGCATTACTTACACATGTCTACTATGCAGCACGAATTTCTTTCTTCACTTAGTGTCTGAACAACTTAATGGATTTGGGGAGACGTATTTGTTCTGATGTGTCAGGAGGTATTTATATCTACTTCCATTTTCGGTGGATCAAGTGGTAGATTGCTAAACTCAAGATAGTATTCTGTATTAAATAATTACAACATATACAAAGTATCTCCATGGCAGCCTACAATTCTGGTTAGAAAATCTAATAGCACTCCGGAATAAAGTCAACCGTTTGTAGATTTTTGATTGACATTGTCATATTTATGTAAACATGAATTTAGTGCTGTGTACATGGTGCATTTTTATCTAAATTTGAGTTGGGTATTACAAACTTTTTATAAAATATCAGATGCACCTTCAAATTATATTACTTTAAAATCTAAATTTAAATAAATTATTTAATTACAATTATAAATTTTGTTGGGTGTTAATTATGAATTGGGTTTATTGCTTCATTGTAAGTCTTGAAATGTATATTTGTAGTTCAAAACATGAAAATGCGCATTTTAGGTAATAATTGTAAGTTTCAGATGTGATAAGTTAAAAGTTTTAGGGAGTTTAGAAACTGACTTTCATAGTGGTCGATAAGCGAAAGTAGTTTGAGAACCTCTGCTTTAAAACAAATAAATTATCCTCATATCTTTGTGTTTCCTGTACTTTTATGCAAATTAATTTTAATGCGTATGTTTTGTTTTAGACACAAGAGAAAGTAAAACTAGCGCCAAAACCAGCAGTCCGTATAATAAGAATGAAGTCAATGCCAATAGACTAAATTATAAAGAGAAAATCCCACCAGTTTTATCAGTAGAGAATTCTAAGCCAAAATATTTAAAAGAAAAAGGTGAGTTGAAGTTTTCATTGTCTATTTATCTTTTTTTACATACATACATACATATCATAACGCCATATCCCTTGCAGTGTAGGCAGAGAGAACAGAGTGTCTTTTTTTACTTGCTTTTAAATTTCAGGTCAATATATTTTCTAGTTATTTTTTTACATGGCTTCTTACACTGCTTGCCTTAATAACATAGTTCATGTTAATTATATTTGAAAATTAAATTATGTTTTAGTTATTTTCATGACTTGTTATATTATAATCAATTATAAATGTTTTCATGACTACTTGTAGCGGAGATGCGAATGCTGAGATGGATGTGCGGTGTGACGAGAATGTATAAAATAAGGAATGAATGTATAAAATAAGGAATGAATGTATAAAATAAGGAATGAATGTATAAGAGAAAGCTGCACCAGTGACGAATAAGCTAAGGAGTGAATGCTTGACGTGGTATGGACATGTGATGAGACGGAATGAAAGCGATGTGAGAAAAGTTTTAAGTATGAATGTTGAAGGCTTCAGGGGTAAGGGAAGACCCAAGAAAAGATGGATGGACTGCGTGAAACGTTACATGGATAGACAAGGAATGACTGCAGAGATGACGTCTGATAGGGTTGTATGGAAGGAGAAAACATTGCGTCGATATGATGATGATGTTTTAGTTGTTTTCAGTATAAACTAGATCGGTATACTTTTTCTTCCGTGTTGCGACATAGTATGAATAAAATTCACCATCCCTTTCTTATCTGTGAATGATTACAAGAGATGAATAAGAGGCACAATCAAATAGTATTGTATAAGAGACACAATCAAATAGTATTATTGTATAAGAGACACAATCAAATAACATCACTGCAACAGAAGAAAAACTTGATACAAAACCCTATACCAACCTGTCTGAGCAGCTGTATATTGTATACCAAGCTGGTCAAATCCCTCTTACTATGGAAGACGCTCGAGCCCAGCAGTTTGAGTTTTGTGAGCTGAAATTAAGATAATTTTGGGAACATAGATTTCAATAAAATATAAACAAGTATGTTAAAATATAAACATGTATGTTTATGTAAAAAATATCCATAAGCTATTGAATATAGCTATAGAACCATTTTATCATCCGCCGTCGGCCTTAAATCATTCATGATTGGTCACAGCCCTTTTTAAAGAGAATGCCACTAGTGTTTCTGCGCCACAGATATCAGACAAAAGCGACATAATACTATTTGTGTCCAGGATCTTGCTTTGTCTTACAAGTTCTACTAAGTTTGATTCTTCTTGCCTGCCATATTACTTGTTAGTTGTTCTGCCTATATGCCATTTGCAATGGCATTTTATGTATAATATATACATATATTAATATTTCGGTCTTATTTGTGGTGGATGGTCGGACAGCCCCACTGATGGTAAGTGGCACCGCCGCTCATGGACCTCTGCAATACCAGGGCTCCATCATTGTCACCGTGAGGTTTTGGGCCTACGGCTCTCCACTAAGAGGACTATAATAACCCTAGAAGCTTTTGAATGTTAAAAATGATTGGAAGTTAAATGCCTCATCATATTCCACAAAAGGCAAAGGTAGAGCATGTTATATTTAATTGTACAAATAACAAAAACTCAATGTTTGAGTTAGGGCTACCATAAAATCTTGAAATATAAATGATGAGTGTAGACAAAAGGGGATCTATGGAAATACAATGAGATCAAGCGATAGTTTAAATTTTCATGCGTTCGCAAGTAGAACGTGTTAAACGCCATACTTAAATTGAAACACGGGCAGATAGGCTATTGAAGGTGAATGATTACTTATTCATTTTAAGTCGTACGTCAATTGTAAGGCGCGATTTCTTTTACATAGCATTAAAGATTTAGCACACGAAATGATAAACATTTACTGGGCTTGCTATTGTGCAAATAACGAAGTTAATATATGAGGAGATCTTGTTTCACAATCACTGGTAGGCATTTCTGTTGTATTTATTTTAATAATAGGCACTTATTTATGTAAACGTATGATAATATCTATGAACATACATGATATTGTATTTGTGTATTCTTTTTTATTCAATTGCTCTATAAAGTGAGTCGTATTTCTATTTCTCTTCATATTTATTATTATCTCTTTCATCATACTCTTACTCTTATCCCAATTACTAGGGGTCGATACAATATGTACTCTTCTTTCATAGTACATATTGTAAAAGTTATTGCAAACAGTTTTATGACCGGCTAGGCCAAGCGCCGGGTCTTTTTTTTTTGCAACGTACGGGACCTGGTATTTTTTTTTGGGAATATGTTCAAGGTCGTCCCCTGAATGTAAATCCAAGTGGGCGCGGCGGGGGAGGGTTCACTTCAGCCGCCATCTTGGAAAACACGTTTTATTGAATATCTCGCGAACTGCGCATCGTACGACAAAAATTGCAGAGACCATTATTGTTGATAATAATATTTGCCATCTTTTTTATTTGAAACTTTTTTTTGTATAACGCATAGGTTTTTAATTATAGCGAATCAAACTTTTTACAATATGGTTTTTACTAAATATTTATTTAATGGTCAATCATAAATAAAAAATAATGAAAAAAAATAATAAAAACGTGTTTTTCAAGATGGCGGCTGAAGTGAACCACCCCCCGCCGCGCCCACATGGATTTACAATCAGGGGAAAACCTTGGACATATTCCAAAAAAAAATACCAGGTCCCGTACATTGCATTACAAACCTACTTTTTTTGCTACGGCGCTTGGAGTAGGCCGCCTGCCAGACGTCAACCCTCCTTGGGAATGTAATTGTTGACCAAGCGGCATCAGGTGGTGTTGGCCCAGGTTGTTATTAGTCGTCTTTTAGGACATCTACGAGCAAAGTAAGGGGTGGTATTATTCCTAGCCGCTACTACATAGCTATTTATTATTACCTCTTTGTTGTAATTATAATCGATTTGAAGTAATTAAATAATATGGCTCGCATCAATGTTATTTCATCCGAAATTAGAACAAGATGTGATGAACCTTAAAGCATCCTAAAAACTTCATATTCACTCACATCGGTGACTCTGCGTATTTTATTATAAAAATATGATATTTCCTGTGGAATTTTGCCTTTATCTTTGACTGAAAATTAGATACCAAAGACTTATATTGTTTCGTTTTCCAAATAATAACACAGCCACACAGAAAAAAGTTGCTTTACTATGAATCAGACTATACTTTGTACGAAGTATTTTGACCTGCAGAATTGATATCTAAAGTCAGGATTACGATTCTGTGTATTTTTTTTTACGTAAAGGCTCAGAAGTGTTTCGAACTTGTATAAAATTGAGGGAAAATTATAATATTTGAACCTACTTGGCAAACACAAAAAGGGGTCTCCATAAACCACCGTACGTTGGCCTAGCAAATATGCTATTGCATTTCCTTGTGCGAAAGCTAGGGTTAGGTTAAAAGAAAATGGATTTTCGTGGATATTATTTTGTCTTTTGGAGAAAATATTTCTCCAGACGTAAACAATAATAAATTAAAGGGTTAGAAATCGACCCGGTTAAAGCCTATTCGATCACGCCTTTTACGTGGCGCTAAAATAATTGCAATGTAAAATGTCTGTTTATATATTATCTCGAGGATAAGGACTAATCTTTAAAATACAAGGTAATTGGTTCTAAAAGACTCAATCAGACTTTGTGGATAATATTTTACGTCTCCATAAAGAATCCAATATCGTAATGGATGTTATGTGGTACCTATTTCATGCCTGGTTGTCAAATGGCTGAGCCTAAATCAGCATATTGATAGCATGTAGTGTATGATTACTGTTCACGGTTGTGGTTTGCAGGAAGAATGACGCCTTTAATAATTCCTGTTAATACTACTACTTAATACTAGCTGCCCGGTCGTGCAATGTGCTGTCACTAAGTTTAAACGAAAATGGATAATATGCTCTTATTACAACTTACGGATATTTTTTTCGCAAATATTCATGTGTTACATTATCTTTCACATAGAGTTTGATGATGTAGTGCATTAATTTCAAAACATATTTAATGTTTCATAATAATATTCCGTACACATTACGTTAATGATCATTTGAAGAAGTACAGATAGTACTTTTCTTTTTCAGATAGTACTTTTTCTTTATCAGATAGTACTTTTTCTTTATCAGATAGTACTTTTTCTTTTTGGTTAGTTTAGGAAACCAGCGAAGCCGTTATTCACTAGGTTTCGTCAAACTTTTACTCCCTTTACACAACGGCCAAGAAAACAACCATTCGTTTCTGGTGGTGACATTATATAATTGATCTGTCACTAAACAAACAAAAACAAGTTTTCTTTACGACTTTATTGAATACAAAACTAGGGATTTCATGATAACCTATGATACACTTTTGTTGTAAATAGTGCGACGCAAATTAGATTATCTACCGCTATCTAGTCTACTTATATTATAATTAAACTTTATGTATTACTTATAGGTGTATAACTTTATTAACGCCCAATTAGTGAATAAATACATTGAATATAGAAATGTCTGTCAGTTTAACACTATTTTTGTGTAGAGTAAATAGTGCTATACATAGTTTTATTGCAATATATACTAGCTAGTCTAACAGACGTTGATCAGTATAAATAAAATTTAAAAAAAAATTCAAAAACTCCTACTGGGTTAAATTGTAAATCTAAACCATCCATAAACACACTCAAACACACCTCCAATTCTCTACAAAATCTAGCCAGTTTTACATTACAGAATATATATAGATGGCGTTCAGAAGATGATTATTTAAAGTAACATAATACCTAATAATAAACTTTACGTAACTTATAGAAAGCGAAGTTAATAAACCAAGTAAACAAAAGCATTGTCCATGAACGGCAAAACTAACAATAAAATGACGTCTAGCATAACCTATTTGTTTAATTAGTAAGTATAACCAAAACATTTTACTTACAGAATCATCACGCACTTCAAGAACAGCAAATCAATCTAAACATAATGTAAGTAAAAATCTAGTTACACCAAGTGAAAGTGTTAAAGAATTAACAAGAATAAAAAACATATTGTATGATAACCTTAAAACAAATGAAACTTGCAAAAAATCTATAGAGAAACCAAGACTGAGCCATTCACCACCTTCATTAAATAAAAATAAAACTAATTTTAAAGAAATAACCACTGGTAAGAGGAAACAACTGACAATAACGGTTCCACTCGACGAAAAGTATATTAAACCTAAGGTGACAGGTGGTAAAAAGAAGTCCACATTTGAGCCTCAAAAAATAAACACATTAGATCGAGGTGATAATACAGATACAATTATTCAATATACACAAGTAAATATCGCAACTGAGCCAATAAAATTAATAGATCGAATGACAGAAATGGATGATTTTGAAACAAATCCTTTATGTAAATGCGATACTACTGTACAAACTGACTCCATCAAGGAAATATTTGATAGTCTTGAAATACCAAATGTAACGCTTACAAAAGAGAAACCCGAAGTTAAAAAAGAGGTAATAAAATTACATAGTACATCTCCGCAAATCACCCAAAATGGAAGTCGAGAAAAATCTCGAAATGAAGATATAAGCTCTAGTGATATAAGTTTTTGTCAGAGTGCTTCTTATGTGTTTAGTCGAGCTACTTTAACTTATACAACCAGGAAAAAGATTAATTTCCATATAGTTGATAGTGATGAGAAACTCAGTCCTAACAACCTGCCTAGTCCTTTGAATTATCCTGTCAATGTGGTCTCAGTGCTCAAAAATGAATTAAAAAATAAAGATAAACAAGCAAAAACAACGCATCACGAAACGTATAGAAAAAAGAATAACACAAATAATGAGTACTTCAAGTGCTTGAACGAAATGAAGTCGCTTAATTGTTCCTATGTCTTTGATAAATTAATGAAACCATCAGATATAATTAGCACAATAAGAGTTAATAACGGCCTATTACAGAACGACTACATCTGTGAGCAATTTCAGAGAGAGCTCAATTTTATAGATTCATTTTTTGAGTCGCTTCAATATTTGGAAGGTTGTTCTTTATCTGACAAATGTTTGTCTGATAACAAAGTAGAAACTTTAGTTAACAACTCAGTTTTATTCGATTCCACATTCGATGTGAAGAATTCGGAATATGACAATTTCTTGTCGAAGCTAGAAAATGGCACGAATGTTGACGACGCTGAAACAATGGCCTCAAAGAGCCTCTGTCTGGTACGTGTTATTCTTTAATTTGTAAATATTTTGCTAAAAAGTTATAACACTGCAGTTCTTTTGTCATTTTCGATCAAGTAATGTTCAACAAAGCAGTTTAGTTTTGATATTGACTTATTGTATAACTATTTCAATCTTAATATATTTATATATTTCAGCTTAATTTACTCATCCGCGATGAGCAAAGACGAGCAAAGAACCTCTTATTTGTATTGAAGATGCGAGAGGATGCTTTAAAGGACTTTACTAAGTCTCAAATACTCTGGTTAGAGAAGAAAAAGAAACAGGATAATACAGACATATCAACGTTAAAAAAGAAACAGCGTGGTGCATTGCTTAAATTACAGCATGAGTGTGGTGAAATGCAACGTATGCGTAAAGCACTATTAACGCTTTCCGAAAAGCGGAAAGTAGCGCTTATGAAAACAAAAAAGAATATAGAACTCAAATTGAAAAATAACGTCAATGTGGATAATATCATTTTGAGCAAAAAAAAATTGAAAAGAAGTTCACCAGGTGATAGAAATGTTTCACCTGTGAAATGTTTCGATTTGTCGAGTAGTGGATGTGACGACAGTACAACATCGAGATTAACCTCGGACTCTGCAGTTATCGTACAGCAGACATCTTTACTTATGAATGTGACAAGTGCCGAAAAGTGCGTTCAAACAGGTGACGTATGCAACTATACGAAAGACTGTCACAGTTCTAATATAGCAGCACAGAACTTTATTGCAGTTGATGGTGGATACTTAAACATTCTATTCCATGACCTAATGTTGCCACAGATATTTAGTAGTGGAAAAGAATACGAAGTTAACGAGGAGGCTTTAAAAAATATTGTCGTTACAACTAATAATCAAAGTAATTCTACTGGCAGTGAAATTGTTGAGAAAATAATGGAGCAGATCAAAAATAGAGAGTTGGATGTTAGTTCTCCATCAACAGCTCGAAGTCTTGTTGAAGAATTCGATCATTATTATCGAGGTCTCACAGCGAACGATAATTCAACGCCTAGCTCGCCAGATCAAGAGTATGACTATAATAGCCAAAAAGTGTTTGAATTGAGAGATGCTTGTGTACAATCAGATTTTAATATCGACTTGCCTATTGATTGCCACACTGAGAGTGCATCAATGATGCCATGTAGTATAGAGAGTTCATTAGTTAATGATTGCGATTTATCGGATAGTGATAAGACTTGTGTGTGCGAACCGGTTGTTTTAGAGAATGAGTGTTCACTAGACAAAGAGGCTGTGTTGCATCATAATCAACAACAGACTGGACCTCTGACAGTGCCTGTGGGTGCCGCTGCCATCGATAGACCGCCTCCAGATATTCCTACTTGGATACCACCCAAGTCAACAACAACATCCTTTGCTTGTGGTAATTAATTATTATTTTTGTTATAATATTTCTTTTATTATTGAAGTTATTTGATCAAATGCATTATAATGATACTTAATTTTAATATATTTAAACACAAAAATAGTTATCCTTGTCAGTATTTTAAAGGGGTTCGAACCCTGTTTCGTGTGAAAACTGCTGTTGAGTTTTCCATGAACCTTTCGATCTTAAAGATGTGTATAGTAAATTCGTAATACTAAGCTTGGGATCTGTGCTCGATTAACAGCAATAAGCATGCACGATATAGTTTGAAACAAAAATTACGTACTTACCTTTTAATATTTTTTTAACTAACTGACACATAAGCGATAATGAAACCAAATAACCTTGGCGCGGTCAGGGTAAATGGGTCACTGTTTATTGGTTATCAAATTTAGCGATAATCGCGTCTCTGGGCTTCAAATCAGCATTCTTGCATTGTAAATAATGTTTAATCCGAATCATCTTATAATGCGAAACCACGCCACAATTAACACGCGAAGATTTTTTAAAAAAATGTGAGCAAAATTAATCACCTATATTTAATTTCCAAAAATATTTCTTGTAACAGATACAGATTGTGAGATTATTCAATACACTGACAGTCCAAACACATCGTCGTTAACATCTCTTTCTACACCTGTTCAGAGTGAAGCTGAGGAACTGAGGAGACAACAGTTAGCCATTGAGAGAGAAGTGAGTATATATAAAGTATTAGATTTCACCGGCGGTTTAGCTTGCGCTAATATCTTATTCTTCTATCCCTAGGCAACAATACTTTAACTTTTTTATACAAAAAACCCGCCATGTTACCTCTTTTTTTTAAAAACATGAAAAGTATAACTTAAATTTTATAATATTCTGGTGAATACGACTTGAAAAAGGTAACAAAGAACTTTACCGCTAGTATTTATGATTTAGTTTATTTGTCAATACTTGATGTAGGTAATCTTTTCGAGGATTTATAATCTATTAGTACTTATATATAGATGAGCGTGGATAATAACCATTTTTTAATATTTATGTCGCATGCAAGCATTATAAGGCGAGTGGTATATGCATAAATAAAATTATTATAATAGTTGGAGCACATGCCCTTGATAAAAATGTTATTGTGGCTTGTTGATTCAATTTTTTTTAATTTTCAAATCTCGAACTCTGTATAGTGACTGATCTGATTGGATACGAAATTTTGCATTTCAAATTTCATGAATTTCTTCTGAGCGTTTGAATTATTGCCAATAACATTACCATAAAAAAACAAAAAGGAAGATGATCCTGTTTGTTTAGTTTTTTTGAATTGTAATGTATTTTTTTGTTATTTGGCACCGATATATCTACGTTAGTAAGCAGTTATAGCGGTAAAGACCTTTGTCAAAAGAAGAGCAAGTTTATTTAAGCTTTTTTTTATAATTATTTGGCGGTGGGCTATGGTGTGGTCACGCCTCGTTAATTCCACCTGGGGCGACAGAAAGAACCGCACACGACCTCATAGACCCGCCCTACAAGTACCTCTCTTCGCCGTGCGAGCTGGTCATCGGAATCCGGTCTTTATCTTCATTGAAGGCAAAAGCCTGCTCTTAAGAAATAATTCTTGTATTCCGGGGCAATTTTACAAGCATACAATTAACGAGCATAAATTACACCCAGACTCAGTGACACTTAGTACTTTAGATCGGTATCTTAACCGCCACGCCATCTGAGCTGTCGATATTCATTCTGCAATCCCAACTAGGGCTTCCAATCCCGCTGCCTGAATTCAATTTCGATATTTGTGGGACTACGAATTTTCAATCCCGCGGGATCTCGGTATTTGGGCGATCCCGCATATTGAATGAATTCACATTTATATAAGGCATAAAACAATGAATTAATCAACTCCACATTAATTAATATGAGATCAATCAAATTACACCGTTTATTTGTAACAAAAAAAGAATTAATTAATCAACTAACTACACATTTATTAAAGATTTTCTTCAATGGAATTCGCGCTGTTTTGAATTGGAAAATGGTCCGTGATCTTCAGTCGTTTTGACATCGGATTAGGTTCTGGAGATAACGCACCGGAGGATGAACTCGTACTCGCACTTGACGACGACGCTGCATTTTCCGGCCCGTTTTTGCTTAAGTCCTCTATATGATGATCTTAGATTTCACTTTGGTTAATCTAGCGGTGGTTTTAAGTATAATATTACACGGTTTGCATTTTGCCGTTAACGCATCTTTAGATTTAAGAAAATGCAGCCAAACATAAGAACTACCAGAAAAAACACTATATTGCACTGAACTTGTTTAATTATAGTATCACTGTATCAATAAACTTCACGAAAATAGGAAACAGTTAATAACTTGAGAAAGAATATTTCACGCAGATTAACCTATTTTTGTTTACTTTGATTGAACCTAACAAATGACACTCGTTCCTCTGCCAGTGCGCCGCCGAGCGATGAGGTCGCATGCACGCTTTTTTCAGTCACGCAAATCCCGCGGATCCCGCATCACGCGGGTTTGGAAAATGGCGCGGGATCCCGCAATACCGAGATCTTGGTTGGAAGCCCTAATCCCAACGTATAGTTCATTATTACTTTGTAGGTGACGATTAATAATGTTGTTTGTCGAGTTTTCTTTTTCATTAAAAAATAAATAATATTTTAAATGATAAAAATAAACAATTCCGATTATTTGGCAATTGGTTTAAAGAACATTAATTTCTATTATTATTAAAATCAGAAGCCACAGTATGCAGTTAATTTGCTTTAATAGTGGTAGGGACCGTTGACAGTTTTCTGTCCACAGCTGCGGGCCGGTCCGTCCTGAGTAGTAGGTACCACACTCTCGCAGAAAATGGACATCTGAGCAGCGGTATTGTGCTGTTGCGCTTCGGTCGGTGACCGAGAGAGTCGGCAACCCAATTTTTTGGGTAGATTTGGGAGTTCTCATTGGTAGGCAACGTCCCAGCTGTACCCCTCGTATTTTAAAGGTCCATGAGCGGTAGTAACACTAACAGTCAGGTGTGGTGCATACTCATTTGCCACCATGTTTTTTTTGCCGTTGGCTGTGGTCTAGTCTCACCCCGCCAGTTCCGTTCGGTGCAACAGAGGAGGCGGCGCGCGACCATAGACCCGCCCGGAAATGCGCCTCTCTTCGCCGAGCGAGCGACCCACCAGAACCGATCTTTGTCTTCGGTAACCCGCCCGGCGGTTTATCCTCACGAGTTCTTCTTGAGTCGATGCCCAGACAGCTTTCGTCGTCGGCATCTTCCTCACGCGGAGGCCTTACTTCGGGCGATCGGACTAATTCCCGGTCCGATCACCCGATGCCTTGGCTAGCGCGGCATCAGGCGCAGATATTCGCGCCTTTGTCGCTCAAGGCGCCGGCGGCAGCCCGAGTCCTCGGTCGGTCCTCGAGGTCGGCACCGATGACAGCGACGAGGTCACGGCGCTGGTGACCCCAGGTTGTACAGACCTCAAGCGTATGTTGCGCCGTGTCCTCGTCACTGCCGCACTGTTGGCAGGACGGAGTCAACTCCCTCCTTGCTATCGTGTACAGGTACTTGTCGAAGCAACCGTGCCTCGACAAGACCTGCACCAGCCGGAAAGAGAGGATTCTGTGCCGCCGCTCCATCCACTTTATCAGTACGGGCCGGAGGGCCTCAACCGTCCGAACACCGTATCGAGACCTATTCCGCCGCGTAACCCAACGGGCAATGACGTCCCGGCGGGCATCATCGCACCAGGTGGATAGCTCGCTGTACAATAGGAAGCCACCTACTCGTTTGCCACCATAAGCAATGAATCTTAGCTCAAAAAACGTGAATAACCATCATACATAATACACAACTATATAACATTACTGCTATATACCATTATTAATATATGTGGAATTATTATTTCAGATTAAAGCTTTAGAGCAACAGCAATGTCGGCTCCTGGTAGTTCGCGAGATTCCAGACAAACCGCCACCTCCATATACCCCACCTGCAGAAACCAAGCCGAAACCTCCACGCATGTTCATGTTAGACAAAAACTCAACAAAAGCAATAGAAACATATATTAAGGAACCTAGTTCAATACCCGAAGAAAACCACGGTGCTTTTGATGTATTCTTAAAAGATTTCTGCGATGAGTCATTAGACAGATATAAACAGGAACAAAGCGATCAACCATGGGATGCTTGCAATTTATTACCGAAGAAACCACAAATTGATAGACAAAAAGTTATAGAAAATACTACTAAGGAAATAAAAGAACTTTTGACCACGGTTCCGCCGACGAATGTGTCTGGTAAGTATTATAACATTCTAGTATAGTTTTTTAGACCAACCTGGACTAACTCTCATCTGATACCGTCTAGATAACAATTATATTCCCTAAAGAAGATTGATTTCAGGCAGGTGTCCGGTCATAAAACTATTCACAATTTTTTTGCAATATTTACGGCGGAAGAATAGTATATATTGCCTTTGCCCCAAGTAATTGGAATAAGAGTTGAATGATGAGATAAATCACAACAGCTTGAATTATCACTGTATTTATCTACCATTTTTACCATTTGATGTACAATCGTTATTAACTCTGTTTACAGGTGTGTCTAGCCGTCGATCAGACCACATCGATGACATACTATTCGCGGAGTGGCGGCGTTGCGAGCCGGAGTGGACTGCACTTCACACGAACGAGGCAATCGTTAAAAACCAACTATTTGATAGCATATTCCAAAAAATACTCACAGAAACAGTAGATGAATATAAAAAGACTGTAATGACGAATGAAATTACAACCGACTGATTACAATAGACAAGCGTCGTTGAGTATCGTTTTCGTTAATATATCTACTTAATTATATTAAAATATTAATTCAGGAAAAACGTGATGGTGCACATTATGTATTATTATTTTTCTGTATCGTTATTGTTTTCAATCACACCTACTTCCTTATTTTGTGAACATGTGAATTTCGGGATGAATTGTTAAATGACTAAATACTATTGATTTAATTTGTGAAATAGTCCATCAATCGTAGACGTCATTTGTAATACATGACCTCCCCCATTAGAATTCCACGCAGAGTGGTCCGGTGCTTGCAATCGAATGATTCTAAATTTTAAAATGTAATTAGTCATTATCTTATAGTGGTGCAATGGTATTATTAATTAATTTAATATGTATATTTTTTAAGCTTTCATTGTATTTATATTTTACCTTTATAACTGTAAACTTGACGATTAAAGCAGATTTCACAGGTACTTTGACAGTTCATTTCGAAGTTCATGAAATTTATTGTTTACATGATAAACCCCCCTGATTAGGTGTTAATTTGAATGAGTATTGTTAAATGTACACATCTAAGGCAGTTAATAATTGCATGCAATGTAGTTTTTGGCCAGTAGAAACTATCATATGTATGGTGAGTAGGGTGTATAGCTAATATCAATTTGTTAGTGATTATGCAATTTTGATATGTATACTTTATTGGCATTGCACAAGTGGCCTCATTATATATATATATATAAAAAAAATATTTATCAATTTATAATAACTTATGGTTGTAATTTGCATATTGTAAAAATTTCTAAAACAAAATAAATTATTGCAATAATTGTTTTAAGCAATAAAAAATAGACTTGTATTTAAAAAAATATCCATCGCTTGGTGCAAAGAAATTAAATTATTAATAATGTGTGTATAACTTGCTGGTATTCCAAGTAATGTAGATTAAGTCAAAATAATAGCTTAAATAGGTATTTAGTTACTTAAAAGTATCGAGTTCCATTTTGTAAATGTTTAAAAGGTTGTATCTATTTGTTATTATTGTTTTTATCTATACATAATATTATTACAATATAACATTTACAAGCCCGATTTGGTTGTTTCATGCACTTTTTTTTATTAAAAACCTTATTTGGTATTTTGTTCCCATATCCATCCCCTTCATGTATCAAATATTGTCTGGAAACATTAAAATATATACTTTGAAGCTGCGGTGTGCAGTTGAATATCAAGTTCAGGTATGGCCACACTGTTGACAGTTTTCTGTCTGCAGATGCGGGTCGGTCCGCAAGGGGTAGTGCCAGGGGCGGCTCTAGCACATGTAGCGCCCGGGTGCAATCAATCACCTGGCGCCCTCTTGTATCAAAATGGAATAGGTCGATAGTTACAGCACGTTCGACTAAATTTCGAATCTCGCTGGAATGCGTTGTACCATGCTTAGTCTCATGGTTTTGACACAAAACCAGGTAAACGCGAGCGGATTATGAAGTTACAGTGAGCATGGTGACAAAACAACCTACCCAAACCTGCCAAATAACGCACCCACTACGTTTATAAATGGTTAGGCACTCGCTGCGCATGGTACGCCCGCTCCGTGCGGAGCGTTACAGTGGAGGCTCTATGTGTCCCGAGTGGCTCTCGGCGCCTCTAACACCCGGAGCCCGGGTGCACCGCACTCTCTGCACTATAGGTAAAGCCGCCCCTGGGTAGTACACACTCGCAGTAAATCAACGTCTGAGCAGTGGCAATGTACTGTTGAGTTTTGTTTGGTGAACGAGTGAGCCGGAAGCCCAATTTCCTAGGTGGATTTTTGGTAGGCTTAAGCTAAGCCTATGTCTACCCTTGGTATTGCAAAGATTAATGAACAGTAGTACCACCATCAGGTGTGCTGCTTGCTCGTTCGCCATCATAAGCAAAAAAAAATAATACTCAAGTGACTTGTCACAATATTTTGAAGTATTAGTCTGCAAGGATAATTCTAAACTAAATAAGTATTTTTTTGCCGTGTCCAGAAACAGGCAATATAACTATTTATTGGCTTTGTTCAACGTGTTCTTTTAATCAATTAAACGGTAGTTATGAAGAACATTTTACATGGAGACAGACACTTTTCACACATTACACGGTGGCAGATTGTGTGTATACGTAGTACTACCTACTTGCTCGTCTGTTATTCAGTCTTGCTGTATACTGCTGTACGTAAGCCTCTCTCACAGATCAACACAAAGCGCGATCCTGCGCCGCCTACATACAACGAACTCCCAGCAACTTTCAAGTCGTTAGTCCACTTTCTCCATTGATGATAGTAAAAAAAAAATACATTATGTATAAATAATATTACAAACATACTTGATCATGTACGCACACACTTTATGAACTGTTTTGAATCCATCAGCCCATTGAGGTGCAGTGTAAATTATAGAATATGCCTCCATAAGAAGGGAAATGAGCAATATTGGCAAGCGCTTTGGCGATCGCAGCTGGTATTGAGTTTTTAAAGAAAGTTTCGCTGACCACATTCTAAATGATTCGACAGCCGAATTATAACTCCCACGGGAATGCAAGGATAATTTGTATTCTTTTCCCATAACGACATAGTATTGGCTATCCGATACTACGTCGTAGCAATATGAAGTCGTATCTATATACGACTTCATAACCGATTATGATTATTAGGCTGTTTGTTTTGTTATGCCTTCATTGTCCATTGTTAGACGCCGTTCACGATTCTCCATCGACTGCATCTGCTGTAATAAATCAACGTGGTGGGTGGTCAACCTAACCTAATCTTAGACTTTAGAGCAACTCATGGAAGATGCAAGGCTGTCAGTACTGTATAGATGTATCTTAAATTAAAATGCAAATTATTACATAGCTAATACACATATTTTAATTTCTTATAATATATTAAAGGCTACTAAGTGTATACAGTAGTAAGAAATTTAATGAAACTGCATGTAACTATTAAATTAGTTTATTTAGCGATAGTAAATGACAAAATATCACATAGTCCTTTCAATTAACACACACTATTTAAACATAAATATACATTTAAAATAAAAACATATATGTGGCGTCTCTCAGCTAGAGCGATAAATAAGGTACACAAGGCACTAGCGATATTAAAGAACAACTGAACAAATAATAAAACAAGCTAAGATATATTCAATGCTGGAGGTTTTGCGTTTTATGACTTGCACCTCCGTCGATAAAATCGCGTTGTTTAAATACTATAAAAACTACGACAACAAATACCTATCTGGATGAAGAACGATCAGTTTTGTGTTCAGGACCTGTTTTAATAAAATTAAAGAATTAAAGTTTCAAGATTGAAATATTTTTAACAGTTATATTATATCAGTGGCCTATTTTTATACATTTCATTAGATTATAAATTAATTTTTAGATGACAAATAAAAGGTTTCAAATTACTATTTTAATTAAAACGAAATGTTTTAAATGACAGCCAAGTTGTTTGGCAACCTACTTTTTTTATCATAAGTGTTAATGACATACTCGAAGAACAATTTAAATATTATGTGATGCCATCAGATCAACGATGTTTAACATATATTTTAAGAATAGTTTAGCTAAGGCCGCTAATACAAACTTAACCAAAACTTTATGCAGAAGTTCTGTGCTATTCTTCTTCAAGTCGTACACTGATTCTTATACATAATAGATCAATGGCTGTTAAATGAAAAGAGTGCATGATTAAAAATTATCGGGAAATAGTTTATAATCTATATTTAGCAATCATTCTTTCTTCAAAATATAACGTTCCAAAACACTGATTTGGTACAGAGGTCAGTAGCTGAAATTTATAGTTTTGGGTATTTTCTCTATACTAGACGTATGATATTAGGTATGTAACGACAACATTTTTTTTATGTATGCTTGAATTAAGCTTATCTTATCAAAATGTGCTTGATTATTCTTACCTTGGTGAAATTGAAAATACCTATAACATTTAAAATAAAAATACAGTCAACAATGTTTAAGCCGCAACTTAATGCATATATCAGTTACGCGCTTTTAAGTCTAAATTCGTGGGATATCTAAATGTTCCACTTTGAAACTCCAAATACTTATTACTTAAATTAATTTTAGACTAGTGACAGTCAAAATTTATGCGTTTAATAAGTTACGATAAAACTACAATAATAACTTAAACTAAGTTTTAATTTGAGAATCTTTTAGAAACTCATAAAAGCTAAATAAGGTGTAAAATACTGTAGCGTATGCTAAAAAACATATCGTGAATATAGAATAGAAATACAATTACAATGCCTAACGCAGTATTACCAACTAATTAATAAAATATATCATCATTATACATTATGACAAACTATTAATATGTATAATTATCTTAATATTAATTATCCACACGTGGCGTTTAGCATGGCACTCTTATTGTAGATTAAAAGAAATATTTCATTTCTTTTTAATTCGCCAGCAGTACAATCTTTAACGTTATATATGCTGGAAATTTGTTTACGTCGACAAAATCTATTTATGTTATGCTTACTTGACTTGATTAATAAAAGGGCTAGTGCGTATAAATGCCTGGGCATGAAAAACATACATTGTGATATGCAAACACCCTATTGAATAGGCAATAATATAAAGATACAATGGCACATACATAGAAGTTCATTGCTAGGTTTTAATTCGAACTGGATCACTAGGAAAATTACTTCGAAAAAGCACAAAAAGAATTATCAATTATGGTAAGATAGATAAGATAAGATAGTAAATCTTATCTTGTCTATTATCTCTGTCCTACCACAATTAGCGATATTCTTTTTGGAGTTAGAGTAATTCATATACTTACTTATCATTACGTTGATATTGTCACAATAAAATGTCAATACAAGGTCATTTTGTTATAAACTACCAAATACAAAATATAGTTAAATATTTGTAAGAAATACAATGCAAGTAGTTATACATTGAAAAAAGTGTTAATACATTGCACAAAAATGTTTTTGTATAAGAGGAGGTTTACATTTTTTTTTCCAATAGAAATGTTTGAAACGTTTTTCCTATCATCCCTTCGAGTTTTCTGCATCACTTTCGGTTTTTATTACACTACCACTTAAATAAATAAGTCTATATCCTTGATGTATTCAATCGAAATTTAATCGTCAGCCTTTAAGAATGACTCTAAAGGATTGGGACCTTTTCTTCTAGGATTAGAGGGAGCCTTAGTCGCTTCAGCTGAAAATATAAATGAAATTATTCTTAAAATTAATAAAAAAATCGTTTAATTGAAAGTAACTGTTTATATGTTGTGGATATTAAATTTCGGATCTGGATACATTAGAATAACATTATACCGGTTTCTGGTACGGTTAAGGAGAACAAATGATTTCGGATAATTTGTTCTCCTTAACCGTACCCGAAACCGGTACAAGTTACAGTTTATAATAGTTTCGATTACGATTATTAGTTCAGATATTTGATTTTTAGGGATTAATAAAAGGATTTCCCTTTTTATAATTCCCTAAAAAGGTAAGTGTGGTGATTATCGTTATGGAGAGCCTCTGAAGACTTACTTCAGCTATCAGTTCGACTGACTGACAATTATAAAAAATATTATAAAAAACTCACTTGCTGGACTTTGCGAGCGTTGTGTAACTTCTAAACATGCCATCCATTCTGTAATACTAATCTTAGTGTCATGGTTTACATCGCAGTACCGAGGTAATTTCCGACCGCAACGCTTTAATGACTCGGCGTTAGATATCAACTGGTGGAACGCCTTCCATTCCCGACGTTCCAATGCTTTGTTTTTATCTTTATCCAACATTACGTAAGTCCATGTAGCGGCTTGTTCTTCCTTTGAAGCCCCCCATTTCACCATTTCTCTGAATCATAAATTATCTTAAATAATTAAATGTTTTAATCTAATAAAATTAATAAATGCAGTATATTGACGTGAATTGTATTACCATCATTTTATTTATCGCGTTTATCGTCAGAGATGACTATAGAAAAGAATCAAATAATATCCACTCTAAGCGAAGGAACACTCAAAAGGACCTTATCCCAATTGATCTTGAGCATGATATATGCACACAACTAAGTTAAAAGTATAGATATTATTAATAGAAATGAAAATGTTATTAGTTTAAACGGTGGCTTCGTAAAAATATGCGTACGCGCGGGGTACTATCGAACCAAGGCCCGGCCTCTAAAAACCAGAAGAGACCTATGTCAAATAGTAGGCGTCAAGATGAATGTATATATGTATGTATTAAGATTTTGATATCTAAAATATCAAGGATCGAGCATGACTTTTCACAAAATCTAAAATTACGTACCCAGGACCAGTACCGTTGATAGATGTAGTCATTTTAGATATGAAGAATCCCATTAAATCTCGTAAGAAGTTGGTCTTCATAGGTTCTGGGCAACCTGCAAATTAGAAACCACTTCTACATTAGCTGTTCCCTTTTTTTCGCAAGTTAACTTCCATGTATCCGTCTCAATATGAAAATATAATTATTTAATTTTAATACATAAAAATCATGTGTATTAGTTAACCAAATACCAAAAACCCTAAACCGATTTCAATGATTTTTTGGGAACTTGTGTGATTATTTAAAGCTTAAAAGACGAAGAATAGATTTCTTAATTTTAGCAACTATGTTAATTTCAAATCATTTACATAAATACCGCGAGGGTACATATTGTCTTTTTTACATATTCTCCCTAAAATAATCCAAATAACTATCACCGGATTGGAATGCGACCGCACTGAGAAGATTCGGCAAGAAACTCAGTGAGTTTGGCCTATATTTTTAACTATTTGTTTTTACTAATTTCATATATACAAACATTTCATACAACATACTTAATAAGTATTATTAGCTTAAGTGTGATGCCCTTCAAACTGCGATATATAATTCTCAAATATAATGCCAAAGATTATGACTGAATCAGCCCCACAAACGGCACCCATCACGAGTTAACTTCTGGAGCAGCTATCAATCCCTTTAACCACCTTGGAGGGAAAGGAGAGATCCGCTCCATGTAATTATTGCAAGCAGATCTTTAGAGAGCACGACCTGCCATGAATATAACCATTTGCCAAAAACATAACCACAGATAAAAAACAAGATTCGTTAGGCATAACACGCTACTGAAGCGGCCTCTTGTATACTTTCTATTAATATTATTGAAATCGGTAGGTGGTACTTCTATTAGTATTATTGGAGGCGATAGTGGTCTGTAACCACTGTGACATTTGTGCCATCAGAGTAAATCAAGCAATCGTACCTCTCATAGGACTGGCATGTTGTGGAGCAGCATCGCAGTCTGGTCGTCTGTCTTTAACCGAAGAGCCCGGTATTGGCTTGCCAGTATCCTGATGGACGCACCAACAGTACCCCGTGGAACGATAGCATTGAGCACGAGCGTATCTGCCATCGCCAGTACATTCCGGTACATACAAAACAGAACCGCCCGCTTTCTGAAATATCATGCAATTCATATACATAGTAAAAACGTTTTGTAATAAATTTCAATTTCACGCTTTCATACACGTATTATATACCTATTATTCAATTCTCTTGTCAATTATAGCATTGTGGTGAGGTCTAAGTATATAGCATATTCGATTTACTTCCAATAAACACTGTTTCTTATACACCGAATTATCTATATATTTAGTTTGCTCTGCTTCCCAAGTCACATGCCATAGCTTACTTTGGTTGCCAGGTCATTAAGAGTTTTTTGTTACTTGTAATTTTATAAACTCCACATTTAGTTATACATTTTTGAACATTTATTTCTCTTATATCTTTTTATATTATAATTGGATTTGCATCCTTTTGGCTGCCAATTAAGATTATTATTATTATTTTTATGTTCTTATTGCAATTTATATAAAGTTGGCATCAGTGGCGTAGCGTGCCTTGACGGGGCCCCGTATAATAATTTGTTTGGGGGCCCTTATGAAATGCAAAGGTTTCTCCCAGAATAAAAATGTTTGCACAAAATTAAAAGAAATATTTATTCATCATAATTATCAATGTTAAATTGTTTTCAAATTTTTTTCAAACAGTTCAAATTATATATATCTACACAATGATGCACAATAAACGCGTCAATGAACACTGCTCTCCGTGGTTTATTATCGTATGTACATCGGTTATTGTGGGTTGAAGTAAATGACTTAAACGGGGAAATCCCGCAGCCCGCGATAACCGATGTAGCGTGTTGCCAAATTTTGAACGCACGCTTTACGCGGGTAAAAAGAAATTGCTTTTTTTGACTTTTGTCGTTTCCGAAATAAAAAAAAATGGGAATCTTTTATTAATTTTTGCTTAAGCACGTCGGTGAGCCGATCCGAGGGTATAATTGATACGGCGATAGCTACGCTCCTGGTTGGCATAACGTATTTGCTTCCTCTAAGAGGACAAGCAAAACATGCTGTATAGTATTTTGTAGTTTTACGACTCCTAAGTTAAAATTGTGAACGTAATCATAAACCAGACGGTGAAAGACACCATGGTCCAATGGGCCTACCGTGTAAGCAATAAATTTAAAAGTGATTTTGTCATATCAACCGTGAAATGCCCTTTAATATCTCAAACTGGAGACCCAAAGCAAAGGTTAGAATTAGTAATATTCGTGACCGCTACTAGAGTGAAAACACTAACCTGTTCATCTAAAACGGCTTGTCTGTCTGTGAGGCAATCATTAGCTTCATCTTCCCGTCGCGATTCTGACTCCGAACCGTCGGGCGCAAACGAGTTCCTCACTATACCCGGTAACACTGTACAAATGTAGAGAATTACTTGTTTAAAAGCTATTACATATATAACAGAATGATAACCATTCCACCAATGACACCTAAATATTAGGTAACACCTAAGACAATCTATATAGCACATATCGTCAATGTTTGATTGATGTTTTATATGTACAGTGACAGTACTTGTCGCATTAAAATTACTTAAAATTTAAGTGTCGTTGGTAAAATGGCGCGTAAGTTCTGGGTTAGGAATATTCTTCCTTGGGAATGTAATTGTTGACCAGACGGCATCAGGTAGATGGATACAAAAGTAGAATTTATTATATTGACATTAAAGCCTCCCAAAAGTATATTTTACCGACTTGATCCACTACTGTTTGCACTGTTTTTTATGTAGGTTACTGTATGAAACAATCTATCTACAGGGTGCTGATTTTATTACTAGAATAACTTAAACTGGGTGTAGGAATGACGTCATAAAAAACAATAAAGTTAGTTGCAGACTCCTAGCTCTGCCCAATCCCGAGATAAAGTGATTTGTTTCTTATCAAAACAATAGGTTTGCCAGCGTACATTGACCTGTAGGTACATTTCGACCCAGCTGCGCGGCGGTAAGCGTAGCGCGAGCGGGACTCTTTGCCTACTAGTTCAATGTCACACGCATGAGTATATGCCTACATCGAACTTCTATATTACAAAGTGTATTGACCGCTTATCATTAGGGGAATTTAATCAAAAATTAGGTACTATTTTTTTTTACTGATTTGGATAGTGTATCATGGTCTGATACACCTCCTTCAAGGATTCTACTAATTAAATCGGCAACCTGTATATTATATATATATATATATAAGAGCTATCCACCTATGTATTGACTCATCACGATATCTCTAGAATCATAAGGCCTACCCTTGCGGCGGACTTTATATTTGGTAGGAATACTTCTTTCGCCGAGTAAAGGTCAGCTAAGAACGGAATTCTACGAAATTCCACTCGCAAGGGGGTTGCTGGGGTATAAAAATCACATTTTTAATTATAGCTCCTACAGACTTAAATTTCGGTAGGCATATTTGTGTTACGATGCAGAGGTAAACTAAGAACGGCTTTTTAAAAATGCCACCCCTAGAGGGTATTGCGTAGGTGTTAACCCAAAAGATACATATTTTCCAATACTGCCCCTACAGACTTGGAATTTGGTCTGGACTTTCATTCTGCCTTGTAAAGATCAGATGAAGTAGGTAGATAGATTTTAAGAAATTTCTTCTCCGTAAGGGATTCTATGTAGCAAAAGTAAACTACACAACTGAACTGACGTAACCGAAGCGAAGCGAGGGCGGGTCACTAGTATATGTATATCCTATATAGTCAGGTAGTGTTATAATAGAAGAAAAAAAAAACGAAAATTGGATAAGCCAATTAGATAAAGGATTCAAATTTATAAATTAAAAAATTGCGTCATCTCACATTGTATTAGATATGAAGTTTTTGTTCATGATGCTATTAAGAGAGCCCGTTTTGTTGAATTGCTAAATCACTAAAAGAATATCAACTCGTTATATTATATTCTCGTTATAGAGAAGCATTTATGAATTAGTTCCGGTAGTAATAATTAGGATAGGGTTACCAACTATTTTACAATAAGGTCTACTATTTTATAAATATTTTTCATTTCGTAGAAAACAAAATCGACAAAAATAATTTACTTCCAATGTTTATCTATAATTTAACTTCCACTAAAACAATTTATTTTGATATTGAATGAATAGGGCTGGCTCATAGTTCAATTAAATGAACGACAGATTCAAGTGGAAATAGCCAAATAATTACGATCTACACACTACCCTAGGGATAGGACACGAGAGGCTGTCAATGTGTCAAGTAGTCTCACGTATAACTTAATGTAAATGGGTAAGATGATGCATTTTGAAAATACTCTTCTTTGTCATATTTATAGGGTTTTAAGACTGAATATTCTTTAAAAAATTGACAACCCTACTGAAGAATTTAAATTATATGAAATGGATATTATGCAAATTATAAAATAATTAATTTGTATAGGCATAGATAAAATTTCTACTCAGTCCTATTCATATTCCATTGCTAGACAGTAGCTTTTTGCTAGATAATATATTGACCTCGTGTGACCACGCTGGACAGTATCTATTTTCAAGCTCCTACTTCTTTTACACTCATATTGGGTCCCTGCTTATGTCCCTTAGTAGTCTTTTATGATAACTTGTATCATTGGAAAGGAAAGGGACTGCTTTTATAAAATTGTTACTCGTTTGAACTTTCACGGGCACTACGTACAACCCGTTTATATCTACGATGTCCTTGGGCTTGTAATTCTCCTTTCAAATGAATTGATCGATGTTTGTGAATTTATTTGTAATTAAGGTGTACATGTATGCTCTTACTTAAGTAATTTTTGTTTGACTGTCATCTAAAGATACTGTAATCTTAATCAGTTTATTGGTGTCTTTGTTAAGCTTAGACACAGGACTCCCTATGTAGATAGAACAATTCATATATTAGCTTATCGACATCCACTGTTGAACATACGCTTCTTCATAAAGGGACTGTGGTTCTCCTTTAGAAGGAAATATATTGTGACAACATTATAATATAATTAAAAATAGCCCACCTGTAGATTTATGTACAATTGCTTACCTGAACTGGGATCAGGTGGCGGCTCTTCCTCGTTGTAGTCGGGCTCGGGTTCCGGGGCGCTGTCATCGTCTGCGTTCAACGACATGAAGAAACGGAGAGAGACTATATATTATTATTATGTTTGCACATGTATTAACACACATTCATATCATTATCATTTCAACTACAGCTCTGCAGTGAAATCGTAAGAGTATAATACAATAAGGGAAGGCTCTAGGCTATATATCATTACACTCAGTGCCGCATTAACCCAGCGCGGGGCCTGTAGCAAAATCTGTCAAGGGGCCCCTGATTTGCTTTAGGTAAGGTAATTAAAAGTTAGTACCTAAATAAAACAAACTGTTACAAATGAACTTTTCTATATTTAATATGGGCGAATTAGACCTAACACTTTCAATATTGACTTTTTTAAGCATATCATGCTCTATATTCATCAAAGTGTGATAAAAATATTTTTACCCTCCTATTTAAATTGAATTTTTTTTACGGTTAAACTCCCACGGTTGGAGTGCGGGCCCCCCAATTCGCGGGGCCCGTAGCATTTGCTACTCTTGCTACGTGGCTAATCCGGCGCTGATTACACTAAGTTCAATAGGAGCAGAACACCAATGAATAATGTTACAAAATAGGGAGTTTTATTTTTATTTTCAGTTTCCGCTGGGTGCGCTGCGCAAACAGTTAAAGTTTCGTAAAAATCATGTATGACAAAACTATTCCTCTTTTAAAGTTCTAAAAAACAGCATATGATTATCTCTAAGATTTGACTCACTATAACCTTTTTTATGTTAACCAAATTTATTCTAAAACAATGCGAGTTGTGCGGAGTTTTAAGAAACATGATATTAATCTTAATTCAAATAAATACGTCATTCATCACAAGTATTTAATTGTAAACAAAATTGCACTTTACATCTTTTGATTTCAATGAACATCTTAAGAGATATTGCAGTTTTAAAATAACATTACAGCCAAACAATGATCAAGTACTGCGCGCGTATTTATGACTAGCTTCTGTTCGCGACTTCGTCCGCGTGGAATATTTACTTTGAGCTAACGCTAACTTTAACCCGCGACTTCGAACAATTATGTATCTATTCCACGCGGACGAAGTCGCGGGCAGAAGCTAGTGGTACATATGTGATCCATCAGGCATTTTATCATTAGATATAGGTAACAGATTAGTTGCAGTAACCTAGGCATTGGGGTTAAAATTGATCATTTATATGAGCGCGAATCTTTTTATAAATATTGTTCATTATCGTGAATACTGTGTATTTTTGAGGATCATTTTCTTATAGGCTCGCGTATATATATATTTCTATAGGCTCCTAAAGGTGGGTACTGATCGGTGTTACACGAAGTAATGTACCGCTCACAGCGAGCATGTTAAGAACACTTTGCTCATCTCATTCATTAATCACGTGAGGTTTGAAATGTTTGACAAAAATCACGAAATATCACAAGGGTTTAGTAAGATATCACGTGTATTTATTTTTTCGTCAAACGCACCGATCCCGGCTCGGCACGCCAGTCGTCAGTTATTCTGTTGTTTTGGCGCCGAATACATTTGCGCATGTAAACCGTCACCTCGTACGTTTTGCATTAAAGCAATGTTTAAAGTAGGTGGTCTGTATTAAAACCTTTTTGCAAAGTATAAAAAAGGAAAATACCGAGAATATAATGAGTTGTGGGCTAATTCTTTGTAGGTACTAAAAAATCACGTGATGTGTGGGGTTGATAGTCTTAAACCTCACCACGTATCACTAAGGGGGAGGAGGGGTTAAAAATGCTAACAAAAAGATCATGTGATTAATGGACGGCTCCTTACTAGTAAATAATTAGGAAATAACAAAACAATTTAAACATCTAAAGAGTTTAATCTGTTTAAATTAAAACACTATAAACCTCTAACCATCGGCAACACAAGAACTGTTGTGTACGCATCGGTGCCCCATGGACGTAGCATATGCCCTTCAGAACAACTACAATGGCATATAGGTACTCGTCAAATAAGATCATCAAATCCCTGAACATATATACATACGCCGACGCCGTCATACCACCAGACCTTCCTGAGACACAATACCTGTCGCACACCCAGGCAGAGAAAGAAATCCTCAACGAAAAGGGATACGGCACCGGTGAGGGTTCCGAACTGCGTACCATCCACGAAGCACAGGGACTCGGTGCACCAAATGTCATTATCATCCAGACAAGATACAGTGCAAAAACTACATAACAGTATCCAACATGCCGTGGTTGCCATCTCCAGGCATACTAGATCCTGCACCTACTACACAGACACCCGTGAAGATGCCATCTGGAAACTCATGAGGAAGTCTATAGAACAGGACCCAACTACTATACTGGAATACATTAAAAAGATGGCAATAAAACATAGAGACCAAAGGGAGCTCGGATTGACATCACAATAAAGACCAACAATTCATACATGAAGTATAAAAAGACATCATCACAAGTTCACAATAAACTAATAACGCAGAATCTCTTTAAAATACATATAAACCATCATAAATGTATAATATCATAGCCACTTCAAGAAAAATTGAATTATATAACTTCAACTTCAACATAGTGACTAAAATATACAACATAAAAAGGCACGGACTAAAGTCTGTGGGACCAACAATTTATCTAATAAAAAAAAAAAACATCTAAAGAGAACGAGCTAGTATTAAAATAAACATAGTTATTTAGAAAATTTTCCTCCTATTCTGGAGAAGGACTAAGACTAGCAGTGAGACGTATATGGGCTGATGAAAAAAGAATTACATTTCACTATATTTATTTGACTATTATATAGAAACGATGTGTGATAGAGTAACACGTCAAAGGTACTCACAGTCCGGTGCCGGCGGTTCAGGGTTCACCAGAAGACAAGCTACCCACTCAGCATGAGCGATGTCACCATCTCCATCACCGTCGCAGCTACGAGCCCATGCCCGTGCACACCTTTTTGGTTTCACCACCTATTATGTTATTTATTTATATAATGAACATATTTCATTGGCAGCAGGTATACATCAGACTATTTCGGTCATTAAGACTCCAGAGACAGTAATCTTTGCCGTATTCAATAAAAATGCGTTCTACATGTAATAAAAAATAATCAAACCAACGCAACGGGAGTCTTATATGATGTTGGCTGAGGCTTCTTGTTAATTGTATTTTTTTTTGATAATTATAATTTTTATAGATTTTTGTATGAATCTGACACCCGACAATCAGAAGTTATCACTCCAAATTAACTGTTTCTGCGTCTTGGTCCTTAAATTTATGAACAATGTTTTAATTGTCTATCACGAGTTGAATGCAACTTCGTTTGCTACTATAGGCCATATAAATTCGTGAAAATGGAGATATACATAATTATGTGATATACACGCATGTACATACGCATGCACGCACGCACGCACATACACACACCCAGATATATCAGGAAAAAGCTTGTGCCTTAGGTAAAATGAAATAAATATACATAATTATTGTGCATTTAGCGTTATTAAGCAGTCGGGTCAGGATAAGAACGTAGGTATAGAGTATACATGTACATAGAATTGAAACCGCATAGTTATTTGTGGGATATTTTTACTTTAGTTGGTCATCAGAATTGATGTCATTTGCAGTGTAGACAAGGTTGAAATAATAAAAGAAGCAAATACGGGAGATTTATTTTGACTAGGTTGTATATGTACGAGACTTTGTCGGTCGGTCAGTTTTAGAATAAATTAATGATAGCTATTGAGCTGAGACATTTACTGAGACAACAAGTATTATGTAAATTTAGCTTAGAAACATAAAATGAGTCATACAGAAATTTATAGCACCCAAACATAAAACTCGTGTATTCATACATAGAAATCTCTGAAATACTATAATTAATACACTTACATTAACTACACAAGTACTAAATCTAAATAAATAAATCTACATAACAGCTTAGTATGGACATATGACTACATTTATTTTAAATATATTATATTTATTTTGAATATATATTTTAAATTATATAATTTATAGGTGAAGTAAACAAGGATACAAAATTTATTATATAAAGATGGAACTATACCTATACATACATACATATCATCACGCCATATCCCTTGCAGGGTAGGCAGAGAGAACAGAGTGCCAGAGAACTCTATCCTTGCATACTTCACTCGCTTCCTCAACATTTATAATTCTCTTCATACACGCTTGCCGGTTTCGGAGACTCTTGACTCCACCTTCCTTCAGTACGTGACCAATCTGGTCTAGTTAGGTGAGTCTCGGTCTCCCCCGGTACCTACATCCTTCCACTTTCGCATTGTATATCTTCTTAACCAGACGTTCGTTCGGCATTCTTTCCACATGTCCGAACCATCGGAGCATTCCCTTTCGCATCTTTACACCAATACTCTCTTTCATACCTACTCGCTCTCTTGCGTCGTCGTTGCGAATGCGGTCGGTCAGCCTAACTCCACAGATTTAACTATACCTATATATCCTAAATACGGAATACATAATTATTGTCACCTCCGAAGCAAAATATTGGACGCAAGAGCCTACAGGGGCCTCACAGTCGATACGGACCACTATCTCGTTATTGCAAAATTTAGTGGTCTGTTCAGAAAGTGGAGGCACTGGCGAGAGCGTGTCCACTTCGGAGGGCTTGAAAGAATAAAGGTTGAAAGGTTGCAAGAAGAGTGTGTAAGAGAAAAGTATGCAGAGGGTGTCCGAGAACGGCTGACGATGGCAAGCCAGCCGCAATCGGACTGGGCTGGGACTAGGCTGACTAAAAACTTCGAGGGTAACACCAAACTCTTTTGGAGGGAGGTGAAGAAGTCTCGGTGTGGTTGGTCAACCTTCAGAATGATTAAAATAAGGTCTAAAGGTGGAGACATTCTTACACAAACACAAGACGTGTTAAGCCGATGGAGTGAATATTTTGGCGATATGTATGACGATACTCGAGTTGGCGCCAATGTCGCATGTGGTTTAGTAGATCAACATTCAGCACTGGCGTCATCCGATAGCATCAGTATGGATGAAATTGAATGGGCGATAAGAAGTTTGAAAAATGGTAAGGCAGCCGGCATTGATATGGTGTCTGCCGAGATGATCAAGTTTGGTGGCTCCTGTGTCTGGGAGGCGTTCCTGTTGCTCCTCAATTTATGTTGGAGCTCGGGAATAGTTCCCAGGGACTGGAATAGCGCAGTCATCATGCCTTTGTTTAAAAACAAGGGTTCACGTTATGACTGCGCAAATTACAGAGCCATAAGCTTGACCAGTTTGGCAGCAAAAGTGTACGCTAAAATTATTGAAAGGAGAATGAGGATGGTGTCCGATGGTTTACTGTGTGAGACACAAGGAGGTTTCAGGAGTGGAAGTGGATGCATGGATCAAGTGTTCTCTCTGCGCAACATTGTGGAGAAGCATCTGGCTCTAGGTCAGAGGGTTTTCTGCAGTTTTGTGGATCTGTAGAGAGCATTTGACACGGTTGTACGAAAGGAACTTTGGGACATTTTACTGGAGTATGGTATTAACGGTAAACTGCCACTGGCTGTGCAGTGCAGTTACATGGGCTGTAGAGCCTGTGTGCGGCAGGATGATGGAATGTCGCCTTGGTTTGACGTCAATATCGGCGTTAAGCAGGGGTGCGTTCTGTCAGCCAGACTATTTATCATATATCTGGATAAATATCTCCAAAGGTTGAACGATATGAATGTGGGAGTCCAGATGGGCGACTCAGTGGTCACTGCTCTGCTCTATGCAGATGATGCAGTCCTGCTGGCACAGTCAGCGACTGACCTGCAGACCCTAGTCGACACAGTGACAGAAGATTGTAAGAAAAGGGGTCTACGCGTGAATGTGAGCAAAACCAAAATAATGGTCTTTGAAAGAGATGAAGCCAGAACAGATGTAAGAGTAACAATAGGTAATGATGTACTGGAGCAAGTGGATGAATTTGTATATCTTGGATGTGGATTTAGCCGAGATGGAAGGTACACCACTGATATAGAGCGAAGAGTGAATGCGGGAAATAGAGTGAACGGAGCGTTGGGGCAACTTCGCCACGGTAGCCACCACCTCAGCCAGAAGGCATGTGTAGCAATAAATAACGCAGTGCTTGTCCCAACATTACTGTATGGAAGCGAGAGTTGGGTATGCAGAAAAGAGTATGAAAGTAAAATTAATGCGATCGAAATGAGATCGCTACGAAAAATCTGTGGAGTTAGGCTGATCGATCGCATTCGTAACGACGACGTAAGAGAGCGAGTAGGTATGAAAGAGAGTATTGGTGTAAAGATGCGAAAGGGAATGCTCCGATGGTTCGGACATGTGGAAAGAATGCCGAACGTCTGGTTAAGAAGATATACAATGCGAAAGTGAAAGGATGTAGGTACTGGGGGAGACCGAGACTTACCTACCTAGACCAGATCGGTCATGTACTGAAGGAAGGTGGAGTCAAGAGTCTCTGAAACCGGCGAGCGTGTATGAAGAGAATTATGAATGTTGAGAAAGCGAGTGAAGTATGCAAGTATAGAGTTCTCTGGCACTCTGTTCTCTCTGCCTACCCTGCAAGGGACAGTGCGTGATGGTATGTATGTACAGAATACCTACTTATGTATTGTTTCGGTACTTTATATTATCTAATAATAGTATGGAAATTCGGTCCTAGTTTTGAAAAAAAAAGTAAATCACTAATCGATCAGATCAAGAAAATAATGTAGACTTGCCCCTATAATAATGTGTTCCTAAACGTAGACTTAGGGACATAAGCATATAAGCGTTATCAGAGAATGAAATCTCACAAATGCTACATGTCTAACTAACTTGTTACATTAGTCTATTTTACTGGGAGAGACTTTCAATAGTAGAACAATAATGTACAAAATATCTTTACGCATGTAATAGTAGTCGGACTTAAAATTTGGGAAGATGTGGTATTGGTAAATCTCAGACAGATTTGCCTGATTCTTAAACTGAAAGTAACATTACCGAGCAATAGAACACGAGTATGTTAAGAATTTGCTTATCAGTTTTCATTACTAGCTATCAGACGTCATGTCTGTCATCAGTACCTGTTTATCCATGTCATGATTCACGCAGTCCATCTATATTTTCTTTGTTTATCCCTCACCCCTAAAAGACAACATTCATACTTAATTCTTGCATTCTCCGTCACTGTCGCAACTTTTAAATTTTCTCTTACTCGTTGAGAATTTTATAGCAAAATCCCAAGACACCTTGACTTTTGAAACAAAACGCATGATAAGGTAAAATACAATCCTTTTACCTTTAAATATTAATAATTAATTTACGTGTGGTGACAAAACAAGAATACAATCCACTACTTTCCTATTTTGTCCGTGAGTGGTAACTAGAACTAGACTGTAAAATGCGACTATATTATGCAGACTAGCTTTTACCCGCGACTTCGTCCACGCAGAAGTCATCTCTGACAGAGTTAAATAGAAAAAGCAATGCAAGGTGTTGAAGGTTTGTCGCTAGGACGATAATCAACAGCGTAAGAAACTGGGATGCGGTCGGCGCCTTCTGCGAGTTAGTTGTCTAACGGAATTAGGCAAATGGGTGGGTCCGAGAGAAAATACTCTAGGTTGACACGCTCTACCGTCGGTGCTTTGGGCGGCGCAAGCGTAAGTACCTGTATTGAGGTTCACTGCATGAGGGCTTCGACTCGAGATGATACCCGGTTGCGGTGGCCCGCCCGCACAACGTAGATGTACGTGTACGGCGCGCGTGTGTCTATATACCACAGCCAGTCATTAAAGAAAAAGGTGGTTCAAAGTTCTATTCATTCTACAAATTATATTGCCATTAATATATTATTTACGGTATGACCATGGGATAAAAATATAATTATCGCCACCCTTTAAACAGTCAAACTGTTTTGTTTCACCAGCAGAGCTGCGACCTCGTTAGGTATGATTTATTATTTGAGTTGTAAAGTGAACATTTTTGAAGCTAAACTTAACCTGTTTCTTACACCATTAGGCAAGAACCCATTGCCGTCTACTATGTGTATTGTGTGAGCTCTCACGCCGGCACTGGTGCGGGTTTGATGGAGAGGAAGAGAGAAACAGGTGTTTATTTATTTTTACCGAAGAATATTTGTACGTAATTTGAAAAGAATCGATAAAGGAATTTTCTCCCCATACACACTTTGCCGCTTTGTTACACCCCCTTAGGGGCGGAATTCATAAAATCCTTTCATATTGAATCTCTATGTCATAAATAAAAACGTGCTTCAAAATTGAATGTTTCTAGCTTTATTAGTTTCGGCTTGGCGGTAAAGAGTCGATCAACCCGTTTCACAGGCCTAATTTACACAACCAGAGGTTGAAAATTGACAAATGCCGGATATTACCATAGAATATTTGATTCGACTCGTAATTTGGAAAGAATCAATAAAGATTTTTTCTCCCCATACAAACTTTGCCACTCTGATCCAGCCCCTTAGGGGTATAATTTCGTAAAATCCTTTCTTAGTAAATCTTTACGTCATATAAAGAAACCACTGTCAACATTTCAAGTTGCCAGCTTCAATAATATCGGCTTGGTGCTAATGATTTAATGAGTCGTCCAACCCGCTTTGCTGGGGGAAAATCAATAAATGAAACACGTGTTTATTTATTTTTACTGAAGAATATTTGTACGTAATTTGAAAAGAATCGATAAAGATTTTTTTCTCCGAACATTTTTTAAATTGCCATAACTTTTTTATTTATAAACTAATTAACATGAAATTAAGCCTAAATGTTAAGTGAAGCTTACCACAATATATTAGCGAAAACCGCGTCTAAATCGGATAAGCCGTTTCTGAGATTAGCGTGCACAAACACACAGACAAACAGATAAACAGACAAAAAAATTAAAAATCATTGTTTTGATTTCTATTAGTGTTGATAAAGGTCCCAGTAAGATTTTTTCTCATATATCTTATCAGCGATCCGTTACATTTTTATTATATGTATAGATAACACGCAAGAGGCAGCAATCTCGAAATAAAACCACCAATCCGTCTGACTACCGTGTACAGTGGGTCAATTCTCTCCTAATAGGCAGGAGGTTCGTACCCAACACTGGGACTTACACGAATTGATGATCATCATGATGATTAATAGGTACACATTTAAATAACACATTCAGATAAATAATAAATGGACATATAGCGTAGTGGTGTATGTCTCATGTGCCGAACGCCATAAATTCGATTCCGAAGCAGGTCTTTGTGAGAAAAATTGGTTTTATGAATCTCAGTGTAATTTGTGTCCATTAATTCAACATCACTTCTATACATGAGCTTATTCAAAACGTTCCCTGCATTTTTTGTGTTTCTTGTGTCATTAAAGAAATTAAATAAAATTAAACGGTATTAATGAGTTCTAGCGTAACGAGTACCTTTTTAATGAGCCTCCTGAGTCCACGGTACTCAGACTTTTGCAAAGCTTCACTTCTGTCGCGGTCTAGTTCTCGAAACTTCCAGTCAGCTACAGTGCGTGGTTCTACCGTACCAGCTGTCTCAGAGCGAGCTCTGTCATACTCGCCTGTGAATATCTTGATCAGGTTACTATTAAACTGGGCGCGAT
The DNA here is from genome assembly GCA_905163515.2 of Lymantria monacha. Taxonomy (NCBI): domain Eukaryota; kingdom Metazoa; phylum Arthropoda; class Insecta; order Lepidoptera; family Erebidae; genus Lymantria; species Lymantria monacha. The sequence goes on from LR991081.1 coordinate 38,415,273, forward strand.
CTGCTCGTGTGCATGCTGTAAGCAAATAGATAATATTATTGACTGCAGAAATTTGAGGCACAGTAATTTTTTTTTTTTTATAAAAGCATTTCTTTTTATCGTAAACAAATAAATATATAATTCTTGTGCTTGAAGCTCCTTTCTAGTGTGATGATTATACATCTACTATACCATACTGGCCAGGCAGACACGAATTGGCCACCGAAGACAATGATCGGGTCCGGTAGCCCGCTCGCACGGCGAAGAGAGGAGTTTGCATGGTGGGTATATGAGGTCACGCGCCGCCTCTTCCGTCACCCCGGACCGATTTGGCGGGGCGAGACGCATCCATAGCCAACCAGCAATAAAAAAAATTATTAAAAAAATCAAAAAACCCGACTGCGTAAAAAGTCACCAAAACTACGTACATAATAAAAATCTGAAAAGAAAAAAACAAGCACTTAGATGTCCGGTGGTCTAGAATTGCATAATATATTATTGAATAAATACTATTACAGAAAATGAAATATATTTTAATAATAGAACATGACAACTGAACAGTGGGGATCCATTGAAAAATTAGATTTGCTGTCGAATAAAGGATCCCGACTGTTCAGTTGACATGTTCTATTATTAAAATATATTTCATTTTCTGTAATAGTATTTATTCAATAATATATTATGCAATTCTAGACCACCGGACATCTAAGTGCTTGTTTTTTTCTTTTCAGTTTTTTATTATGTACGTAGTTTTGGTGACTTTTTACGCAGTCGGGTTTTTTGATTTTTTTAATATTTTTTTTTATTTTATACTTGTTAGTTATAAATACCCAGGTAGCTATAGTTATCTTATTTATTAATAATTAGGTAAGTACCTAACTATATATAGTTTTTCGACTGAAGTTGAGTACTAAATCGTTAGAAATTGGGGATGGACGGCGATGGAGATGGTCAGACATTAGATACTTTAGGTAGGACTACCTATGGTATATTGGACAATATACCTACTAGATACTTCAGTATATGTCCATCCACATCCAGTTATATGAATTTTTCGTCTTTTCATCGTAAATTTCTACTGTCTAAAAAACCTATATGTGAGAAAGGTTGTTACGAAACTTTAAATCGATATAGATCCTAAACGGCCAGTTAAATCGAAAAATGTTGAGAGAAAACTAAAAATGATTTTTAAATACCTATTTAACGATACCCCACTCGACATAGTTTGTCGGCTTTAATTTTTTTATTTTCACAATATGGCGTCCAGTAGTCGCCATATTGAATTTTCAATAACGTCATATCTTTAGTGACACTCGCCGGATTAAGAGGAATCGATTGACGTGCGAATCATAAAAATCGGCCCAGGCGTTTGGTATATATAGTGCTTCAAAGGAACATACAAACATACATACATACATACATAGACTGTTAAACACAATACCACTCCTTTACAGTCGGGTAAAAAAAAAAATAAGGCACACACGGATCACTATACGTTTTATTTCTAGTTTCCCTTCTCTTGCAGTGATGCTGTGCATCTTCATCATCATCTCAGCACATATATGTCACACTGTTGGGCTCACCACTTGCAGTTGACCTGGACCATGGGTGCCAGTTATAAATATGGTTAACAAAGGAAAACTTAAAAAACAAAATCGTTCAACAGTTTCATACTTAAATGTACGTTTTTGACCTCGTTACAATTTTATTATATGTATTGATTACTTTATAATTACAAGGACTAGAGATGTCTAAGATCAGACCATAAGGATCTGTAGCCCCGTTCGCTTAAATTACGTATTTATTGACGAGGAATTCCTTCAATTTTTAGCGTTGAATAAACAGACAGTTAAATTTTTCAGAGTACTCGTATATAGCCTATTAATGCTATAGCAACAAATAATTATCATTATCTCAGCTCCTATACGTCCCACCGTTGGGCTCGAGCCTCCTCCAAAATAGAAGGAACATTAACTCTGGGTTATTATAGGGTTTCTTACTGCTTCTTGTATTGATGTTATATGCATATCATTTCCCTTAGTGGTATTTTACGACTACACTCACGGTCAAGAATTGTAGTGGTGAATTTTTTTCCCCGAGTGGCGACGAGATAAGAATACAATTATCGCCAACTCTTACTTGCTCGTAGAAACCTTAAAAATCGCCTAAATGACTCAACAGGAGAGTGGGCAGTAGCTCTCCTGGGAAAAGTATATCTCTGCGATCATGAACCCGCCTACCATGTGTGCATCGTTTATGGAGGAGACCTACGTCCAGCAGTAGACGGCGACTGGCTGAAAGATGGATCGTATTCTTATTACGTCACCACATGGGCAATAATAATACAAACAATATCAAAAAATATGAAATGCAAAGGTTCGTTATATAAAAAGGGTTAATGTGTATCTAATGAACTGCTTTATTTTATTTATAAGTTTGTTATTTTGGCAGATTGTATGCATCATTCTACTAATTCGGTGTAAAGCTTAAGAGTTCTGTGGCGTACTACGGTACTGTTTTTATTTTAATTAAAAATTATATTTATACTAGCGGACCCGGCACACTTCGTTCCGCCTAAGAGTTAATTAATGAGATAAGCAGATTTCGATTAATTTAAAATTATTAAGTAATTTTTAGCTGTGTGGTAGCGGCTACAAATACTACCAACTCTTACCTTGGTCGTGGATGTCGTATAAGACGACTAAGAGCCTTATAATAACCTCGGCCAACTTCATCTGATGCCCTTTGGTCAACAATTACATTCCCAAGGAGGGAAGACGTCTGGTAGGCGGCCGGTCATAAAACTATTGCCAATAACTTTTACAATATGTACTATGAAAGAAGAGTACATATTGTATCGACCCCAAGTAATTGGGATAAGACTAGGAGAATGATGAATAAATATGAATAATATATAAATTCAAATAAAATGCGTTGAAAATAAACTAATTGTTGATCTCTGAGATTTGCTCGACGATTTCGCATTGTCAACAGCACGGCCTGCCTCGCTTTAGTCTTGTGATTAAGAAGCACGGAGTTGGGCCATATTAACGAGGCAGTCTTCCCGTGCAATAAATTGTTCTTCCGCCGTGGTTACGTTCGTTATGTTTCGAATTCTAACGGCGTTATGGTTTTGTTGGGAACGATTTGATTCTATTGGTCGCGGCATTGTTGATGAGTATATAGACATAATATGTTTTATTATAACAATATTCGTAAAAATTCGAAACACTCGCACAAAACGAACTCTGACCGGTCAAATTTTGCACGCCTCATAAGCGAAGCGTTAGAGTCTTGCTCTACTCTCGATATATGAAAATCAAGCACTTTGCAAACCTAAAAATGATTGTATTTTCTCACATTGCACTTATAGGATAATATTATGATACATATGTCAAGAAAAAAACATTCGTTAAAACGTATTTGATATTTTTAAAGAGCAATTATTTTGTTTAAAGTAAGAAAATAGTTGATTAAAAAAATATTCGAAGACGTCGGATAAAATATTCCAGATCTGGCAAGAATACGACCATAAAAATTAATGTATCGAAATATTTCTTTTTTTAAAAGCTTCATAATCGCAACGCGCGGTTTCCTTAAAATGGCTTGCTTATTCTTTGTCGTTTAATTGCAATTAACAAAAAAACTAAACTGCTTAGTCATTAGTGTATGTGTGTAAAAATAGGGTAAGTTTACATTTTTTTTGTTCGTCCATTCGGACAGGCAAAGGAAATAGATCCCATACAGCCCCATACAGTATTGTAAATGAACAGCTATGTTTAGTACTGCGTCGAGAATGGCACGAAATTATTTTTCTTTTTCATTTATGGCATTGACTAATATAGTAAATGATAAATAAAATAATGAAAAATTGTCACGTGTCTTTTAACTTTAGTATCCTAAAAATATTGCATTTTTTTTGTTTCTCTAACTTTATGAAGTGAAACTTTTTTATCGACGTATAGGAGAAATTTTATATTGTAACGTTTTTTTGTTACGCGCCATATTTATTTTGAAGTGTCAAGCGCATGGGAGGGTTATCCGTGTGGTGACGGAGTAAGAATACAATTCGCCACCCCCTATCTTAACCGTGGGTGATCGTAAGAGACGACTAAGGTAAGGGATATAAAACGCATATAACATCTTTGTAAGAGAAGGAAAACTTGAAACAAAACCCTATACCAAAATTGTCTGAAAGCGTGGTATAGTAGGTTAATTTCTTTCCCATTATAGTGGAGGCGCGAGCCCAATAGTGGGACATATATGGGCTGAGATCATAAGCGCACGAAGGTAGAGAGAAGAGAGAGAGAGAGGGGAGGGGAAGAGGGAAGGAGAGAGGCAGAAAGAGAGAGAGAGAGGAGAAAGAGAGAGGGAGAGAGGATTTTTAATAGTGGCAGGACCATGCTGTTGACAGTTCTCTGTCTACAGCCGCGGGCCGGTCAGTCGAAGATCGACGTCTGAGTAATGGCAACGTGGTATTGCGCTTCGTTCGGTAAGCTAGAGAGCCGGTAGCCCAAGTGGCTAGATTTGGGGATTGTAATGGTAGGCAGCGGCCTAGTTATACTCTTGGTATAGGAAAGGTCCATGGGCAGCTGTGACACTTACCATCAGGTGTGCTGCTTGCTCGTTTGCCACCATAAGCAATAAAAAAAAGGCAGAGAGGGGGAGAAAAGGGTGAGAGAGAGGGAGAGAGAAAGGAAGAGACAGGGGGAAAAAGAGAGAGAGAGGGTGAGAGAGTAGTAAGCCAAAGTGTCACTTCTGATATGTGTACTTACTGTATACGCACACATATTTTTTTGTTTTTTTTTTAAAGTGCAATTTTATTTAATATTAGTACCAGATCTTGCTCAATGAAGGCGCTTTATTTATCGTGCATATTATAGCACTGACAAATAGTAAATGATAAATAATATAAAAATTATGGGGCGTGCACTTTTGGATTTTCCAAATTATAATTTTAACTTTTCGCGGTATTTTCCAAACAAACCATTAGACCACGTAATGACGTGAGCTGTCAGTTGCCATTGGTTACATCATCAACAAATGAACGTATAGAATTGATGTTTTTTTTTTATTATTATTTTTTGTTTTTTAATATCATATTTTAATATCCTATATCCTATTCCCGACAACAACAAACTCAAAACCATAAAATCATAAAAATTGGTGCAACCGTTCCTGAGTTATAAGTGTTGTAACTAACACAACTTTCTTTTATATGTATATAGAAGATACATATCATGATTTTTAATAAAAATAAAAATTTATTAATTAACTTCATAATGAAGTAACTTCATAAAGCTAAAACTTTTAAACGTTAATTAACTTCATAAAGCTCATAATAATAAAATAAAAAAACTTAACCAATAATTCATCGCTTGAAAATACCTAAATCATACATTTAAATACGGCCACGATCTGGAAACGCCCGAAAATGTTCGTATTTCGTATTCTATATGGCGAGGGTCGACCATGGCGTTATTTATATATGAATATATATTATATATTCATAGTTATGAACGACCACCGTTGTCGAATGCCGACTGGGTACGAACGGATATAGAAGCATGTGGGTACAACCTGTACCAACTTCATACCGATTAGTGCGGCGCTTAGGGGGTATTACTCGTGCGATACTAAAAGATGAGCTGTAATTCTATTTCTCCGGTTGAACGCCTAATTTCATTGTCACACTCGAAGATCGAAATAAATCATGTACTATGACCGTGAAGTGGAACTGTTTACAATTGTAAATCAGATCTTATGTACCATTCTAAAGGTCTGGGCTTAGATCTCAACGGGTCGAGACTATGCGAAAGTAATCTCGAATACAACCCGACAAAGTTATATGTTAAAACTAGCTTTTGCCCGCGACTTCGTCCACGCAGAAGTCATCTCTGACAGAGTTAAATAGAAAAAGCAATGCAAGGTGTTGAAGGTTTGTCGCTAGGATGATAATCAACAGCGTCAGAATCTGGGATGCGTTGAGGTGTTGATTCTGCGAGTTAGTTGTCTAACGGAATTAGGCAATAGGGTGGGTCCGAGAGAAAATATTCTACGTTGACACGCTCTACCGTCGGTGCTTTGGGCGGCGCAAGCGTGAGTATCTGTATTTAGGTTCTCTGCATGAGGGCTTCGAATCGAGATGATAACCGGGTGCGGTGGCCCGCCCGCACAACGTAGATGTACGTGTACGGCGCGCGTGTGTCTATATACCATAGCCGGTCACTAAAGAAAAAGGTGGTTCAAAGTTCTATTTATTCTACAAATTATATTGCCATTAATATACTATTTACGGTATGACCATGGGATAAAAATATAATTATCGCCACCCTTTATTCGACTGTTATGTTTCACCAGCAGAGCTGCGATCTCGTTAGATATGATTTATTATTTATTTTTTTAGTGAACATTTTTGAAGCTAAATTTAACCTGTATCTTAAACTATTAGGCAAGAACCTATTGTCGTCTACTATGTGTATCGTGTGAGCTCTCACGCCAGAACTGGTCGCCACAACGGCACTGGTGCGGGGTTGATGGAGAGGGAGAGAGAAACACGTGTTTATTTATTTTTACCGAAGAATATTTGTACGTAATTTGAAAAGAATCGATAAAGAAATTGTCTCCCCATACACACTTTGCCGCTTTGTTACACCCCCTTAGAGGCGGAATTCATAAAATCCTTTCATATTGAATCTCTATGTCATAAATAAAAACGTGCTTCAAATTTTCATGTTTCTAGCTTTAATAGTTTCGGCTTGGCGGTAATGAGTCGTTCAACCCGCTTCACAGGCCTAATTTACACAACCAGAGGGTGAAAATTGACATATACCGGATATTACCCTAGAATATTTGATTCGACTCGTAATTTGAAAAGAATCTATAAAGATTTTTTCTCTTCACACAAACTTTGCTACTCTGCTCCACCCCCTTAGGGGTATAATTTCGTAAAATCCTTTCTTAGTGAATCTCTACGTCATATAAAGAAACCACTGTCAACATTTCAAGTTGCCAGCTTCAATAATATCGGCTTGGCGCTAATGATTTAATGAGTCGTCCAACCCGCTTTGCAGGCCTAATTTACACCCCCAGAGGGTGAAAATTAACAAGTGCTGAAACGCGTGTTTATTTATTTTTACTGAAGAATATTTGTACGTAATTTGAAAAAAATCGATAAAGATTTTTTTCGCCGAACATTTTTTAAATTGACATAACTTTTTTTTTTATACACCAATTGACATAAAATAAAGCCTAAATGTTAAGTGAAGCTTATGCCACAATATATTAGTGAAAACCGCGTCTAAATCGCATAAGCCGTTTCTGAGATTAGCGTGCACAAACACACAGACAAACAGATAAACAGACAAAAATTTTAAAACTTATTGTTTTGGGTTCTATTAGTGTTGATAAAGGTCCCAGTAATATTTTTTTTTCATATATCTTCCATGTACAGACAGCGACCCCGTTACATTTTTATTATATGTATAGATTATAATTTTGTTTAGAATAAAAATGGTAACCCCACACCATACATTTCTGCTTTTCAAAATCACCCTCATCCATCATCATACGTTCCCACTCCCACCACCCGTCACCGCTCATGACGATGAGTGGTGGTGACCCGTTCCGGCTAATGGGGATGGGGAATGCGGGTCCGTTCCATTTATACCATTCATCAACACTCATAAGATTGGGGGTGGGACCCATTCTACTCCTGGCAAAAAGAGAGGCGGAGATTCATTCCCATTCATAACATCTGTCACCACTCATGAAGACGAGGGATGGAGACCTGTTTCGATCCATAGGGATGAGAATTGGAGATCCCCTACCATTCATACATGATATATTTCGATCTTTGAGTTTTACTATAGAAATAGAAGTACGAACGTAGTAGTAGTAAAGTTCTTGACTTTAGAGATACTCTTGAAAATAACGAGAATTGGCTTCCAGGGAGTAAAAACTCGTCATTCGAATTTTATCTAGATTTTGTATTGCAAACTTTTCTTCAGCGGGATTGGTGCGTTCTCGATAGGTCTTCGAGAACAGACCAATTCTGCTTGTGCAAAGTTCGAATTCGAATTTTATTTTGATTTCGTTATTTGGTCGTATGACGAGAATTGTCCCCAGGTCTCTGTCGTACTTCTAGCCGAGTGAGGCCACCGCGTGAGGATGACGCCTCGACGGCGAAAGCTGTCGGGGCGTCGACTCGAGAGGAACACGCGAGGGTAAACCGCCGGGCGGGCCACCGAAGACAAAGATCGGGTACCGGTGGCCCGCTCGCACGGCGAAGAGAGGTGTTTGCATGGTGGGTCTATGGGTTTGCGCGCCGCCTCAAAGGTCAAAAAGAAAGGTCTCTGTCGTACTTACCAATTGTGCCGTACTACCACAACTTCACACTGGGTTTTTATACCTATTCCATTATATGGACTTTATTTATTTATTTTTATTACACTGGCTCATCAATAAATAGAATTGTACCGAGATAAATTAAACGAATGTGTAAGAAAAAAAAAAGGAAGGTCATGGATTATTTCGATGCTTTTCAATTAAAGTATCTAAATAAGAACATGACTTTTAATTTAGATCACTAAAATTTAGATTAGCAAAGCCTTAAAATAGCTAGAATCTTAACTATCAAAATTTATAATAAAACAGTTGAGACAAAAATCAGATGTCATCAAGTGGAAGATATTTGAAGAAAAATATATGGTCATAATATATGGGTGTGGTGATAAAATTATTGACATAACAAATTTCGATGAATTTTGGCATTTTCGTCTGGCTGTCGATTTGTCCATTTATTTATGAATTATACAAAAACTAGCAAGTCATATTCCCTCTGTGAGGGCATCGACTCGTGAGGATACCCGTGAGGGTAGAAGGCCAGGTGGGCCACCAAATACAAATGCCGGGTTCGGGTGGCCCACTTACACGGCGTAAAAAAATGTACATGTAAGGCGGGACTATAGGGTCGCGCGCTGCTTCTTCTGTTGCCCCGAACGGATTTAGCGGGGTATGACCACACCATAATTCGCTGCCAAAAATAAAGTCGAATTTCCTGAAATTTGGCATGATAACGGTTTAAGCTGTATAGTAATTTTAATCATGAAATACATATATCAAAGGTAATAATTTAAATGAAAAATTCAACGCAGACGAAGTCACTGGCAGAGCTTGTATATTGTGTAATAATATAATATATATTATTAATTTTAGATCTTAGATTACATATTATAATAGTAGTACAAGTTATTGATTCCGTTGAAGGAATCTCTAAATCTATGGTTTTATATTTTTGTTTATGGTGACAAACGAGCAAGCAGCACACCTGATGGTAAGTGTCACTGTCGCCCATGGACCTTTGCAATACCAAGGATATAGCTTAGGCCGCTGCCTACCAATAAAATCCCCAAACCCACCCAGCTGGGCTTCCGACTCTCTCGCTCACCGAACGAAGCGCAATAGCACATTGCCATTACTCAGACGTCGATCTTCTGCGAGAGTGTGGTACTACCCCGGACGGACCTGTGTAGACAGAAAACTATCAACAGCATGGTCCTACCACTATATTGGTAAAGGAATCTATGATTATCACAACTATAAACATTATTTATCTTTCCACTACCATAATAAAACCAAATACTTTTATGACAGGCCATGGTTTGGACACATGCCGTCTGTTCCGTCCGTGGCGACGGTAGGGCGGCGCACAGTGGGAAAATCGCGTATGTTTCGTCTCAAAACTCCGTATCTCAGTTGTTTCAAAACTAATTGAGCTGTAATTTTGCACGCATATACTTGAATGTTAAAAGTTTAAATGCAATAACTTTGATTTTAAAAATTCTGTTTATAAATTAATTAAAAAAAATGAAATAAAAAAGGCATGCATTACATAAGAAAAAATACAAAATATGCTTGTTTAATTTAGATAAAATGGTAGAACATAGTACCACTAGAAAAAAAAAATTATAAACACAATTCAGCAAGCTCCTACAGATTTTCATTGACAGCAAGAAGGGCCTTAACTTCATCTAATAGTTCTTTCGATATTGTTCCTGAGGTATTTCTCAAACTTGATATATATGGATCAGAAGTGTACAATAAGGTATGGAACACGTCTTCATTGGTAGCCGCTCTTGAACACTTTCTAGAATGATGCAGTCTAAACTTTTTGTAATCCTTATTTCGGGCTTCTTGCGCGTCTTCGGACAATTGATCGATAGGTAAAATAGCATAGTACTCAATGATTTTTTCTCCGTGAATAAGTATTTTATGCATGGAAGAAGGCATATAATACCATTATAATTATTTACGTATAGTTGGGCTGTACTATATGCGTATTCACCGAACTTTTTGAATCAATAGCCATTCCAGATGACATAGTTTGTAGTATTATGTACATTCGTTTTATAAGTTCTACGTCTTCACCTGTAATGTTTGCAGAGCACGAGTAATTCTGAAAAAATGTCCGAGCGGTGTTTCCGTCATTACTATTTCTACTGCCTTGACGAGGTTTATCGACAAGCAGTCCCATTTCTTCCCTAAACTGCTTTTGCACCAGTTTTTTCTTTTAGTCTTTGATTTTTTTATTTTCAGGTATAGTAGCTGACCACTTTTCAAAAGACAAGTTATAGGAAATGTGTAAGATCATCTCCATACTCCTAATCCAAGCATGTAGTGTTGACAGTCCGTATTGAAATGAACTTTCGTTCACATCTCGTGTTCTAACTGCTTCTAAGTTATTCATTTGCCGAGGAGTAGCTCCACAAACTGTACAAGAAGGGCTCGAACGAGTTTCAGTTAAAACTTGTGCCACTTTACCATCAATCAGGGTTAAAAATAGGCCATGAGTAATTTCGATTACCTCACCATTCTTATTTATCAGGGAAGGAGACAGTTTTTTTTTTATCGTTGATATAAGCCACAACAGACGTGGTTTTTTCAGGAGTTTCTTTGGCAAACTCTAACAATATAGGTCTGCAATATCTAACAGATGAGCAGGTTTCATTCTTTCAAACAACACTATTAGTTGTCTCATCTATGAGTCTAATGGGTACAAGTGAAGCAATAAAAAGGTTTGTATCTGATAAAAAATCGCTTTCTTCGGGCAAAATTTGCTTGTATTCACTCTGCCCTGATAATCCATCACAACCTCATTTACAGAATAGTTTCAACTTTCTTAAACCGTTTTTATAAACTGAACCAATTTGTAATATACGTGCCACAGTATGATCCAATAAGTCTTGGAGATTCACTTTTGCACTTATGTTAGTAATGGTTATGCACGAATCTGATGGGTAACACATCTTCTTCGCTTCGAGTAAAGTTGGATAAGAAGGAAACACTGAGCAGTTTTTGTCCTTCAAATAAAGTCGAAGTTTTCCATACTGTTCTTTGTTAAGGTCTAAGTCAATAAATGGCCGTAGTGCTTCTTCCTTTGTAAAAGGTGTAACGTCTTCAGGGTTCTCAGTTATGTATTTAAGAAATTTGTTCTTATCATTTCTTGATGAAGTTCGTATAATATTAACGATTGTGGCCTTCTCCGTCTCACCCATAGACCGTAACTCTTGAGCATATGCATTGAGCACACAGTTCAGTCCGTACTCTTGTATCAATTCCATGTTTTTTCGTTTCTTTGCTTTTTCTGAAGATGCTTCGTATGGTTTCGAAGGTCTGCCACCACCGCCACTTCCAGGCGTATTAGGGTCAGTAACTGTGACTCGACACTAGTGGAACACGAAATTGGCCATCTAACCAGTTGGCGTTCTTACTTTCAAAGCGTTCTTTTGTTCGAGATGCATTTCTCCAGCGTTCGTTACATTTAGATACCAAGTTTCTTTGAATGTAGGAGACCACAGTAGCCATATCCTCTGGTGACAAATTTAAATTTTATTGTATCTACTCTCCAATAAATTGCACAACTCTCGTTTGCTACAAAAAAATTCACCCATTTTGCAAATCAGTCAACTTCTGCCAATATTTGAAAATAAATGCTTCTGCTTTTTAGGGCAACTGAATGTCTAATCAACAACTCAGAATGTTTCAAGGTTCGCCTTCCTTTTATAGGCCAATGAAATAGTGATATGTGCAAAAAGCTAGGAAACTAATAATTTGCACTCTTCCCATAACCTGTTTTCAATTTGACCTTAATAGATAATAAGTGACCATATTTTATCAAGTAAAGTAGTCAAAACTGTATCAAAACCACAAAAACACTGCACTGTAATCAATTCGACCTTAATAGATACAAAATAATTTTATGAAAAATAAAACAAAATTGATAATTTTTTTTATTACGCGATATGTTTTGGCCCCGCGTGTAAAAAGTGGCAAGTAAGGTCAATTTTTTTTTGCCTTGCATTTACTAATGAATAAATATCTTAAAACAATAAATATCTCGACAGCGGCAAGCAGCGGGGAAGGGTAAAAGTCTCGTTAAAAAAAAATGAACACTAAAAATATACCATCTTAAACTATATTGGTTAATTGTATTTTATTAAACCAATATTTATAATATTAATTATGAAACGTTATGAGGAGATCATAAGCATTCCAAAAATGTATAATACTTGTATATTTATATGAAAAACTTCTGAGTAATGTGGCGTTGAATTGTAGTAACGTATTGCGTCAAAATTACGTTATTAAACATGATTTTTATTACGTTATTAAACATGAGCTTTGATGCCTATTTGTATACATTATGATTAACTAAAAAAAACTAAAAAATTGCGAAAAGAAAGCTTATTTATTAGACTATATTAATTTATTAATTTTATTCTATTACAACGACTTTCACATGAAATGGTTTTGAGACGGCTTTGTATGGGGCTTGACCATAGTGCGGCGCGTGAACCCATAACCCACTGTATTCCCTCCCTATATTAGATTTGCTACTTGGTTTTAGAATAATGAAAATTCACATTAGCTTCGTTTTCAAACCAAACATAGCTGAGGATGAAATAAGTCTTTAGGCGGCATGATTTACTGGATGAATGATTAAGTAACGATCGAGATGTTTTATCAGCAGAGCTAGCAGTTAAGTAAAATTATCACCGATATGATTCAGAAAACGAAATGACTAATATTTGTCGCGCTACCCTGTAAGCCATTTTTTTTTGTGGCGGGCTATAGTTTAGTCAGGCCCTGCCAATCCGTCCGGGGCGACGGAAGGAACGGCGCGCGACCCCATACATCCGCTCTACAACGTACCTATCGACGCCGTGCGAGTTGGCCACCGGAACCCGGTCTTTGTCTTCGGTGGCCCACCCAGCGGTTTACCCTTACGGGTATCCTCTCGACATTGTAAGCCTTGAAGGATAGTCAACTTCAGGTATTAGCTTTTCTTCTTTTTTTGACAGACTATGGTCTGGTTATACCTGACACAGATAGACAGACTATGGTCTGGTTAATTCTCTGCGATGACTTACCATCATAATACCAATGATACCCCTCTCCGCTTATTGAACTCACCAGAATCAAATCCTTGACTTCGGCGGCCTTTTTGGTATGTTCTTTCAGAAATCTACACTCTCAATGTTCTAGGAACAAATTGCCGCAGTGGCCCTCAGGCAGTCCGGTTTATCTGCGGATGGCAGACTAATGTCCGGACCGACCACCCGATTTTAAATTACCCATGCATTATGTTAGCACACAAATGATTTTGCCGAATAACTCGTCAATACATAACATAAAAAAGGCCGACGGAGTGTGATTAAGGAAGAAAACCTTATAAAAAAATATATGTTGGAATAGTTCAAATAACGCTGCTTTTTAAAACATTTTTATTTTATTTTTATATAAGGTTTAATAAGGTTATTGAAGTTAAAAACAAGATGCCTACGGTGCTCCAGTGATCCGTTCAAGAAGCAGAATGCAATTGCATGGCGTGTTATAGTCTCGCCGCAGATGGCTTTGACAGCTTTACGCGGACTATGGGTGAGCGCTGAGGGCTCTCAACCCGAAAAGTCTCATCCTATTTTACTAATTATCTTAATCTATCAGCACGTTCTTTACTAATCGTGCTAATTAGTTTGCTGATAAATAAAGGCCTACAGCTATTGTGCAAATTGGCATACTATACGAGAAAATTAAGCTCGTTATGTATTAAAGTACCTACGACAACATGAACAAACAAAAGAATGGTGACGTATTATATTCTTAGCCCATTTAAAACATTTGCTTGCGGCTATCGTGTCTTGTTTTGAATTTGACCTTGCTAATTTTTGCCCTCTTTAAGGTGACTAATCAATAGCACCGATTCTTAAATTGCACAGCAGGGGTTGATTATTTCCTGTACGAATCGGCATTCTGCTGTAAGCTTTTAGGTTTTTTTTCTTGTGTATTTACATATCCTTATAGTTACGATGTACATATTCTTATAGGTATTTTTTTTTTCAATTTATTACAGTATATTATAAGCGGGACTAAAATTATTCAGACTAATAAATCGAAATTGCAATGAAAACAAAGAGTTCTATTGATATTAGTGTATATAGTAGTAATTATTGTGACGAATATCAAAACACTTTATTTATTTATATAGCTGTGCATGGTTCTTTGAAAATAAATTACATTTTCGCGAAATACAGTATTCTAAGATAGCACTAAGAATAGAATTACGACTAATTGACTATATTCATATTATTTTTGTCTTTGTGCAAATATCTATCTAAAATGGTTTTAGAATTTCAGTTACTTACTTTTGGTGAAATGTTTTCACCGATTTTGAGAAAATTCTTTTCATATTTCGACAAGTAAGTTTATAAGGAGTAAATTAGCGAATCTTTTTTGAAAGAAAGTTAGAGATATACAATAAAATTAAATTTTATATTATTTCTATTAAAAAAGCTACTACGGTTCCGATTGATTTCTTACTAGTGAAAGTTTACTGTTACAGAACTGATCTTACATAGTAACGTACTTGTGATTGGTCCTCACCAAATGATACCTATCGCATAATAATGTCGTGTTCCACACACAGTATGTTTTCGCTTATCAGAAGTTAACCAGTGCACGAGGAAAGGAGGATATTAAATTATAAATAGGTACAAGTACCATCATCGTCTAGGCAAGTTTGAAGATGTAATGAATATTGTGTTACAAATATTATTTGATTTAAAGCTAGTCTGAGCTTAGTGAAAGTGTCCGAGTTCAACTAGTTACAAACATGGTTATGAACTGCATGAATATATAGCTGGCCTTAAATAAAAGTAATGATTTGTTTAGATTGGTAGCATAAGTTCAGATTTACTTAATAAAATTGTTGATTATATATGAAATTAGGGAAGAAACAGTAGATGTGTGGAAAAAAGTTTTCTATAAAATTATTGCAGTGCAATTACCATTGCTCTCAAGCTACCATTAATGCTATCAACACCATTATTTTAAATAATCCTATTAGATACTCCATGGATTTAAATTAAAATATTCATCATCATCATCATCATTCTCCTACTCTTATCCCAATTACTTGGGGTCGGTACAATATGTACTCTTCTTTCATAGCACATATTGTAAAAGTTATTGGCAATAATTTTATGACCAGCCGCCTGCTAGACGTCAACCCTCCTTGGGAATGTAATCGTTGACCAAACGGCATCAGATGGAGTTGGCCCAAGTCGTTATAAGGCTCTTAGTCGTCTTTTACGACATCCACGAGCAAAGTAAGGGTTCGTAGTATTGATAACCGCTACCACACAGCTAAATTTAAATTATAATATTATATTAATATATGTAATAGATCATAATTTAAACAAAGTGTAATTATCATTTCTTTATATTTACAATTCCTATTGTGATAACCGAATACTACATTGTGTCATAACACCTTAGTTTCTTGAGGGAGTTGAAAATAGACAATAGGCAATTGGATGAACAGAACTATCTAAGTTTAATCATTCCGTATATAAATTATTTGTTTTACCTTAAGTTTCTTGAATTAATTTGAGAATGATGCAGACATTTTAATGTCTTTTCAGTTCATATGCGTGTTGGTTGGATAAGGGGTTTCTTTACAATTGGAGGGAAATTAGCCTAATAAGGTTTTATTTCGAAAATGAATTCGATTTTCCTGTACATAATTTGATTAATCCTATCACTACAGGGTCTCATTTTCAACTGAAAATACATGATAATTATTATATTGTATTACTTTTTTTGTGTTTCTAGAAACATTTGTAGGAAGCTTAAAAAATCTATATAGTGTTTTCAATACGTCACCTGTTGGTTCCTAAACAAAGCATCGTCCTGATAAGGTAGAAAAATCTACCTACCAAAAGAAAAATTAATAACACACGTATACTTGCATAATATTCATAAAAAGGAACTTTCAAAAATTTTGCAAAAAAATTGAACTAAATATAAAAACTTGAGAGGTGTCAAGGTACACCCGGATGGAACGAAGTTCCTTTCGATTAATTAGTGAAGGAATTGTAATAAAATTAAATTATATATATATATATTTAATTGTAATAAAATTAAATTATATTTAATTATTGTAATAAAATTAATTAAACCTGTATACACTCAAGAAATAATCGTCGCGACACCACACTGTTCAATGCGAAATAGAAAGACGAAACGAAAATAACTGGCTTGCTTTCTATGAGAGAGAGAGAGAGAGAGAGAGAGAGAGAGACAGACAGAGAGAGAGAGAGAGAGAGAGAGAGACAGACAGAGAGAGAGAGAGAGAGAGAGAGAGAGAGAGAGAGAGAGAGAGAGAGAGAGAGAGAGAGAGACAGAGAATATAGTAACCATTTTAAAAAAATATGATGCTTACGCAAGTACAAGGTCATACTGGACTGAGAATAAGATAGAGATGGGATAATCGATAAACGTAAATCGATAACATTCTTATTAATTATTTACAAAACGAGTAAAACCAATACATTACCTATATAAACCACATGGTCACTGTATAAAATAAGTAAATCGTGTTAATTTAGTATTCAGACTTCAGTTATAATATTAATAAGATCATTTCTTTTATATTAAAAAGATAATTTCTTTTATAAAATAAACATGATTATTCATGAAATAATCTGTGACCAAGAACTCATAATCAACCTACAGGAATGCTCCAGTGATGATGATAATAGTGACAATGAACTTGGATGTAGTCCTTTCGAATAATAAAAAGAATTAATTAATATCTTTAGTTTAAATTAAAGAAAATCCATTGATTTAAATTCAATAGGATTTTCATAGATTGTTTTACATTTATAATCGATTCACCCATCCATTTGATTAAAATTCAATAAGATTTTCGTGCATTGTTTTTCAATTGCAGTAGCAAATAACTTTGAAAAATAAGAAATTATATCAATAAAAATGCGGACTATGTCGTAAACGTGCGGCACTAGTGACAACTGTCACAGAGATCAAGCTATATTTTATAGACTATAAAGCCAGCAGATTTAAGTATGCCTCCTCATTCATCCTCAAATAATTATGCCAATCTTTCGGAGAGAATTTCGTTAGTTTAAGTTATTTAATAAGTTGGTATGAGAAAATAGCTTCCTTTTCATGAGCCAGTCTTTACACAACACACTCCACGCCTGTTTGTTTCTTTAAACACATAACCAGGAAAAATATCGCAAGTGCGTCATCATTTAATACATATATTGTAACCGTAACCTTTTTATTCCTCATGTTGTTATATTGCCAATAAATCTCATTCTATTCTATTTGCCATCTTGGATGACATGTTTCTTGCATAAGCTTCTGCGTAGAACTGACGATTGACGCCGATATCGGAGGCGTGTGGAGACACTAGAAACGATCGATTTATCTGCACAGTCTGAGATCACTACGATATATCGTTACGTGTGTAGCCGGCTTAAGCTAGTGTGCACTGTGGTTATCAACTAGGTCCTGACGTCATCACGTTAACATCAGTAGTAGGCGTGGCCTATTAGTCTGCTGTCGTCTAGCGATGCGAAAAACGGCTCACTGAAAAGAAAAGAGAGATATAGCTCCTTTGATCAAAAGAACTATATCACTCTTTTAGCTCTTTAGCTCTTTTAGCTCACTTAGTTCATATATATCCTGAGTTCATTTAGCTCATCAAGTGAGCTAGCTCTTATTGAGTTAGCTCATTTCATTTTAACTCGTTCACGGCTCTAACTCTTTTGAATAGTTCAAAATCTGAACTACGCGATCATGAAGCGATAACCTTGATGTCCATGGGCATGTAAATTTTGAATGGTGATCGCAGGATGAGATATAAAATATATTTATATGTACGGAGTACGGCCGCAGTGATCGTGTTTAGTTTTACCGTCTACGGCTCAATCGGCTCGCAATGCATATCGGAAGCTGCTCAATACTTTTTCTGTTCGGCGGTGATCGGCATAGATTAGGAGCTTTCGGTCGTCGACTGCTCGCACGACACGACGACGCGAGTAAAAGGGCCGATTGAGCCGTTGAACTATTAACTGAGCTAGATTGAAATCAAAGAGCTAGTTCATTTGTATCTCTCATTCAGGAGCTACCCAAGTCTACTCTTTAGTTCATTTAGCTCATATATATCTTGAGTTCATTTAGCTCATCAAGAGAGCTAGCTCTTTTATTGAGTTAGCTCATTTAATTTCAACTCGTTCACGGCTCTAACTCTTTTGAATAGTTCAAACTCTGAACTACGCGATCATTAAGCGATAAGCTTGATATGCATGAGCATGTAAATTTTGATTGGTGATCACAGGATTAGATATAAAATATATTTATATAAAAAAATAAATAAAATTGAAAGGTCTGTTTGTAATTGAAATGGTTAAAAACAGGTTTTCACTAAATACATATGGGCTGACAGAATCGACTGCGTCCAGTGACAGCTTACACTGATAACTATTATTATTATTGAATATTGTTATTTAAAGATGAATATTATTTTTTTAAATATAACTTTTTATTTTCAAACTTTTTGTCTTTGTTGAACATATAACGTTTAGGCTCGCAATAGTCACAATGCATATCGGTGCTCAATACTTTTACTGTTCGGCGGTGATCGGCATATATCGGGCACTTTCGGTCGTTGACTGCTCACACGACATGACGACGCGAGTAAAAGAGCCGATTGAGCCGTTGAACTATTAACTGAGCTACTGAGCTAATAGTGAGCTAGATTGAAATCAAAGAGCTAGTTCATTTGTATCTCTCATTCAGGAGCTACCCAAGTCTACTGTCGTCGCTGCCAGTGTTCGTACGTTGCATACAGTTATATTATTGGTGTATTTTTATTTTATTACGAAGAAAATTATGAAGTGTTGTGTTTTATCATGTAAAAACTGCTCCGATAAACGTTCAGATGCTATGGAAGGAATCACATTTCATATCGTGATATTTGCCCAAATATTGAAATCCACATTAAATATTGAAAGCGACAAATATGACTATTTAGCATCGATCACTATTTAGATAAGAATTAACTAAATACCCTAATTCCGCGTGGTAACGGAGTAAGTCGAACGCATGAAGCTACATTTGATCTCTATGGGTCAACTGACCCCTCTCCTGCTCCCCCTTGGCGAAGCCCGCGGCGAAACGAAATTAATTTCGTTGCGCATTATTTTGATTTTGCTATATCTCGTAAGGTATTGATTTAATTTGCATTGATTGAAGGAAAAAAATTATCTTCATGAAATGCTCAAGCCAACTAATGGATTTAAAATGATAAGGATTAATACAGTATTTGTGTAAATAGCTTTTCAATTATCGTTTTATAATAGGCCATTTTTTAAAGTATTAAAATGGATATAGTATGTTATCTTTAAGAGATAGACATATACCATCGCGGACTTTTTTGTAGGCCTTTTTAAGCTGTATAATACTGTAGTACTTTATTTTGATCTATTTCGTAGGGTTCAGCCAGCGTTTGCAATGTAAGCGCAAAATAATATGTTTATTTACGACATCACATTAGAAACCTCTAAAATTATCAGTGTTTCTCTACTACATTATGCATATGTTATACATATAAACCTTCCTCTTGAATCACTCTATCTATAAAAAAAACCGCATCAATATCCGTTGCGTAGTTTTAAAGATTTAATTAAGCATACATAAGGATATAGGGACAGAGAAAGCGACTTTGTTTTATACTATGTTGTGTCGTTACAACTTTTGGTCTTAATTTTTTCCGTCTAGCCCCCTTTCGCAACGCGCGATAAGGAACTTCGTTCCAAAAATTGCTTTCTCATTTGATCCGACTTGGAAAAAGTGTTAATGCCATATCGTTTTTGCGTCACTTGGCAATATTCTTCAAACACAAGTGCTTATATTTCACTAAAGGTTTCGCACAACTGGTAAACATACATTCCTTATTATATTGCCTCATATTAACTACAAATTTTCATTAACTACATAAATGTGAGTTTACAATATAAAGAAATATTGTCTATACCTACGTTGTTCGAAATATCTTTGAAGCGGAAAATGTTCTGGAGGGAAGATACTAACTTCCAGTCGTCTGGTATAATACATAGCTGTGCCCGTTGTGGATGACACATTATAAAGTATCCATTAAATATGCTGATCTGGTAGATTAAATAGGTACCTACCTGCCAAAAAGGGATTTTGCCACAAGCTTATGGACAGATAGGAACCGGATTGAAAAGACCGCTCATGATCGTTCATTCAATATCTTTTTAAAATATTGATTAGTAAATTAATTCTTACTTCTTTTATTGCGTTGCCCGTGGACAGAGGAACGCCGTCTTGTATGAGATTTACCTGCAAGTAAGAACAACTTTACATAAACATTAAAAAATAACAAACTGTTCTGCCTATGTCCGTTCGCTGATGGTATAAAAATAAAATATGACGCCACCCCTTTTTGTGCACACAAGCGTTGTTTAAGCCGTCAAGGGGTTGACCTATGGTCCTTGACCTTGATGACATGATAATCAATAATTGCTGTATGATAGGTACTGATGTGAATATTATCAATGATTTGCATTTTAGATTAAAAAAGAACAGTGATAAGAACGAAGAAGTATGTACATGAATTATTAATTTTATTTTATGTGAGAGCTAGACTGTTTCAGATTTTTGTTTCTTGTAACAGATTATTTTAAATAATATTAGCAATTATTTATTATTATGCAATTAATTTGCAATCAGACTTTTCGTCTATCAGAATATATTAGATATTTTATATATCTATTATTTTTAAGTACGTTATACAGCGACTATCGAGATATACCTACTAGCGAGAAAAATTAAGGGATCAAAAAAAATCTGAATTTTCGGTGATTTTACAAATGGCTGTAACTTTGATAAAAATGCTCGTATTGGAGTCGAAAAAAGTATTTTGCAGCTTAAAGTTTAAACTTTTCGGAACTGGCAGAGAAAAAAATCCAAGTGACAGATGTCGCGTAATCTGAATGAATGTCGTAAATTTTTCATTTTTTAATTGCGATCTTACTTTTGGTAAAATCATGCTACTTAACCATCTTATGGGTTAGATAGGTTGTTTATACAGCTTTAATTATTTTTGTCTCGATACGACCATTTCTCGCTGAGCTATCTCTATGACTTTCAATGAAAATGGATCATTTTCTCTTTGTTAGTCAATATCTCAGAAACCAGAGCGGAGAACGAAGAGGAGAGCAATGTTGTGAGCAGAATGGACTGACGAATAGAAATAGGGTTTTTATTTAAGTTTTCCTTCTCTTATATTCATGTTATTTGCTTCTTTAGTTATCTCTTACATCTACAGAAAAGTTATATAGGTTGCGAACTGTTTTCTTACTCATTCAGAACATGGCAGATATAAGCAACCACTGTTTAAATAAACATTAAATACATTTTGGAGCACCTCTAAACAAGTATGGCATGCCATAAAGTGCAATGTCAATAAAATACGATATCATGGAACTGCTACTACTTTAACACTTATAATTTAGGAAAAATAGGCTAGTAATAACTTGAGGTTAAGTGCAGTATTCTTAAATCATATAAACTGCCATAGTTCTTACGTAGTTTTTTTATTATCATCATGTATTAGAAATGAATGGCGCTATGCTCAGCTTGGGCAAGAAAGGCCGAGATTATATGCTTAGAAAAGAATGATTAGTTTTTAAATAATTTGGCGTAATTGAAATCACGGGTCTTATTGCTGCTACTTGAACTCAATAAATAATGGATCAATTTCATCCAATCGGTTTCTAATTATCTACAATATGGATATGATAATAGTGTAATGGCTTCACTGAATCAGAAGTACAAAAAATATGATAATAGCTTCACTGAATTAGTATAAAAATACATATCAGTCAAAAATATATCACGTTAACAATATATCATCATTCAGCCTTTTGCCGTTCACTGCTGACGTAAGTCTACCTCGTACTTTACGCCTATGATGTTAATGGTCTCATACATGGCAAGCGTTTCGGCGATTGCAGTGAGGTGTTATTCGTTATGATTTCTAATGTTTACGCGTGTATTACACATTTGAAATAAAACTACTTTTACAGATTCTACTTTTCAGCGATCGTGGTCACGGGAGGACTATCCTGATCATGATCACTGTAAAGTGTACGAAACGTCGCGTCGGGAAGTTAAAAAACAAATACAAACGCGTTAGAATCCGTAAAAGTAGTTTTATTACAAATGTTAAGTTATACGTTTCTCAAGAGAGACCCGCTGCTTATTCTACTGGTGAACCCACAGCCAATTTTTATTTTTAATTCCACCAATTTTTTAATTACAAGAGCATTTATGAGTATCGACAATTGTATTTTTATCTCATCGCCGCATGGAGTGTAACAATATATTACACTAACCGGTTTCCAGATTCTGTGCCTATTTCTTTCAAGGCAATTCTAACTTAAATGGTAGCTTAAAGTTAATTATAATTCCATCTAAACAGACGTCTGAAGTCGAGCAATAAAATGAGTTTTAGTATACCTAATTGTAATTATGTGCAGAAAAAATGCTCTGGCTTATTAAATAATAATCGAAAAGTTAATAAGGGGTATGAATGTTTATTAATCTTACATACAAAAGTTACTCTCTCAATCTATATAGATACATAAAATGCTTTGTCCTGAATGATGGATCAACGCACGAAAATTCAATCCGATATTATTCGAAAAAGAAATTGACATAAAACCTTGGTGTGCAAATGCAAATACTCTTTAGTTGTAATGTCTTGAAAATCCCCCAGCTTTAGATAGGTCATGCACTTTTAGAACACGGAGACACAGAGTTCAAAATTTGATATTGTTAGACACCAATTTTCTAAGCGGAATTGGAACTTGCAAGATACGATAGGAAGACAGGACGTTGGTGCTGATCAGTTGGGTCACGAGACGCCATTACTTATGTGCGCCACTACGGTCGTCTCGATCTCTTTATAACATTCACTTGCAAATGTTTGCGATCATTCGAAGGGGTCAAATACCAATATAAATTCGTCGAGTAAGCGATAAACATCGATGATGCCACTCGTCTAGTCGAGTTTCTGAATACACTGAAGCTTCCTGGTTTACCAACTCACATATTAAAATTGAGAGTTGGCGCGCCAATTATGTTATTGTGCAATATAAATTCAACAAAATTATGCAATAGCACCAAATTGCAGGTGAAAACATTTACATCGAAATTTAATAAAGGCGACTATATTGACCGGTTGTTCTCGAGCAGAGTCTGTATTTATTCTTAGGATTCCCTTAACACCATCAAATTACCCGTTCCAATTCAAGAGCGTGTAGTTTGCCATCAAAGTCTGCTTCGCAATGAACGTAAACAAAGCTCAAGTTCAAACTCTTCAGGTAGTAGGAGTTGAGGGAAAGCTGCTTCTTCCACGGGCAGCTGTATGTGACATGCTCCAGAGTAAACGCACAGATGATGACACCTGGTAATTTTAGCACCCGAAGGTAAAACAAAAATATTGCTTACACAGAAATACTGCGATAGGTGTAGTACCTATCGCGTGTGGATGAACCTGGGATTAGTCCGCCACCCGCAGAGAGGCCGACCGCGTGAAGGCGACGCCTCTGCATCACTGTTGTTTGTTGCCGGGTATCGATGGTGATGATACCAGAAAGGGTAACCCTAAGGCTAGTTTTACATAATTTTATGTTTCATAGTAATATTTAACTTACTTGAAATATCCAAACTTCCACCTAATTCACAACAGACCTTGCCTACAATAGGGTAGGCAGGCAGGGTGTCCGTGTACCGTGTCTTTACAATATTATTTCTACGGGTATAGAAACGTTCCACGGTTTCTAGGGCCCAGTAGCGCTAAAATAACTTCTCATGTTGTAAAGGGTTAAATATACTTTGAGCAACGATTGTGTCCCGCCGTCGACTGTTATTTGTTATTCCTTTAAAGATCGGATAAATGACGCACGGACAGCTGTGGGATACAGATTTGGACAACTTCCAGCTCTTATCAGTCGGGTCTGCAGACACCTAACAATATAGGTACCACAAAAAAGGATTCGAATTGCTACGTGTTACTTTGAATTAGCCGAGAAGTAATAATAGTACACACACGGGCGTCACTGCATTGATGAATTACAAGAAAATGTATTGCAGAAGGTGAGTGAATATCAAGCTAACCCTTCTTGCGGTTACAATATGGCGCTGAGCAAATTCTGGAATGATAATCCGTAGTTGATTCAAAAACAGACAGACAGAACAAGGTGTCCACCCGTGTGGCGTAAGTTAGCTAGTGCCCGGCGATTTAGCACTCTGGATGAGCAGATGCCTATCATATTCCTGATATACAGAGATATATACAGATCTAAAAGAGTTAAGAGTCATTGTAACCGAAATCAATGTGCGGTAAAATTTGTATCATCGGACGTCATTAACTTGCTGAGTTATCAATCTAAATACAGCAGTCTACCAATTGAAGTTTGCCATTGCAGTAAAACATTATCAGGGTACGGAAGGTATCATAGCAGAAAGGGGAGCAGGCACGTCAAGGTAAGGGTTTGAGTGGTCACTGATTCTATTGTTCTTGCAGACATAAAGGCATACGCATTGACGCTTAGCTTTTGCCCGCCAAAAAAAATCTATTTCCAGTCGTCTGCATTAAGCTCGTTAATCACTTTTTATAAATCTATGACAATGGATCGATGAAATCTGTTCATGCATCGATTGTTAATTTAGTTCAATAGTCTCTAAATATAACTTCTTCGCAAAAAGTATTAACGTGTATCACGATAAAGATACCGTTTAGAAAAATCCATTCCTATAAAAGAATGCCGTTTCCAGTAAGCTAATTAATATTTATTATACCTATGAAATAATTAAACTGATACAAACATGTTGATACAGGTACCAATTAGATTCTGTTTTTCGGTCTAGGTAATGACAACTGCAAATGGAACATTTTTTATGTATCAAACTGGCAACCTATAGATGCCTGCATTAGTTTTAATGAAATCAAGGCTTTAAAAATCATTAATATCATCCGGTAGAAAGTAGCAAGTAATTATTTTAATAAACAGGATACTAATAACAAGATAAGCTATTAAAATATACTAATTGTACAACCGAATTCATAATGGATGTTGCGAATATAATTGAAACGAAGTTACTTAAACTTTTTCTTGGGGATTAGATTATTTGTTAGAACTCACCTTCGCAATTGGAATTGCAATTTTCTGAACTCCCTAAGTAAGCCACTAGTTATTGCTCATACTGGCAATCACAGTGACAAATATTGTTCTCAACTCGTTATTATACCTATAACTGTTAATTAATAACGCTTATTTCAAGCATTAGATTACCAATATTGATTCCAGTTGTTATTACTACGTCATTATTAGTGAACCCTATCGAGTGTACGAATATCTATAGACCTAAATAGGTTTATAGAATCTAGATTCACGAATGAATTTAGAAGGTAGTTTATCAAGTTCTAAAACTTGTAAGTTTTCAATTGCTGAGTTTTATAGATATGTGGAAAGATATAATCTGTCTATGAGACGGGTTTTTTTACCAAAACATTAGTGTGCTGATGACAGACATCTTGGCGCCGAAATCAAATTTTAAAAGATAGGCAATTAAAAAGTTAATCTTTGTATCTGCTGAACT
This sequence comes from Lymantria monacha, assembly GCA_905163515.2. Classification (NCBI taxonomy): domain Eukaryota; kingdom Metazoa; phylum Arthropoda; class Insecta; order Lepidoptera; family Erebidae; genus Lymantria; species Lymantria monacha. Next base: position 38,441,310 of record LR991081.1, read on the forward strand.
TTTCAATGCATTAATTGATCAAGGTATACTACATTTTATTGTTTGGAGACAATATACAAAGCTATGTCGTTTAAAAAAATATCAGCAGATAACATCTCTGCAAGTGAAGGCCATTTCGAAATAACACCGCCCAACATAGGAACGACAGTAAGCCTATTGCCCTATTATGTTGAAGAAAAGAAGAAGTTCGTATTTTATAGGTAAATGCATATAATGCCTTATTTTTTTTGGAGTTTACTCCTTAAGAATCGATTTTCATATAAGGCGCCCGGTATGAGAAAAATTTGAGGAGTAAAATCTAATGATCGAATGACCTCGTTACCGTTTTGGTGCGTAACCTATTCTGCGCACCTTTCACTTTCTGACGTGAGATAATACTTCACTGAACAGTTTTGATAAATGTAAATAAAAATATATATATATTATTTTTAGTCAAATGAGCTTTTTTTGCGCCTGTTTTGGTAATCGTACTTAAGGAGTAAACTCCAGTCGTGCGTCGGAGCTGACACACACACTTTTTTATATTTAAATAATATTATTTTGTTATGAAATTTAACATATAATGTTATTTTAATTAAACTATTTTGCAGAAGTTCAACTGCGAAGAGTCGACGTTGACAACAGGCGTTGGTGGAGATACTCGTAGATTTCATACATAATTGTTCGCGAGCTAGTTCACATTGTGTGCGGCGATGGGGGCCGCCACCCAAGGCTGGGCAAAATACATGCTTTGCTTTAATTAAAATACAAATTACAAAATACAGTATCGCAAGTAATTAAAATACAAAATATCTTTAAGTAAGGTATTTGAAATATAAAATACAAAATACAGTATTTTAGCTATTTTTAATTGAAATACAAAATACAAATTACATATTACAAAATAATTTATCTAGATCAGCATGGGCTGAAAAGTAGAGGAAAACAAGATTAATTAATCACTAAAACCAGTGTTTCCTCTCATGAACACTAGATTTTTAAATGTACTGTCAGACAAACAGCCTCTTGTTGGAGAGCGAATAAAACCTGCTAAAGAAAACAATCTTTCTTTCCAGGTCTTAGGTCCTGATGAGCACAAACTTGTATTAAATTGTATCAACGCATTTTTTATATTTGGATAGCGCTCAAGAATTGAAAGCTCTTTGCTTCTATCATTTAGGAAGCTGACCAATTCTAACTCCATTTTTTATCTGTGGTTGATCATTGTCTCTGTTCTCAAAAACAATAAAATCATCATCTTCTTTATAGTGGTGCTACTCTTTTTTTTATTGCTTATGGTGGCAAACGAGCAGACAGCAATACAAACGCTGCCTACCAATACAAACCCCAAACCCACCCCAGCTGGGCTTCCGGCTCTCTCGCTCACTGAACGAAGCGCAATAGCCCATTGTCATAACTCAGATGTAGATCTTCTGCGACAGTGTGGTACTACCCCAGATGGACCGGCCCGCGGCTGTAGACAGAATACTGTCAACAGCGTGGTCCCTACCACTATTACTCCTGCTGGTTCCATCCATTATTTCATGCTTTTTGTTACTTGTCTCTAAGGCATGAATGGCAAGATTTTTCGAATTCTTTGCCTCTCATTTGCTGACAATTCGACGTATATTTTTTTGCGTTTTGTTGGCCAGTTTTGACGTACAGATATAGTGTACATACAACAGATGAAGTGTTGTTAACTCAATAGCTGCTTTACCATCATTGCACTCTCGCCTCGCACTCACACTCACGATCGTTAAATGAAGGTTAAATGTATTTTAATGTAAAAATGTATTTTGAAGCCTCAAGTATTTGAAATACTAATTACAAAATACTTCGCTGTCAGGTATTTGAAATACAAATTACAAATTACATTTTAAGGAAGTAATTGAAATACAAATACCAAATACGTATTTGTATTTCAATTACGTATTTTAATTACAAGTAATTCAAATACTGCCCAACCCTGCCGCCACCCATCACGCCTTGCCCAGTTAGGCAAGTCGAGGAGAGCAGAGTGCCGGGTGGGCACGTGGAATGTAACAGGTTGTGTGGAAGGTAAGTTGCACGAGCTGATATCCGTCATGGCGGCCAAACAGCTAGACGTGCTCTGTGTAACAGAGACCAAGCGAAGGGGCAGCGACGCCTGCGATCTTCCTGGTGGCGGGATGGCTCTGTGGTCTGGTGTACCACAGAGCGATCGAGCCAGCATGGGGGTAGGCGTGCTGTTGTCCTCTCGCTTGGCCTCAGGTGTGAAGGATTACGGAATGTATGATCCCAGACTTCTCTGGGTCCGTATAAAACTAGGTGTCACCAAAGTATTCATGGTTGTAGCATAAGCTCCCGTAGGATCCTCGGTGGCATCAGACCTAGAGAAGTTTTGGGACAATGTCAGGGAAGTTCTGGATATGGCAGAAACCAGTGAACGCGTGATTGTATGCGGAGATTTGAACGGATGGGTGGGGGACCAAGCGTCCCGACTATGAGGACGTACTTGGTCCATTTGGTGATAAGAGAGTGAACGACGCAGGTAGGCTCATAGCGGATGTATGCATGGAGAGAAACCTTATTGTGTCAAACACATTTTTCCAACATAAGGACATCCATATGTATACATGGAGAAGGAATGAACAGAAAAGCATAATAGATTTAATTTTGGTAGACAGTCGCCTCCGAAGCAAAATATTGGACGCAAGAGCCTACAGGGGCCCCACAGTCGATACGGACCACTATCTCGTTATTGCGAGATTTAGTGGTCTGTTCAGAAAGTGGAGGCACTGGCGAGAGCGTGTTCACTTCGGAGGGCTTGAAAGAATAAAGGTTGAAAGGTTGCAAGAAGAGTGTGTAAGAGAAAGGTATGCAGAGGGTGTCCGAGAACGGCTGACGATGGCAAGCCAGCTGCAATCGGACATTGAAGAATGCTGGAGAGTATTGAAAGAGAGTATGGTAGATACAGCGAAAGAAGTATGTGGAAGTTCAAAGAAGCATAGAAAAACAAATGGTGATGCATGGTGGGATGCGGAAGTGGCAGCTTCCCTAGAGCAAAAGAAGAAAGCGTGGCTGGACTATGTCTCTTCTTTGAATCTGAATGATAGAATGACAGAACAAAAGAAAGAAATATATCGGCAATGTAAGAATGCCACCAAGGCCTTAGTGAAAGAGAAACGTGATAGAGCAAGTATGAGTGCAGAAGATAGGCTGACTAAAAACTTCGAGGGTAACACCAAACTCTTTTGGAGGGAGGTGAAGAAGTCTCGGGGTGGTTGGTCAGCCTTCAAAATGAATAAAATAAGGTCTAAAGGTGGAGACATTCTTACACAAACACAAGACGTGTTAAGGCGATGGAGTGAATATTTTGGCGATATGTATGCGGATGCTACGGTTGGCGCCGGTGTTGGATGTGGTTTAGTAGATCAACATTCGACAACGGCGTCCTCCGATGGCATCAGTATGGATGAAGTTGAATGGGCGATAAGAGGTTTGAAAAATGGTAAGGCAGCGGGCATTGATATGGTGTCTGCCGAGATGATCAAGCTTGGTGGCTCTTGTGTCTGGGAGGCGTTCCTGTTGCTCCTCAATTTATGTTGGAGCTCGGGAATGGGTCCCAGGGACTGGAATAGCGCAGTCATCGTGCCTTTGTTTAAAAACAAGGGTTCACGTTATGACTGCGCAAATTACAGAGCCATAAGCTTGACCAGTTTGGCAGCAAAAGTGTATGGTAAAATTATTCAAAGGAGAATGAGGATGGTGTCCGATGGTTTACTGTGTGAGACACAAGGAGGTTTCAGGAGTGGAAGGGGATGCATGGATCAAGTGTTCTCTCTGCGTAACATTGTGGAGAAGCACCTGGCTCTAGGTCAGAGGGTTTTCTGCAGTTTTGTGGATCTGGAGAGAGCATTTGACACGGTTGTACGAAAGGAACTTTGGGACATTTTACCGGAGTATGGTATTAGCGGTAAACTGCTACGGGCTGTGCAGTCCAGTTACATGGGCTGTAGAGCCTGTGTGCGGCTGGATGATGGAATGTCGCCTTGGTTTGACGTCAATATCGGCGTTAAGCAGGGGTGCGTTCTGTCAGCCAGGCTGTTTATCATATATCTGGATAAATGTCTCCAAAGGTTGAACGATATGAATGTGGGAGTCCAGATGGGCGACTCAGTGGTTACTGCTCTGCTTTATGCAGATGATGCAGTCCTGCTGGCACAGTCAGCGACTGACCTGCAGACTCTAGTCGACACAATGACAGAAGATTGTAAGAAAAGGGGTTTACGCGTGAATGTGAGCAAAACCAAAATAATGGTCTTTGAAAGAGATAAAACCAGAACAGATGTAAGAGTAACAATAGGTAATGATGTACTAGAGCAAGTGGATGAATTTGTATATCTTGGATGTGGATTTAGCCGAGATGGAAGGTACACCATTGATATAGAGCGAAGAGTGAATGCGGGAAATAGAGTGAACGGAGCGTTGGGCCAACTTCTCGGCAGCCACCACCTCAGCCAGAAGGCACGTGTAGCAATACATAAAGCAGTGCTTGTCCCAACATTACTGTATGGAAGCGAGAGTTGGGTATGCAGAAAAGAGTATGATAGTAAAATTAATGCGGTCGAAATGCGATCTCTGCGGAAAATCTGTGGAGTTAGGCTGACCGACCGCATTCGTAACGACGACGTAAGAGAGCGAGTAGGTATGAAAGAGAGTATTGGTGTAAAGATGCGAAAGGGAATGCTCCGATGGTTCGGACATGTGGAAAGTATGCCGAACGAACGCCTGGTTAAGAAGATATACAATGCGAAAGTGGAAGGATGTAGGTACTGAGGGAGACCGAGACTAACCTACCTAGACCAGATCGGTCATGTACTGAAGGAAGGTGGAGTCAAGAGTCTCCGAAACCGGCGAGCGTGTATGAAGAGAATTATGAATGTTGAGGAAGCGAGTGAAGTATGCAAAGATAGAGTTCTCTGGCACTCTGTTCTCTCTGCCTACCCTGCAAGGGATATGGCGTGATGATATGTATGTATGTATGTATGTAGTTCACATTGTAAAGTAAACAAACAACATTTTTATTAAACATACATTACAAAACGTATTTATCTTTAAAAATAAATAAAGAAATTTGTAAAAGCAATGAAAGCGTTGCAGCACACGTTGTGTTTAGAATATATGTATACAAAAAATACGAGTAGTAAACTTCAAAACCTGACACTTTAAAAATCTGTTAATTTTAAATGTTTTTATTTTAAACAAATCAATGAACCACGCAATTCTATTTCCTAAATGATGTCATAAAAGGAATACACAAAAATATATACGTATCCAGTTTCATATATGTATTTTGTTATTATAGTGAAATATTAATATTTATGAAATAATTATTTCTGATTCATCGTTATAATCATAACTTTTCTATAAAAGCTTTTAAATAAACCTTACTAAAAAAAGCGTTAGTAAATCTTAATTAACGGGTTATTAAAAAAAAACAACCGATTATAAACTATCAGTCGTAAGTGTTAGTCAGTTACTGTATTACAAGCAAACCGGTCTTTTCTTTAACAACTTCATCATCTCGTACAGGTAAGCTCCGTAGCTAAACATAAAACATTAAAGGTGCAGGCGATCCTTAACAGAACACTCGAATGATCTCCAAAATGTTTTTTTCCTATCGTCTCAAGCTCGAGACGGGTTCTCTTTTACCTTTGAATGACGAAAAAAAAAGTGGACCCCATTGTGATCGGCGTCGTGCTGTCTGACACGGATTGTTGTTTCTTAGAAAAACGACCCAAGGTTTGTCTCCATTTTGAATGTAGACTACAAAATAACATTTAACTAAATGAAGGATTTATTGTATTTATTGGAGTAACACGGTTTTATTTTTGATAATCTACTTAATCTTCTCCATTTTAAATATTATAATTCGTAGGTAGTAAGTCAATAGATAAATTTACGTTTGAATTACAGGCTAAGATTATATTCTATTGATATGTCTATGATCTATGCAAGCAAAATGGCACTTCAACTAATCGAGGCTAGACTTAGAATGTATAATTGTATATACAACCTTCAATTTGATAAGTATGTAAAGTTCTCGTGAAAAGTTTTCGCTAAGAAAGTATGCTTGGGAATTCCACTTCTAAAGAAGTGCATAACAAGATATGAATTATTCTATGAAAATCTTTAAATTAAAAAGCATGACATTTCTTACACGAATTCTACTTTCTTTCTATAGAATGGTTAAAAATCCTGTACGTGTGTATCAGCACGAGTAGAATTTGTATCTTAAGACGTTGAAATACAATTTAAAGTTCTATCGTAAAACATTTTCTTTCGATATTAATAATTATTTAGTTTCCATGGTAACGATTATCATGACTTTGCCAGATTTTATTTTAATATCTTTTGCTAAAACTTTGAAATTATATTCACACACATCAAACGATATCAATCTTTGACTGTACCTAATTAGCTGAACTAGCCCATAACTAACGAAATTGGTTAGTCGGAGTTTGCAATTAAAATGTAGTAAATGGATATTGATACGGCGTTGAAATAGTTTACAATGAGTAACTGAACCGAGAGCTACATCTATTACTCAATACAATGTCGTTACTGATGACTACTTACTGAGTGGTTAGTTAGTCATCGAGTTACTGAACACGACACATCATAAATTAAACATTACACCAAATAGATGGGCGAGAAAGATGAGTGGTTTAAATTAAACCTTTTATAGGGCCACGCATGATACGATATCTTATGAGTAGGTGCGTAGAAATCACATTAACGCATATATACATAGTATAAAAAATAATATTGTTATTTAACTATTTTTTTTTTCGTACTTAACGAGAAAACTGTAGATATGATGAATTTAGTAACTATCCGAACGAAAGTCCTTTGAAATTTGTCTTTTTCGAATGAAATCATACAACGAAGATTACACTATTACGGGGTAATTTCAAACATTCAATTTAACGGACACCCAATACACCCAGACTTAGAACAATACCTTGTGGATTGCATAAAGTATAGTCTTACGCAAGAATTGAACTTAAGATACTGTAGCGGTAGAACGGTATCTTAACTATTACGCCTTTTTTGTAAGGATTGTAGCCTCGGATGGCTGTTAAATCCTTACGCGGACTGGTGGTGAGCGCAGAGGGCTCTCAACCCAAAAATTATTCCGCCGCCTCTGCTATACATTATATACAAATGCTATAATACCAACTAGTAGGCTAATATATAGTACACAAAAAGCTCGAGTGGGGCGACGAAATGAGTTTTTATCTCGCTTACTTAGTATGTAAAGCGCGAGTGACTGTCAATCTAAATTGAATTAAAACTGACAGTGCAAGGGCTGTCATTTCGCAGTAGTAAGTGTGGAGGCTACTTTAAGTGAGAGCAGACCCGACAAACTTCGTTCCGCCTAACACTCGGTGATATGATCGGATATGATATGACTCGGATAATGATTGAGCCGATTTAAATTAATTCAAAATTATTAAGTAAAATTTTTATTACGAGTATGATCATAAATATAAATTTGAAAAACCAGGTATTTTAAAGACGTGCCAGTAAGAAACACGTTGTGACATACCTAATACATTTTTCCTTTTGTTATCAGACTCAATAACATTTCTTCTTGCACGCCGAAAATTATCTAGTTGTTGATCTTTGAGATTTGCTCGACAATTTTGCATTGTCAACCGAGGCATTACAGGAGCTTCCTAACTTTGTTCTTGCGGTTGAGAAGCACGAAGTCGGGTCATACTGACGCGGCGCTCTTTATGTTACCATATTTCGTTCTTCTTCAGTGGTGTCATTCGCGACGTTTCGAATCCTAATTGGGCTTTGTCGCGCAAGATTAGATTTTGTATTCTTACACCGTAACCATACGGATAAGGTAGTTATAACAAAAACCAAATATACAGTATTATTAAACTGCATATTATATATATTTAACTAAACAATGAAATGCATAATAGTCACACGGATCCATTGTTGGCCATAGTTATAACTAATGCACATTAAAAATAAACACTAAGGCTTGTAGATATTCCACGATGGTTCTGCTTTTATGGTGCTATTTCATATTACCACTTACGGTCGATTTCATACGCTTAAGTCATTACGGATGCGAGACGCGATCTATCGCAGCCTAACAAGAATGCTAAGTGCTTTTAGTTAGGGTATTTTTCAATCGATAACTTGATAAAACATTCTATCAACGCTAACTCTTTAAGATTTTTTGTTAAGATAATTTATTATAATAGTTAGAAATCTATGAAGTTGAGCTATCTTCAGCTTCATAGATTTCTATATACATTTTTATTTATCTTTTTTTTTTAATTTTAAAGTGCATATTAAAAAAGATCGTTCATTTATGATTGGATACGTTTATTGATGCTAGTCACACAACTACAAACTAATAACACCAAAACAATAATACTAATAATATAATTATTATTGAGTATAGTCGCCTGAAAATTCTAAATGTGAGAAACTTTCTTTTGCAAACGGCATTAAGCTGACCCCTATTAAATTGGTCCTCTATTATACGACGAAATGTGAATGTTTCACAGTTGGGGGGATAACGACATAAGATAAAAAAATAATAAATATAATTCAAATTTAAATATAAAGCTGCAGTATTTGCCGTACGATGACGGAGAAGAGGTACAATTCACCACCCTTCTACACATCCGTAGGTGTGGTAAAACAGGATTCAAGGATATAATAATTATCCTACCAAAAACATTCTGTAAAAAACTAGCAAAGTCTCGATGGAGCTGCTTGTTTATCTCTAAAAAGTAATGAAATCTAGACAAAGTCGTGGCAAGTCTAAGGTTCCTTACTGCGATTTCTTTATTATTATAGTTAATGTTGTGTGACTTGGTCGTTGAACATTCTTTATACGTTAGTGGATACAAGTCAATTTTGTTTACATGTATAATGTTATATCTGTTATAACTACCTATATTTGTTAAGCGAGATAATAGCCCATACTAGTATTGGTAATTGGACGCTAGTATCTCATTTTAATTGTGCAACACATGCTGGCTGCAGGCTGTTGTTAATTGTGCAACACATGCATTCAGCATTGACAATGCTGACTTCTGCTCTCTTCTTTTTGGACCGTCAAATCGACCACCGATCTAACATAAAATAGACGTACTGACGGACTTCTATCAATGATTAGAAGTCCGTCTATACTGGAAATAATTTTTATACTGTTTGTTTCAGGCTCGCCTACACATAAGTATTATTGAAATACGCAGCTTTATCAAGCCTACAATTGACTGGTTATTGAATCAACGTTTTCCAAGTGGCAATTTTTATCGTCAATGGGTAGCGGTTCTGGCGACAGATTGGTGCAATGGTGTCATGGAGCACCTGGTTTTGTACACTTGTGTACCCTTCAACGGCCAAGTCACACAACATTAACTATAATAATAAAGAAATCGCAGTAAGGAACCTTCGACTTAGCACGACTTTGTCTAGATTTCATTACTTTTTAGAGATAAACAAGCAGCTCCATCGAGACTTGGCTAGTTTTTTACAGAATGTTTTTAGTGGGATTTCACTTCTTTTTGTAGAAAAAATAAAGGGGAGGCATTCGCCCAGCAGTGGGAAGCAATAGGCTAGATTAAATTAGAAGATGTGTCCCACTCCACTGGATTTTTTGAATGACAGTCGATTTTTTTATGTACCAATAGTAGAAGGGGGCATTACCATATCTCTAATACAGCTAAGACAAGCTGAGGATTCTTCATCAGATACTTCAGACCTTCGATTTTTGACATCAAATGAAAAGACAAACAAAGTTGAATATTTTTTGTAAAGGCGGTATGTCGATCTTTAATAGTTTGGTTGGGTTCTTGTGTTTTCAAATAAGGGTCACCAGGTACTCCAGATCTTCGATTATCCTAGTTTTTATAGTTTTCCCTTTATGTGGCCATTAAACCCTAATACTGTACCAAATTTTAGCACTCTGAGTTTATGGGAAGTACTAGTTCTATACGGATGATCATGAGTGAGTGAGTGAGTGAGTGTCATAAATGCGAAACTTTGCTTTCGCTTAACTTCGGAACTAAATGACCTACAGACTTGATTTTTTTTAATTTAAGTATGTGATTTTATAGCTTACTGGATGACGAAAATTTCTGCGTTCTGGTCTTTGCCAGAGGTTCTCAAATAGGGTCCTGAAAATGCGGCGAAATGGTTCCAGGAAAGTATGGTACGGCAGTGTTTACTTCGCGCTCGACTTGGCGATGTATACAATATCTGTTGCAAGAGAAGGAAAACCCGTCATAAAGCCAATCCGTCTGACCAGTGTGGTAAAGTAGGTCAATTTTAACCTTTATTTGAGGTTGTTCGAGCCCAATAGTGGGTGTATATCGGGTCGTATATGAACTGGGATGATGATGATCATAAAATATAAGTATTAAAGTATCTGTAATTAAAAACGTTTTAAACAATAATTTATTAAGCTGATTATTTTAATCAGTATACATTGGTTTATAATACTTAGCTACATGATCTTATACATACGAGAATCCGCATTCCTAAATAGAATTAAGTGCTAAATCAGGTCTAAAGATATATAACGCCAACTTTTTACCTGCGTTTATTTTTGTAACAAAAATTGTACCATGTTAGTTCTCGTTAATAAATTCAGAACCTGACTCATTTTATAAGAAACACATGTATCTATTCCACTTAAGAGTGTTGACATTTGCCAATCCGGCATTCTAGATTTTCTGTGTATATTTCTTATTTTTATTCAGTTACGAGGAACAGACGGAAAGAATGTCGGTTTCAACGTTTTAATTTTGAAAGATAAGATTTAATAATATTCTATGCAAAATTCAAATTATTTAAAACCAAATAACATTTGCCAACAGGATCAATGTTCTACAATTTAAACTCAATCTTAAGATTGATTTAAGTGCAGGTGCGACCTAATTGACTTATAAGTACCTGTTTAAAGACGCATGCACAGATTAAGCCATTGAAGACAAAATGTGTTTGAGTAACCGGCAATTTGATATGTTTAATTATAAATAAGCGACAACAGTTTAATTTTAACCTTAATAAACAAGGGATAAATTATCCTAATGTTGTTCCATTATTTGAACATTTTAATTTCTACACACATTCTACCTACCACGCATAAAATCAACATATACAAATTATTTCAGAAAAGAACACAAGTTTGTTATGCTTTTCTTTTATAGTTTCTTTAACACTTTAAACTATCTATCGATAGACTCTGATCATATAGTCAATTAAAGGTTACAAGGTGCACTATGTGTGTACTTATAAAATGAGGAAGTGAGCGGTTAGTAGAATAGCGGGCGATGCCCTGCGTAGGATGACCCTTTGTCTGAAAGGTATTAATAAAATTCTATGCTCGATATTATAACTTAAAAAGCAATCACATTATTACTACTACTAGGCGACTTTCAATATAAGTTCGTTTTATAATTTTGTACAGTATAGAACATCACAGATTGCTTCGCGTATGAATTGCTACTGTCCCTAATGTTTTAAGTACTTTACCTATCGTATATCCACGTTGGTACCGTAGACTGACAGACAGACAGTATTTCAATTAAGCTTATATACAGTCTGATTTCAATTTAAAAACAAAATAAATCTTTTGTTAATTGTAATGTTATATCATTTTGGAGACGAGAAATTACAATAAAAATATTCATTTTATATAATCATGTTTAAAAGTAGAAGGAAATTATTTTCTTTATTTGACATGCTATGATCTGGACACACCCTGCCCGTGTTGTCTGGGGTGCAAAAAGGCGGTGAGCGTTCTAATAACCTGCCGTCTTATTGCCCCATCGCTATTTGAGCTGACTACTGGTACTGATTATTTTGGCTGTCCATCCGACGTATTACCATTTCAGGTATAACCTGCGAACGCTCTGACAACAGAGTGCCGGGGCGTCGTCTCGATACGATCAGCCTTTCTGCGGGTAACGGACTAATCTCCGGTCCGTCTGGTCGACATTCCGAGGACAAAAGTATGATAATGGAGATTTATAATATACATTATCATCAATACTGACTTGATACCCTCATCCACCATCGACGTGTGGGGCACACGCGAGTATTTGAGCTTGATGTTGCCCTTAGACCGGGGTAGAGAAATTGAGACAATCCGCACCGTCAATAAGTAGAACAGTAGTATTAACTCAATTTAAAATAAAGAGTACTTTTGAATAAATTATTAGTAGAGGAACTGCAGCATATTTGGAATACTAGTTTCTTTTTTGAGGATAAATTTAAAGAGAAAAGGTTTGGGTCTATAAAAAATACTTTAAATGATTCATAAATTATTAAACTTTAATAATTAAAATAATCAAACATAACAAAAACCAGGAACCTTATCAAAATGCTTATCAAACGAAAAAACTCCAAAATCGAGATTTGACTTAGGGTGCAGGTAATTTGGAATATAGTATTCCAAATTATATTCACATTTTTTTTGACATTTGCTAACACTTTTCCTTAGAAACTAATACATATATATATCTCTGTAATAGTCTTATAGTTTTTAGATCTTTAGTCATCAATATTTTTTTAAACAAAATAAACTAAAATAATCTCTAATTAAGTAATCAGTCACAATAATCAAAGATCAGTCTTAAGTTTGAACTTACAGTTTACTATTATTAGTTATTATTCTTGCAGTAATCACAAATATACACAAAAGATTCATAACCACTACAAGAACCGTGGACCCACAATTCGCACATTAAGCACTGTACCAATTCTTCACCCCTTTTATCCTCGCTATATTTACCGTTACAGAAAAACATTCGACGTCTTCGTCCGTAGGGAGAGTAGTCTCATCTCTCGTTGCTACATTGTCAGAAGAGTCTGTGTTATTTGCAGATATAGCCCCAGGAATCGGATCTGATGAGTCACTGCCGGTCATATTTCTTTTCTTTATCTTTCTTGTTATTTTCCTCTTGTGTTTTCCTTTTTTCTGTGTTTTGTTTTCTTTATCAGACTTTTTAAGTTGTGCATTCTCAAGGTCTTTTTTATAAGGAGAACTTGAGATTATTTCCAATCTTGATGGCTTACGGCCCCTATTGCTAGTTCTCTTTTTATTGTGGCCATGGGAGAAATATGGGAAGGAGTAACAAGGGAGTGAATTTCTGTCCTACTACCTGACGGTCCTGGCTCTGTTTCAATAAAATTCTCCAATCGCAAGGAAGCATTTGTGGAGGAGGCGATCGTCATTGAAATTATTTAACTGTTTGGATCCTTTCCTTGACCTGGGTACGTTGAACTGTTTAGCTGCCTTTAAAAATCCCATTCTCTTATCTCTAACAGCGGGCATGGCAGCGGCCATTTCCTCCTTTTCTCCTCCATCTCTTTCTCTTATTATATTTGCGAGATGTAGCCATTTTTAAAAAAACCAGAATAATTAATACTTCTCATAGAAATGTGCATATAATTTGGAATATTCCAAATTATATTCTCTTTCGGTATTCCAAATTAACAACATACCAACCTAACCTAAAATTCTATGTCACATTTTTAATGTTAAATATATTCACAAAATCATAGTAAAATCACAAACTAACAAGGCCACTTAACAGTTTAAATAATTAAGATGAAGATTTAAAGCATTACAATAAATGATTATCACCGATTGCATTCTTACCGATTTTTTTTTCAAAGCAGGCGTCACGTTCCTTTGCGGTTTGTAGCCGGAATGTCAAGATGCCGTCCTGTTTTTAATACACAATAGCTTTGTGTGTCGTATGACTTCATGTTTACGGCAAAAAAATACAGATGGTGTTTATAATTATTTTGATATCGAAGTATTCCAAATTACCTGCAGTATCCCAAATATGCTGCAGTTCCTCTATTGAAAATTTAAATAAAGATATTTCATGCAGAGACTAAGCTCTAAGTTGTTAAAAATCTGGTAATCCTCTGCCTGAATATCGTTTAAATTTCAAATGTACAGCTTATTAGGTTGGCTCGTGAGTTGCTTTCTATAATTTATTAATCTTTTTAGATACAGTAAAATCTATTATATAGTATAATAATTATTTTTATTTTTATTTCTTCAGTTTCCCTCACATGATACTTTCATGTATAATTCACAATATTTTTGTTACATTATGAATCCAAAATCTAACACAATGTTGTGTAAAAAGAGAACATGATGTTGTTTGTATATAACGGCAAAGAAGGACTTGTATACAGGCCCCCAGGAGGCAAACTTCTTACGTAGTTGGTCTGTATCATAGTTGTCTAATTCAATAATAGGCTACGGTCTAGTAAACGAGCCGAGATTGGTGCCTGCCGCCTTTTTGAGCCCCTGACCCCTTTAATTTTTAGTTAACATACGTGTATATAGAGAGAGCATGTCTACTATCTACAACTTATTACAAACTAATATAATAGAAGATGCTGTAAAGTGTTTTTTAAAATAAATATCAATTATAAGTTAAGCTGAATACACATACATACATATATATGTAAATAATCCTATTAATATGGCGCCAAAGATTATTGCATTCTAACCACAATACACTAATGAATGTGCATAAATATATGTAATGCTTTGAAAAGTTAACATAAACTACATTATTTATAAATTATTTTATCATCATCGAGTTCTGCTTCTTATATCTTGCCAGTGTAAACAGTTGCTCAAAATATTTTTCTAATGAAAAGACGTGTGAAATCTTGGCGCCGCCGTTTGATTATCTACACATTGTTAGATGCAAAATACACATGTAGCGAATATTTTTTTACAATGACGCGAGGAGAACACATGGTATATTATACATTTAAATTGTTAAAAGCTAGTCACTGCCATATTTGACTACATTCTGCTTGATGTTATATGGCAAAACAGCTAACGAAGCATACTAGCTTGGGAAAGGTAACTCTGTAGTTATAGTTTAATAATAACATAGAAGATCGTGGTCCGGTTACGGAAGAATTAAACCTGATGATTATATTAAAATTGGACAATGATTTGCTATATAATAAACAAATTTAAAAGGCTTTAACTTTAAAGATAATCTGAGCCAGGTAGCTAGTCTTAATATATAAAATAAAGTCGGCTTTGTATGAATTCAGATAATGAGATTGAATCTTAAATAAGAAGAGGTAGGATCGATACGCGAAATCTTATCTATCCTTACATGGAGTAGGAGGGGATAAATTTGTCAAAATCATCCTTACGTAATTAACGAACGGGCCCTTATATTTTAAACTTTTTCAAGTAGCTATTCAATTTAATTTCGTTAAAATCTCATAAAGTTTAACTAGACCTTAAGAGCACATTAGCAAATTTCGCAACAGAGAAGCGGGCTTATTACCTTACTGCGTCGACGGGTTGATATATGGCTATATTCAAATTCTGCACTTGCAATGATGTCTGCGTATCCGTTTAATCTTACGACAACCGCGTAAAATAGAGGGGCAATTGTACATATTATTTTTACAACCACTACTACTGGGGAGTCCGTAGCTACTACGTGAGCCGGTCCTGACAGGGAGCCGGTCTAATTCCTTGTCATCAGATATGTTGAAGCGTAAGCAACCACCACTACATTTATCACCATATCGGTTCACTGTTGGATGTAGACCTCTCCATGAAGGAAATTGAATAGCAGTTGTGTTTCTCAGGCGAGGGCTACTGGCAATTCCCTTAATGCTTCTTTAACAGATTTTAAGACCCAAACAGACGATTAAGGAGTGGTGACACATTAAATTCTTAACCCGTCACCTCACAGGCAATAATTAATTTAATTTTGATAACTTATTGTATTTTGGATATAAAAACATAAAGCAACTTTACTAAAGTCAGATCGATGTGCATTTTTATTACGATCCATAAAATTGAGAAGTCATTGACATTGTAATGGCAAAAAAAAACATAATGTTTCTGTGATACTTACACGATTATATATAGATATATTACAAGTTAGCTTGATTAATCTAATACCTATGTATTTGTGTTATGTGAATCAGCAAAATGTTTACACACCAGTCATCTGTTTACCAGAATTTTTAACAAATTGGGCAGTTCACTGGGAACTGTTTATGATAATATCTACGTTTAACTTCTTGATGAGTGTTTTCAAAGCCGTTCAAGTCCGTAATATAAACACACGCTTTCATCTGGAGAAGTATTTACAAGCCACGTCTGATGTATATCAATGGAATTTTAGTTTGTGTGTTAGTTAAAGCAGATGTCTTGATAACTAGAATCCAGGTACAAGATCGCTCACCATAAACAACCTGGATCTTTAAATAATAATTAAAGTCAAATTATTTAACAGATCTTAATAAATTAAGCGGTAAACATAGAAGTGTCTGGTTCAATCATAGATAAATCTGTGATTGCCAGATGCCACTAATCGTGAATCTAGTTCAATCATGAATTTAACTATATAAAAAAAACTTATATGTATTGATAAAATTGTGAGGTAATTACAATTGATTTGAGATTTGAGTATGGTTACATAGCACCCTACGTATTTATTCATGGTTTTTTTTTTATTTTAATGAAATGAATACGAAGAAGAGATGACAATACGACAATAAATGAAAACACCGGCAGTACTAGTACATAGCAGTATTTTGAAACTATCAAAATTCCTCACATGGAAATTAAAAATATTTTTTTTCAAACAATCTTTTTATCATAAATATGGAAACAAAATAGAACACCGTTTGTAAATATTAGTTCACTAACCTGTGGTCCGACCAAGTAGGTATTCTGTCATTATGCCGCATGCATTAGGTTCTTTTAATTTTCTTATCTAAGTTTGATGACACGGTTTATATGGATCTTATGGCTCAAAAATATGAATTAATAGTATAATATGAAAGAAGGTAATAATAGTATAAAAATAAATAGGAATTAATAGTATAATATGAAAGAAGGTATAATATGAAAAAAAAGGTATAATATGAATTAATATGTATTGCGTTTTGGCGAAGATTTGAAGTTGTAAACTGGCGATATGTAGGTACCTACCTTCATATTAGTTTATACCGATGCGGCGCGGTAGGTCTTTGATCACTTAGTGATAGCCTAATAATTTTAATTTTTAATACAGATTGTGGAAAATGTTAATAATACAAAGTAATGTGCTGTGGCTAAACTATACGACATATTATATTCAATATTTCTATACAGGCTGGGCAAATACTGTTATACCTACTAAAGTATGTAACGACGGCGACGATTGTACATCCTCACAGATTCAAATTGAAACTGTTTATACAAATGTTAATTCAAATACTAGTTTTGTATAGTGATACATTATGATGGATATGACATGCAGAGTTTAGAAATTATGTTAATTAAATACCTCAATATTTAATATTAAAGAATTCGCTAGGTAATTGATCAATGCATGCACTAACTACAGTGACATCATAATGTCAATACTTGAAAAAGGTGATGCAAATTTAATGAAATCGCAGGGAATTTTGTAGTTATAGAAGATGCTCTCCACAGGAAACATGGTAAAGTTTACTGAATTTATGTTTACTCGATATTTTTTTATATAAGCAGTCGTATTATTAGCTCTACCTGGAATTTCAAACTAAACAGTTACAAAGGTAAGGTTCCGTTGTAACTTTGTAGCTATTAAAGTTAAAATTAAGGTTTTCTATAAGAAAACTAAAAAAAATCGAGTGTAATCGAATTCGCATTGCCGTTTTAGGTACATATTCAAGGCGTATGCGTCAAAACACAGCAATTCAAGACATCCACTAACTAACACAATGGTTCGCATATAATCTACTTTGTACAAACAAGTTTTTGAATTTATCTCGCGCTTAAACTATTTTGCTTGTTACACATTAGTCCAACAACCACACAGCTAGATTAAAGTAGACAAAATTGTTGGGGCCAACAATTAGATGCAGCTTCGTTTTTTGTTAGAATAATTTATATTGTGAATAATAACCAAAATTCTCGACTTCTATAAAAGAAATATGGGCGAGCTTAATACCACTGCATATCAAGAAAACATGAAATGGTTGACCAGTTTGTCCAGAACAGAAGATAATTTCGCATACAATATAACAAAAATAGTATAAGTTTCGAGAATGACTTACCAGGTCGCGTACAATCCGGCCTGCCGTTTCTAACTGAGGTATCAGGAAGAGGTTTGCCGTCAGGTGTAACACACCAGCATCCAGCAGCAGCTCCCCCACTGGCACATTGCACAGGGGCATATGTACCATCTGCGCTACACCTTGGCACATAAGCTGACCATACCCCACTTTGGGCATTAAGAGCGTATTGTAAAGCAATGAAGCACGATGATTGGCCCTCTAGACAAATAATAATAAAATATTGATTAATGCATAATAATATAAGACATCCTATTGTAAAATTAAGGAGTGAAAGATTGACATGGTATGGACATGTGATGAGAAGGGATGAAAGTAATGTTGTGAGGAAAGCTTTAAGCATGAATGTTGAAGGCTTAAGGGGTAAGGGAAGACCGAAGAAAAGATGGATGAACTGCGTGAAACATGACATGGATAGACAAGGAGTGACCACAGAGATGACGTCTGATAGAGTTGTATGGAAGGAGAAGACATATTGCGTCGACCCCAAATAAATTGGGATAAGAGCAGGTTGATGATGATGATGATGAATATAAGACATCCTATTTTATTTTTTGTTATAAATCACAAACTATACATATATTTTATGGTTTATAACTAAAGTGTGGCAATAGTTAACAAGGATTTAAGATAAATAATGTCTTGCAATCCTAATGGGATTAGCGTCTGAGGTGAGTCATAAAGAGCAATGAAGCGCGAATCTCAAAATACCTGTTATATTGAGTTTATCTTTCCGTGTGATGACGGAGTAAGAGTACAATTCACCATCCCTCTATTTTGTTGTAAAAGACGACTAAGGGTTTTCCCTTACTCTTCTTATAATGTAACATGATTAGAATGTCTAATACAAAAGGAGATTTCGAATTAAAACTCAATATTAAGAATTCTGACGACGGTGATGTATTAGGTCAATTTTCCCGCCTATTGTGGTGCCTATATGAACTGAGCTGATTGTGTTTATCTATATAATTAACTCATGAGCGACTAAGAATACAATCTGAGTATATAATACTCTTTATCTTCAGCGAATTTCGTAACAACTACTATGGGAGAGAAGCAGATAATATTACTGTAGAAGAAATAATCACAAAGTAAAACCATGTGCCTAAACTGTCTGGCCAGCGTGATATTGTATGCCAATATCTATCCCACTATTGATTCTAAAGCTAGAAGATAATGTTTTAAAAAAAATATATTAACATTAAAATAATATAAGACCAATTAAGTATAGTTATTCGCCATGGGTATATTGTACCCAGAAAGTCCAAGAAGGATTACTATATTAAATTACTAATTAAAGATATAACCCCGTGTGAAGGTAATGCGTCATAATCGATCATGTGTCTATTCCGTGAAAGTCGTAAAACCTGGCTGAGAGGTAGGACCTGAAGAGCACAAGCTGCAGCTGAATAACCTATTTTAACACCAGCTGCAATAGCTAAACCACCTAGCAAGTGTGACGATTATAGTTACATTCGTGGAGATGCCTACTTCTAACAGTGGATAGGCTCATGAAGTGGAACAGTTAGAGGATGATTGGAGAGGTGGACTGGCGATATCAGGAATCGTAGACAACCGTTGGATGCAGGTAGTATAGTATCGTTCTATGCGGCATCCTCGTGGGGAGGAGAAAGTCTAACAGTGTGCGTGGACTGGGTTACGGATGAACGTGATCAAGAGTACCATTTCAAAAGAACAGTAGGCCACTCAAAGCTCTCTGACGTGTTGGGTAAATGTTTGATCTGTTTTACTTAATCTGCTGACTGCAGTACCGCTTAGCGCTTACCAATCAGTGAACGCTAATGACCAAACGCGTTTTACTATCTTATTATCTAACAACTCTAAGCTACAGTGAAAATGTAACATACTCGATAAAATTACGAAACTTTTGTAAGAACGCTAACAAGTTGCCGTGACCGTACAAAGGACGATTGTGCACACAGGGTCAAGTTTAACAAAGGCCACTTCAATTTATAATACATACATCATACAAGGATTGCAATCAATTTGAAATATTAAAATATTTTTACTATATATAACACATTTATGAATATAAAACTTATGTTTTGACAGGCATTTTGTATAAAAGCTATATCATACAATTCATTACCGTTGATTTTCGTATAGGTTACGCAAAAGACAATTAAAAGTGGACAGATAACGGCACGCCAAGAAAGGACAGACTCGAAATAAAACCCTATACCACGTTTGACCAACTTGGTATAGTAACAGTCAACCATCAATTTTGAAATCATACCTTTTATATTTATAAACAGAAAAGGTAAATTTTATATATGTGTGTTGTACCTACGCTTAAACAATTAAGATGCGTTATCATTTGTCTGCCGTCATCCCACGCTAAGTGGGGTCGGCCACAGCATGTTCTTGTCCTCCACAAACTTCTATCAGCCGTTATACACTCTACACTCACATACACATCCTCGCTCACACAATCCATCCATCTCCTTTAGGTCTCCCACGATTCTTACATCCATCTACAAACATATTGATAACCCTCCTTGTCACATGCCTTTCATCCCAGCTCATCACATGTCCATACCGAGACATAAGCAAAAATAATTTAAATTCTATTCAATTATTTTCCTTTACTGAACAAATACAAGCGGCAATCCTATTCGACATAATAGGCGTAGGAATTAATAACTTGTGTTGCAAACGGTTGGCAATTTAGACTTTTAGACTTATGCTTTTGTACCCAAATGGTGTACAGTACCTATTCTACACCCGATCAGAGATGTAGTATAATAAGTGCGACTTTACATAGGCCTACTTTTTTAAACACCAACCACTACTAAAATATCCCTGATCTTTTAATCATATCCTTTGTCCCGGTTAAATAAATTCCCACGGGAATACAGGAAACTACACAAAAAATCATGAATAAAAAAAAAACAAATTCATAAAACATATAATTATGATGTGATGATTAAATTACACAGCAAAATGTGCGTTACACCTTACATGTTTACCCCCTTTTAAGGATAAAGATTGAAAGAAGTCTTAGCTATTATATCGTTATTTAGTTTTTGTGATAAGTCATTTATTAGGATTTTTTTATATAATGAACTAATGAAAATTTCCCGTGTGGTGACGGATTAAGAATACTATTAACCACCCCATATCTCACCTGTGGGTGATCGTACGAGACGACTAAGGGATATAAAACGCATATAACATCTATGCGAGAGAAGGAAAACTCGAAACAAAACCCTATACCAACACGTATGACCAGCGCGGTATAGTAGGTCAATTTCCCTCCCATTACGAAGGAGGCCCGAGCCCAACAATGGGACATTTATGGGCTGTGATGATGATGATGAACTAATGAGGAGGAAATAGGATTCACCCAACTGGGTTACCAGCGGTGTTGTTGATGATATTCAACACTTGCTGAAAGAATGTGTCCAGAACTAAGATAAAAGAGATGAGTCGAAAACTCATTTTGCCTTAAAACCTTGGATGTTACCATTATCCAAATTACTTTGACGGGTTCAGCATCCGAGGCTGCAAAGTAATTGTGCGATCTGCCTGTTCACCTCAGTAATTAACTGTAATACATGTTATATTAGTGTTAAGTGTCTTTGTATATATATATTTAAGTTATGATGGGGCTTACATACCCATAAAGAATAAAAGTCCCCAAAAAATAAAGAAAAAGAGTTAATGATTATCTGGAATAATTGCAACAAACAACACCTTTTCAATCTACTAGGGATCATATTACTTCGAAATTCTAGTCAGGATAATTAGCATTTTATATTCCAAATGTTCCGTTGTCAAATGGGGCTGGCTTGTCTTATTTATTACAGAGTTCTCAGAGATCTTTGGTCTGGATGGATCTCAAAGAGTAACATGCGACATACCAATGCATTATCATCCACAAAGGTGAATAGATATCAGTAATATCATTTAAACTATATGGAGAATTCATATTTTTTTAAACAAACTGCTATCACTAGTCCGGTTATGGACTAACTACAATTATCCAATTCTCCTTGCGCCCATCGTGAAGGCAACCGGAACAGATACTTTGATTTCAGTATCAAAGTCCTAGTAGTCCACGAATATCAATTCTAGTGATATTTTTGGTATCACCTAGTCTATAAAAACCAAATTTTTATCAGACAATGTCATTTAGGTTATTTGGATGAGGAATGATTTGTTATTTGACAATGAAGAGATTATCATATAATTGATATTTTCTCTTTCATATTTATAACTTCTATTAAGTCATTGTCGTTACCATATGGCTACCATGCTTTGATCTGATCCTTGTTCCTACAAAGTAATGTTGCTAACAGCGTCGTATAGTATTTAATTTACTTATGTTTACTAACAATTACAGCTTATATATGGATATAGGATGATTTTGATGACGTTGGATCAGAAGCAGTGTGATATCGGTACAACACTGAGAACATTTTTGAATATGTAGTAGGTACCGAAGAATCTATGGCTATGGAGACGATTATCAAAGATACATTGGCACCTTTATAAGTTTGTTGAAACAATGCAACCACAACATATGCAGAATGTTTGCATAGCAGAGTTAATTTTCTTTATTATTTTTTTATTAATGTTCATCCAACTTCAGATAAACAATGCCATTTCTATATAGAATATTATAACAATAACTCAATGACAATCGTTAAAGTAGATTTATAGCAGTATTCATAACGAGAGTAAATGACTTTATTCTCAATAAAAACTTGGCTATAAATATATTGGTTTACATGCTTGATTTTATTTTTGTGTTATTTTGAAATAAAACAGTAATTATTTTTTTTTATTTTATGGCTATTTTTTTATAAATGTTTATTTTTTTTTTGGTAATTATTTGATTTTATTTTTACGTAGCATATTTTTAAGTATGGAATTAAGAGCAGTAATATATTTTTAGGCGTAATAAATCAAATTAAAAAATGAAATTAAATTGTTCCAATTGATTGCAAACCTGTTTTGATGTGTGTATAATGTGTATATCCATGTAGCAAGTACGTTATGTACGGCTCTCTGTGTGGCAATAGATTAGGTATCTGTGGCTCTGCTTATATCTAACTCTAAAGATAAAAGCCCTAATAAGTATTATCTTTTAGTTTATAAATGTCTCATGTTTTGGGCAAAAGACCCTCTACAATGAGGCAGTTGGTTCTAGCGAACCAACTGCCTTCTGGATAGCTCCAGACGCAATAGTTAGCGTAGGGTTTTATTTCGAGACTAAATTATTTGTAGTGATGTTCCAGTTTACGTCCATTAGCTGTCTTTTACGAAACTAGCGAGAAAATAAGTGGTGATGACTTTTTCAATTATATTCTTAATTCGTCATAATATTAATGAAGAATAATGGATTTAATATAATATGCGTGTGTTTTCTTTACTAATGTATCAAATAAGGCTGTTAGGTCACTTACCAATACAGGGCCCTTTTCGGGCAACAGCTACAGGTTCGCCCGAGCACTGCGCTCTCATAAGGTGACATCGGGAGGGGTATGTACGACCATCCGTGCCGCAAATTGTCCGTCGAGCGTTCGCTGCATTCGTTTCGCATGCAGTCACGCGAGCATTGCAATTCTCGCTGTTTTGTGTATTCGATGTCGAACTCTTTAATATAATATCATCACATTGTAACATTTTTATACATTATGTGCAAATAAAAATGCTCGATATGGAATCATGCTATAAAAATATATTGTGAATAATTAATAGCTACAATGACAATCTTATCGAAAACATTCCATTATTGTTGATATTTAAGACTGAAGATGTCGCAGCGTGGTATTCTAAAAGTTTACATACATACTTATTGAATATAAAACACTGGTACCACAATACTATGGTATTAAAAGAGAACTAGAATGTACACATAAAATATGATGGCCGAGTGCGTAGGACTCCTTATTATGACCAATACCTATATTTTTTACAAGATCTTAAAGGAAACATACTAAACGTGTAAAATTTAATGATTTTTTAATCGGCTGATGATTTTAAGAGGACAGCAACATTCTCCTGAGAAATATATATAGCACCTACTGCGATCACCAACCTGTTTGCCATGCGTGGCAATGATTCAATTATCCTCCTCTGGGAATTATTCATTTGGTATTACTTCTATACATTCATCAGTGGATAATGATGCTGCAACATAGCTGTGGTATTTCAATCTCAAGAACATCAAGAACAAAATCCGTCCAGCCGTTTAGGAGTTCAGTGACATCGTACATAAGAATTATATAGTAGTATAATATGTATGTATTAATAATAATTATGCACAATATAGTTTGATAACGTTATAAAACTAAAATAAATCCTTAGATGGCTCAAAGTTCGACAAACGAGTGTAGAATCCAGTTAACCACAGAGATCAGGTAGATATTCCGCCATGCCTATTATAAAGATTTATAAAACAGATTGTTGCGTATATTTAATAAAACTTAAGCGAATAGTTTTTTTTTTTTTAGAGGAAATATAAACTTTTATGTAAAAGGCGTGCTATTCTATAATTGGTTTTCTCTTTATGACAATTCCAATCAGGAACAGTATCAAACAATAATATATACATATATATATATATATATTTTTTTTTTTGCCAAAGTAATAAGAAAGTATCCTTTCTTTTTTGTATTTTGGAGTAATTTTATTTGTCTACTACTACTACTAACATCCTTGACGAATTATAGACAATCGAAAAACGAAGTTTAAAAAAAAGAGTTTCTCACAACCTAATTACCCCTAATTATATTTTAAATCTTGATTTATCTCTCATATGCCCCAAGGGCTGTTAGAATTTATTTATTTTTCTTTTTTCCTTTTTTTGTGTTAACCTCTCGTGTTAATTTCAGTAGTGCTGCTATTAGTGCATCGTTGTTTTGTGTAGTGCATTTACTTGTCGGCATAGTCCACCCGAGTGACTTTGATCTAGATAATTATCAATAAATATTGTCAATTTAATATCTCACAAAATAATAAAAATCTGACGAAAGAATCATGACATCCTTCAATAGAAGAAATCGCAATGATTGCAATTTAAATTCTATAAAAAGCAACTGACGAGTTTTATAAATAGTTTCTCAGATGGCAAACTCTTGACGAAAATTTTACGTGCCTCTAGTATAAGGTAAATAAATTAAAGGCATATGCGTCAATGGTGGTCCACAAGGTAACGGTCAAATTTCAGTCGCTTCATGATGAACCGTCATTCTACAACATATTAGCTGTTAGACATTACCTCCATAAAGATTAAAGTTAAAAAGATATTGATATAGCACATGTGCTTGATGTTAGAATTAATTAATTTATCGAGAACGATAGCTATGAAAGTAAGAACCATAGATTCTAAAACTTTGGTAATTAAGATAATTATAATGTTTCAGGAACACTTTGTTTCAAACTTACATTAAATAGTCAATTTCATAAGATGGCCTCAAAATGTAATTTTGTTTAAGCGTCACAGTGATGTAGAATGAACCAGATATATGCACGTAATTAATAGTAATACTCACTACTACAACGAAATGAGACAAAGCTATAATTTTACATTGCATTTACAGCTGTCTCGTTTCCTCAAGAATTAACAACTTTAAATGACATTAGTACTTAAACTAATATGCCAATACGGTCATAAAATAAGCTTACTTTAGTTACTCATGGTACGAAATTGCATCGTAAGAGTAAAATAAGTGTGCTTCAGGAGATATGGTAGCCGGTGTTTTAATATATCATCAGACAAGTACGTTTAGGAACTTGATACTTATTAGAAAGTCCTGAATGTACCTAATCATAAAGTATTCTAAATTTCAAATAATAACGATTGACTTTTTATTTTATACTATCTTTTTTTTTTATAAAAAACAGTAAAAAGAAATAACAATAATAGACAAACCCCCTGAGTTTCTTGCTGGATCTTCTCAGCAGCGGTCTAGTTTCTATCCGGTGGTAGATTTACGTGAGTGCCCTCGCACGATTTATGCATAATTAATGAATTTGAATTTGACGATTTTCTTTTACGCTAATTTAATAGCTTGAATATTTTTTTTATTTGCAACCCTACGAATCTGGGGCCATGATAGCTGCTACTACATTAATTTAATAA
The DNA here is from genome assembly GCA_905163515.2 of Lymantria monacha. Classification (NCBI taxonomy): domain Eukaryota; kingdom Metazoa; phylum Arthropoda; class Insecta; order Lepidoptera; family Erebidae; genus Lymantria; species Lymantria monacha. Next base: position 38,467,546 of record LR991081.1, read on the forward strand.
TATAAATTTAATAGCCAATTCTCTATATAAAATAGGTATTTAATCAAGCTTATCAGAGAATCTGTCACAGCTATTATTAAATGAATAGACAAGTTTATCACTCGTTGCATTATGTAAACATACTAACTAGGTATTTATACGCCTTATAAATTTTATAACTGTAGTATCATTCATCATGTGATACCTATGCAATATCTTACTCTCTGAAACTATATTGATATTTATTTTTACATTTGGTCATTCAATGACGTAATATGATTTTACGGTAATACCCAATGTTTTTATTGTTTATAAGTCGACTTGTGCGTGTCTGATAATTAGTTATTTCATTACGCAAAACATATCACTGATTTTAATTATATTTTGAATAAGATTTAATTAGCATTAGGCATTGGTTTGAGGAAATGACTGACAGACTTAGAGTAATCTGCAACCTTAGAAACAACAGCATGTTTTACGCGGGCTTCACTTGAGGAAATGTTAGGCCCTCCAGATAGAGCAGCCAGAAATACTAATCTAGATCTGTTGCAGGCAAAGGAATGAGAAACGAAATACCGACTAAGGACAGTGCTTTTTTGCGGCGAGACCAATAATATCTTTATATGCTTTATCACTTCATGATGACTTGCTTTCTTTCAGTGCCTATGAGCTTGCGCTACCGTCCCTACTAACTTACATCTACCTAGAGGATAAGCGAAGAGATTACGCTGCAATTTCGAATTACTTAACGGTCATTAATAACTTAATCCTGTTTTACACGAAGAGTCACGATTCACGAACCTCCTTCGTGTCACACCGCTAACTACTGTGGCACCTTTCTACTACATCAAGCAAGGTTCCTTTTCGAGATAACTGCATCTATCATCACACATTTTCGACGAATAAAGCTTTAGCGAATTTACTATCTATTAATTCTCAGTACGTACATAGGCAAGAAGGGACTCAATACATACTTAGCAACTGTGAAATTGGGACTGAAACCAATAGACTGTAATAGGTATATAGGCATGTACGTACCTACATATAGTGCGAGAGACGCAAGTTAGGTAGTCCAGCCGTACAAGAATATACCTATATGTACCAAATTCGAAAAATTTCGATGTCAGCCTAGTTTAGTTCCATCTCCAAGATATTTTGGATGAAAGACTAGATTGGTAGATTATTAGACCAGATTGGTCACGTGCTGAAAGAAGGTGAAGTCAAGAGTCTCCGAAACCGGCGAGCGTGTATTAAGAGAATTATGAATGTTGAAGAAGCGAGTGAAGTATGCAAGGATAGAGTTCTCTGGCACTCTGTTCTCTCTGCCTACCCTGCAAGGGATATGGCGTGATGATATGTATGTATGTATATTTTCAATGGCAATCGCGATCTTACAGTTACAGCCTAGACTACTACAGGAGTCCAAAATGTTACATGCCTCATTTCATATCTGGCTCTCTTTCTACGGTACTATTATGGGTATAAATGTGAGGGCATATAAAAATAACTATTACATGTTATAACACAAGTAAATCGCCATCGAAGGCAGGTAGGTATATAAGTTCAGAGGTAGTAAAAAATTCGGTAGTTGTCCGAAAATAGGTTTTTAGTGTAATAAAAATTATTTAATGCAACCATATAGATGTAGATAATTTTAGTCTAGCTAAAGGTACTTTTCTTGTACAATTTGTCACCACTTTCGTCGTGGGAGTCGCAAAAATCGGCTAAGGGTCACTGAGGGAGAGGACTGTAGCACTCTCCAAAGAAACTTATAACCATACCTGTGACCGCTACATGCCTGCCAATTGTGGGGACTATGCCATTGTCCCCTCGGAGGGACTACGACCGACAGTGGATGTTAATAGTGTAATGGATGGTAATACACTACTTACACAATATTGTTTGAGTAGTAAAATTGTCTCCAATTTCATAACTACAGTAAACCCTTTTCAGGAAACGAACAGAATATAATAATTATGATTTTTAGAGAAGACCACAATATATATTTTTCCTACTACAAGAGCGAAGGAAAGTTTTAGTGCGAGCCTCAGTTTACAATAACATAAAAAATAAGTAGGTACTTACTTTAGTATCGGGAGCAGCTCCATCAATAAAGTAAAAAATGTTAAGAAATAATAAATGGACCACTAAATATTTTATATGCATATTGCTAATTGATGTAAGAATTTAAAGGTCTCTACTTTTTCTACAATTATTTTTATCACTAGTTCACAAAACAAAATAGATCGACTCTAAATCGGGGTACGAATGACTGAGTTTTTAATATCATATTGGCATAATACGTTAATTTTATTAGAACTCACTCGTAACAATAAAACGTTATATTTTCAAAAGGGAAGGGCTGTGTTGCTAGGACGATCGGGCGATCGCTAGGTCAGAGAGCTAAGAACAGAATACAATACAACTGCAACAAGGATAAAAGTAAGAGATCCCGGTGCGCGTCCGCACTCCTCCGTCCGCCACCGCCGCCCGCGCCACCGTCGTATCGTGACGTTTTCACCCTCCTGCCTGCCTCTAATGTAGTATTGCCATAGTTAATTGTCCGAAGTCCCTATAAAAGCCATATATATATATATATATATATATATATATATATATATATATATATATATATATATATATATATATATATATATATATATATATATATATATATATATCTATATATATATATATATGTATATATATATATATATATACAGGTGTAAGGGGAGCGCTCCCGAAAACAAAGACAGGTAACCCTACTAGTTCTACTTATAATGATAGGCTAGAAAAAAAATCGATTCCGATGAAAAAAAAAATTTTTTTCACCACTCGAGGTCGTTGAACTCTTGAACATATGATCGTAAGTTTTGAATAGATTGCGTCTTTTCTCATCTGAGTATAGTTACGTATTTTTTATCGAATTAGCGTTACATGCCACTGTCCTAATACGAAGGAATGTGAAAAAAACTTAAAAATAGTTGTGAAAGAAAAAAAGTTTTAACTTATCATTACAAGTAGGACTAGTAGGGTCACCTGTCCATATATATATATATATATATATATATATATATATATATATATATATATATATGTATATATATATATACACATATATATATATATATATATATTCGATTCTCGATTTGATCGATTAACCGGACTAATTGTCGTTAAGAATTCGGCAATCCAGATTGCTGTAGTTAGGTTTTATAAAAAATAAATTTATATACTTACATACATATTTTCTCAAAATAAAATAATTATGATGGATTTCATACGTACATAATTTAGTTTAATTTGTTTATAGTATTTATGTAGTCTAATTTGAGTTGAAATATTTGGTGATTGCCATTTGACATAAGCCATTTTGTCTTGTAGTCTCGATAATCGGGAATCCATATAACTGAGGGCCGATAAGTCGAGTTTCCACTGTATACATTTACTAGCATTAAGTATTTAGAGGAGGTTTAGATACAGATTTTAATACATTGAAATAAATAAAATTTTCTTTACTTGGTTTTTTATTTTCCTCGAATGGAGGCAATAGGAGGTATTTTTAATATAACGAAATTATTAAAAGTTATTGCTTGAAAATTTCCCTAAATATGTTATACATTTCTCATCATTCAAGTAAATCCAATAGATTTGGAATTATCAGCACTATGCAGAAATATCTATAATTTGGCAACACTGTTACACATAGATACGAGCAGTATGTTTCAATCGATATTTTGAATAGTTTCAGTAATCGATTAAATAATATGTATGCAATTATTCGTCTTCTTGTTGGACTTTATAAAATCGCTACTAATATGAGTCCACTGATACTAGTGTTAAGTGAATGTATTTATTAAGATTATTTCACTGTCATTATCTGTCAGTAAGTATGATCGACACTCTAAGATCAGCCACTTCACTCGCTTAGCAAATACTAACTTGAAATAAAATGAAGCACACTCTACATCTATAACGTATACCATTAGATCACCCGTGAACCTACAGACTAAGTAGTAACGCGATAATGATACCTGCTTCTAGGGATGCTGGGCCTCCGAACATGTACTTATGTATACTGCCTTATCTATTTGTAATGTCTGGTTACTATTTAAGTTACTAATAAAAACTATATGGATTCACGAGTGTTTTAGAAGTAGGAGTAGTGCAATATTAACCTGCAAGTTTCGATTTTAAAGATAAAAGCTATGATAAACTCGCTTTTTAGTAACAATGTTTAAATTATAAATAAAAATTATGTTTTAGACATGAGATATGATGATCTTTGTGTTTGTTATGGATGTTTTTATATATAGAACTTAAAAGTATACAATTATATTATATAACTAACAATCAACAATAAAGCCAATAAAAATATGAAATTGAACAAAGAGACTATTTTGCTAGATGAGTTTACAAACTCCTAGTAGCTTTACATATGGCTGTCAGGATCTATAAACATACTTAGATCTATGCTATGGTAGCTAACACAAAGAGATTGTTCTCAAATAATTTTGAGCTAACTCCTTTATAGAAATTTGGAATTGGTATATTTAGTAATCATAATGGCAAACTAAGTAGTTTGTTGTTTCCCTTTGTCCTTATAAAAATGTATCATCACTTAAATAGCCCCCGATAGTCAACGTTTGCTCGTAATGAAGGTGTTACTAAAAAAGTAAATTTAAATAGTACAGTCAGTGCTACTGACGAACTAGCTTGCATAGTTTACAGAGAAGATCATTTTTTGGAATTAGTTTATTTGTAATCTGCCCAAGTCTATACTAATAACAGGCATTGCCTCTGTTGATTGCGTACTACACAGTGTTAATTTATATGATTGCCTTAAGCGACACAAATTACAACAGTACCTATTATGATTGCCGTACTAGATGCTGGGATAATCATTCTAGAATTCTAGTAATGTTGTTCTAATGTATAACGTATTATTTATGGTTAATGACTCATAGAATAATAATTAGTTGTTAACTTTTCTAATAATACTTTTGATGACGAAACGATTCTTTTTACTATTGTTAATCACCTGACCTCTAATGATAAACGTACATCATCATCATCACAGCCCATAAATGTCCGACTGTTGGGCTCGGGCCTCCTCCATAATGGGAGGGAAATTAACCTACTATACCGCGCTGGTCAGACGTGTTGGTATAGGGTATTGTTTCGAGTTTGCCTTCTTTGACATAGATGTTACATGCGTCTTATATCCCTTAGTCGTCTCGTACGATCACCCACGGGCAAGATAAGGGGTGGTGAATAGTATTCTTACTCCGTCACCACACGGAAAGATAAGCGTACATGTGTATTTTATATTGCAAAGTTAGTAAATAAAAAATCATAGAACATTAAACTTTACAATATTTTAAAAAGGATATTGATATTTTGTGCATGAATACTGATTGAATAATCAGTATTCATTTCGATATAAATAAATCGATAGATAACCACTCGTTCTCATCGTAATTTGCCAAGCTGTCACTTCCTTCAAACACTTGCTAAATAAACGTCAGACAATCCAGTTCTCAAATGCCAATATTTCCAAACTATATTCTTCGGATTCTTCCTGACAAGCTGCAATAGCCTAATCTTTATTTGGCAATGGAAAGTAGTTTTATACTTTTGTCAATGTAAAAATGTTAATAATTGAGAGTATAGATAATTAGTAAAAGTAGTACAATACTTACCCGGTGTCAAGTGCCTATATTTCTAGAGCACTCCTTTTCTGTTTTCGATAAGACGTTTAAAAAGAAGGACAATAAAAGATTTAATTATTTGATAACGCAATTTATTTAACAGTTAGCACCGCTAATAACGCATAGTGTGTTGTAACATACATCCAGAGTAGTTAAGTGGTTACGGGCCATGCCAATGTATATTATCAGTAACAAGTACATTTTTTTTCCCTTCCACTATGTAATAAACATGGCAATTATTATTTAGTTTAAACAGTGTTAATAGACAAAGGTAATACCTATGAACTATTAAGTTAAAAGTATTTAGCAACATATAAGGTTCAGATAATTTTTTGCCATTACAAGATAAATTAATTAGTGTTTGGAATTGCTCTGTAAATTATGTACTTGCCAATTTATTAAAAAATAAAGGTAATTATGGTTGTCATAAAGTGGAGATTTCAAGGTATTTTACAAAGAATAAAGTGAGTATTTTCAATATTGTAATAAACATTTCTTTCTGTATATATAACATTCTGTATAAACAATATAATTTGTTCCAGAGATTTCATATTATGGAAAATATCTCAAGCGTCCCTAACAATTCATTCTCTTTCATACAATGAACACTTGAGCCAATCTTATGTTATTGATATTTTACTTGAGCCTATATTTTGGTTTGTTGATAACTTTTCAAAATATTTGGGGCAGGTAAGCATTTATATTTTATTTTTTTTGTATTTGTTATCTGGTTTTCAATAGCTAAAATGTTGAGACAAATTAGTATAGAAAGTCTAGTTTAATAGCGGCTGTACACACTCCACGAGACACCCAGATATGGGCCGAGAGCGGGTGTGTACTCTCGTCTCGCACTCTCGTTCTCGCCTCGGTTAGTCTCGGTCTCGCCTCGGTTAGTCTCGGTCTCGCCTCGGTTAGTCTCGGTCACCTATCGGTGCGCTCGAGTCAAAGGGTCTGGTTAAGTCTAGCTAGGAAAACGAGACTGAGCATGTACACACTCGTTCGATTATTTGTCCGCTGACAGTGTTTTACCCGTTTCTATTGCGATGCATAGCAATCATCTACCATCTTTTTTCTCCATGGCTTACAAATTTTCTTTTTAAAGTAAATGTTTAAATAATTATAATAGCTCACAGCACAAATACAAATAACAGCAGCAGTTTCCACGTCCATTGTCTCGGGGTGTTTACAGTGCAACTGGCATAACGAGTGTGTACAGGGTGGCTCTCGCCTAGAACCTTTTGGATGAAACTAGGCGAGTGGCGAGAGGCTCTCGTCGAATGTGTACAGCCGCTATAAGATATCCCACTGTATTTTGTTAACAGTAAGTGATAACTGCTCCTCACGGACCTTGGCAATATCAGAGTCACATCCAGTAAACTGAATACTTAATTTTTTATAATTTCTCTATGTGGTGATGGAGTGAGAATACAACACACCACCCACTGTCCTGCCTGTGAGTGTTGTAAAAATGTCTATGCAAAACTCAAAATAAAGTTCTATACCACCCCATCTGACCAATGAAGTATAGTAGGTCAGTTTTCCTCCCATGTTGCAGGAGGATCAAGCAGTGGGATTATAAACTCTGATGAAGACAAGTAAATTATTTTGTGAAAGTATTTTTGCTAAATGTTTTTATTTATTTAACCTTTGTATAGATATTAAACTATTGAGTGTCACAAAATTTTATGTGCTTCTCTTTTAACTGTTTTAGGTTTTTGTGTTCTGTGTGACTATACTCACTGCTGCTGTTGTATTAATAGCCTATTGGGTTGGGCTACCGTATTGGTGGCAGAGGTGCCCCTATACTACAGTATTTCTAGTCATTTTTGGGAATTGCATTTTATTGAACATTGTTTTCCACTATTATATGGGAGTTGTGACTCCTCCAGGACATCCACCACATGTGAGTTACTATGTTTTTTAATATTTTAATACCAAAAAAATGAGTTTCTTTTTATGGTCATAACATTTTCAGACAATACAGATCAAATGCTCACTTCACTTAGTTGCCTGGTATAATATCCACAAGAAAAAGTGGACAATAGACATAAAAATAATATATTGATTAATCATTTGCAAGATTCAGAATTCCAAAACCTATTTGAGGATGTGGCTACTATATACTGGTACTGTGATAGTATGTGCTACCAACTCTAACTCCCTTAACATGTAAAGAAATGTTCTCTGGAATCATTTGTCAAAAGACATATGAAATTGCCTCTTTCATAAATGCTACCCTTATTCAATTAATTATGTGTCGACATATATATTATATTACTGCTGTTTTTAGAGTTTTATCCTATAATGATATAATTTAAATGATTAAATCAGATTTCACGTGAGCTTGATAGTTCACTCTGTAGTTCATTGCTTACACAAGTGCCCAGTCTACATATACATACATACATATCATCACGCCATATCCCTTGCAAGGTAGGCAGAGAGAACAGAGTGCCAGAGAACTCTATCCTTGCATACTTCACTTGCTTCCTCAACATTCATAATTATCTTCATACACGCTCGCTGTTTTCGAAGACTCTTGACTCCACTTTCCTTCAGTACTTGACCGATCTGGTCTAGGTAGGTTAGTCTCGGTCTCCCTGATACCTACCTCCTTCCACTTTCGCATTGTATATCTTCTTAACCAGACGTTCGTTCGGAGTCACTTTAGTTCAGTTTTTCTTTCTTTTTTTTTTTAGTTTCAGTCTACATGTGATTAAGAATATTAGTAGAGTGACCCCATGGTCAAATTTTAATCATAATTTATTTTTTATATTTGAATGTTTTTATTTTTATATGTCAAAGACTATGTTTACAATGTGTGCGATTGCATATACTCTTGTTTTGTAACCAACAATGACTAGGCCTCCCTCTAATAAGTCAATTCAGATTACTGCCAATATCTTTTTTTCACAATATAATTACATATATGGAGCAAGCTATATTGTGTATGTTTTGGAAATTTCAACCTCATGGTCATGCTAAAACATTGGTCAATGAATTATAAAGTAAAAGTAGTTGTGGAAGTTAATGATACTTAATCTGCCCTTAATTAGTAGTAGACATGCGCGAAACAGTACTTCGCGAAGTGATGTTATATGGCATTACATTTCGTGCCAAATAATATTACATTTTACCATCACTTCAAACATCACACATGACATTTCATTTAATATAAGCCTTAATGTTCTAAAAATAGAGCTCAAATTAAATATTTATCGACCGCAGGCGCAGCGCGGTCCAGTCGTTCTATCCCTCTCACTCTCCCGAAAAGACATACGGCGCGTTTGAGAGATAGATAACCTGATAACCATTACCAAATTACCGAACATTGCAGAAATACAGAACAGTACACGAGTGTTCGGCGTCATGTTTAATGTGATGTGTGATGTTTAATGTCATGTTATGTTTAGTCGCGCAATGTGTAATATGACAGTACGCGGTCGGGTAATATTACGTGTGATACATCACTCGCAGTACTTACACATGTCTAATTAGTAGCAGCTTCCGACATTATATTCAGTGTAATATTGGTCCAATGGCCACCTAATTGGCAAGGTGTAGATGCTTTATAAATATAGACTTAGTAATTGATTGATCTCCTGCAGGATGACAAACATATGGAGTCCATACTATGGACAAATAGTAAATAATACATGCTTTTTTCATATTCGATTGTGATATTGACACATGTTTGAAATTCAGTAAGTTCTAAGACCATATCAAATCATCATCATCATCATCACAGCCCATAAATGTCCCTGTGTCTGTTGGGCTCGGGCCTCCTCCGTAATGGGAGGGAAATTAACCTACTATACCGCGCTGGTCAGACGTGTTGGTATAGGGTTTTGTTTCGAGTTTGCCTTCTCTTACCTACAAATAACATTTTGTATTATTTATTTAATATAATTTTTTCAAATAAATTATATAATTATTTTACATTCATTATTATAATTAAACTATTATTATTGTATCTCCTTTTAATTCACGGGATCTTCCATAGGGAAGATGCCCGGTCCTTTGGGAGGCTTACATGGGGATATGGATCCAACACGCAGAGGCCTTTGGAGAAGTTTAATCTAAATATTGGGATGGGACACCTACCGATGACATTCCACGTCTGCACTTAACATACGTGGAATGCCAGCAGTAAGTGTAAAACTATTGTATGATGATGGTATCTAATATATGAAATATGGGAGTGGGTGTTTAGTGGACTGGTTCATCTTAAATCTATGAATTTATAACTGTCGTCTGCCTTCAAACCCATGTTAAGAGCTGAACGGTGGCAGACGGTGACTCGCCAACTCACTGAATGGGACTCCTAAATAGTCGCCACAGACACATAAGTAATACGGGCAACAGAGGGCAACATTGATGTAAGTGGCTAGGGGTGTCGAGCGGTGCGGCGCCGGTTTCACCATTGAGTCTGCGATAAACAAACTCATGGTTTCCCCGTAATTATGCTTTTGAAAATGACACTTCCTCCCCCGAGCATATAGCTCTGGCGACCCCTCTCTGATCAGCTGTTTAAGGCAAGCCAGAGCTGAGAGTCCTTCGGGCACTCTTCGGTTTCCACTCTAGCCAGCCAGTGAAGGCCAGCTGGAGACGAGTCCCTGATCGACTCTCTGGAGTATTCAGGACCGCAGTGTCGCCACTCACATTCAGCTCGCCACAAGCTGCCCTGCGGTTTATTGGCTTTCCTGTAAATCTTGTGATACATTTTTTTTTTATATCAAAAGAACTTAGGGAGCCAAATAATGTTCCTCCGAGTTTTGCGTTAGCCTCATGGTGAAGTAACGACTGGCCCGGAGGTTGATGTTATATATTAGTTGATATTATTATATTATTTGGTTATTATTATTATTTTATATTAATTCATTATTTATACATATTGTAATATAATTTTATTGTTAATATATTAAATATAATACGTTCATCATTCAGCCTTTCACTGTCCAATGCTGTAATAGCTTTCTATCACAAATAAGGGGATGATACATTAAAATGCCAGTAATAGTTCTCAAATAGATCACACAATTATACATATTATGTAGGTTTATATCTGTGAGTGTTGTGTTATATATTAGTAGTGTGTGAAATATTTGTTTTAATGAATTATAATGTATTTCTAATATTCTAGTGCATATTATATAAAATATTACCCTTTGCATTGCTTCTTCTTCATGTTAACTTTGGGTAATTTTACTTTCATTTTTCCATATTTTTTTTAAAAATCTACATAATTTTATGTGTATATGTATTTTAATATTCACAGATTGTGGATGGATTCACAGCGGTTTTAGGATTATATTGTGATTTTCCACATTTTAAACAAATCATAGAGATTTATTCTTATTAAAATCCAAATCCAAAATTGTGGGATGTAGGTTTCCAGAATGAAAACAAGGTTTTGCAATGCTTACGTGACTTCTTCGTTTATTATAATTAAAAAACTTAAAATACTGGAGAGCGTCTCTCGCGTCGTTCGATCGTCGTCCATTCGTTCTCTGCACTCCTCTTTCACACGCCATCCCTTTCACTCAGTTGCGTTCAGAAATATTGTATTATATTCATCATCATGCATTCAAGAAAATTCATTCCTACATAAATGTGGTAGGACCACACTGTGGACAGTAGAAGATCGACATCTGGATAATGGCAATATGCTATTGTACTTCGTTTGGTGAGTGAGAGAGAGCCGGAAGCCCAACTGGGGTGGGTTTGGGGTTTATATTGGTAAACCCTTTTGTATTGCAAAGGTCCATGAGGCGGCAGTGACACTTACCATCAGGTGTGCTGTTTGCTCGTTTGCCACCAGAAGCAATAAAAAAAAATGTGGTTAAGATATATATTTACCATGTTAAGTGTGGCTGATTCGATGCCCACACAGCATAATACTTTGCCCGATCCATAAATTGATATTCTGAGTTTGAATGTAATTTGTGTCCATTAGCTATAACATTTGTAAAGGATTATTTCTTTACTGTTAAGTGTTGTCTTTTAAAATGAAAAAGTATAATATAAAATCTAGTAATGAGTATAAATTAATGTGTCACTATAAACACTTAATATTTTATTTTCAGGGTACAATGATAGCTGAAGCAGCGAGTATATGCAAAAAGTGCATATCGCCGAAACCCTCAAGGACACACCATTGCTCAGTTTGTGACAAATGCATTCTAGCTATGGACCACCATTGTCCCTGGTTAAACAACTGTGTAGGGTATTACAATGCGAGGTATTTCTATATGTATATGGTATACATGGTCACAGGCGTCACCTTTGTTATAGTAGCTGGCATTGATATTGGATACCAAGTCCTCTGGCTGAATGATACAGGTAAACTTTAATGCTATTATTAAATTGTAGCATGGAGCATGTTTTGCTATAATTTTATGAAAATGATTTAGCTCTACATAAAATAGTTTTCTACATAAAATATTATCCTTGTGGTGACGGAGTAAGAATACAATTCACCACCACTATCTTACCCGTGGGTGATCGTAAGAGACGACTAAGGGACACAAAACGCATATAACATCTATGCAATTCTAAACAAAACCCTATACCAACACGTCTGACTAGTATGTTCCACTCATTATGGAGTAGAGAGAACTGTATCAGCAAATAATACATATTGGAGAATTGTCATAGGTTACTACAGTCAATCTGAACAATCAATGTGGTATATATAATATAAGTCTTTTTACCTCCTATTGGAAGCTCCATACCTAATAGTTTTTTTTATTTTTTTTTATTTTTTTTATTTTTATTGCTCTTGGTGGCAAACGAGCAAGCAGCACACCTGATAAGTGTTAATGCCGCCCATGGACCTTTTCTATACCAGAAGTATAGCTGGGCCGCTGCCTACCGATATAAACCCCAAACCCACCGAGTTGGGCTTCCGGCTCTCTCACTCATCGAACGAAGCGCAATAGCACATTGCCATTGCTCAGATGTCGATCTTCTGCGAGAGTGTGGTACTACCCCGGACGGACCGGTCCGCGGCTGTAAACAGAAATCTGTCAACAGCGTGGTCCTACCACAGTGAGCAAGTGCAAAGAAGAAGATTTACTTCTATCTCATTCTAGTTTTATCGCATGTAAACAGATTGAAGAACCTATATTAAATTTAATATGTCACTGGCAAAAAAAATTACCTTCAGATATGGCAGTAGGGGGAAGTTTCGCAATGTGCGGGTATTGAATAGTATACTTTGTGAAAAGTGAAAACTTATTTAGCGGTGTTGTGCACTTTTATGAGATGAGTAAACAATGTTGAACTCGCGTCAGGACACGATCGATGATCAAACATTTTTTTTCAATACACGTATATATATGTATAGTTGACGAAGTTTCCTCAGGCACAATTTGGGGACAGAGGGGTTTTGTAAAAGTTATTGTGACACTGCAATATCATCATCTAATTGTATTTTTAATATTGTTATCAGGTGGCATCATCCCAAATAATGACCCAGATTTAATTGGACATCCAGTGACAATAAACCAAAGCGGTGCAATAGTGCCAGTAAAGGTTATTGTGGAATATGATTCAATTAATTATCCTCGAGAACACAAACTACCCTTACCACCAATTACAGAAACTCAACGTATTGCAGCACATCCATGGAAAAGAAAAGCTGTAGTGTTTATGGCAGTTATATGTGTGGCAGTGTTCTTTGCGCTAGGAACTTTAACAATAATGCATGGAAAAAATATAGGTAGAGGCGAAACAAGTGTAGAGGCACACATAAATGCAAAATTACGAATTCTAAACAAGAATTCATTTAGGAATCCGTATGATTTTGGTAAGAGAAAAAATTGGAGGTTATTTTTAGGACTTGTTCAAGGAAGAACATTTTTGAGGCATGTATTGTTACCATCTGCGCATGGTCCAACTGGTACAGGGTTGACTTGGCATACTGTTCATAATGCACTCGAAGATTGGCCTTAATATGTACATATTACCATACATTTTTATATATTATATAATTATATATATATATATATATATATATATATATATATTATTCTAATTCATTCTAAAATAGATTTGTACATTGATAAAATCTTATTGACAAATAGGTGTAATGTTTTTATTAGGTATATATCTATATCTTAGAATAATAGCATAGAAAAAAAATCACATAGAAGGATGTTTCGGTAGGTACTTTAATTGTTTAAAAAAGTGAAGCCAAAAATCCTGTTAGTGTGCAAGCCATTACACGAGTACACACGCACACTACTATAAAATGGGGCCGCCTTGTAAATGTAGTTTTCCCAAAACCGGGGAAAATGGAATGCGTTATTTCCTAGACTTTCATGTGCTTCTATTTTGTATTTGATGTTTTTACTGAAGTATTTATTAGTCGTTACCTCGATCTCAACTCAATACCCAAGGAAAAACAAAAGGTTTTAACATTACATTCCATATTATGACGTCAAAATTATCTTAGAATTGGCAGTCCAGTTCAAAGAAACGAGTAAGAATACTGGATTAGTGTTGCAATCATTTCTTACATAGTAAGGTAATATTCCTAATACGCAATAAAACGGCTATTACATGATAAATATGCACGCATGTATACACATATAGGTAATTATTGTTTATTGCTTTTGGCTGTTTGGGTAGCGAGCTTCGTTCCAAATAGCTTATTAGAAATTCTGGGTACTATAATAGAATTTAAATATTAGTTTAATTAAATGAAACACTCAGTACACAATTGTTTAAATTCACTTACGGATCGAGTCATTACATAAACAAAAGTTAGTGCTAATCATATCGTATTATCCTTCACTATCCTTCATTACCAAGGTCCATGCATCGTATCAGATGGACAGAAAGCAAGGTAACGCAAAACTATGGTTATATATGGTCTGCGCAGCCTAACGCTGCCTAACAACTAACAGAATTTTTGGATTCACTTTTTGAGCACTTAGTACAAGTACCCAACTAACCTTCTATGTGTTGTCATTATTATAAGATTTATAGGTTTTAATATAAAAATAACTAGTTTTAGCGTAGAATATATAGTAATTACCGTCCTCTGAATTCCCTAAAGTAGCATACCAGTTAGAATAAGATTAATGCATTTTACTTCGATCCGTTGAATATAAAATTGACATATGTTGACCTAAAGTGATCTAGCGTAATGTAACAAATGTTCCAACTCATAAGTTCATGAAATTATGTTGTTAAAGTGATATTTCTAATAGGTAAGTAGGGATATTAAGTAATTTATCGTAACTTTTGTAAATATTTTCGATAATTTACTTTAATTGATTAAAATAATGAATATTGTAAAAGATAAAAATCAAAGACATTCCAATGCGATTAGTATTTACATACATACATACATAGCCTCACGCCTGTTTCCCAGAGGGGTAGGCAGAGACTACGGATTGCCACAAACCACGATCCTGGCATACTTCCATCGCTTCATTCACACTCATAATAGTCTTCATGCATTCTCTACGATTACGCATACTCTTAATAAGACCTCTCGTCAACACATCTCCAACTTGGTGCAGAAAAGTATGACGTGGTCTTCCCCTTGTATTCGTCCCATTCACGCTTGCTTTATATATTTGCTTCGTCAACCTCTCGTCACTCATTCTTTCTATATGTCCAAACCACCTCAGCATACTCTTTTAGTATTTAGTTATTGAAAAATTACCATATTTAACTGTACCATATGGAAGCATGTGTTTTATTTATTATTTTTAAATACTTGGTTACTTGCCACCTTGCCAGGCGCATTGTATTTATATTGTACGCCTCATAAGCGAAGCGTTGAGGTCTTTACTCCAAGCGCCGTAGCAAAAAAAGTAGGTTTGTAATGCAACGTACGGGACCTGCTATTTTTTTTTGGGAATATGTTCAAGGTCGTCCCCTGAATGTAAATCCAAGTTGGCGCGGCGGGGGAGCGTTCACTTCAGCCGCCATCTTGGAAAACACGTTTTATTGAATATCTCGCGAACTGCGCATCGTACGACAATAATTGCAGAGACCATTATTGTAGATAATAATATTTGCCATCTTTTTTATTTGAAACTTTTTTTTGTATAACACATAGGTTTTTAATTATAGCGAATCAAACTTTTTACAATATGGTTTTTACTAAATATTTATTTAATGGTCAATGATAAATTAAAAATAATGGTAACTGAATTGTAGAACATGAAATTACCTATAAATTCTATAAGAAACTTTTTCTCGTAGCATTTATAGTTTAAGAGCTATAACGCTGTAAATGAGATTATAATGCTGTATATTCAATTATGTCCCTATAAGTTGTAGTATATATTTCGGGTCGTTCGGAATTTCTCCCTCTTAACATTCCAACAGTATTCAGGTATAAATCCCAACCGTTTTACAAAATCGGAAGTCTCTATTAACTCGCTTCGCTACAAATGCTCCGGCTATCTCCAACACAAGATACGGCACGCTACCATTCTTTCAGAGTGTACCACCAGGTTCAAACTTGGCTTGGATTTTATCACGATGCTGAAAAATGGGGTTGGAAGCGAACTGCATAAGGGCTTGAACCAATTCGAACTGCTATGGCTCCTGCACCGTCGAGTTTGTTGCAAATAATATCGTGCAAATGCACCAAAAATTGCGGAGCTGCCTGCGGATGCCGAAAAGCTGTTCTCAAATGTTCGATTATTTGCTCCAATTGCAGCGGCCAAACATGCGACAACGTGCCAGACATATTAGATGCCATCCCAACCGAAGACCCAACCTTTGATTCGTCTCCTTCGGATATGGCGGAGGCAGAAGAGATAGATCCACAAGACGATGAGTGTCTTCCCTCGACATCGAAAAAAATAAGACTCGCACCGTAAAATAATGCGCCACTTTTTGTTTGTGTAAACAAATGTTTTTTCCGTTTTTTTGAAGTAACATTCGTAAAATTCTTTTCATTTTTGTGATTTCGATAACAATTGGAGATACATAATAATAAAAATAATAACTATTACAATTCTTACGATGTAGCGGGATGTACTATTGTTTTTTGCTACATAGACAATCTTTTATGATGATACCGTTTTAAGTAACAATAAAGATCGACAAATTATTAGTTGTTCTCCACATTATTTATAATTTTAATTGATTTGCTGCACAGCTGTATTGACATTTTTTTGAACACTTTATGCCATTTTATGCGTTATGAAATGGTTTTCGTATACAGCGAGCAATATTGCCACTGATAATGTACGAGGTGCAAGTTTTACTAAGCTGCAGCTCTTAGACTATAAATGCTACGAGAAAAAGTTTTTATAAAATTTATAGGTAATTTCATGCTCTACAATTCAGTCACCATTATTTTTAATTTATCATTGACCATTAAATAAATATTTAGTAAAAACCATATTGTAAAAAGTTTGATTCGCTATAATTAAAAACCTATGCGTTATACAAAAAAAAGTTTCAAATAAAAAAGATGGCCAATATTATTATCTACAATAATGGTCTCTGCAATTTTTGTCGTACGATGCGCAGTTCGCGAGATATTCAATAAAACGTGTTTTCCAAGATGGCGGCTGAAGTGAACCCTCCCCCGCCGCGCCAACTTGGATTTACATTCAGGGGACGATCTTGAACATATTCCCAAAAAAAAATACCAGGTCCCGTACGTTGCAAAAAAAAAAGACCCGGCGCTTGGCCTACTTGCTCTACTCTCGATATATGAAAATCAAGCACTTTTCAAACCTAAAAATGATTGTATTTTCTCACATTGCACTTATAGGATAATATTATCATACATATGTCAAGGAAAAACATTCGTTTAAACGTATTTGATATTTTTAAAAAGCAATTAGTTTGTTTAAAGTAAGAAAATAGTTGATTAAGAAAAATATTCGAAGACGTCGGATAAAATATTGCATCTAGTAGGATCACGACCGTAAAAATTAATGTATCAAAATATTTTTTTTTCAAAAGATTCATAATCGCAACGCGCTGTTTCCTTCCGAAAATGGCTTGGTAATTCTATGTCGTTTAATTGCAATTAATAAAAACTAAACTACTTAGTCATTAGTGTATGTATACTTTATGAAAATTGGGTTCGTTTACACTTTTCTGTTCGTCCATTCGGACAGGCAAAGGAAACAAATCCCAACAGCCTATTGTAAACGAACAGCTACGTTTAGCACTACGTCGAGATGGCACCAAATTTCAAGTATTATTTTTCTTTAATTTTTATTTATGGCATTGACTAATAGTAAATGATAAATAATATAAAAATAATGAAGCGTGCACTTTTGGATTTTCTAAATTATTTTTATTTGTGTGTGTTTAGCTATTAGCCGCAGATGGCTTTGATAGCTTGACACGGACTATGGGTGAGCGCTGAGGGCTCTCAACCCGATCATATTACTTATCCTAAATGATTTAAAAACTTTGAAATTATCAGAATGGCTTTAGACAAAAATGTAACAAAGTATATTGTTAAATACCAACATTTAAAAGATAAATTTTAAATGTATTTGTCAAATAATGTGCTGATGTAATTATAATGTTTATAATCTAATAAATAACTTATTAATCAAAAGGAAAATTAATGACGAAGTCTAATGAAAATAAAAGTTATCTATTATTATATATCTACCAGACTATCAACATCTAATGTTGGACATACCTTGAAATGCCATAATCATGTCGCCTTGTCAGGCAGCCTGGCGATTGGAGCTGGTGTTATCAATTTCTTAGGAGTTCCTAAACCGGTTCTTATGGCTCATGAATAAATGACGGTTGTTGATACATTGCATTGTTATCCGGTTACCACACGTTTATATATAATTTCATATTATTTTGTTTTGAAATATAGAGCGCAAGAAACTAATTGTATCTATTATCTTGTCCATTATAAGAGTACAAACACAATTCGGCTATATTAAACGCAACCTCTCCACGTCTACTCTTGTGTAAATAATTATGAAAGTATGGCAAAGAGTTGGCTTTTATGCTCTATGGCTATTCTCTTTCTTATTCATTTATTTCAGCCTTAACATGTTTTTACAAGATTTTGGCTATTCGTTCACCCCTTCACTGTATAAGTATGTTTAATTATTCGTTTCTCAGTACCTATACGGCCCACTGCTGGACTCAAGCTTCTTCCAAAACAGGACGGAAATTGACCTATTATATTACGCTGTTCAGATGGGTTGCTATTGGGTTTTATTACGAGTTATTCTTCTCTTGCATAGATGTTATATGCATATTACATCCCTAAGTCGTATTTTACGATCACCTACGGGTAAGAAAGGGGGTGGTGATTTATATTCTTACTTCGTCACAGAAATTTTAATTACTCGTTATGCGATAAATGTTTAAATAGTAGTAAAGTCAACGTTTAATCTTCTAGATAGGGCCACCGACGTCAAAGATCGGGTACCGGTGGCCTACCCGCACGGCGAAGAGAGGAGCTTAGGATGGTGGGTCTATGGGGTCACGCGCCGCCTCTTCCACGACCATAGTGAGACCACAACCATAGTCCACCGCAAAAAAAAGTTATGACATCCTAATCTATCAGGGATTTTGTGGATATTTCATACGTCGTTCTTTCATCACTTGATTCTTTCTTGTAACAATTTTATTGAATCGAATGCTATTTTGGGATTCTGCCACTGCTTTTATACAATCAAATTAGAGGTCTATAAATATGTCATCATCATCATCACAGCTCATATACGTCCCACTGTTGGGCTCGAGCCTCCTCCATAGTGGGAGGGAAATTAAACCTACTGTACCACGCTGGTCAGATGTTCGTATAGTGTTTTGTTCCGAGTTTTCCTTCTCTTGCATAGATGTTATATGCGTTTTATATCCCTTAGTCGTCTCTTATGATCACCCACGAGCAAGATAGGAGGTGGTGAATTGTATTCTTACTCCGTCACCACAGGAAATGTATAAATATGTAATTATCATCGACTGTCTTTGCTATGAATTGCAATATTGTTTATAATATAATAAAAAGGTGGGGTTTGATTGGCTTGGAGAAATAAAATATTAATATCAAATTCTAGATATATTTTGAATAATAATTTAATTAAACTTAATAAGAGACAAATAATACATACTTTACATATTGCACAAAACCAAATGACGACAAGTCTTTCACGAAATTAATGATTAGTAATATTTAATATAACTATTTAATAGGATAGACGTAAGAACATATGGCTATACTATAAAGGAATGCAAATGACATAATATCTGATACTTCTCCGGTTGGATATAGGACCCTTAACTATTGCACATTGATCCTTGGTAAGAAGCAATTGGTTAATTTTGACTTCGTAGAGATTTATCTCTGTCCCACTCTACCTGTGTGACTTTTGTCAGTCATTGCACAAATACAAGAGGGTAGTTGTGTCGTGATAAACAGAGTTATGAACCATTTAAATAAAAAAAAGATTATGGAATAGGTGCAATATATTTAGAAACAAAAAGTCACAAATGTTTTACAGCTTCTAATAGAACAAGGCTGTCAGTGCTTCATGCGACGTCACACTGGTAGTGTGCGATAGAGACAATACTATGAAGGCGAAATTAGTCGAATATTCTCTTTCTAATGGTGGATGTGCAATACTTATCGTCGGGTACTGTACGTTCGTTTTTGAGAATCTAATAAGTATTTTTAGTAACAAAGTTGCTTAACACTTCAAAATCTTGTATTTATGAAGGTTAAGAAGCTGAAAAATCGTCAACTAATAATAATAACATGTATGCGCCGTGAAATAGTTAGTAACTATTTAATATTATATTAGTAATAGGTAAATGCTTGATAATAGTAATTAAAAATGTATGAAATTATGATCTCATTTATCTACCAGGTGTAACAGAGAGCAGCTGGTCACAAGGGTGGTAGGAACACATAACAAAAATTTGAAGAGACTATGTCGATTCGTTAAGGAGTTAGAGGCATTTAAAGTTTTCAATTTTGTCGTCGCTTTTCCTTTGAAACTGAATGAAATATACCAAGTAAATGATAAATAATCTGCCACATACTCATACTTTCTTAAATATTCATTAGAACCTAAATACATCGATGATTACATTTGCTTCAATATGACAAACGTCGCCTTTACAGACAGCTGATGAGTCAATAACCTTGACATTTTCCGTTAAAATTTTTGTTATGGGTTTCTACTATCATTACGGGACTTTTGACGGGAATTTGAAAACGTCATGTGGTGCTCTTGTATTATATTCGATATCTTTAGTGTTTTAACGTGTTATATTAGATAATTTTGATGGCATTTTATGTAATATGAAGCGGCGGAACTACTGGGATGAAGTGAATATTATATAAAAGTGCTTTAGAACGTTTTCGTTTTCCATCAAAATTCCCACAAGATACCATTAACAGTGTGGCCATTGCACTGTTAATGGCGACAATTTGAGTTAGACAAAGACTAACCTGAAAGACTAAAAACGTGAAAATATTTATAACTTGACACTGGCACCAATAGCTCGTATTTGTAGCTAATTGCCAATATATAAGAAGAAGAAGTACTATCATTACCTATCACTACCACCTTTCTGACCAGCTGCTCCATTCTCTGTTACACCCGATATATACCTATATGGCTATATATGTTTATATTCTATGATATTTGGATATCTTAGTATAAGGTTGAGTTATTATGTTACAATCAAGCGGTCGTTTAAATAATCTACGTCATCAGGGCAAACCGAAAAAATAGTTATCAAAATTTCTATTTAGTTTCGTTCTTTATGTAAGGTCACTTTTTTCACTTAAGTTTGGTTTGTATAAAAATGTTATTGTGGCGCTAGTCGCTTAGTATATTTGTTCGATGATTGTATGTTATCTGTTAGTATTGTCTGTAAAATTACCTGTTTGTGCTAATAATATAATGACTAGTACACGACTATAACATTGAAATCAAAATATCGATATAATAAATAAGTATATTGTGTTGATTTGAGCAGCTAGTTGTGTCCATATTGAAGGTTGTCGGAGCTAAGAGCAAGGGAAGTCAGCACGCTCCGACGTTGAGGATTCACACCGAGATTTTCCCAGTTAATCCACGACAATCGTGCTGTTAAATCTGTGTAACAAAATAAAGGCCTCCTTATATTTAAGACAAAACTCAGACGTATTTTTATTGCATCAAATCTTAATAAATGTAGGGGATTAAAAGCAAATAGACATAGGTACCTACTCATAATTCAAAATCAGATTTAAGTCGTATCTGATCTGGATTTCGTATAGATTCTATACTTACTGTTGTTCTTTGTAAAAAAAAGAGCATAATCATTTCATTTATTCTTCAATCTATTTTCGTAGATCTTTTCGTATATTTTCTCGATGAAGGAAAGCTGGTATAGTTTTAAGCTACATATATGCATTTAAATACTAACTTAAAAATAATATTTCTTACCAATATCTGTAAAAGATATTTATCAAATTTCACCATAGAACAAACTAAATAAATATTTAAGTGACTGACGGCCTAGTCCAGATAAAATCCTCGAGGTTTAGGCGGTACGGTCCTCTTTATTGAATTGTTTAATAAGGATATTGAAAATAAATAAAAAATAAATACATTGGAATACTACTTTCTTTTAGGCATGGGCAATTAAGTGAGTGATAACAAATCTTTTTTTTTTCTCCGCAAAGTGGACCATGGATGTGGTCGCGCCCCGACTAATCGGTCCGGCGCGACAGAAGAGGCGGCGCGCAACCCCATGGACCCACCCTGCAAACACCTCTCTTCGCCGTGCGAGCGGGCCACCGGTACCCGATCTTTGTCTTTGCGGTGGCCTGCCCGGCGGTTTACCCTTACGGGTTCCTCTCGTGTCGACAGCTTTCGCCGTCGGGGCGTCTCCCTCACGGTGGCCTCACGTCGGGTGACCGAACAATTCCCCGGTCCGATCACCCGAAGCCTCGGTTAGGGCGGTATCAGGCGCAGATATTCGCGCCTGCGCCGCCCCGGCCGCTGACGGCGGCCCGGGTCACGGGAATCCTCCCGGATTCGTTCCGCCGCCTCCTTCTGCGAGGTGACAGTCTCGCGGAAGGCGGCGACCGCGTCCCAGTTCCTGACGCTGTCGACCATGGCTTTCGCGACAGCCGGCAGCGCCAGATCGGCACCGATGACAGCGACGAGGTCACAGCGTTGCCGGGCCCAGGTCACGCAGACCTCCAGCGTGTGTTGCGCCGTGTCCTTGTCACTGCCGCACTGGTGGCAGGACGGAGTCGACTCCCTCCTTACGACCATGTGCAGATATTTGCCGAAGCAGCCGTGCCCCGACAACACCTGCACCAGCCGGAAAGAGAGGACCCCGTGCCGCCGCTCCATCCACTCCGTCAATACGGGCCGGAGAGCCTCAATGATAAGAACACCGTGCCTCTCCAGCCGCGTAGCCCAACGGGCGATGACGTCTCGGCGGGCGTTCTCGCGCCAGGTGGCAATCTCGCTAAGCGATGGGGAGCCACCCTCGTCGCGCACTGAGGTCAACCGCCAGTAGAGGTCGGAGAACATCTCCGCCTCTATGTCCCACGGGGGTGTCCCGGCCAACACGCATGTCGCCTCGGTCGACACCGTGTGGTATCCGCGGATGGCTCTGACCGTCATGGCTCTCTGTGGGCGCCACAGAAAAGCCCTGAGCTGGACGGTCAGAGACCTCGCCTACACGGGTGCGCCGTACATGGCCATTGAGCGGATCACCCCCGCATACAGCCGTCGGCCCTCAAAGCTGAGTCCGCCCACGTTCGGCATGAGCCGTGATAGGGCGGACGCCGCGGCCACTAGCCGAGGAGCCCGTCCAGCACCAGGCCCAAGTAGGTACTTCATATGGGCCTGGATACTGATGTGGATGGAGTTGACGACTAACGAAGCGCCGATAGGCGGCCTTACGCGGGGCCCATGAAACAAAAGGGCCTCCGTCTTGTTTAGGGCCACCCTGAGCCCCGGCGCCTCGATTCGCCTGACCATCTCCTCGGTGCCGAGAGTGGCCAGGCTCGCCGCCTCTTCGAGTGTCCTGCCCCGGGCTGTGACGAGCGTATCGTCAGCATAGCAAATCAAGCACAGCCCGGGGAGGAGACTCCCTCGCAACGCCCAGTCGTAACCGATGTCCCACAGAGTCGGCCCCAGAACCGACCCCTGTGGAACACCGCATGACATGGGCGTCCGCACAATATACCCTGCGGGACCCGCGCAGAGGACACTGCGCCCTTTCAAATAGTCCGCCACCAGCCGCCTCAGGTACAAGGGCATCCCATGAAATTGGAGCGCTTCCCTGTTGCAGCTGAATGGCAGACTATTGAATGCGTTGGCGATGTCCAACGACACTGCCAACAGCACTCCTCCGCTGGTGACAGCCTCCGCGGCCGTCTGCCTCAGTCGTAACAGGGCCCCGATGGTCGAACGCACCTTTCTAAAGCCCAATTGAGCGTCCGACAGATCGGGCCCCACCTCGCCCAGGTGCCGGGCGATGCGGGCAGCGCGGATGCGCTCCAGCAGCCTGCCCACATCGTCAAGGAGCACGATGGGACTGTAGGCCGACGGTGAATCCGGGGGCCGTCCCGGGTTTGGCAGAAGAACCAACCTCCCCTCCTTCCAGCACTCAGGGAACCGTCCAGACGCCAAACAAAAGCGTTATACAGTTGCCTGAGGCGAGGTTCGAGGTGCCCGAGGAGCGACGTCAGCACCCGGACTGGTATACCGTTCAGGCCGGGGGCCGTGTTGACGGAACGAATCCTGTGTTAACAAACCCGATGTTACAGGGTATTAAGCATTTGTTCATGTGTATATGCACATGGGATTATTAGTTTGCACTAATAATCCCTTCCTCTATGTACTGTAGGATAACCGAAATAATATCTTTATATTGTATTTGTTGTAAATTCTAAGGAAACCTACTCTAATACAATTGAAAATAATCAAGGTTATGATGATGGTAAATAAGTGGGTACAACAATATTTACTAGTTTTCTGATTGTAGATAAAGCAATCATTTTAAAATAGTAAAGTATAAAGCCTTCCCTTACCTGTGGGTGTCGTGGAAAGACGACTAAGGGACGTGATATAAAATGTATACAAAACAAGGCAAATTCGAAATAAAATCCTATACCAACCTGTCTGGCCAACCTGATATCTATAGTAGGTCAATTACCCTCCTATTTTGGAGGGGGTTCGAGCCCAGCAGTGGGATATAAGCCGATGGTGATGATGATGAATAAAGGCCTGTGTGGTAACAGGTGAATAATACAATGTATTATGAACCCTTACTTTCTCGCGGAAGTCTTAAAAACTGGCTGAAGATATATCAGAAGTTTGGGCAGTAGCATTATACTTGTTGCAACCCACACAAGCTGACTGGGGCGATGGAAGAGGCAACTTGTAAATTCATAATTTGCTGTATACTATATTTGTGTCACTATTTGGGTGGAACATTTCAGGCTATTCATAACACCAACTGCGATCAACAACCCGTCATTCAAGTGTGGCGATTATGGTATTATCACCCTTACGTCCTCAGTGTACATGGATATGGATGAAATGCAATAATTACCACTTGTGTTCCAATGTGCACGATCTGCTTTGATCTCACCCCGTAAGCATTTCTCTACATAAGTTAGTGGATCGTAGTCAGCGTCTAGCACCTAAAAAGATCAACGTAATGGTCAATATGTTTCTATGATAAGACAAAATTTGGTTGCACGGATTACGTAGTGGTGTTACTAACAATTTCCCATGCAAGACTGTTCAGGGTTCGATCGACAGGACGGTTCCTTATGCGATCCATAAGTTTTGTTTTAAATCTGGGCTATGTGTCTATTAATAGCGTGTTTGTAAAGAACCGTCGACAGAAGGATTTATACATTAATAAGTCTAAAAATGGCAAAAAAAAATCTTGCTCATACTGAAATAGGTGGGTATATTGTTATTTAATAATTGAAATTAATCATCTTTAGTTCAGACAATACGGTTCGATCAGTATTGGTTAAATTGAGTTTATCCTATAATTCTTATTATGCGAAAGACTTCACTAAGGTAAGTCTTGTAGTAAGTCAGTAAATCATTACATACACCTTTCCGTGTGGGGACTAAGTAAGAATGTAACGTGTCATCTTCATTTCTCATAATAATAGTCTTATAAGAGTCTAATTCGTAAACAGACAGGATCACTAGAACAGAAGGTACAAAATCCTAGGCCAGATTCATTTATCTGCCAAATGACATCTCACGACCAACTTTTCTATTATTATGTCTGATGTTCTGGCCCAGCAATGAGATTATATTGTAAAAAAGGCTTGGCTTACCTCTCTTAGCAGGGCTATATAAGCAATAGCGAGTCTCAATGTATCTATCTTGCTGAGCCGCTTCTCGTACGGGAACGTCGGCACGTGGACACGCAACTCATCGAACGCCGAGTTTATACTGCTAAAATCACAACGTCACACAAACGTTATAGCTTAGTGGCTGTTTAAAACTGCTTTCGACATCCTATCTTATGAAAGAGGATACTTGGCATGCCGCTTGATAATCATAGTCCGTTATAAGTTTCCCCGATAAAAGTTGCTACTCATTCTCCTAGTTATTCTTCAGTAGATTTTAACAGCTCCTATGGGCATGTAAATAATGTTGACACTTTGTATTTCTAATCTGCTACTACACGGGAATCAATAATCCCTTGCAAAGAATACATAGATCGTAATATAAAGAGTTTTATGAGTCAAGAGTGTACATTGAAACTAAAAGGAAGTAGAAATACCGACTTAGTGAGCATGGTATCATTAAAAACCATATTCATTTGTATTTATACATTTGTCTTCGTTCAAACTATGTAAGAAAATACTGAGAATTTGTAATAAACTATTTATATCATAGTTCAAGCTATTACCTATACGTTTATTTATTTATTTACTTCCTAAAGGAAAATGTTATATTTTTTATAATAGGCCTAAAAACGAAGCTCTGTACGAATTAAAAAAATACAAATAGAATTTCTTGAAATTGAGCGCAGCCACCCACTGGGTCCTAATGTTTTAGTGGTCTAAAACTATCATTGCATTTTTATGATGGTTGAATGTTTTCAAAGTTATAACGTTATTAACATCCGTAGTACAAAGTCTCTGATGAAAATTAAAAAAATAAAGTAATAATAACATTTTACGCTATACAGGATGCGAAACCGAGAGAACTATATCGACAGTCGAATGCTTACACCACGACCAAAGAAGCAGTTCAAATGACATGTACGAGTAAGTGAAATATATGAAACATATTATCATTATCCACCTGCCCTTTATATTGTTCCTATATGGTTGTCAAAACACGCCTTCTTCGAGGTACAATAGGTATAGCTGGATGCAAGCAAGTGTGCTTTCTTGAAATGAAAGCAAGTTTACTGCTTGTGGTTTTGGTAACGTTTTAGGAATGGCCATCTGCCTGACATTAATTCCTCTTGAGAATGCAATCGTTAATCATACTGCACTATGTGAAATTCGCCAATGTAGGTTTCTACAGCAGTGTAAGGTCTTTTTTATGGCCCTGTACGTCGCAACCGTGTGGGCTGAGTCCCTGACCGTCCGACTTAGGGTCCTCCAGTGGCGACCGCAGTAGATACCGTACGGTGGCGACGGAGTCAGCGTGCCTATTGGCCGGAACTCCCGCTGTACTGGTAGGTGTCAGCCAACGCGGGCAGGGGGCGGCACCGTCTCGCCCAGCGAGATGGCCGCCTGGCAGGGTGACGCCCGCCGTGACGTCATTGCGCGTTGGGCAATCCAGCTGGAGAGGCCTCGGTTCGGAATGTTGAGGCCTTCCGGCCGGTGCTGATGGAGTGGTTGGGTCAGGAGCACGGGGTCCTTTCCTTTCGACTGGTGCAGGTCTTGACGGGGCATGGTTGCTTTGGCAAGTACCTGCACACAATCGAGAGGAGGGAGAGGACACCGTCCTGCCATCACTGCGATTGCGAGGAGGACACGGTGCAGCACACGCTCGAAGTCTGTGTGGCCTGGGCAGAGCAGCGCCATGAAGTCGTCGCAGTCATCGGTGCCGACCTGGCGCTGCTGACTATCGCTAAGGATATGGTCGACAGCGTCAGGAACTAGGACGCGGTCGCGGAAAGAGGCGGCGGGGCAGCTCCGAGAGGAAATCCTCTTCAGTGACACGCTCCGCCGCCGGCGCCTGAGGCGACGCAGGCACAAATATCTGCGCCTAATGCCGCCCTAGCCGTGGCCGCGGGTAACTGGACCAGGGAATAGTCCGCACCCGCAGAGCGGCTTACCGTGTGAGGGCGACGCGCATCGACGGGGGATGGTGGTGGTAATAAAAATAAAGTGTAAGGTTTTAGATAGTAGTCTTTTGCAATACCCATGAACAATGTTAAATTTGGTAGTATTTGCAGAGTGCCATCATAAGGTAATTTAAATTCATGTAATTTAAATATGTGAAATATTTATTTTAGACCTGAAATTATTTCTAGTATTATATAAAAATATTTTATGTATAAATACTTGCATTTGAGTCAAATACATAGTTGAAACAAGAAACGTGGATAAACGGATGCAATCGGAATGAAAGGCTAGATTACGGAAGTGGAGTTAGTCTGAAAATTCTTTTTTGCACAAGTAACTCTTGAATTAATGTTTCATAAAAGCCTTATAATTACAAATTTATTGATTAGTTAAAATATATAATATATCTATAGATACGTACCAGTAACAAACCTCCGCCTGAGAAACCAAATTATATAACTACAAAGGGGAATATATCGAGTTGCTAGTATCTTCTTTGTGAGCAGGTGTCATAAAGTAGATTAATTAAGGCAGTGGATTTATGTTGATTTTTACAACAGGTACCTGATGGTTCTTTATATCACCTAGAACATTTTGATATACCATCAAGCAGAAAGGTTAATTACTTGATAGGTACTTTAAACAAATAAATACCGAAGTACTTTTATGATAACATCAGAATAATTAGTCTTTAAAACAACAGTGTAGGGAATTCCGACAAATTTTCCTTCGTTTACATTTCTTTCACTTATTTTAGGTGAAAGAGACTTGAAAAAAAAATCCAATAATGTTTTAGGATTTTGGTTAAGTTTTAGATACTGGAAACCAATTGTGGTGATAGAATAAGAATTAAATTCACCACCACCTTTTTCCTGTGGGTGATAGTAACAGACAATTACGGAAGCAGATCACAACACTGGACGAGAAAAAAAATTGAAACAAAGCCCAGTAACAGCCCCATTGATCAGCGTGGTATAGTGGCTCATTTTCTTCCTATTATAGAGGAGGCTCGTAGCTAGCAGTGAGATATATATGAGCTGAGATTATGATGATTTAGAACCGTCCGACTGTTTGATGTTAATTGAACACAGAATATTTTAATCTAGCCATACTGTATTTATAGAATTACTAAGCATCACCATTTTAGCAACTAGAGTAAGCTTGGCAATAGATATGTGCAACAAATAAGGAGGATACCCATTGGGTCCGGACCTCAGCATCCGTCGGCGCTCGCGAACGTTAGCGGCGGCACGTTGCACGCGATAGGGCGAACCTCCACATTGATATTCAGGCTCTGCCGTTGACTCCAATAGTACATCTGATATAAACATACGCAGAGAAAATAAAACAAAAGATTAATACCTAGAAAGAAATAGAGTTGTTAATGATAAATTACTATGCCTACTTATACTAAACATAGTATGCAATGGGCCTTATAATTGTTTTTGTTTTAGTTATGTTTAGTTGTTTTAATTAGTTAGAAAGAAACGGAAGCGGGACCTAAGTGTCTACGTTCTAATTTCGATCGATATGCATTGAATTTTAACGTTTCGTACTCTTGTAAATTACACATATGCATTTAAAGTCATGTGTACGGTTTAGTGCTCTCTAATATTGCTGTTAATTTAATTTGTTCCTTAAATTGGCAATGCGCAAAATACTAAAACAATTTTCAATAGTAATCAAAATTCGCTTTGCTTATTCAAAGCAATGGCGACCTAGATCATGCGGTGAGGCACAGAATTGACTCCGGATGAATGAAATGGCGGCAGGTCACGCGTATCATATGTGACTCTCAACATGTCTCCTAAAATTTAAGAGTAAAATATATAAAACCTTAATAAGGACTGCTATATTGTATGGATCAGCGTGTTGGGCTACAAAAGCGACGGATGAGAGACGGCTGCATATAGCAGAGATGCGAATGTTAAGATGGCGTGACGAGAATGGATAATATAAGGAATGAGCATATAAGAGAAAGTTGTAAAGTGGCGCCAGTAACGGAAAAGTTGAAGAGTAACTGACTCCCGTGGTATGGACATGTAATGAGACGGGATGAAAGAAGGGAAGACCGAGGAAAAGATGAATGATTTGCTTGAAGCATGGTATAGATAGAAAGGGAGTGAACGCAGAGATGACATCGGATAGGATTGTGTGGAAGAAAAGAACACATTGCGTTAATACCAAATAAGTAATTGGGATAAGAGCAGGTTAATAATGATGACCTAGATATTAAACTATATATCAATTCGTCCTGCGTTATGTTACAAAAAAATACTAAACCTGAATTAATATCCAAGTAACACAAAAGGCATTAATGAACTGAATTTAATTATCCTTCCAGAATTCTTGATAACTGGATGTAACTTCAATTAAGCCAATTTGAAAACAACTAGATATAGGCTAACGAGATGAACTATTCAACTATAACTTAATTTAATTTAAAGTTGAAAGAACTTGATAAGAAACGAATTCATTGCATAGTATGTAATGATATAAATATATATTTTTTTATAAATATATATATTTTTGTAGTACCATAGACCATATCCACACGCTGCGCCAGATTATACAGAAGACCGAGTAGTATAATCGGCTGCCACCGAAGTCAAAAATCGGGTACCGGTGGCCCGCTCGCACGATGAAGAGAGAGGATTTTACGGTGGGTCTATGGGGTCACGCACCGCCTTTCCGTCACCCCGGACCGTTTCGGCGGGGCGAGACGCATCCATAGCCCACCATTTAAAAAAAAAAAAGGAGTACCTATAATCGGCCTCTGTGTCTAGCGTTTGTGGACTATGAAAAAGCCTTTGATTCTGTCGATACTTGGGTAGTGCTGCAGTCCCCTCAGAAGTGCCAAATTGGCTATCGACATAACGAAACCTGAAATGTTTGAATAATAACGCTACTATGTCGATCCGCATCCAGAATAAGAGTACGAAACCGTTCCAGTTGCAGAAAGGTGTGAAACAGGGAGACGTTATTTCTCCGAAACTGATCACCACTGCGCTAGATGCTTAGATTGATCAAGTCATGTCTAATGCCCATGCCATTTCTGTATCGGTCCTGTTTGGGAATGCGATTCTTGAAGTTGTCGATCACTATGTTTACCTAGGACAAATAGTCCAATTAGGTAAAGCCAATTTCGAGAAAAAGGTCAGCCGACGAATCCAACACGGCTGGGCAGCGTTCGGGAAACTTAGGAGGATCTTCTCATCTAATATATCGCAGTGTCTGAAAATAAAGGTCTATAACAAGTGTGTGTTACCAACGATGACTTACGGCACTGAAACGTGGTCTCTAAATGTCGGCCTCATAAAAAGGCTCAAAGTCGCTCAACGTGCTATGGAGCTATGGCTATGTTCGGTATTTGAACCATTTTTCTACGTGATAAAATCCAGATTACGGCAATCCGTAGAAGAACGGGTGTAACCGACATAGCCCGAAGAATTAGCACGTTGAAGTAGCAATGGGCAGGCCATATCGCTCGACAGACAGACAATCGTTGGGGAAAAAGGTGCTAGAGTGGCGATCACGAATTGGATGACGCAGCGTAGGGCGACCCCCCACTAGGTGGACAGACGACATTGAGAAAGTCGCAGGAAACCGCGGGATGCAGGTGGCACAGGACCGTTATGAATGGTATTCTCGTGGGGAGGTCTATGTCCAACAGTGGACGTTTAAGGGCTGATGGGTGGATAGGTGGATATTTTTTTGAAATTATGTTCTTCGTCATGAACAAAATGCAATCTTTTGCTCAAAAACTAGAAAGGACGTCTTACTATTTGCCATGTCCTAATAGATAAAATTTCACGATTCTAGTTTCACACTAGTAGACTACCTAATTCTATCATTAGATATTCTTTTTCTAAAAAGAAGAAAGAATAATTAAGAATCTCCTAAATCTCTAATGACTATAGCTCTATTTAATTTAAAAGTATGAAATAATCGTTTCTTTACTTGATTGTATTGAGCAGGTAGAGTTCTAATTAGCCGACTTAAAAATACAAGTAAGTTAGGTATATAGGTTACCTACTTATTGAGAAAGTTAAAGTGTAAATAGAACGCTAACTTTGGGTATGAAACAATTTAACGGCTCTGTTAGCATTTTATGTGTACCTATACAAGTTATACAATATTTTAAACTTTTGGTATTCAGCAAAAGTTCGAATTACGAATCATGTATTTTTAAAGATAAATGCTTTTTTATTACTGAAGGTGGCAAACGCGAGCAGCTCAACTGATGGTAAGTATTACTGCCGTTCATGAAACTTTGAAATAACAAGGGTGCAGCCAGGCCTGCCAACAAAAACCCACCCAGAAAGATGTGCTTCTGGCTCTCCCACATACCGAACGAAGCACAACAGCACAGTGCCACTGCTCAGACGTTGATTTTCTGCGAGAGGGTGGTATTAACCAGGACAGACCAGTCCGCAGCTATAGACAGAAAACTGTCAAAATTATAGCTCTTACAAGTATAAATGCTGAAATAGTAGCTCAAAAAAACCGTGTAGTGAAAATCAGTTGCCATTTGTTTTATCATACCTTGAAGATTAGTGATAATTGTGTTAATTGAAGAAGATTTCAAATTATAGTAGTTATGATTTTAAAAGTGCTTTTTCTTCATTATATTGTACCGTTTGATTGAAGACTGTTTTGGAAGAAAATAGGTTATTAACACTGTAAAGTGGCAGTTTATTGATGGAGAAGTGCTACTTTCACGAATGCAGAGGACGCAGTAGATTGCTTTCAATCAACACAGGGCAAACATTAAGTACATGTATGTAAAAATAGTTCCACCTAATGAAAGACATTTAAAATGCAAAAGAAAATATTTCAGAAAACAATAGTAATAATATTTCGCTAATAATTTCTTTGTCCGTGTGGTGACGGAGTAAGAATACAATTCACCACTCCATATCTTACCCGTGGGTGATCGTAATAGACGACTAAGGGATATAAAACGCATATAACATCTATGCAAGAGAAGGAAAATTCGAAACAAAACCCTATACCAACCCGTCTGACCAGCGTGGAAAGTTAATTTCCCTCCCATTACGGAGGAGGCCCGAGCCCAACAGTGGGACATATATGGGCTGTGAGGCTGTGAGGAGGATGAGGAATTTCTTTTAATCATATTACACGCTAAACTTTCAGTGTAGTTTGCGTATAATAACCTAATTACGGATAAATATTTACATAACAAATAAAAATCACAACAAATCTAAAAGTCGTGTAAGAAATTAATTATTTGATTTGATTCTTTCGATACAATTACACTAGCTACAGCAGGTAATCAATAATTACCGTGTCTACCTGAGACTGAGACACGGTAATTATTGACTCAAATAAGTTTAATACATTATTAAGTTTCATATCAACTTTATTGTACGTTATTGAATAAGTACGTATATGTAGTATTGTCAATATACGTAGATACAATTTATATCATAGTGCAATCATCATCATCACAGCCCATAAATGTCCCACTATTGAGCTCGGGCCTCCTCCGTAATGGGAGGGAAATTAACCTACTATACCACGCTGGTCAGACGTGTTGGTATAGTGTTTTTTGTTCCGAGTTTTCCATCTCTCGCATAGATGTTATATACGTTTTATAACCCTTAGTCGTCTCGTACGATCACCCATGGGTAAGATATGGGGTGGTGAATAGTATTCTTACTCCGTCACCACACGGATAATTACAGTAAAAATACAATGCTTTAAATCCCCTTTCTTCATAGTGCATTAATTCCAGTAAAAATACAATGTTTTAAAACCCCTTTCTTTCGTGCTTTTTTTTATCATATGAGACGACTAAAAGATATAATTCGATAAAATCTGAGAAGGGAAACTGGCAACAAAAACATATCCAATTCCGCTCCTGTAAAGGTGACTTGTGTTCAATATTGGATCAAGTAGCAGGGGCTTTTGCTACTGGGGCGTCGGGGATCGAATGTCAGCAGACGATCTCTCCGGCGTCCCGTAAAAGCGCGGAAGGGGGCCGCTGTGGTTTTAGTGGGTATTCCGGTTTGACTAGCCGGCTGGCGAGTCCCACACTCCCTCCCGTCACGACATCGGCGGGAAGGGGTTAGTGCGTAAATGCGTTTCCACAGCGTAAAAAAAAAAAAAAAAAAAAAAAAAAAAAAAAAAAAAAAAAAAAAAAAGGGGCTTTTGCTACACCGTTTCGGGATGGTACAAAAGGTTTATACAAATATTCTGGGATGTTACTAATCTACGGTGCAGCAAGGCTGGTTTACAATATTTTCTAATACCATCTGAATCCGCAACTGTATTAGCTAGATAAACTACAGAATTACTGTTTGGTATAGTTTAAATAATCGATATATTCTATTTTGATTTCAGAAAGTCAAACACCTCATTTCGCGCTTTATACTACTACTATATGATGCTAATGGCATTTATGAATTAGTAAGTCATAATTATTCTTCTGGTTCGTTATTTTCGGTTATACTAGTTTTAGAATATAAATAGATAGGAGATTGACAATGTGCTGTTGAGTGGGTATTATAAATATGCAGAACGTTGTAACAAAAACCTCCATGGTTTTTATATATTAAAATTATTAAACTATGAAACTAACCTGTATGAAGATGCCTGCCATGTTGATGGACATAAGCAGCCAATGGCAACTGTAGCCTACTTCTTGCAGCCGCGTACACACACGAAGGGAGCTCTGAAGCCAGCATAGGTCCTTCATCATCAGACCCATCCGCATACGCAAATTTTAATCCAGAATAATCCAGCCGACGGCCATCGCTATAAATGAGAAAGGACAGGGTTTTCTTATAGATTTCTATAGATTTGATGTTAAAAATATAAAATACTCTCATGGCTCTAAAATTAAATTATCACTTTATTATCTTTGGACTTGTAACGAAATATAATTGCTGTGGTAACAAAAATAATAGCAAAGACCTACACTATATAGCAGCTAACCATAAAAATAAACATTCACAATCTAGAAAAACAAATACCACTGGTATTTACTTAAATACCTATGCATATTAAACAGAAATCTTATTAGGTAAAATAAATTATCATTATTCACAAGCTATTTCCATGCGCCTTAAGCCGGGTTTAATATTATTTTATCCTTACAAAATATAATACGTCTACAGTCTTAGAGGTTAATTTAAAAATTAAATAATTAGCATATATTAATTAATATGTTCTCACAATAATAATATTTCTCTAAACGATATCAACGTCACTCTCCTAAAATTAAATTGTCAAAATTATTGTATTGATCACAATTGGAAAGCGAATTTTCGAATTTCATATGCTGAATTTTATGTGTATGCAATGTATAAACTTTATTATTATTGACTAGTTTAAAGCTATTGTCATTTGTGCGCGCTTCAAGCCTTCGGGCATAATTATAAACATTTATTAAATCAACGTTTTGACTGCAATACCAAATGAACTCTAAATATAATATTGACATTAATACTTATTGTTCGATTACTTTTATTATTAGGTACTTATTGTTCGATTACTTTTATTATTAGGTCGCATTGTCCCGATTATATACAATGCTATATTCTTATCAATTATGTTTAAATAGAATTTGTTTTAATTAACTATGTTCACCAATTTATTTAATTCAAGCTCGTTGAATTAATGAATTAACATAAAATAATTAACATCTCTTTTGCTTATACAAAACGGTTTCAGGATTTGTGTTTAGGCAAATTATATTAATTAACAATATTTACCTCAAAGGTGGTGAGGTGGAGGAGTCGGCTAGTTGTGTCCTTGTACCCGACATTATTTTTAGTGGATTATTCACTACCGAGAACATACACTGTACTGGATCTCTTCAATGAATTGAAATAATTTTATACCCTATGGGGTGGATACTCTAAGTGTGATCTACATTTACGGTGTGAGATGAATGCAAAACTATATGCCTTAATCAAAATTGACCTTAAATCCTTATTATAAGGTTTATTTTATCCTAGCAACAACCGTGTTCTTATCCTTCTGTGGTCAAAATCCCCTGTTACGGGGGTGGAGCTTTTGCAAAATAAAGGCAAACGGGGCGGAGTTTGTGAAAATCTTGGCAAAGAGACAAAATAATAGTCAATCGCTACTGTTTAAGTAATGTAACCATGTTATTAAAATTTATTATAATATTGTATTCTAAAAATTAATACATTGCTAGCCAGTGTACCTATGCTTTCACTAAAATGCAATTTTCAATTTGCTAGGAAAATATATTTACCTATATAAGAAGATTTGAAATATTACCCTAAACGTGCTCGACAAGGCAGCAGAGATTTTGGTCAAGTATGTATATGTACCTATAAGCTTATAAGTCCTAGTAAGTATCATCATCTCATCGTTATCTCAGCTAATATATGTCCCACTGTTGGGCTCAAGCCTCCTCCATAATGAGTGGGAAATTGACCTACTATACCACGCTGGACAGACGTGTTATATAATAGGGTTTTGTTTTATATCGTTAGTCGTTTCTTGCGTTCCCGCACGGGTAAAATAGGGATTGGTTAATTGTATTCTTACTTCGTCACCACACGGAAATAAGCAAGTATATTTTTTTGAAAATAATACATTACAATGTTCTTACATATATAATATACAATTTTTAACGCTCCTATGACCGCTTTTACCAACGACTAACTAAATTTAGGTAAACACCTAAGAGAATTTGCGCGTTAACAATTGAATAACATATTTTTAACATTAATCAGCCATTAATGTTATGTGTACTTAATATAAATTGCCTTCGGTGTATCTAAAACTTGTTGGTTGGTAAAAACGGATCAAAAATTAAATTAAATTAATATCTCAAAGGCCAGAGGTGTAACATAAGTATAATTTGCCATCTAATTGTTAATTCCTTAGAGATAGAGAAATTTTAAGGAACCGGTTTACGCTCAATCAATAATAATTTTGTCAATTAATATCTATAAATAGTTTTATACACATACAAATGATAGTATTTTAAGTTATTTTGTACTTTTCTGTTTTTGAAGTCGGTTTTTTAAATCGTAGTTTTATTTTTTTATTGTTTACTTTTTAGTGTTACAGACACACATAGGTTGTTCTATTAGTGGCGGGGCTTGTGTTACTTGTTCATTTGTCGCACACATACTTAATGCTAATTTTAGACGCGTATTATGGTTTTCTTATGGGTACCATTGTCAGAACTGGACCAAATTAAAATGGGACCAAGCACCAGCTTTCAAATAAAAAAGAATCATTAAAATCGCTTCGCCCAGTCGAAAGTTATGAGATAACAAACATAAAAAAAATATGCAGATGAATTGAGAACCTCCTCCTTTTTTGAAGTCGGTTAAAAATAGAATTAATTTATTAAAGTGATTAATCGTTCTTTACGAGTCATCTACATAAAATTTTAAATATGTAATAACTACTATTTCCCTTACTATAGTACAATAAGCGCGCCGAATTAATTAGGGACTAGACCGTCATCGAACCTAGATCCGTCGCGGTATTGCTGAGATTGTTTTGGACTGGTAAATGCAATACTTAGGTACCTAGAAATTTTACAAAAGATTTATTCCCGAGAACTTACAGTCGGTAGTTGAATGCCAACAGTAGGTACTACATCACAGAGATAATATAAAAATATGATCACTATAATAAAAATGTAATTACATTTGTTACGTTTTGTCCTAAGTTTTCACCTACACGTGTAGATACTAGCATATTTTCTTACGTAATTACGTTAAGTGAACCGTAATATCTTTGGGGTGGGTGCTTCAACCGATCAATATGTCGCCTGTTTCGCCATTGGTTGCTCTCCGCATGTTTCTGACAACAACGAAGTAATAAAACACACTCAAAGCCTGAAAGGGGCCCGGAATAAACTCAGAATATATACAATGAAAGGGAATCTGTAATAACAATATGCTTTACAATATTCATATTTATACACTCACGTAGGTGTATCTACATCTTTAGAGTTCATCTGGTTTGGTGTTAGTTTTGGCCTAGTTTCCTACATTATGAACTTCTGATCTAAATGAAGAGAGTGAAATGCACTAAGAAAATGTAGGATTTTCATAAGGGTAGTTACATTTTGTTTATGAATGTATCTTTTTCTCTTCTTTCTTCGATCAACCCGACTAGAATTTTTTCGTCTTCCTTAGCAGGACCGGACCGGGCATGCCCGATCTGGACCAGATAAGGTATGTAACGCAGAAGATATATCTGGACCCGATCAGGAAAACCTTATCGGGTCCAGATCAGGCATTCCTGATCGGGTCCAGATCAGGCATTCCTGATTGGGTCCAGATCAGGCATTCCTGATCAGGTCCGGATGAAATTTTACTGATCGGAACCAAATCAATCATCTGCGTTATATATCTTGCCTGAACCAAAACGAGTATGCCCAGTCCGGTTCTTTTAAAAAACACGAATATCTTAAAGAACATGTTTAATAGATAAAAATATAAATAAATATATGACGTAGGCAGCGAATGCAGTGCTATATTCTTATCATAGAGAGTTCCAGTGAGCCGTTCCAATTAGGGCACAACCACCAGATGCTAACGACTTCAACTGTCGCCTGAATTCGTCAATCATGACCTGATCGATCTGTTTTGAACTGATTCGATAACAATCTACTTATGTGCTACCCACCCTGTATAGGGTGGGAGAAGCGGTTTCAGGGCGGGAGCCCTCTGACCGCAGCTTCTTACTCCGATACTAAAAAGCATCGCGTCCTTGGGGTGAGTATACTCGTTAGTATATGACGCCCCCCCTCCGCTCTTCACACCCGGAGGCGGTCTGCCTTAGCCGGATGAGACCCCCGGTAGCCCCGGGGGAGGTCCAGCTACAGGCGACCAGCGACTCGCGGGTGGCGTTGGCGGCAGGGGCGTTATGTCCGTAGTATCCATGGTGTATTTTCTTCTTAATCCTCCCACGCGTCACGACCGGTGCAGCCCGGGCATAATGTGCGCACTACGAGTAGTGCACACAAATGCATCGGGCACAGCGGTCGCGGGGCGGGGAGGTGCTTGGTGCGAGGCGATACAGTTGTGTCGTCCCGAGGTGTGTTGCCAGTACGATATTGTCGTACCGTGGTGTCGATCGGTACGATTTGTCGTGCCGAGGCGTCATGTGGGCCGGCGAACGGCGACGGTGGTGCCGCGACGGCCGGCTGTGGAATTTAGGGCGCGGCGAACGTAAGTAGTTCGGCCACGCCCTCAGTGACCATCCTGGCGATGTTGTCGCGCGGAGTACCGGCAGACAATGCCAGGAGGACTTCCTGCATTAGGCGGACGCAGGTGGCGAGCAGTGTGGTGGCCTCGACGGGGGCGACCGCAGTTACAGATGACTTCACTGCGGAGGCAAAGCTTCTTCGTCCCCTCGTTTGCACGGGGGTTTTGAGGGCTGCGGGGGCGGCGATTGCCGCGGAGGTGGCGGGGGCGGCTGGTGCCGCGTGTTGCGTGGGCGTCTTTGCAGATTTTTTCTTCCGCTTTTTCCTTGTTTGGGGCAGCGGTTGGCCGCGCTGAGTGGCGGGGTTAGCCGCCGCCATCAGGGAGGCGGCCTGAGGGTTCCCAGGGACTTCCTGGAGAGGTCTGGTGGGAGCAGGGGGGCCTCCCGTGGCGTTCCGGGCGAAGGCCACGGTACCGGCCCTTCTGCTACGGGTCTCACGGCGCAGCGAGGGGCACCCGGAATAGTTTGCCGGGTGCGGCCCGCCGCAGTTGACGCACGTGGCGGGCGTCTCGCGGGGGCGGGGGCAGTCTTGAGCTGCGTGGGCGTCGCCGCACCTTACGCAGGCGAGTGGTCGGTGGCAATGGTGACTGCTGTGCCGGAACTTCTGGCAGCGGTGGCACTGAGCGGGCCTCCGCTTACCGCGCCAGGCCTCAATAATGACGCCGGGCACGCCAAGCAGCTCCGACACAGCATGGATGTTGGCTATGTTCGGTTGGGGTGCGAACATCCCGAAGATAATGCACCCGGGACGATCACCACGGGCGCGAATCCTCTTCAGGAACTCGGTTACGAACCCGAGCGAGGCGAAGTCCTCCTCGAGCTCCCGTATGGGAGTGTCGAAGGGGAGGCCGCGAATAGCGACCTTGTAGCTCTGTGTGGCGGGCGGCGCGTAGCTGTACCACGAGATGCTTTCGCGGCTCTCGAGGTCGACGAAGTAGCGCTGCAGGACGCGGTATTCCTCCTCGTCGGCTGGGGAGAAGCGAATGCCCTTCCCGAATGGGCGAGCTTTCGCTGTTCGGCCGGGCAGCTTTTTGAGTTCCCTAAGGTGGTGAGGCCAATTAGGGAGGCTCTCGACCACCAAGGGAGGGTAGCGTACCTTTAACGTCTGTGGTTGGTCGCTGGTTGTGGCGGGTTGCGGTGCGGCGAGCGTCGCTGCGGCGCTCGCGAACGAGCGGGGCGTGGTGGGCCCGGCGGCGACGCTCGCGAACGAGCGTATGGATGCCACATCGGTGTCGGAGTCTTCCTCGGCACAGACGCGTTTTGCGTCTTCCGTGTCGTCCCCCGGGCTGCGGCGTCGCCTGACCCCAGGCTCAGGCTCGGGTTCGGGCGGCGGCTGCGTCAGCGGCGTGGGTGTAGACTGCACGCGATCGGCGGTGGAAGGCTGTACAGGCCTTCTCGGCGGTCGCTGAGGCTGCGGGCCGGCATAGGTGCCGGTCATGCTGAGGCTGCTGTGGGCAGAAGCCACAGAGGCGGCGTCCCAGGAAACCTGGGAGAGGTTTTCCCGGCTACGGCGGTAGACGGCTGTCTGCCGGGAGCGCTGGGATTGATCCCGCGCCCACTCGGCAGTACGATGATGGTCGTGGACCGCTTCGCTCGACGCACGGAGCGATGGCGATGGCTCCGGTTCGCGAAACGGGGGCGGCGACATCGAGAATTGGCTTCTTGACGGTATCGGTTGCGGCGGCTGTGGATACGACTGAGGTCGTAAGTCCGGCTCACCGCAAAACGGAGGCGGTGACGTCGAGAATTGGCATCTCGACGGCAGCTGTTGCGGCTGCGGCTGCGGCTGAGGTTGAGGTTGAGGCTGCGGGCTCGGGCTGCGTGGGGCCTTCTCGTGGTGACGCGGAGTCTCCGGCCTCGATGGAGGTGCCGATGGTGGTGGCGAAGGCGGCGAATTTCGAGGGATGTAGGAGGAACGGCCCCGGACGGGACCGGTCCTGCCTGCACCCTTCTTGCGCATGATGCACTATTAATGATGCTGATGGGGTCAGTACGACGTGACCTGATACTGTGGTGGCTGCAGGCTGCACAACGGCAACCGCCCCGATACCAACGCCGACGCCAAGACGACGACGCGAGCACCAACGCGGCGTTCGAAGGCAAACCGAACAGGTCCGGACGTCTTCAACGAGCGAGAACGAGTGTAACACTGTAACTGCACTGTGACTGTACTGAGGCGATCCGATTCGATAACAACTAATTTAATATTAGGTGATGTCATTACGCTTCGGAGAATCTTAACACCGCGATTCAGATAATGACGTCATTTTACTAACGCCATCAACAATTTATGATCCAAAACATTAAATGTTAGAATGGTTGTTACAATATTATTATATTTATTTCTATCTATGTTTTCAATTGTACCTATTATTTATTTTTGTTTTTACTTTAAATATAAATTATTTTTATATTATTAATTAAACATTATTATTATTATTAAATACATATGATTAATTAAAGATTTCAGATTAATCTCCTCTGATGCAAATACAATTTATACCGTGGCATAAATATGACAATCATGATATGATACTTTTTGAATTTTGATTATATTTTTTTTTGTTACGAAAATTGTTTCTGGTCCTGATATACTACATGTCTTACCATATACTTGATTATATTTTACATCAGGCTGTCCTTATTTGGTATAGACCTGGTCCTGATACGGAATGCCTTACCATACTTGAAGATATTTCACATCAGGCTATCCTTAGTTGGTCCTGATTTGGTCCTTATCCGGTATGCCTTACCATACTTGATGTTATTTCACATCAGGCTATCCTGATCAGGACCAGACCTGGTCCTGATAGTGTTTGCCGGATCCGGCATGCCTCATTCTGTCCTGATCGGGTCCTGATCCGGTATACCTTACCATACTTGATGATATTACACATCAGGCTATCCTTATTTGGTCCTGACCTGGTCCTGATCCGGTATTCCTTACCATACTTGATGATATTTCACATCAGGCTATCCTTATTTGGTCCTGACCTGGTCCTGATCCGGTATGCCTTACCATACTTGATGATATTTCACATCAGGCTATCCTTATTTGGTCCTGATCCGGTATGCCTTACCATACTTAATGATATTTCACATCAGGCTATCCTTATTTGGTCCTGATCTGGTCCTGATAGGGTTTGCCGGATCCGGCATGCCTCATTATATCCTGATCGGATCCAGATACATGATCTGGTTGAACCATACTTTTTTCTAGTCAGGAATATTATTAGCATTACTTTTAAAAAAATACTTCTTACTAAGACATAATTGTATCCTTGTGTCACTAGGTAGTCAATAAATATACCTACCAATAACGGATAAAAATTTCACACCTATTCAGAATAATATGTGAGGTATATGGTGTAGGTAAACAAATTTATTCAGCATGGATTTTCACTCAACTATATTTGTGGTATAAAATATCATCAATTAGACTACCACACCATATGTCAGGTTTATTTGTTAGTTGCATTATTTTATCAAAATCAGCTGCGCATAAAAAAAAGCGACGAATAACTATTTAGTCGTGGGAATTTAAAGAGTAAATAAATATTTACAACATGACCGATCTTATTTGTAATAAGCAGCAATTTGTCGTGACTATAAATTAGTAAATCACCCTCTATGAATGGGTAACTACTATAATTTGCTGGTAATTTTGTTCGGAAGTGATGCCCACAGCAGACAGAGTCGACCCTGTAATTGATTTGTCGCGGGGTTGCACGACCCAGCGACCTGCGCCTGTTTGTCGCACGACCGCCACGTGCCACAACCACGCCCTCTTGGAATATGTTTGATAGTTTTTCGTGTGAGAGCTCATGTCAGTTTATGTTAACTCTTGAAGATCCACAGATTGAGGAAGGTTTGAATAGTGTTTAATCATAAGCACACGGCTGCTTGTAAGTTCTTGTTGAATTCGGTCGGATAAAAATAAATTTTGGATTTTTTTTATGATGATGATGATTTATTATAATATAGCGTAATTATCTAGGCTAGGCATTGAAGGTCCTTTCCTGCCATGGGAGTACAATTCCCATGCAAGATGGTTCATAGTGCGGACCGCAAATAATTTTTCTGAGTTTAGAAGTTATTTGTGTCCGTTAATTATGTCTGTAAAGTCCTTACTAATACAAAGATTTATTCAATAGGGTAGGGTGTTTTGTTTATAAAACCA
Source organism: Lymantria monacha (assembly GCA_905163515.2). Classification (NCBI taxonomy): domain Eukaryota; kingdom Metazoa; phylum Arthropoda; class Insecta; order Lepidoptera; family Erebidae; genus Lymantria; species Lymantria monacha. The sequence goes on from LR991081.1 coordinate 38,510,924, forward strand.
ATAAAGTACTTACATAGTTAGACAATGTAGCGATACATCTATTAACATTACAGCATTATTTACGAAACATTTCCTGAAGAAGCAGTACAAATGGAGAAAGGTGTATTTTTGGTATGTTATACGTCAATATTCGAACACTATAATAGTACATATTTGTGTATAATAAAATAGTCTCTTATTAACATTGATTTAATAAAATAGTCTCTTATTAACATTAATTATGTATAAGATACTTAAGGTACATCCTTAAGTATCTTATACATAACACCGAATACTCAATATTTCAACAAATAATCTATTTTTTAAAAGTAAAAATATCACGGTAGGTTAGATTTCTTTATTTCAGAGCATATTTTCTAAAATTTAACATAATACCTACCTAATTACTTGTTTTCACTTGCCTATTTCAGCAAACAAATTATCGAGGTGGGCTGCCTAAATTATTATGCTGGCGTCGGTCATCAGCGTACTTAAAATAATTAACTACATAATTATACATATAATTTCTGACTTTCTCTTATAGATAAGAATAAAGGAAGAAGCAACACTAGTGTACCGTACAAAACGTATATACTTTTGATGTTACCTGAAAGTACCTAGGCAGTTCCAGCCAATTAAACGACTTTTTTTCTCTCTACACGGACAGGAATTTCTGTGGCAATAAAAATAATTGCGAGATAATATCACAAGAACAGCATCCGAGCCAAACTGTGATGGTTGGTTTAAACCCAAGACTTAAAAACCGCCATTTTAAGTTAATTTATTTATTTGGGTGCGTATGGTTAGTGCAGATTATCCCGGGAGTGGGTGCACGTGGTGGCGAAGTCCTTTGTACGTTATGGCGCGTGGCTGCAACGCGTGTCAACCACGCGCCGCTCAAAGTGCCCGGAACATGTCCTGACGCCTTTACCAAAACTGTTTTTCTGACTGCACTTAATTAATCCGTGTCGGTTTGTCGTTGAATAATTATGAGTTGTTTAGTTCTCTCTGCTTTATAATAGTTTATTTTATTTTCAATTGAGATTTATTAAATAATAATATTGGTTTTTAATCAAGGTGATGATCAAACAGGTGAATGTTAAATATAGGTGTATATATATATATATATATATATATATATATATATATATATATATATAGGGAAAATCTATAAAATTTCGTTCGTCTTCAGGTTATGCCTTACTAAGGTAATGTAATTATGTTTTAATGAATTAGTTGGAACATATGAAGCACACACTTTGTTGTAATGTTCCTGAAGCCAGTGTAACATTAACAAAGTTTTTAAGAAAAAGTGTACCTATTCATGAAGTCGAAATAGGTACACTTTTTCTTAAAAAAAAAAACTTTGTTGATTTAAATTCTATAATCTTGTGGTGAGATATTTTTAATTACATGACAGATTAAACCATTAGATATAACGGCGCAGGCGCGTATGTATGCACCTGATGCTATCTCAAGCAAGATCACGGGTAGGCTGACTAGAGTGCATGCACAGCGGCACATGCTATCCTGCTGGGGAGCTGGATGTGTGACCAGACTATAGCCAGCTGCTAGGCAAACGGTTATCTATTATGTTGCTGCTTCAATTACACATATTTGTTATCAATACAATATAATATATTCTTTCCTTTACATCAAATTAGGTAACCCGCTTGTGGGATACGGTCCAACTGTGGTCTTTTACATTTGTATTTGAACTATTAGTTTCGAAAGGCATCACACTGGAGCTAATTCTTACTATAGTCGTTAAAATATAGCTTGATCTCTGTGACAGATAGCTACAAAACCGATGTAGTAATTTTGAATACGCGTCGTGTTTACAATTTTATTCTGTATCGCCTATATTTTCATTCTTTACATGCCACTTATATCACAACTGAATTATGAATATAAAAATATGAATATTTACACCAAAACTTGTACCTCATATGTTTTAAAATACTTAGTAACCATTTTATAAAAATATGATGCTTACGCAAGTACAAGGCCATACTGGACTGAGAATAAGATAGAGATGGGGCAATCGATAAACGTAAATCGATAACATTCTTATTAATTATTTATAAAACAAATAAAATCAATGTATTACCTATATAAACCACTTGGTTACTCTATAAAATAAGAAAATTGTGTTAATTTAGTATTCAGACATCAGTTATAATATTAATAAGACCATTTCTTTTATATTAAAAATATAAATTCTTTTATAAAATAAACATGATTATTCATGAAATAATCAGTGACCAAGACCTCATCATCAACTACAGGAATGATCCAGCGATGACGATAATATTGACGATGAACTTGTATGTGCTCCTTTCGAATAATAAAAATAGTTAATTGACAGCGTTAGTTTAAATTAAATAAAATCCATTGATTTACATTCAATAAGATTTTCGTAGATTGTTTTCTATTTATGATCGATTCACCCATCCATTTCATTGAAATTTAATAGTAGTACAGTAGCAAATAACTTTAAAAAAATAAGGAATTATATCGACAAAAATACAGACTACATCGTAAGCGTCCGGCACTAGTGAGAACTGTCACAGAGATCAAGCCATATTTTATAGACTATAAGCATGTTGTACTGTTTTTTTTAATCAGTAAGGAAATGACAAAAGACAATAGACAAACCCGCTGAGTTTCTGGCCGGATCTTCTCAATAGTAGTCTTGTTCTGATCAGGTGGTAGTTTATTGGATTAACTTAAATTGTAAAACTGATAATTTGTAAGTGCCCTCGCAGGGTTTATGCATAATATATGAATTTGAATTTGACTGGAGTTGAAAAACAATCAATTCATACATATGTTCGTATTATATGAAATAGGCCAAATGTATAAATGAGAATGAAATATTGAAACGTAGCAATCCTTATATCGTTAATTTTCTGTATTGATGCATTTTTTTTTATTTTATATACTAATGGCAAATGTTTTATTGCCTCATATTTTATCTAATTCATCTCTTTACCGCTACTCTGAGCAATAATTAACAATTTATAATAACTAGCGGCATGTTAAAGTTACAAGTGAGTGAGATAAGTTTTGATAGGGACATCTACTTATGTATTTGTAATGCTACTAAGAGAGGAAAACTGTTTTTTCATGTGTCTATAAGAACTAATAACAGATAAACAACTTATTAAATTACCAACTACTTATTTCCATATCGATATCTATCTAGATTTTAAAATTTAACTATAGTATTTCAATTGGCTGGAAACTAAATCACTCCTATTGTGAGTACACCCCAACCCGTATTTATCCATACGTTTGTTGTATTTACGCATTTATTATACGCAATTATTAACAAGTCAGGCACAGAATCCAGCTTGTCAAAGACATCTAGTGATTCTCAAAGTGTAATTAATATTCTTCTGTTTAGCTTAATATAGAACTTAACTTCTTTTTATCGCTTTGTATTGCAATCTGTGGTGGAAAATTCCAATTCATCAACTCCTCTTTTTTATGGTATTCATAATCTTTAGATATTTATGAACTTGGGTGTCCCACTGATGGTGTCCTGCAAAGCGCCTCTCTTCACCGTGCGAGCGGGCCACTGCTACCTGATCTTTGTCTTCGGTGGCCCGCCCGGCGGTTTACCCTTACGGGTTCCCCTCGAGTCCTTACGCAATGGCCTCACTTCGGGTGACCGGACTAGTCCCCGGTCCGATCAGGAAGTGATAAGTAAATGTTGATATAAATGGAATGATAATAGTTAAAAATAGGTTTTACTGTTGGAAATGAAATAAAAAAATTGGTATAAACTTTGACAGTCTTATTTTATGATCCCTCTTTATTTGCAACTGCATTTCAACAAGGGTGCATAGTACACGCGCTGTGTCCCCTCAAGTACAACACTTTGTGTGTAGTTCCCATAGGATGAACTACACACAAATTGCCCAAAACTGATTGTCTAATATGTTAACGCCATTTATCTAAACTGTTTGCCCATCGAGTGGTTTTTTTTGCGGTTATTTGTTTTGTAAAAAATATTGTAATATTATTTCATATACACATAGAGATTTTTATATATTTAGTGCTCATTTGATTGATAACGATAGCCTATATCGTAAATAAATATGGTAATTAAATTCCAGTCGATGTAACGCAAACAGTTTAGATATTAGTAATACAAATTAGTAAGCCTCTTTCTAATTAAAGTTTTGTCTTGATTAGCGTTATTGCGTGCACTAAGATCATCAACATTTGGTGGCAAAACTTAAGAGATCTTGGGGTAGTGTGAATTCTATTAGGTAACTCGAATTTGCTAAGCGTCTATATATACAAGGATGTTTTGTATGAAAGGTACGATCGATATTTTTTTAGTAGTATTGCCGTGTGGCAACGTATTAAATATACAGTTGTCCCCACTTCTTAACTGGCCGTGGAGTTATAAAAATCGGCGAAGGGAGCAAAAGGGGAATGCACTAGCATGGCGATTATAGTAATAACCCATCTAATGAATGATTTGGCTGTGTGGCGTTTTATGGGACAGGTTTACGTCCAGCAGTGGAAGGTGAAAGGTTGAATGATAATGGTTACTTTTTGTTGGCTTGGATATCTAATAATGTTCGAATGAACATTTTTAAAACCAAGTCTTTTGTTTTGGCTACCAAATCTTTAAAAAAAATGAAAAATGTTAAAAGAATATATTTTATCATTTTTCATTTATTAAAGTTTTTTGTTGTTTTATTACCGTGATTTTAAAAGAGGAAAATAAACTTTAAATTAAAACAAAGTGCTGTGGGCTACTTTGTACTAATACATATTATAATTGTGAAAGTAAGTGTTTTTATTGGCTACATTTTCACGTCCAAACCAAACTGTTATTGATAAATTTGGGTACAACTATAGGATGACTCAAGGATATAGCCAGGTTAATCGTATTGCAGAAGAAAAAGTCATAACAAAAAAATAAGAGGAAACTAGATGGATGGGTTATATATGGCAAATGTCTGGCCAGCAAGATATAGTGAGACAAATTTCATTCTACACTATAAGTAGGTGGCTTTTATGAAGTAAATATACTCAAATAAAAAAAGATACAAAGATATTTTTTTAAATTTTATTAATTTTCTTTCACATATTCAATTTTCTTTTCAGGCATTTTGATCTCTTCCACGGCAAGGTTCTCGTTGCTTGACGTTGGTTGGACATATTTGTAATTGAAGGCCATCGTAGTAAATATTAGCATGTCGATCAACATCAACCCGGCAAACAGAAAGAATTCTTTCCACTGAAAAATTAAAAACACTCTAAAGTTAAGTATATGCAGTGAAATGCAATTATGATATATGTATGTATATTATCTTAACGTTTCAAATGTAAAGGCATGAGACAAAAACTATTATTAAGAACATTGAACACCTTTAACTTGGATTAACATTTTATTACAGATACCTGTGCATCCAAGAAGTTTCCTTCAACTATGAGTACGACAATCAAATTTCCGAACGCCACAGTAAGTAACCAGATAGACTGAAGGACAGACTTCATGCTGGCCGGGGCTTGCGTGAAGGAGAATTCCAGGCCAGTGACCGAGAACATCACCTCACCCATTGTCATCACTACATATTGTGGAATCAGCCACAATATATGGATACTGTTTGGCGGGGTGATTGTTACTACATTTGCAACCTGTGGACATTAAATTTATTATAAGCTACAAACTATGGGTTAACTTTATCATAATACTGGCTGGGATCAGATTAAAAAACAGTCTGTGTATTGCTATATGTAGCCCATAGAATGAGAACTCCTTAACGCGCTAGTGTTAGTAAAACTGTATATACACAGTACTACTACTAACTACCATCGTCATCATCATCATCATCATCATCACAGCCCGTATATGTCCCACTGTTGGGCTCAGGCCTCTTCCGTAATGGGAGGGTAAATTAACCTACTATACCACGCTGGTCAGATGTGTTGGTATAGGGTTTAGTTTCGAGTTTTCCTTCTCTTGCATAGATGTTATATGCGTTTTGTATCCCTTAGTCGTCTCTTACGACCACTTACCCACGGGTAAGATAGGGGTGGACACGGTTAGTGTGGTAGTAACTACCAACTAGTGTAGAAGTAAAGATGTGCTTTCCCTGTGGTTACGGAGTAAGAATACAATTCACCACCCGATGATAACCCGTAAGATAGGGTCTTACCCGTGGGTGATCGTACGAGACGACTAAAGGATGTAAAGCGCATATAACATCTAGGCAAGAGAAGGAAACCTCGAAACAAAACCCTATACCAACACGTCTGACCAGCCTGGTATAGTAGATCAATTACCCTCCCATTATGGAGGAGACTCGAGCCCAACAGCGGGACATATATGAGCTGAGATGAAAGATGTGCAGTGTGGACTAAGGAACAGGCAAATTAAGTGGTTGTATCGATAGAAAGGAATAAAAATATTATTTTTAAGAGATATTTCTTATATGTATCTATGTGTAGGTATACTTTATGTAATGAGCTAAATATAATGATAGATTCTCAGTGCTCTTGTTGTTCGTTGTTTTGTAAAGTAATCTATTTTACATGTGTTTACATTTTTATACGTTTACAGATTAATATGTATTATTTAACTTCCATCCGTGTGGTGACGGAGTAAGAATACAATTCACCACCCCCTATCTTACCCGTGGGTGATCGTGAGAGACAACTAAGGGATATAAAATGTATATAGCATCACACAGCGAAGACTCGAAACAAAACCCTATACCAACACGTCTGACTAGCGCGGTATAGTAGGTTAACTTCCCTTCCATTACGGAGGAGGCCCGAGCCTAACAATGGGACAATGGGAATGTGATGATGATGATGTATTGTTTATACACAGATATTAGGTATACTTTCAAAACCCATACCAAGGTTAATACTATAGAACATCTTTATAAGGCGTATATAAAGAATACAAGAAAGTTATGGGCTGAGAATAAAAAAAGTTAGTAACCGTCTGATTACATAGAAAGGAGATTAGATTCTAAACTCACTTTATTTATTGTTCTTAAAGTAATACTTACATAGTTGCCAGTGGTGTCCTGATAAACATTGACTGTGTAAACAGCGCCTGATTTAAAGTTGAAATCGTTTAGAACCACCACCCCATCTATTGTAACATCACTAGCTCCTTTCTGTATCGTATTCTGAGTCATATTATTGTTCATCATACTTAACTTCGTTCTATTTTTTTGAGTGTCTATAATTTTTATTTCTACTATTCCGTTGATATTTGATAGAAATCTGTAAATATATATCGGATGATTAGAAATATAGATAAATATCACCATCACGTGGGTTTGGAAACGATTTATAAATTACGACAGCGTAAATAACATAATCTTTCTTTCATAATAGTGTAATGATTCAATGGTCTCATCAACCATAAGATTTTCTAGGTATTAGTTGAACGGACTGGAATTCGTCCGCCACTCGCAAAGAGGCTAACCGCAAGACAGACACGCCACGGCAACATTAGCTTGTTGTCGGGCTGCGGATGATAACAGTACCTGAAACGGCAATCCATCGGACTGGTTACAGAGGTCAAGGAATCGTTACCAGTAGTCAGTCAGCGATGATGATATGGACGGAACACGGTGGGTTATGAGGCCGCATGCCGCATTTCCATCGCACCGGACAGATTAGGCGGGGTGTATCCAGACCATAGCCTACCACATAAAAAGGTATTATGAGTATTGAGATGTGGATGTTGTTGCTTATATTGTAGATTATATGACTGTATATACTTTTGTTATGATTTTGTTTTTATAGAACGGCGTGGTGGTGCTGCCTGATAAAAATAGAGAAAAGAGAAGAAATTTATATGTGCGTATTTATATAACAAATAGAGTTAATATTGATCCTGGCTATCATTAACATCTGTTACAGATTATGGTTAGTCTGTACCCTTAAACATCCTGACATCTAGTTTAATACTTCAATACCGTTACTCCTTGGTTGCAAAATTCAGTTTCAGTCTATGCAATACTGCTATTCTATCGAAATGATTAGAAAGAAAAGATTAGAAAGCTCACTCACAACCATTTGAAATAATAAAGGCTTAGAGGATAAAGATGCATCTATATGAACTAGCTATTTCGTTCAAAAGATTTGTCTGATTCTGTGAGATAACGAGAGGTACAATATTAGTACATTACTGCAGCGGCCAGCAAAAGTGGTATTGATGAACGAACGTGTAAATGTGGGCCGAGGCGTAGCCGAGGCATGCACACGTAAGTCCATCAATTCCTAGTTGTAGCTTGTATTGTGCTTTTCTCAAATAATGAGCGGAAATTAAAACTAAATAGTACGTAGTAGAACTGTATACATGACGAACAACGAACAATATCTTTCACATGCTACAGGGTTCATTTGTTTTTGTTTTTCATTATTAAACAGCTTTCTTTTTCAAGCCAGTTCGAAATTTAAATAAAACTCTGATAAGTTGCCTGTATGGTTACCATAATTTGAAGTAACAAATCGTTCCATTTTTAAAATACACGCTAGATATGAATTTACATATATATTTATTTGGCCGCTAAAACACAACAGATATGGGTTTTTATACATTTTTTGCCGGCCGCTGCTCGCTCAGTACAGCAATTTAGATTTATTTCGAAGAAGGTTGTCAAAATAATGCTCCAATTTCCAAGCATGTTTGAGAAATTATTATTTAGTGCTTTAAAATGAAGTGTTTATAAATGATATGCTGTTATATTACTACAAATAATAAATCTGAAATGAAATTGTCTTATTTTTCGTTTAGTATTTTAGTTTCAGCACATTGGTGTTACTTCATTCTTTTTATTTAAAATCCTTTTTGTTTCTAAATTAAAATAATAATGTTATGAGTAATGTCGTATATGCTGAGTACTAAATAACTACAGTCATATACTATAATAATATAATTTTAATTGTTATTCTTACTGTGACCAAAACATTTACTAGTTGGTTGAATTTAATCAACGCTTGCATAATAATAACATAAACGGCTCTGTGAAATGTTTTAACATGACACAATAAGCGATGTGTCGCGAAATATATGTGTGTTTTTTGGTTTTTATGTTAGTTGACGCAGATGATATTATAGTGACAGTTAAGCAGGGAAAGTTAAAGGGTCACAGAGAAGCCACCGTCTTCGAAGGCAAACTTTATTTTGCATTTTATGGTGTACCATATGCTCAACCTCCTATTGGTAACTTAAGATTTAAAAACCCGAGACCTGTTAAGAAGTGGCATGGTGTATTTGATTCATCGTTGCAATATCACGGATCTTGTGCTCAAACACATATAGTTCATAAAGACGGCGTGTATGGTAGTGAAGATTGCCTCTATTTGAACATTTTTACGCCAAATGTTCCAAAAGGTGGTGATACAAATTTCAAACCAGTCATCGTTTGGATTCATGGCTATGCTTTCGCATCATGTTTCAGCCATATACATGGACCAGATTTCTTTGTGAATAAGGATATTATCGTAGTGACCTTGGCTCATAGAATAGGAACCTTTGGATTTTTAAAACTCAATGAAAGTGATAGTCATGCTAATATGGGTTTAAAAGATATTGTAATGGCGTTGAAATGGATAAATAATAATATAAAGCATTTCGGCGGAGATAGGAATAAAATAACCTTAATAGGTTCAGGTTCAGGAGCTACTTTTATTTCACTTCTAATGACAACCAAAGCAAGGATATTATTCTCTAAAGTTATTTTACAAAGTGGTGGTTTATTTTCACCCTCTAATTTTCAAGGTGATCCTATATTAGAAAGAAATAGATTAGTAAAAGAACTGAAAAGGAAGCACAAAGAACTAAAAGGAGCTACTACTAAAGAAATTCTCCAGGCTTCGCACAATATATTTATACGTAATGTAAAAGAAATGACAAATCTCCAAAGACCGATAATTCCTTTTACACCGACAATTGAATTAAATTCAAATAAATCACTACTTATATATACTCCAGAGCAGTTTTATGCTATCACAAAAGATAAAAAATATTTTAATATACCAATATTGATAGGTTATAATACCCAAGAAAGTATTTCAGAAGTAATACCATTTATTCATAATCCACATTACTTGAAAACATTTATAAAGTTTTTCAAATATACTGTTCCATTCTCAGATGGGTGTAGATATAACAGTTCGACAAATATATACAAACATGTGTCCAGAATAATCAAAGAAAAATATTTCAAAGCAGGTGATACTGAACAATCATTATTTGATTTATTAAGATACGCCTCAGATCTTCTTAAATTTCCAATATTAAAATTCGTAAAGAATTACTTGAGTATAAGTAATAAGAATATATATATGTACAAATTTGACTACAGAGGTAGGCTTAATGCCGTAAAAGCAACATCGATTGCAGAAAAGAAAATTAAAATAAATGGTGTTGCTAGCGGTGATGAGATATGTTACTTGTTTAGATGTGAACCATTTTGGGAAATATACTCAAAAATTAAAAAAGAGGAGAACAATAGAGACGTCAAATTCATTAAAGATATTTCTTTATTATGGTCAAATTTTGTAAAATTTGGAGATCCAACGCCGCTAAATTATGTTGGTAATACTACATGGCTACCACTAAATTCGGAAGTAAACAGCGTGCTATTAATTAGACGGAATTTTACGTTAGTAAATCCTAAAGAAGACACTGAAATGTTTGTTTTCTGGAGCCGTTTATATGAAACTTATTATAAAGCGGATGTTTGTAATAGAATACATGATGAACTATAAAAGAAAATAACCTTACCTAACGTTAGCGCCATCAATTGCTTTATTGTTATTGTCTGTGAAGTTATATATTCCAGCACTGCTTATAAAGAATGAATTAGCAGTTTTTTCCATAAGATAGAAAGATCCAGAAAATGCACTGTCGGCGCATTCGCTATTTTCTTGTCCTTGTATTATGTATGGTAATGCCACATGGTTATTTACTAAAATATCGAGGTTTTCATATACGGAGAGCGGTCCAATTATACCTTCATGTGTATCATTACTAAGTCCAAGAGTGTGTTCGTTTGCCACATTAATGGAAAAGTTGCAGTTATAACCGTTGTATACTCGTAACTGCCCAAGGCCTTCGGATACTGGAGTTCCATAAGTAGGCTACGAAAAAAAGCAAAAAATCAAGATATTATTTTAAAGAAAAATTTTACTGCGCCAGCGCCATTTTGTTCAGGTCTTTATCATATTTAAACAGAGAGTTTCAATTTTAATTAAAAACATGTAAAAGTTCTAATAAAAAGTGTAAATAAATATAATATGCTGCATCTTTTTCTACCAAAATAAAAGTTATTGTTACGTTGTATTACTTCAGAGATAAGTTTATATTTTAGAAATTAGAACACGAAGTTATCTACAGAGTCAAATAAAATCTAGGATGAGTTTAGAGAAGGGTTTTATAAATAAAAAGAGCAATAGTAATCAGACATTTCAGTAACTTAGCTAAATATTTCATTAAATGACATCGTAGAAAAATTTAATTACAATAGTACAAATGAAAATATTCATTAACTGTTTTAGCTGTTATGTGTTATTAGATTTTTTTTTTTTGGGTGGGTTATGGTCGGTCCACTCCTCGCACCACTCCGTCCGGGGCAACAGAGGGGCGTACGCACGCATACCCGTAACCCACCTCGCCTTCATCGTTAGACCGGCCACCGAAGCAGCGTGAACTTGTCAGTGGCCGACCCGACGGAATATCCCCTGAGGGGTACCCTCTCCTTGAGCGACGGAGGGGGTGGATTGTCGGTCATGTGTTATTTATTGCTTGCCCTGTATGAGGTTTTCTTGACATGAAGTATTGAGTTGATTTTTTGAAGCCGTCAATGATCCCGGTTTAAATAAATGAGCCGTTCGGTGAGGGCATTATAGAAAATCAAGGTCTGTTTTGAATCAAAAACGATATTTCTTTTTATTTTCAAATATTATGTTGTAAGATTTTACATAAATATAGAATAGTTTGAACGATTTTTATGAATACTAGGCTACTAATTATCATAAAATGTATAGCGGTTATAAATATGAGTAACTGTTGAAAGTATCGACGAATTTAAAACTTTTTACCTTATTTTATTTGGCAATTGTTTTAATGTAAATATTAACATAATATTATATTAGTATTACTGTATTCTTATATTACTGTATGGAAGCGAAAGTTGGGTATGCAGAAAAGAGTATGAAAGTAAAATTAATGCGGTCGAAATGCAATCTCTACGGAAAATCTGTGGAGTTAGGCTGATCGATCGCATTCGTAACGACGACGTAAGAGAGCGAGTAGGTATGAAAGAGAGTATCGGTGTAAAGATGCGAAAGGGAATGCTCCGATGGTTCGGACATGTGGAAAGAATGCGAACGAACGTCTGGTTAAGAAGATATACAATACGAAAGTGGAAGGATGTAGGTACCGGGGGAGACCGAGACTACCTTCCTAGACCAGATCAGTCATGTACTGAAGGAAGGTGGAGTCAAGAGTCTCCGAAAACGGCGAGCGTGTATGAAGTATGAAGAGAATTATGAATGTTGAGGAAGCGAGTGAAGTATGCAAGGATAGAGTTCTCTGGCACTCTGTTCTCTCTGCCTACCCTGCAAGGGATATGGCGTGATGATATATATGTATGTTCCAAAATCTTTAGAAGATGAGGTTTGCAGACATATACAATATATTTTCATTATACCTATCTATTTCTACAAAGTTTAACATTAAAATCACTGAAAGTGATTCATGTCAACCCTGTTCACTTGAACAGCGTTGACATGGACATACGTCAAATCTATAAAAAAATGTGCCATCCTAAAAAAATCATTTTATATATATTTCTTTTATATTCTTTCTTAGTTTGATGTTTAAACTATTAAAAAATGTGTGTCAGTAGTAACATTGGTTAAAACAATGTTTCATATGCCGTTTTTATATTATTATTTTCCATAGTGCGACGGCAAGGAGGGCGTGAATCCCTTAACGCGCCGTATGTTTACTCCGCCTATTAAGTAGGCTATCGCTACCATGCCGAGACTATAGTGCCCCTCTCCGGGGACCCTAATTCAATATACATAACACTATCTTTTAATGCCCACCAGAAAAAAAAATGTTCAAGAATTGTCGTAGTGTTTCTGTTTTGATATGATTAGAACTTATTTTCTTACAGAAATTAAAATGTATAATTTATTAACAATACCAACCAATAGATGAAGTTCAACGATGCCGGAGATGACGAAAGCGCCGGCGGCTAACACTCCACCCCAAACAATTTTGTGTAACGGCTTCCTTATCAATTTGCACCATGTTAAAAAGGGGTAAATAGCCTGAAAAGAACAAAGAGTTTCGTATAGAAAATCTGGTACAGTGCAGGTTGACTTATTAGTACTTGATAGTCATCAATCTAGAAGTCCTACTTACAACTATTAATTTTCTTTCATTATCATAAAATGCACTTGTATCAGGAACAATAAGGCTCTTTAGACCAAATTCATTACAATGAACATTTATTTCTATTTTATTATCTTTATTTCATATATACAAGACTTCTTCGCAATGGAAACTATGAAAGAGAGATGATATCCATTCAGCCGTCAACTTATTAATGTTCATTATTGGATATAGATCTAATTGTCCATTATTGGATTGGATATAGACCCACTTGTCTGTTATTGGATATAAACCTACAGTACATCGAACGATTCTGTTGTCAGCATTTAACGACTTTTAATATAGAGATTTGATATTTATCATTGGTAACCGCGAAGCACAAAAAACATACATACCACTTCAAATAGCGGAATAAATATAAGAATTAGTAGAGGGTTTAGCACTTGCATCTGGTCAGCCTTTAACGTCCAGGAACCAATGTCTTGTTCCATTCTATCTGCTTGAAAGGTCCATCGTGATCCCTGTTTATAAAAAATATCTGTTAAAAAAATAACTGCATAGATGGTGTGTGGTTAAGATACCGAGCTGCCGTGCCAGTGCTGTGGATTCGATTTCCACGCACGAAAATACTCGGTGCGATCCACAAAGTGTTGTTTTGAGTCTGGGTGTAATTTGTCTGAGTTAATTGTACGTTTATAAATGCCCCCGCAAATCCCGCAATACACGGATTATTTGCATAGAGCAGGGTTGTCTTTTAAAAATGTTACGTAATAATACTTTCTCAATTTGTATAATCAGCATTTAGAAACAAAAAGGGAATGAAGTGCCTATTAGCATTTCTATTATGTTTACTGAAAGCGTATATTTTTTATAAAAGATGTCGATAGGTCTGTAATTCTTTATTTTTCATTGTCAGTATTCTGTCATATAGGAGAAGGAAAATTCGAATTAAAACACTATATCAAGACGTCTGATCTGTTTGTAGATTAATTTTCCTCCTATAATGGAGGAGGCTCAAGCCCAACATCATTAGCCTTCTAGGTGATACAAAAATTCTACCAGTTCTTTAATTTTTTACTGCTGTCGATTTAATAGCTCCTCACAAACCGATACATTATCTAAAATTGTGCTCTATTTACATTATATATTTTTCATTTCGAAGCTGTGGACTATGTAAATGTCAGCGTATGAAAGATTTAACTATTCTTCTATCTTTGCATCTATTAACATCTGTGGCTGATTTCTCAAATTGAACACATTTTATACTACAACTGATCTAGAATGCTAACGAATAAAATAAAGAAAGAAGCGTGCTTTTCGTTTATAATGTAACTTAATATTAAATTCATATAAAAATTGTGTCTATATTTTGCATTTTAATTGTTTTAACCTTATGCAGATTATGTATGTCATCATCTCAGCTCATATATGTCCCAATGTTGGGCTCGAGCCTCCTCTATAGTGGGAGGGTAATTGATCTACTATACCACGCTGGTCAGACTTGTTGGTATAGGTTTTTTTTCAAGTATTCCTTCTCTCAAATAGATGTTAATGCGTTGTATATCCCTTAGTCGTCTAGAACCATCACCCACGGGTAAGATAGGGGGTGGTGAATTTTATTCTTACTCCGTAACCACAAGGAGATAGATATATGTATCTATCATAAATTAAAGAAAAAAGAAGCATGCTTTATTTTTTATGATAAAGATTGACATGTATAGAAGGATTTAAATTAAAATGAATACGTGTGATACGTACCTGTTGGTCAAATAGGGCCCAGAAGACAGGGAGTGGTATGAAGAGCACTAGAACTCGAAGTAGAGATTTGACATCTTCGATGAGACCCGAGTCGTATTTATCGTCCGCATGATCCAGCCAATGTTCACGTTTCTCTTTATTTCTACAGGAGTTCATTACAGCATGCTGAATAAAAGGCGTTTATTAGTTAAGTCTTCAGCGGTTCGATAACTTATTCATTCTTCAGTATCCATGTTCCCAATCACTTATCATCATTATCTTACTCTTATCCCAATTACTTGAGGTCGATACAAAATATACTTTTCTTTCAAAACTTAAATATTGTAGAAGTTATTGGCAATAGTTTTATGACCAGCCGCCTGCCAGATGTCAACCCTCCTTAGGAAAATAATTGTTGAAAAAACGGTATCAGATAGAGTTGGTCTAGGTCGTTATAAGGTTCTTAGTGGTCTTTTACGACATTCACGATCAAAGTAAAAGTTGGTAGTATTAATAGCCGCTACCACATCATCTTAGCTAAAACACCTTATATAAAGAAGTGACTTGTATTGAAGAGTGTTATCATAAAAATACATTAACAGTTTTCCATCTCCACAGGCGCACCAGTCTGTTCGAGGTTGTACTACACTTTCACAGAAAATCGATAAGTGACTGGAGAGTGGAAGAAGGGGTGGATACTCTCTCGGACCATCGTTACGTGCGATTTGAGATCGCCGCCCCCAGGGGATCACCAGAGCCCCGGCGCGGCAGAAGGGGTGTACTCCCAAAATGGGCCCTTGGCCAATTCGATCCTGAAATGGCCCGGGAGTCTGGCATAGTGCAACACTGGAGCGGGACAGGACGGCTCCCTACAGATGTGGAAGGGCTTGCAGGCTACATAAGGAATGCCCTTGAGGCGATTTGTGATGCGGCGATGCCAAGGGCTCAGCGGAGACCGCCGCGTCGTCAAGTATATTGGTGGTCACCCGCGATTGCCAATCTTCGGGTGGCCTCTAACCGGGCGCGGCGCGCCTACGTCCGATACCGACAGCAGGCTAACCGGGATGACGTCCTTGAGGGTCAGCTGTGGACGGAGTATAAGAGCAGGAAGAAGGCTCTGCAGCTGACCATCAGCCAGGCGAAGGAGAGGGCCCGTGAGGAGCTACTTGCGGGCCTCTCGACAGAGATCCGTGGGTGCGCCCATATCAACGGGCGCGGAATAAGCTCCGTGACTGTGGCACTCCCATCATCCAGTCGATGGATATGGGTCTTCTGTCGGGGCTCATGGGGGAACTGTTCCCATGCTCTATGGGACACGTTCCGCCCCAAATGGCTCTTCGGTCGGTGGTGGAGGTGGAAACTTCTATCCCACTCATCACCGACCGAGAAATGGAAGTGACCCTTTCCCGACTTCGTAGGAAGCGGAAATCGCCTGGTCCGGACGGCGTACCGGGGCTTGTGCTCGGCGTCGCTGCTGAATATCTCAAGGGTGGGCTCCGGGAACTGTTCAACGCGTGCTTGAGGTCTGGGGAGTTCCCGGAGCAATGGAAGTGGGGCAAGCTCTACTTGCTGCGGAAGGAGGATCGTCCAGTCGACTCCTCTTCCGCATACAGACCGCTGGTGCTGCTGGACGAGACGGCCAAATTGTTTGAGAAAGTGCTCGCGGACCTTCTCGTCCAGCACCTCGAGGAGGTCGGACCGGGACTGTCGGAGAAACAATATAGATTCAGGGGCGGCCGGTCTACTATTGATGCGCTGGTCGCCCTGAAGTCCTTGGCCACTGATGCGGTGGCCAATAAGGAAGTCCTCCTGGTAGTTTCACTAGACATAAAGAACGCCTTCAACAGCCTTCCGCATGAGACGCTGAAGGAGGCGCTCCGGTATCATGCCTCCGTATCTTCGGAGGCTGTTGGAAGCGTACCTCGAGGGAAGATACGTGCTTTGGGAGGGGGGCGACGGGCGCATTCGTCGCCATCGGGTGGAGTGCGGCATTCCACAGGGTTCGGTCCTCAGTCCGATCCTGTGGAATGTCGGATTCGACTGGCTCCTACGGGGTCGGCTTCTCCCCGGGATGGGGGTCATCTGCTATGCGGATGATACCCTCGTCACGGTGAGAAGGCCCGACTTCCAGGGGGCTGCATGATTGGCAGTGGAGGGGGTTGCGCTCGTCGTGAGCCGGATCGGCATGTTGGGCCTGAGGGTCGCGGTGGAGAAAACCGAGGCCCTCTTATTTCATGGCCCACGGTGAGGTCACCCCCAAGGAGCACACATCGGCGTGTCTGGGATTGCCGTGCCAGTGCGGGCTCAAATGAAATATTTGGGTCTGCACCTTGATTCTAGATGGAATTTCGGTCCACACTTTGCCCAGCTCGCTCCGATACTCGTTCAAACAGCTGCGGCGCTAGGTAGGCTTCTGCCAAACACTGGCAGTCCGAGGTCGTTCTGCCGGCGTTTATACGTCGTGCGATCCATGGCGCTGTATGCTGCCCCTATTTGAGCGGATTCCCTCACCGCCCGCAAAAGGGCTCTTTTGCGACGTCCGCAGAGGGCCATGGCGGTGGGGATTATCAGGGGTTATCGTTCGGTGTCGTGGACCGCGGCGATATTGTTGGCGGGCGATCCGCCTTGGCCACTTGTGGCTGAGGCCTTGGCTGAGGTCTACCAGCTCCGCGCCGCGGCGTGGGTCGACGACGAGCAAGTCTCCGTAAGTGGACTGGGCAGAGCACTGGAAGTGGCCCAAAGGGGAGTCATCCGGCGGTGGAGAGAAGAACTGGAGTCCCCCGTAGCAGGGTGCGGGACTGTGGAGACGGTTGCGCCGCATTTCCACCGCTGGATTAATAGAAGGCACGGCAGCCTAAGCTTTAGGATGGTGCAGGTGCTTACCGGACACGGGATCTTCGGTAAGTACCTGCACAGAATTGGAAGAGAAAGGGCCCCAGGATGTCACGAGTGTGGCGCGCCAGTAGACGATACGCGTCACACTCTGGAGATATGCCTCGCCTGGGGGCCCCAGCGCCACATCTTGTCGGCGATCATTGGGGGAGATCTGTCACTGCCGACTATCATTTCGAAGATGCTTGGCAGTGACAGATGCTGGTCGTCGATGGCCTCCTTCTGTGAAGAGGTCATCTCTAAAAAGGAGGAGGCAATCGCGTCCGCAGACTCGCTCCGCCGGCGGCGGCCAGGGAGGAGGAGACGCGGGTATGCGCACCTCCTCCCGCCGCCTTGAATGGCGACAGGGTGTGGCCAGAAGGCCAAGCGTTGGGCCGCCGGGGATCGAATGTCAGTAGACGATCTCTCCGGCGTCCCGTAAAAGCGCGGAAGGGGCCGCTGTGGTTTTAGTGGGTATTCTGGTCGGACTGTTCACCTGACCGGTGAGTCCCACACTCCCACCCGTCTATCACCGGCGGTGGATAGCGCGTAATTGGGTTTCCACAGCGAGAAAAAAAAAAGGGGCAATGTGCTCGTACGGTGAGCGAGAGAGCTGGAAATGCTTTCTGGGTGGGTTTTGGATACTTGTTAGGCAGCGGGTTAGCTGTATCCCTGGTATAGCAAAGATTAAATACTCATACACGGTAAAAGACTTGTAACTGTTCTCAGATTTACCACAATCCATTCATGATAGAAATGTTTTTTAGTAGTTACTACTGTCGTAGTACAATAAAACGACTTTCTCCAAGTTAGTAGACGTACTAATTATCTCGAAATAAGATTATAATTATAGCTTTTTCAAACGCTTAATGTCAGTAAGCAGATTATGTCAGATTGGGATTAGTTATATTATTACATAATGATAATATGCGACGACTGTTCTGGCACAGTATAGTGGTTGTATATACATAATATTTTAAGTCAATTACTTTGGAAGTAAAATATGTACTCCTCCTCTATATTAGATATTGCAAAAGTAATTCGCTATAGTTTTACAGCTAACCGCTTGCCTGTCCTCAACCTTCATGTAATGAATGTAGTTGTTGACCAGAAAGCATCAGGTAAAGTTATTTATTAGTTATGATTAGCAGTTATAGTTTCTTAGTCGTCTTTTACGACATCCACGAGCAAAATAAGGATTGTTAGTATTCGTATCCGCTGCTACCACACAGCAATATATTTCATTTTAACTGTATTATATAATATCTTGTTCACATTTAAGCTAATATACACTACACCTAGTGCTGGAGGTTTGTATACAAAGGAGGAAAATACCATACTGGTTAGCCAAAGCGACTGTGCTTTTTTTTGAGAATTCCTTATGTGCCAGTCGATCCGCCAACACCAATATCATCTACTCTTAGAGGCTCACGTGAAAAAAGGGTGTTCAATTATATTTTGCTTCCTTTATCATAATTAGACAAATAGTGTTAGTTTAGAAGTCTGATCGGACCAACGACACCGTGAACTTGTCTACGATGGCCCAGCTGGCGCGTATCCATTCGGATACACCTAGTTTGTGCGACTTGTCGTTACGTTGATGTGGTAGGCCTCAATGTGGGTGGTAGATTAATTTCTTTTGTAACCAACTGCGGTCTCGGTTAATGCGGCACCAGGTGCAAATATTTGTGAAGTACCTTCCTATGTGTCGGTGGCGGATCAATCATCTATTATTTTTTCACACCCTATTCCGATGGCTACTCAGCCTAAATCAGATAAAATAATCTACAACTGCACTATTCGATAACGATTTGGGAGAAATTGTTTTTAATGTTTAGGAAAGATGTAGGTGGCCGCTGGTTGTGATACTGACGACAGGCTTAATAGAACGATGAGTATTCTCTGCGTCCAAGTCATTGTGGCTTATATGTATATCACTTTTTTCGATACCGTACGGTATCAGCACATGGTTCTACTT
This sequence comes from Lymantria monacha, assembly GCA_905163515.2. Classification (NCBI taxonomy): domain Eukaryota; kingdom Metazoa; phylum Arthropoda; class Insecta; order Lepidoptera; family Erebidae; genus Lymantria; species Lymantria monacha. The sequence continues at coordinate 38,530,891 of LR991081.1, forward strand.
ACCTTGCCTTATATATAACTAGCTTCTGCTCGCGGCTTCGCCCGCGTAAAAGGTTACTTTCCTAAAGTTTTTCATCCCCTATTTTTATTACACCCCTTAAGGCTAAATTTTTTACGAAATTTTAATGTCATATTTATTTATATCTAATCAATAGCCTAAAAATAAGTTTCAAGCTTCTGGCTTTAAAAATGGCGATAATTCCTTACAACCTTTGATCCCCCTTTACAACAATTTCTTGCATTAAAAAGTAGCCTATGTCTTTTATCAGGCTCTAGACTGTCTGTGTACCAAATTTCATTTAGATTGGTTTAATAGTTTTGGCGTGAAATACTGACAGACAGACAGGCAGAGTTACTTTTGCATTTATAATATTAGTAAGGATTGACTTGCAGTGCTCTGTTGCAGGCGTTCAGGTTCTTCGCCTTTAATTGTGTAGTAATATTCTGATGACATGTAGGTACAGATATTACGTAGAGATTATTTTAAATGAAAACATTACTGTCGATATCAGCTATAACTATATTGGTACGATAGTACAAAGTAGATACATACTTAACAGGATACATACTTAAGATACATACTTGATATTATCGATAGTAGATGTCCCCGTACTGAATTTAGAAGTACAAATGTAGATAAGTCTGTCTACTTTACATAAGTGCTCAATTTTATTGACGGAGCTGTTATATAGATAAATTAAAATGTATTAACAATTGCAATGTTTATATTATAAGTATTTATTTGTAGAATTTATATGAAAAACCTGATTTGATTGGTTTTTAATGTTTAAAGCGCTCGTAATTTTAATTTCGCTTTTAGCATTATATATTCAATTTGTGTGAAAAATGATGCAGGTATTCTGCCAAAAATTGCCGACAGATATGCAGGGTTAGAAGAATAAATAAATATATGAACCATATATTAAATTAATATTAAAATGAATGGTATAATTATATAACTACAATTGACATCGTTGATGTACGTGAGGCACGCACGTCATTTATGAGAAAGCAGTTAAGCAGATAAAAACTGTTCAGTACTTACACCAATGCATGACGACACTTTTCCGAGAATGTTTCCAGCGGGTTTCTTAATTATGTACAATCGTTTACCGGCAACGAAGATAACTGAAAATGCAAATAATTAATTAATAACATTTATACATTCCAGTATCATTTTACATAGTCCAATAATTTATAGAAATTGTGTAGCGAAACTAATAATTTATTTCTAAGCGAACATTATTCCCTTTTTAAACAACATAACGGTAGAAAATAAATCCTTGTATAGTGAAGAAATTGATAAAATATGCAATTAACGCAAAAATTACATGGATACAAAGAACAACCATTTATGGAAAGCACAACGAATTGTCATACGCGACCCTTGGCACGAAAAGTCAATACTTAGTCTACTGCGCTATCGGTGCAGGACATAAAACTGTTTGCTGTTACTCTTCTTATCTCTCTCTATTACTCTCTTTATCCTTTTTTTAGTAAGCTATGGTTTAACTAGATGGCCCCATTATTTGGTAGCGATTTAGTGCCGGAATGTTGATAAGACTGATATTTGAAAGGGTGCGTTACCGTCCGAACTAATAACGAAGTCAAGGCATCGGTTCTATTAGTATACTCAGTTGCTGATAATGGTTAACACACATCATATGGATAGGTTATGAAGTTGCACATCACCCCGCTACCGCTTCGAACACATGGGCGGTGGTGTGATCGGTCTATAGGCTGTCAAAAAAGCTGTACTGCATCTTGCCCGGCTTTATCACGCAGTAAAGTGTGTGTTGTAGCTCAAAAGAAGCTCTACGTTCTACTGTAGCAGGCTTTATTTCCCATTAACTCGAATTATGAATATAAATAGACCTCTGTAAGTTGCGGCATAACATCGTTTCAAAATATTTTTTTTCACTATTGTTATTTGATTGTAATTCAAAAATTTCAACCTATTAGTAATCAACTGTCACATCTATTCAGAACTGAATGGAGCACAGACAGAGACAAAATATTATCAACTAATACAATCCCAAATTGAATTTGTTATTTAGTAATGTTAATTAACTCACCAATAGATACAACCATCAATATGCCAGGCACTCCAAAGGCTAGAGAATAACAATCATTGTCGCCAAAGCAGTGAACGTCTGCTCTTAAAATGGGTGTAAGAAATGTAGAAATAAGACTTCCCGCGTTGATAGCAAAGTAGAAAAGGGAGAAGAAGTACCCTAGGTATTTCTCTTGTTCAGGTAATTTAAATTGGTCACCTCCAAAAGCAGAGACACAAGGCTTTATGCCACCTGTGCCAAAGGCTATCAGCAATAGTGCAAGAATCGTAAATTCTCTGGAACAAAGTATTTCTCATAAATTATGATTTTTGTAAAAATATTAATAAACAGGTACATAATTGAGTATTCTATAACATTTTTTCGTGATCAACAATGTCTACCTCAGGTGATGGAATATTGCATAGGAGTCTGCCAAGATGAATGAATGGTATTTTGCTCCACTATAAACAGTTGATATTCTTACATACTACCTAATGATACTAATATTGAGTCTGTATAAGACACAGAATTAATCTCATTAGATATTATTTAGTATCTAGATTACAAATCGGAAATTAAAATAACTCTAGAACTTTAGTTTTTTTAGAGCTGTGTTTCAGCGGTTACGAATATTACCAGCTCTTACTTTGCCCGTGGATGTCATAAAAGATGACCAAGAGCCTTATCTTACCAGGGCCCTACCTAATGCCGTCTGGTTAACAATTACATTCCTAAGGGAGGGTTGACGTTAAGTAGGCGGCCGGTCATAAGACTACTGTCAATAATTTTTGCAATATGTAGGAAGAAGAGTATATTTTGCATCAACTCCAAGTAATTAGAGATAGTTATTTTAAGAATTAAGATTTTATTTTGTTGCTATGACACAAATATCAGGCGCTATTAAGAATAATGTTTTTAAAAATATGGACAGTACATAAGTTTATTTGAACATGCCTTTTTTCTTGGGGACAGGCGATGATATGGTCACAGACTGCGCAATCCGTCCGGGGCTGTTCAGGAACCTGCCATTCTCCAGCCTATCTCCCGTGGATGTCGTAAAAGACGGCAAAGGGATACAATATGTACATAAAATACGAGAATGAAATCTCGAAATAAACCCCTATATTATCATCTCTGATCAGCGTGGTGTAGTGGATCAATTCTTCTCCCACTATAGAGGAGGCTCGATCCCAACGTGATGATGTATGTAGCCAAATACTGACTATCTAACAGTTATCGAAATTAATCGATAACGCCCATGTCTACTTCTCTAGATTGATTCTAATTATATTTGATATTTTCTGTTTTGTGAGCTCAAATTACTACTTTAATGGTGAATATAAAAATAATTAAATCTAAGTTAATATATATAACAAAATATAAAACATTAACAACACTATGGTGATATGGTGCGTACAGACTGACAATGAGAGCGAGGCGAGAGAGCCGGAAGCCCAACGGGGTGGGTTTGGGATTTGTATTGGTAGGCAGCGGCCTGGCTGTACCCTTGGTATTGCAAAGATCCATGGGCTGCAGTAACATTTACCATCAGGTGTGCTGCTTTCTCGTTTGCCACCTATAGCAATAAAAAAAATTTAGCTAAAATTAATAATTGACGTTTTTTATGCAGGAATAAATCCTGCAAATTTTACACAAAAATGGGCAGTTATTGAAGAACAGAAAATACGAAGTATGATTTTATAAAGATTAGCCGCATCTATGGATGGTTAATTCTGTTGTAAGATATTTTGACAAATCTTAGCCACCTCATTTGTGATTATATTTTTATGTAAAAAATTCAATAAAATTGAGTATAAACTAAGTTAGAAAATTAATTTGGCTATCGTCAATTGCCTCGTTATGACAGCATTTAATTACATAATATTTGCTATTTGAAAAACGAGCAGATTTTTGGAGTTTACTCGTTAAGAATCGATTTTCATATAAGGCGCCCGGTATGAGAAAAATTTGAGGAGTAAAATCTAGTGATCGAATGACCTCGTTACGTTTTTGGTGCGCAACCTATTCTGCGCACCTTTCACATTCTGACGTGAGATAATACTTCACTGAACAGTTTTAATAAATGTAAATAAAAATATATATATTATTTTTAGTCAAATGATATTTTTTTTGCGCCTGTTTTGATAATCGTACTTAAGGAGTAAACTCCAGTCGTGCGTCGGAGCTGACACACACACTTTTTATTTAATATCTTTGTGTATCCCTCAGTGTTAAAACATACTTACAAAGTCGGTAAGTTAAGTTGTGGCATAGCGCTGACCGATATCAAGGCGCTCCCTGCGGCATAGACTATAGATAAGTAGAAGATTGTCCTGGAAAAAGTTAAGATTAGTTAATCTCGCACAATTCAATTAATTGAATTTAATCAAATAAATAAATCAAATAAATAATTTAAGCATTCGTAGAATTATTATTAGAGATTTTTGATATTCACATTCCAATAGTAATTAAAGATAAAGAGGTTACTAAACTTTTTTTAATATAATATTTATTATGTAGATACTTTTTAAAAGAGATCGATATTTTATAGATTATATAAAATAGATATATGGTCTTTACACTTGAAACTTTTTGAAAATGGTATCAAGTATTTTAGAAAGAAGGCTTTTAAAGATTAAGAAATAGGAAGTGAATACAGATAATATAATTGTATTGAGTATGGGTTGAGATTTTTGGCAATTCCTATAACATAATAATAAATGAGGTAGTATATTCACAGGAATGTATGTGGTATATAACTTTTTTATTTAAGTCTTGTCTTTGAATTCTATGCGCGTTAAGAAAATAAAGAAAGTACCTGAATCTGCCTAGCCAGCTATCTGCGACCATCGCACCAATTAAAGGAGAGAAATAAGCGAACATTGTAAACACGTGGTACATAACTGTGGCCCCATTGTCACTATAGCCCAGCTTATCTCGTAAATACAATGACAGCACCGCTGAAAAATAAAAAAAATAAACTTATTGTCATTGCTTAATTTTACAAAAGCTAATCACACATATTCTAAAACCAAGAAACGCTCTATTTGTGCATAGCTATAATATTATACATATTTACTTAAAATATAGTCTACACAGCTCGCTAAATTAGTTTTGTTAGAAAATTTGTATGATGTTATTGAAAAGTGTGGTGGTATAAGTCGTCAACGTATCTTTTTTCTATCCCTGTCGAACAGCATTCAAGCTCGTAATAAATATTCAAGTTATGAGGGTTAAATTAAAATACTTACACTATCTTATCGGTTGCTTTAAAGGCGAAGGCAAAAAATATCTTTATGAAACCTACTAAAACCTGTTTGAAAACTTCGAAAACCTATGTATCTAAAAACTTTGTAACTCTTTTTTCAAAGATGCAATGAATTTCATGTATGCTCCAGGACCAGCACGCTTTTAATACCGAGTATTATAAAAGCACGCTTTTAATACAGAGTGTTTATAAATATTTATTCTGTGGGTGTAACTTGTATCCGAATTCAAATTTACTTATTATGTATAAACACCGCCAGAGCGAATTAAATTTAACATTAAAAAAAACGAGAGCACTGATGATGGTATATGAAAGTAGCTTTTAATTAGCTGAGAAATACAGTATACCAGGAATATTCTTTAGGGTTAAGTACACGAGGGTGACTGGACCAGGGAATAGACCTTCACCTGCAAAAAGACTGACCATGTGAGGGCGACGCCCCAGCAACGGGGCGTCTACGGGGAATGGTAGAACGAGTAACGCGCCGGGCTGGCCACGGATGTCAAAGAAGCGGTCCCAGTGGCCGGCCCAATGGTGATGGGGAGGGAATACGGTGGGTTAGCGGGCTACGCGCTGCTCTTCCATCACCTCGGACGTGTGTTCAGACCATAGCCTAATAAAAAAAAGGGTTAAATGGGACATTTATAATCTACTTTATTATGATTTCTATAATTTTACAATCCAATGTTAAAATTCTCTGGACAACTACGACGACGACGACGACCATCACAATAAAAAGTGATCATTCAGTTTTCAGAAATCTCGTTAGATATACGGATACGGATATATATGATGATACGGATGCAAGCCGTCTCATAACTGAATATGATGATGTTAATAGCCTGAGGTAGTTTCGGTTGCTGTCGATGATTTGATGTCGATAACATGCCTGCCACGCACGGCCGTACATTGATTATTTATCGACCATTTGCTTCATGTTTTCATTTCAACAATTTTGTCAGTGTTAATCACATTGAGACAGTTAGATTATTTTTTATATACCTATGTTTAGCTGATAATACATAAATGTAATTATTTTATACGTTAATTATATAATAAACAATTAATTTAATAAATAATAGTACGATCAAATAAGTTATGTCTTCATGTCTTTATCGTTTTCAAATATTTTTTGTTTTGAGTTTTCCTTCTCTCGCATAGATTTTATATGCGTTTTATATCCCTTAGTCGTCTCGTACGATCACCCTCGGGTAAGATATGGGGTGGTGAATAGTATTCTTACTCCGTCACCACACGGAATATTTATGATTAATATTTATGATTAATTATTTATGATTAAATAGCTTAAATAGCTATTTATGATCAAATAGTGTAAATAGCTATTTATCATTCATATCGTTGTGATGAAATAAAATACAAAAAAAGTAATAAGAATTATATCTTAATAAAAATGAAATATAACTATTATTTTTGCTTTGGGTTTGTACAATAGGCATAGTAGTTCGTCAGCTCTCAGCCCTCAATATGGTTGATTAACTGTAACGAAATAGACGTTAAGTCGTCTGACAATATTAGAATATACAACAAGACCTACTTTGAAATGTATTTATCTATTTTATATATATTTTTTTAACTCAGCTTAGTACCAAACTAGACTTAGACTATTCATAGATATTTTAAAATTAAAACGCTGCTGTCGGTAAGGAGCTTTGCAATTTATCAAGGTTTTTCTATTATTAATTACTCTGGTGAATAATCAGATTTAAAAGTCAAAGTCGAACCTGATTTTTAGGACAGAGAGCTAAAATTATCAAAAAAATATATTTGGCTAGTCATTCCTGCTGCTTCACGTTCGTTGATAACTTAGTTATTTATTATTTTGAGATTTAATGTATTTTTTTTTATACTAGACGACTTTGTTTTAAGTTAGACCTTTATCAGTATATCGATCACAACGGTATTCAATTTTATGCACTGAAAGCAGCCGCTGTCAAAGACGAGAATAACTTTTTCACTTAAACTAGAATTGCCTGAATAGAAGTCTTGGAATCCTTATATTTTTATTTGACAGAGATATCCTTTTTTTTTTGTAAAGATACCAATCCTTTTTTTTTTGCGGTGGGCTATGGACGTCGCACCCCGCCAAATCGTCCGGGGCGACGGAAGAGGCGGCGCGCAACCCCATTAACCCACCCTGCAAGCACCTCTTCTTCGCCGTGCGAGCGGGCCACAAAGATACCAATCCTGCACTAAGGAAATAATCCTTGTATTGCGGGGAACTTTATAAACAAATAATTAACACACGGAGACAAATGACACCCAGACTCAGAACAACGCTTTGTGGATCAACACTAAGTATTGTCCTGCATAGGAATCGAACCCATGGCAATGGCACTGAAGCTCGGTATCTTAACCATTACGCCATCTGCATAGTGTCAGCTATGCGACAGATTGAAAACTTTTTTGCATTCATAATATTATTATATTATATTTCTTTGAGAACTATCTAAAAGGTTAGAGGTCTACGATGATATTAACTTAAAACTTAGGAGGTTAGTCTAAATCTTTAGATCTGTTCTCGTAAGATCAATATTTAGGCTAGGTTAAGCTATTTTAGTTACGTCAATAGTTGCACACATATTTATACCATGCGATACCAATCTCAAATGCATCAAACCATCAGCTTATCGACATTCACAGTAGGACATAAGCTTCTCTAATAAGGATGATTTAATTACTTATCATCATCAAGCCTCTTCCGCAATCCGTAGGCATTTGAACACTATATCACGCTAGTCCGACGGGTCAATGATTTTTGATGTGGTTGACGCTGATTAGACGGGTTAATGGTTTTTGATTGGATTAAAGATTTAATTCGAGATTTTCTTCTCGTGCATTTATGTTGTATGCATATTACATTCTTTAGTTGGCCCTTATGACACATGGGTAAAAAATGGGGTGGTGAATTGTTCTTATTAAGTCACCAACAAATATTTACTTGCATATATATTTTCATATATAACTTAAATTGAATCAAATAATAAGAATATCAGTAATGTGTTTTTGTGATCAAAAATATATGTTTTGCCCACCGAAGCATGGAGGTTAACCTTCAGAGCGTTCATACAACGTACATACATTCTTATTAAAATAATCATTCTTTTACTCGCTGTTAAAAATCTTATCGTTAAGAAACAATAGCCAATTTCGATTGTTACGATTATACTAGACTATAATATACTTGCTAGAACAATTAGCTTAAAGGCACATGCATATACCTATATAAAAACTACTAATATAGCGCAAAAGAAATGTGAAAATCGATATCATCATTCTCCTACTCTTATCCCAATTACTTGGGATCGATACAATATGTACCCTTCTTTTATACTACATATTGTAAAAGTTATTTGCCAATATTTTTATGACCGGCCGCCTGCCAGACGTCAACCCTCCTTGGGAATATAATTGTTGACCAAATGGCATCAGATAGAGTTGGTCCAGGTCGTTATAAGGCGTTTAGTCGTCTTTTACGACATCCACGAGCTAAGTAAGGGTTGGTAGTATTCTTAACCGCTAGCACACAACAATGTAAGAGTCGATATATTATGTTTCAATATAGTTATTGATATTATAGATAAATAGTAACATATAATACATAAGTTATATAGCCCCATAAATAAAGTTTGTTGTTGCGACGTCTATACTCTTCCAACGTGTTTTGAGCTGCTGAATCGACATTCGATGTCAGAATTAAGATACATACATACATACACACCATCACGCCATGTAACTTGCAGGGTAGGCAGAGAGAACAGAGTGCCAGAGAACTCTATCCTTGAACTCTTTCCAGAGTTAAGATCCTGTGTTTTTACAAATATATGGGTTTCAGAAGTATTTGAAATTTGTTGCCGTTATAAAAATGAAGGCAAAATATGTTTTTTTTTGCGTAGTTTTCGCTAAATATTTGGGTGCCGGCGATCCTGGGTATTTTTTTATACGGTATCAATAATTCTAAGCTTGTGTGAATATATGAATATCTAAGTATAGTAAAGCCAGTGGCCTTTCCAAAAACGATCTAGTTGACGCTTAAACGAGAACAATAAAGTTTTGCAGTTCTAAAAATCGTACACAAGATCTTAATTCTGATTTCGAATATCGATTCAGCAGAAGCAACAATACGATGGAAAAGTAAAGTCTGATTCGTCACACGGTCAACCGGGGCTATATTATCATTGATAGTATATTTTAATCAATAAATAAATATTGCTACTTCATTATATACATATAATCATTTTACCCACGAGCACAACATAATTTATTAAAGTTCAAAAGGCTAGATCGGACGAAATTATCGTTTACCATTAGGTGATTAGTAGCAATACGTGATTTGGTGATAACTCATGTGAACAACCTTTAACATATGTGCAATAATAAGATATTCAGGGGAAATTTAAATGGGATTTAGGCAAAAATTTGATATGTTGTAATAATAAAGTAGCAGATGAACTGACGGCACTGAAACTTACATAGAACCGTTGGATGCTTGATGCATGTGAAGGTAGTTAGCCCAGCATTGGAACGCACATTAATAACATTAGAGCAGATTCAAATATAATGAACCAATTTATATTCGCATATGCAACAATTTTATAAAAATCTGTTAAAATTAGTAAGCTAATAGAATCATATATTATTCCAATGTACATACATGTTATGTGTAAATTCGACGCAGCCTTTTTTTTATCGTTACTAGGGTTAACGATTTGGGATGTTTTATGACTGATCACGATCACGTTTAATTTTGACTCTATTTGATCTAACACTATTATACTTTTAGTAATAAGAATACATAGATAAATAATCACAGTCGCCGGAGTGAAGCATTATGCAAATGCAGATACTAGAAAAATATCGAATTAAAAACTTTTTTTACAATATCAATTATATATAACTACTGTATTATATATGAAAACTCATATTTTTGTATTGCTTTTGTATTCATCACCAGTACCGCTTTCTTATCCTCAGTGATCATGAATGAGCCCTGCGGGGTACTTAAATATAGTAATCTAAAATTTATCTAGTGATTTACAAGCGAAACAGAATATAGTCTTGTCTGAAATCAATATCAGCATCATGATCATAATCTCAACTCATATATGGTCCACTGCTGGTCTCGAGCCTCTTCCACAATAGGAGGGAAATTGATCTACTATGACACGGAGGTCAGACGGGTTAGTATAGGGATTTTGTCTTGAGTTTTATTTCTTTTACATATTTTTTTTCAGCTTTTCATGTCCTTTAGTCGTCTTTTACGACATTAACGGTTAAGAGAGGAAGTGGTAAAGTGCATTTTTTGCTGTATCACCATACGAAAACTTTACTAAGCAATCCACGCTGTGAACAGCTGTTACTGCTTACCATCGATAAGTGCTGAATCCTTAAAATAAAAAGAATTTGAACACTCAAGTTTCTTTTATTCCAAAAGAAATGATTAGTGTTGAAGAATTATGAATCTTAAGAAGCAATATGGTAAAAAAACCAAATTTACATAAAGTTAGAGTATTTAATCTGTACAATGTATAAACAATGTCAGATAGATAGCACCCGTCTCAAAGACGAAAATATAATACGAGCCAAAAATTGAATGCCATACGACATCATCTCAGGCTAGTGTAAGTGGTAGCACAATTGGAACGGATTTACAATAGGTGTGGGTTCGAATCCCATGTGTGACAATCATTTTTCGCTCATAATCCAGTTTTTATAAATATCAAGCATGTTAAATATCAGTAATTTGAAATCTACTTAAACTTACGCAAAGCATAGTAGCATAGGCATTATTATAAGACTCTATATTACTTAAAGAATGACACATCAAACAAAATACTTATAAAATAGACACTCTATTACTAGATATCTACAATTTACACATCTATCAGTTATTTTATTGTTTGCGTTATTAATTCTATGATTACTTATAATGCTTATCCATGTGACCGATAAGAAATAGTAATGGTGCAATAATGCATACCACAGGCGATAAAATATCTATTTCTTAAGACCCTGCACAGACTAAATCAAGGTTTAGTTGAAACTATTGAAATGAAATATGAAATATTGACATCAGTATTTTTTATCATATAGCAATCACAAATTTAGCTATGCGATAGCGGCTACTAATATTACCAACCCTTACTTGGCTCATGGATGTCGTAAAAGATGACTATGAGCCTTATTTCGACCTAGACCAATACCATGTGATGCCGTTTGGTCAACAATTATATTCTCAAGGAAGGTTGATGTCAGGCAGGTGGCCGGTCATAAAATTATTGCCTATAACTTTTGCAATATGTAGGATGAGAAGTACATATTACGTCGACCTCAAGTAATTGGGATAAGAGCAGGAGAATGATGGTGATAGCGACCACAAACTATCTACGTAGAATTTTAAAAATTCGATTGCAGAACGTAATAAGCGCTGCCTTTCAATAATAGTTAGAAAGGTGATTTATACGAGTATGTGATATAATGTCGCAGACGAAGCTTGAAACAGCGGTCAACATTAGTAAGACATGGTTTGTGTCCGCGAAAGTTTAACCGTATTTATTTGTATTAAATATATTGATTTAAATAAACTGAAATTAGATTATTAGCTATGTCAATTCAATTTTATCTGTTAGATTTGTTAGAGAACAGAATCAAATTGTCTTTTGATAAATATCAGAAATGACAAATGCTTTGAAGTGCGATATAACAGGTATAAAATCACAAAACATTTAATTTATATAGACGTGACATATAATTTATATAGGTACGTGTAATTGAGATAAAAATAGAACAATCTGCGCATGTCAAGTTAGAGTGCTAATATCCAGTATAGATGTAAAGATTAAGCAGAAGAAGCTATTAGAGCTAGTTCTAGGGCAAGATTCTTTGTCCGCTTAATCCTTCCTACGTGGATACGTGAGAGGGTTTAAAGTCACCTTGAGCAAAGAGATTTTTTTTATGTACTCGTTTATAAAAATAACAAGGCCTTAATCCGCTATGCCAGTAAAATTTACATATATATATATATATATATATATATCTATTAATAACACATTACGTCATATATCTTAATTCAAACCACCTCTCTCCTCGCCACCTCGTCATCTTCAGTGTTTATTTAGTTGTAGGTATCAAAACGTGCCATTGATTTCTTTTGACAGGCTATGGTTCAGTCACACACCCCCGAGAGAGAGAGAGTCCAGGGTAACCGAAGTGAGCCACCGAAGACAAACATCGGGTACCGGTGGCCCGCTCGCACGGCGAAGAGAGGACTTGCACGGTGGGTCTATGGGGTCACGCGCCGCCTCTTTTGTCACCCCGGACCGATTAGGCGGGGCGAGACGCATCCATAGCCCACCGCAAAAAAAAAGAGTAACCGAAGTGACGGTGTGTAACTCTATAACCTGCCATATTGTGTTACCGTAATTATTGCCTTCTGCCGCCATTTGGGCTGACCGCCAGTAACAAATCCTTATCTTTATTGGCCATAATGTGCCAAGTTGCCAACCTTTTGAGCATGTTGCGTTTATCCTTATTTTAATAGCTATTTTTTTTTAAATTTTGTTTCAATTTAAGAATGATCGTCGTGTGGTGACGAAGTAAGAATACGATTCAATACCATATCTATGCAAGAGAAGGATAACTGAAAAGAATATCCTGTACCAACTTATCTAATCAGCGTAGTATATTAGATTAATTCCCCTTCCATTGTGGAGAGGGCTCGAGTCTAGCGGTGGAACGTATATGAACTGTTATGATCATATATATGTACATAATATTCTTTTATTTCAACTACTGAGATTCAAAGTGAACTTATAATTATAGTATGGCTTTGAATTCTATACATAGTAGTATGCGCTCTCCATCCTATCTCAAAAGTGTTTTAGCGTAGGAAAAAACCTTTTGCAGTAAAATTTGTCGCAAATCGATATTATTTATTTAACATTTCTATTTTTATGATATTGAATAACTTACGCCGCAGACAAAAAAATATATAACACTTTTGAGACAATTTTCGAAACGCTAAAATCATTTTTGACTTTATCTGTCTTTCCAAGAAGAAACGCCCAATATGTATGGGCATTTCATTTTTAGTTTCTTACGAATAAGAAATTGTATTATGTATGACGATTTAGCATATTAGCTGTGTGGTAGCGGCTACGAATACTACCAACCCTTACTTTGCTCGTGGATGTCGTAAAAGATGATTAAAAGCCTTACAACGACCTGAACCAACTCCCTCTGATGCCGTTTGGTCAACAACTACATTCCCTAATAGGGTTGACGTCTGGCAGGCGGCTGCTCATAAAACTATTGCCAATAACTTTTAGATTATGTACTATGAAAAAAGAGTACATATTGTATCGACCCCAAGTAATTGGGATAGCAGTAGGAGAATGATGAATGATGATTAAGATTCAGCACAGCATAAATAAATACCGAAGAATAAAAACTTGTATTAATCACGTCAATACATTGAAAAGTTATCCGTGAATTTCATAATGGTTTCATGCCATACTTTTATTTAATTAGATATAACGTCATTTTAGAAATGACGATGAAATCGTTTGTAGTTAATAAAAGAAATTTATTAAGAGTTTTGATGTGATATGAAGATTTAGTTCGCTTTTTTTTTTAAACGATCACAAATATAAATGTGTCTTTATTGTCCAATTAAGAGGAAAATAAACGTAATGGCAGAGTAAGAATTCAATGTGTTTACTTCCTTTTCCATGTATACGGCATACGACCTTTTTTGTTGGCGGTGGGCTATGGAGACGACATACGACCTTGGTTATCCAAGTCCGTCTTAGATTACGTCAGGGTCCTTGGTCCCACAAAAAAGTGGGGCCCAGTAAAGACAGTAGTTAAATAATAACAAAATGATTTTTGAAATAAAACTACTTTTACGGATTCTATCGCGTTTGTATTTGATTTATAATTTCCCGACGTTTCGAACACTTTACAGTGATCATGGTCACGGGAGGACTCCTCCAGTCCTCCCGTGACCATGATCACTGTAAAGTGTTCGAAACGTCGGGAAATTATAAATCAAATACAAACGCGATAGAATCCGTAAAAGTAGTTTTATTTCAAATGTGTAATACTCGCGTAAACATTAGAAGTCATTATAAAATGATTTTTTTTGCTATATATTTATAATGATTGATTGGTATGAATCAAAAGCATATTAATTCAAAAATTGATTACGATTACATACATACATATACACATACATATCATCACGCCATATCCCTTGCAGGGTAGGCAGAGAGAACAGAGTGCCAGAGAACTCTATCTCTGCATACTTCACTCGCTTCCTCAACAGTCATAATTCTCTTCATACACGCTCGCCGGTTTCGGAGACTTTTGACTCCACCTTCCTTCAGTACATGACCGATCTGGTCTAGGTAGGTTAGTCTCGGTCTCCCTCGGTACCTACACCCTTCCACTTTCGTATTGTATATCTTCTTAACCAGACGTTCGTTCGGCATTCTTTCCAAATGTCCGAACCATCGGAGCATTCCCTTTCGCATCTTTACACCAATACTCTCTTTCATACCTACTCGCTCTCTTACGTCGTCGTTACGAATGCGATCGGTCAGCCTAACTCCACAGATTTTCCGCAGAGATCGCATTTCGACCGCATTAATTTTACTTTCATACTCTTTTCTGCATACCCAACTCTCGCTTCCATACAGTAATGTTGGGACAAACACTGCGTTATGTATTGCTACACGTGCCGTCTGGCTGAGGTGGTGGCTGTCGAGAAGTTGCCCCAACGCTCCGTTCACTCTATTTCCCGCATTCACTCTTTGCTCTATATCAGTGGTGTACCTTCCGTCTCGGCTAAATCCACATCCAAGATATACAAATTCATCCACTTGCTCTAGTATATCATTACCTATTGTTACTCTTACATCTGTTCTGGCTTCGTCTCTTTCAAAGACCATTATTTTGGTTTTGCTCACATTCACGCGTAGACCCCTTTTTCGATTGATTACGATTAATTCCTTATAACCTAAAATTGATTGTAGGCATAAGTGAATACTAGTAATAAGAACTTCGTAATAAGACTTGAATTCCGTGTGGTTACGGGGTAAGAATACAATTTACCACTTCGTATCTTTCCCGTGAGTGATCTTAAGAGACGACTAAAGAATATAAAACGCACATAACATCTATGCAAGAGAAGAAAAACTCGAAACAAACCCTATACTAACACGCCTGACCAGCATGGTATAGTATGTCATTTTCCCTGCTGTTATGGAGGAGGCTCGAGCCCAACAGTGAGACATATACGAGCTGAAATGATGATGATGAATGAGTACTAAGACAGAAAATACTAGTTAAATCGTCTGGTGATTATCGAGTAGAAGTTGAGTTATCATCTCACTGTATACAAATGAGCTGAGTAGAAAGAGATGCATGTTTAAATTTGCCTACAATCGATAAGACAAGCGCGTTTTGATGAATCTTCTCAATGACATCAGCTCAGAATATTAGATTAATTTAAGATAACATGTGAAATTGACAACATCTAAATGCCATGATAAATGGTTTTAGTTGATTTATGTGCTACGTAGCATAACCGTAGTACTATAGTATCTTGTTGTTTCAATGTATTTTTGAAGTTAATACTTCTTTAAGCACGTTGGGCATTTATTGAGATGGGAAAACATCAATAAACTCGCTTCACTGTTGTCGTTACCGTTACCGACACCTCTGAATATGTATATTTTAGTTTATCATTTTCCTATTTTAGTTACCATAAACCTATATGTATCAGTTGTATCTGTAAATGTCTCCCTGTTGGGTTCGGCCCTCCTACGTAATGGGAGGGAAATTAACCTACTATACCGCGTTGGTCAGACGTATTGGTATAGGGTTTTGTTCCGAGTTTTCTTTCTCTCACATAGATGTTATATGCGTTTTATATCCCTTAGTCGTCTTGTACGATCACCCACGGGTAAGATATGGGGTGGTGAATAGTATTCTTACTCCGTTACCACACGGAAAAGTAGCTGTATCAGTTTTGGAATATAATGAATGACGATGATGGAAAAGTTGTTGAAATTATGGATGAAAATTGGTAGGTTTTATTGGTATTTATTTCAAAAAATACCTATTAGTTAAATTTCATGTTTCGTGTGTTTTTAAATTTACATTTTAAGTAATAGATTGAATTTTTGTATTTAAAATAATATGCATTGTTTTTCATGTACAAATAGCGTTTTAAATGTAAATTGTAAAATATTTTTTTGTAATAGTAGTTTATAATAATGAATAAAATAAACACTTCATTTAAAAGTATTTCCTGTGTAATAAAACAGTTCTTGACGATACAAAATACACACGTAATTGTTCAAGTTTGTATTTCTGTGGGTACTCTGAAAGTGCCATTTGTTTTTTATTCTGTAGTGATAATTCTATAGCATATAATAAGATAGTTTTCAGATAAATTTAATTTCATATAGAAATGTTAAAGTAATCATAATGAAAATTAATTAAATTAATTTAATAATACGCTTTATAATATGCTTTTTAATATTGGTAGGAACACATCGTTGACACTTCTGTCTACAGCCGGGGCCAGTCCATCCGGGGAAGTACCACACTCTCGCAGAAAATCGACACCTGAACAGCGGCAATATGCTGCTGTGCTTCGTTCGTTGAGCGAGAGAGCTGGCAACCTATCTTTCGGGGTGGGTTTGGGATTATTGGTTGGCAGCGGCCTTGCTGTACCCATGGTTTTGCAAGGGTCCATGGGCGGCAGTAACTCTTACGATCAGGTGAGCTGCTTGCTCGTTTGCCACCAAGAGCAATAATAAAAAAAAAAGCTTTTGCGCTTAATTTCTTTTTCTTCAAATGGCTAAATTATTATAAATATTATACATTTTGGATTAAGCGTTAGTAGTAAGAGAGTTTTAATCGGTGGACATATAAGTTGGGTGATTATATAGTTTGGGTATATCATTACCATGACAGCGCTGAAAATGCAAAATGATGAGTACGATAATTTGAAGATGATACAGATAAACAGACAAGAGTGGTGCATCCATAAAATGGTATGGACTCATAACTATAGAGTTATATATGTTATATCAAATTCTTCTCAGCAGCACCCTCCATATAGATGATATACCCACAAAGATGCATAGTCCTGTATATCAACGACTGCAGAGAAGGAGAGATTAGGGTCATCGTCGAGTTGAAGAGCGTGGCGCTACAGGAAGTTGAGCTTATGCGTGTCGAAAATTAATAATATGATGTTGAGAGACCCGTTGTTGTTCAGGATTACCATTTTTTATCAGCCACCATCATGGCTGAAGAATAGGGACAATCAAAACGTTAGACAAGCTGTCTAATCTATTTATCCCCATAAGGAGGTTCGGCGGTTTCGTACATACATACATACATATCATCACGCCATATCCCTTGCAGGGTAGGCAGAGAGATTCTTTCCACATGTCCGAACCATCGGAGCATTCCTTTTCGCATCTTTACACCAATACTCTCTTTCATACCTACTCGCTCTCTTACGTCGTTGTTACGAATGCGGTCGGTCAGCCTAACTCCACAGATTTTCCGTAGAGATCGCATTTCGACCGCATTAATTTTACTTTCATACTCTTTTCTGCATACCCAACTCTCGCTTCCATACAGTAATGTTGGGACAAACACTGCGTTATGTACTGCTACATGTGCCTTCTGGCTGAGGTGGTGGCTACCGAGAAGTTGCCCCAACGCTCCGTTCACTCCATTTCCCGCATTTACTCTTTGCTCTATATCAGTGGTGTACGTTCCATCTCGGCTAAATCCACATCCAAGATATACAAATTCATCCACTTGCTCTAGTATATCATTACCTATTGTTACTCTTACATCTGTTCTGGCTTCATCTCTTTCAAAGACGTTTTTCCGCCGTCTTTTCGGCGGTTTCGTAAATAGGCAATTTCGAGACAAAGCTCTCATGACAGTCTATACTAACATTTGGATATATTTCATAGCATGGCAAAATTTTAAATAAAATAAATTTAAATCCTTTAAAGAATATTGCACCATGCAGTCAATTATAACAATTTTAAAAGTACTGAATTAAGCAAAGTTTAGGTAATGACTAATACCAATTTCAATAATAAGCAGAAATCTAAGAATAGGCTCAGTAAATGACAATAATCTTATCCTCTGACTACATGACGTGAAAATTTATTTGGCTAGAAAGTTACACTTATGCATAAATACTATTGAATGGATAACCATTCGTATCTCGTGTGATAGTGGATGAACTATTAAATATATCATCAGCCTTTGCTTTCCTATGGAAGTCACATAAAACGTTTGAGCGAGCAAAGTGTGATGAGTAAGTCTCTCTCGGTAAACTAATAACATTAAATGTCGCCAGGCCTGCTGCAATCAATATATCAACTGCCAAAAGTTGTAACTATGGTATTAGTGCTCGAGTATGCAATTCAATTGACAAGTATTGACGGGCATTGAATAACACGTTTGAGGCATTTATAGTATCGCTTGATTCGATTATTTGTCATAGATGACCTATTACAAATATCCACAATAATTATGTGTGGTGACCGAGAAAGAATACATCGGTTGCAGTTTCTTTCTTTCCCGTGGATATCATAAAACTGGATAAAGGGATGTAAATACATTACTGCAGAAGAGGAAAAATGTGAAATGAAACCTCATGCTAACGCAACCGGCCAGCATGGCATCGCAGGCTATTCTCCCTTATATGGAAGAGGCCCATGCTCCACAGTAAGTCTTATATATACTTATAAGAAGAAAACTGTTGAGCGAAAAGAAAAAGGTCTAAAACTTGGGAGAAGATTATCTCATCTAATCAGCTCTGACTTTTGAGGTTATTCATTTTTAGAAATGTTTCACTCAAATTCATAAACACCTACGTGTATGTTTGTGTTCACGTAGGTGTTTATGGATTTGAGTTGTACTAGCATTGAAGTTTTTCGCAACAGTCTGATGTTAGTACCTATCTATAGTTAGCTGCTGTTTTTATATACTATACTTTAATAATATAAATCATTAGTTTTGTAATTAATATTTTTTATATTTTTTTTTTCAATTGGGATTTTCAATTGGGATTTACAAACAGGCATCTCATCCGTGCACGCTTTAACTTACCAAAGTTGGTACACAATTGGACGAAAAAACGTAATAAAGCATGAAGCATAAACAAAGCTTATTCTTCGTCTCTGAATCTTTTAAATTACAAATATTAAAACATCATAAGTTAGTGAAATATTCTTACTTCGCATTCCATAGTAGGAAAATCGTTCGCAGAACTCATTTATGACTATGAATCCAACTGACTTCGGGTATGGTAGTTTCTGGAAAGAAAAAAATATTTTTAATAAAAATGTCTCTAACACCTCAATGTACTTACTGCTTGTGTTGCTTTATGGTATTTTTCTCATGATTTCCTTTTCCTTTAGTGATTTTATTTATATTATATTTTTAAATATCTGAACATGACGTACTAAATATATAAATTATGTGTGACCGAGTATACTAACAATAAGTAAAGTACATATTCGTATTTTTGGATCAAAAATATTGAAATACTATCTCGTTGGTTCACTAGAACTTTTGTGGGAACTATTAACTACGAGATTTTCCTATATAGCGTCTTAGTTATAATAAAGTCACTGTACCCGCTTGACAATATAATATAATTTAAATTTTCAAGTCACTAGTTTTTCTTCACATCGATCCTGGATGACTATCTCTATCTCTAATAGTAGTTTTTTTTCCCTAATAGGTGTTTTTATTTCTAATGGTACAATTGCGTGCAATCCATCTATCTATCAGCTAGTGGACGTCCATCGTTGGACATAGGCTTCCTCACGAGAATACCACTCAGAACGTTATTGTACCACCTGCATCCCACGGCTGCCAGCAACTTTCAGAATATCGTCAGTCCACCTAGTGGAGGGTTTCCTACGCTGCGGCGTCTGACTCGTGGTTGTTACTAGACCACCGTGACTGGCTGTCACCACTCGACAACCTCCAACGGTTGTCGATTCGACGAGCGATGTGTCCTGGTCACTTCAGCGTGATAATTCTTCGAACTATATCGGCAACACCCGTTCTTCTACGAACTTCTGTATTCCGGATTTACTCATGTGGAGAAATATTGAGCATAACCGTCTTTGCTAGACTTTGCCTCTTTTTATAAGGGCGACGTGATTAAAAGCTTATTTTATTATCACAATGTTTATACAATTTTTGAAATGTCATTTTAAATAGTTCGTTCATGAGAGAACGAGATGAGATATAGATAAAATGTGACGTTAGATCGTATCGGTCTCTCTTATAGCAGTATCTATTATTAATACTTTTACAGTTCAGTTTATAGCATCACTATGATATTAAAACGATAGGTTTTAGCATAGCCACGAAATTGAATAATATATTATCTTAAGTGTGAAACATGAATTTATGGAAATTATTTTTTTAATTTTTTTATTTCATAACACCTGACCATCCTGCACTAAGGAAATAATCCTTGTCAAAGTTTTGTTGCGTCGGTGATATGCCGGAAATATGAAATGTTACCATCCAGTTCTAGACAACCTAATGTAAATTTTTTTGCCGGCAGGCTATGGTATGATCATACCTCGCTTGATCCGTCTGGGGCAAAGGAAGGAACGGTGTGCGACCCCGTATCCCGCCAAACAAGTACCACTCAACGCCGCATGAGTGGGCCACCGGTACCCGGTCGTTGCTTTCGGTGGAACCCAACGTGATTCTTTTTTCTTTGTTGGCGGGCTATGGAGTGGTCACGCTCCGCTAATCCGTCTGGGGCGACAGAAGGAGCGGCGCGCAATCCCGTAGACCCGCCCTACATGTACCTCACTACGCCGAGCGCGCGGGCCACCGGAACCCGGTCTATACCTTTGGTGGCCCGCCCGAAAAAAAAACCCAGCGTAATTCTAAAGAAACATATAGTTCGTTTTTTAATCTCAGAGACTAAATTGACATTACATGGGTTACCAGATCAGAATTCTTAAGTAGGGGTGTGCCTCTATCTATCGGCAATTTGCGTTAATATAATCATTAATCATGTATAGTTTTCTTTTTCAAGTTACCTTGAAAAATGTATATAGGTTTTATACTTTCTCGAAAAGTATTGAAACTGCGGTTCTTTACCACTTTGATTACTACATGTTGGCTTTTTAAATACTTTATTATTTATTATCAAATATCAAAGGTCTATGTTAAAAAAATATCACCTATTAGGTAACCATGTTTTGCTGATGGTCCAACTTGTAATTACTGGCACTAGCTACACTATACTTGGCATCTAGTGTAGTTCTTATGAAATTTATGGATGATATATTAAATATATATACAGGGTGGAAGTGGACCGCTCCTGAAAACAAAGACCCTACTAGTCCTACTTGTAATGATAAGCTAAAAAAAAAACGATCCGGATGAAAAAAAAAAATTTTTACATCGATGTTTGAGTTTTTCTACATTTTATCATATTAGGACAGTGCCGTGTAACGATAATTCCATAAAAATAAGTAACTTTACTCAGATGAGAAAAAACGCAATGTATTCAACAATCAAATCCACACAACATCTGTTAGACCGATACCTACACACGAGTGGTCACTTGTAGGTATCAGGCCATTACCGCGGTCATTCACCGCGGGCGTGTAGACATCACCTCTGGAACAGCTGGTCTGGGTTTTAAATATATTACGTTTTTTCTCATCTGAGTAAAGTTACGTATTTTTTATGTAATTATCTTTACAAGGCACTGTTCTAATACGATGGTGAGTGGAAAAACTCAAAAATTGTTTAAAAAAAAAATTTTTTGTTCATCCGAATTGATTTTTTTCTAGCCTATCATTATAAATAAGTAGGACTATTAGGGTTACCTGTCTTTGTTTTCGGGAGCGGTCCACTTCCACCCTGTATAGGTAATTGCCGCATTATTCAGTAAACTCTTATAATTGTCGTAATTTTTAAAAGTTCCACAGCTTTATAAGAGAAATGCTGTTTCAGCTTCCACACTCCACACCAGCACTTTGGAAAAAAGAACTTAAAGTTAATCGTCTAATAAATATAAAATCTAACGTTTCGATATACTGGTATCATAGGTACACCACTTCAAAAAAAAGCTAGCAACATTACTTGTACATTTGACATTTGCTTGTGTTAATTTGGTCTCTTAGATTTAAAAACAGACTGTAGGTATTTTCACTAGCGAACTAACTAAATTTGATCGTAGTGTCCCCTATCAGGTCGTATTTTAATTTCAAGGATTCATCAAAACATTAAAAATGTTTATCAGATTTATTACTAGTTTTCAGTCGCTTAAGTGGTGATATATACATACAATTAATTCTAAAAGTAGATGACTAAATAAGTAAAGAACAGAGCATTCTTGCTATCTTTTATGTATCTGTGGTTTGTTGATAAAATGAATTCGATGGGTTTTTCTACTAGCTTATGGTGGCAAACGAACAGACAGCTCACCTGATGGTAAGTGTCACTGCCGCCCATGGACCTTTGCAATACCTAGGTATAATATTAAAATTAATCAGGATTATCCAGTGTAAATAGTCAATTAAATAAAGACAACTTGACTTTATCCTATGGGACATATATATATATATATATATATATATATATATATATATATATATATATATATATACTAGCAGACTCGGTCACGCATTGCTGTGGCTAAGGTAGCCCTTAATAAATTGTAGTTTATATGAAACGTTTGTACGTCAACATAGCGCCATCTATTAAATACTTACTCAATCCAGTCCACAGATACCGCCATCTGTTAGAGTCGTTAGGAGATAACAGATAATTGTGAGTCAAATAATAGCCAAATAATTTGCAATAAAATAATATTGCGACTATAAATTGAGATGGAAACTATCCTATCTTTTAAGTTGGATCAAACTACACATGCTGTGCAAATTTGATTGAAATCAGTTAAGTACTTTAGGAGTCCCTCGCGGACAAACAACGTGACGCCTAATTTATATATATATATATATATACTTACTACCAATCTCTCTCTCTCTTACTGCCAATTGCATCACACTCGTACAAGTAAAAGAAAATAGAAGAAAGCTAAAACTAAAATAAATAGGTATAGTTTGTATAACGATTTGGGCCAACTCCATCTAAGGCCGTTTGGTTAACAATTACATTCCTAAGGAGGGTTGACGTCTGGCAGGCGGCCGGTCACAAAACTATTGCCAATAACTTTTATAATATGTAATATGAAAGAAAAGTACATATTGTATGGACCCCAAGCAATTGGGATAAGAGTAGGAGAATGATGGTGAGTTTGTATTACTGCAGCTCCTGGACCTTTGCAATACCAGGGGTATAGCTAGGCCGATGTCTACCTTTCAAAACCCACCCAAAAAGTTGGGCTGCCGGTTCTCTCGCTCAACGAATGAAGTACAACAATACATTGCCACTGCTCAGACGTCGACTTTCTGAGAGAATGTGCTACTACTCCGAACGGACCGGCTCACAGCTGTAGATGGAAAACTGTCAACACTGTAGCCCCATCACTACTGTAAATGTGAAAATTTGTATATAAATGTTTTTTATTCAGTTATGCTAGAATGGCTGGAAGAATTTTGTGTGCCAAATCTGGAAGAAATTTGGCATAGAGATAGATTATACTCTGGAAGAGCACATCGGCTACATTTCATCTTGAATAGATAATACTTATGTAAATTATAGTAGCCCTGATAGAGATTTGATTGACAAAATGTATATTAATGCTATCAAAGCCGCGGGCATAGTTAGTTACTCATAATTTAGGTCGATACCCACATCTTGGATAAACTCTTTTCGTGTCCGCGCTAAGTGGATCAATACTTTCGCGCAGAACGTACAAATGTGCAACATAAGCTAAAAAGATTTATTCTAGAATGAACCAGAAAGAATATATTAAACATTTGTATATTTTTATTATTAAACTTGGATTTTAAGTATATATAATAATAACCTTCATTTAATTAATTAGAATTACGTAGCTCTATTAATTTATTTACTCCTGTTGCACAAGTTTCATGTTACATTTGTTTAGTAAAATAATAGCTTAGAAATAAAAGTTATCAATGTTGTAAAGGCTTCGTTAATATTATATATACCTTAAAAGGTTTATCTTAATATGAGAATTTGGGCACTCTTACTTCTCCGCTGAATCTTCTAAATAATATCTTAAAAGAAATTTGGTCTAGATTAGGCCGTAAAATATTTAATTTACGTGTGGCTCTTTTATTAATACCACATTTAATTTAACGTTTGATTCTTAACTGTATTTAGATTGATATTATGTAAAAGATTTACATTTCCATCAATGCTACTTCATAATATTCCTTTCTTCCCTTCACAGATAATGATAAACACTATATTA
Source organism: Lymantria monacha (assembly GCA_905163515.2). Classification (NCBI taxonomy): domain Eukaryota; kingdom Metazoa; phylum Arthropoda; class Insecta; order Lepidoptera; family Erebidae; genus Lymantria; species Lymantria monacha. Next base: position 38,555,671 of record LR991081.1, read on the forward strand.
TAGTGTTTTAATAAAACAATGATGTATAATATCATAGGAGTAAAGATAATAATATTTAGTTATGCGAGATGAATGCTTTTGTAAGCCTAAGCCGACAAATAGAATTAAAAAAAACCTTACTGTTCACTACAAAAGATAATTTTAGATCTTCTATTTCTTTAGTATTAGATATTGTTTAAGATCATTTCAGTCATATATTTATAATCAACAGTTTTACTTATTTATTTCAAATTGGTGCACAAATTGTAAGTGTAAGAGGACTTAATGACATATGGCATTCTCTAACAATCAACCTACGTGGTACACATTAAATGTCGTGACTAAGAGAATATAAATTAGTTTTAGTTACAATGACTTAATAATGAATAAATTACTTGCATAAAATTATATATCTTAATATATATAAATTACGTGTCACGTTATTTGTCCGCGATGGACCCCTAAAGTACTTAACAGATTTGAATCAAATTTAAATCAAATACTGTTTATTTGTAGTTTGATCCAACTTAAAAGATAGGATAGCTTCCATCTCAATTTATAGTTGCAATATTATTTTATTGAAAATTATTTATCTATTATTTGATTTGATTTGATTCTAACAGATGGCGGTATCGGGTATCGGTTGACTGAATTGAGTAAGTATTTAATAGATGGAGCTATGTACATAAATTTAATCTAGAAATATAAAACAAAGTCATGTTAGTTACATCACTTATAACTCAAGAACGACTGGACCAATTTTTATGATTTTTCTGTTTTAATATGATATTAATCAATAAAAAAAAATCATTAAAAAGCCCTTCAGTCACTAAATGATATAGAACTTCTCACTAGAGTGCCATTCAGAACGGCCCTATGCCACTTGTACCCAACGACTTCTTGCAACTTTTGAGATGTAAGTCCACCAATGAAGGGTCGTCTTACGCTGCAACGTCCGATTCGTGGTCGCCACTCTAGAATCGTTTTTCTTCAACGGTTTTAGGATCACATTTAAGTGCCATTCGTCATCTAAGCCAACGCATCGCATTCCATCACCTACAGTCCATCCACGCTTAATGCTGTATATGTCCATAAGATAATATTATATTCAACGACTTTATGTCGTTTGTATGTAAAAGTTTTCTGCAAATTAATAGTATATCGTCAATATCCAACTAAGAAAGAAAAATCTTGATCTTATAACAATAAGATAATTTTTTGAGACCACGTTTATTGAAATATTATTGCGATAAATTAAGAAAGAACCCAAACAATGTTCAAGCATCTGAATAACAAGCATGTGGAATTAAGGAAAAACTACGCGCAAGGGCGTGACTTGTTTCGCCTTCATGACTTGATCAAGCATTTTAATCACGTCCATATGAATAGTTTCCTGAGTTTAATATATTTGCAATATATCACAATTATTTGTGCACAACAATACAATATAATACTTATTCCTGCGTATTGACGATCACTTAGAGCACTAATAGGTATAGGTACTATAAAAATAGGATAATAGTACATTACTGCAGCGGCCAGCAAAACAGGGATTGATGGACGAACGTGTAAATGTGGGCCGAGGCACAAATACGTAAGTCCATCAATTCCTAGTTGTGGCCAAGGCTTGTATAGTGCTTTTCTTAAATAATGCGCGGAAATTAAAACTAAGTAGTACTAAGTAGAACTGTATACATGACGAACAACGAACAACATTTTTCACGCGCTAAAGGGTCCATTTATTTTTCATCATCAAACAGGTTTCTTTTTCAAGCCAGTTCGAAATCTAAATAAAACTCTGATAAGTTGCTTATTTGCTTGCAACGTTTTGAAGTAACAAATCGTTCCATTTTTAAAATACACGAAAGATTTACATACATATTTTTTTGGCCGCTAAAACACGACAGATATGGATTTTTATACATGTTTTGGCGGCCACTGCTCGCATGTATTTGCTCAATACAGCAATATCGATTTATCTCGAAGAAGGTTGTCAAAATAATGCTCAAATTTCCAAGCATGTTTGAGAAAAGCTTTTTTATTTTATTAGTATCGCTTCATTAACATTGAGCTTTATGACGAATAATTATTATAATAACGATTTACCTCGCGCTTTTTTGATTTTGTTTAAAATTACTATTTTCATCCGTCTTAACCTTATCAGGAAAATCACTGACAATACAACCTTTCAATGATGCGTGCAATTTCAGTTTAATTTCCTTCAACTAACGTCAAGCATCACAGCACACACCTTCCTTAACATTCGCATCTGCAGTCATATTTAAATGTTGCTTTTAAAGACCAACATGTCGAGTCAGCGGGCGCGCAGAGGTCAAGTCAATTAGCATAATTATAATGTATTTTCTCTTTGAGATTGAGGATAATTAGAATAAAAAATCGAATTCAAACTTATAGTTTTAATAGCTCGGATTGCACGATGTTTATCCTTGCAAACTTTTATATTTTTATACAATGCGAAAGTGGAAGGATGTAGGTATAATGATGAGAATTATGATTGGGCGTGTATGATGAGAATTATGAATGTTGAGGAAGCGAGTGAAGTATGCAAGGATAGAGTTCTCTAGCACTCTGTTCTCTCTGTCTACCCTGCAAGGGATATGGTGTGATGTTATGTATGTATGTACTTTTATACTCATTTTTACATGTACTTATCTAGTTTATCTGATTGATAGACACACACACCCACAAATATAAATCATCAGTTAGATGAAAAAGTAAGTCTTCAGTTAAAAAAAGAATCACTTAACACATTTGAGAAATTAATACAATGTAACTTTAATAATTTTTTTTACGCGAAAATCCAAAACTACAGCATTATAGATCAAGCATACATACCACTGTAAAATAAGGACAATTCCAAAGTACAACTCTGTGTACTGTGTTAATCCGAGTGGCCAGTGTTATAGGAGATCAATTAGCTGCTATAATACATTGTAATTTTTTTTGGCGTCGTATTATTATTTACCATTATCAAAAAAATTAGGGAAGTGTTTCTTTGAATGAATAATTTAGGTAAAATTAGGATCAGAGGAGTAGGTTATATTACGGCTGGAGCAGTTTAAAAAAATAAATAAGAAACTTTACAGGCGTGCTTTACATAGCGGATATCACAATGCAGGAATAAAAACCTAACCAAACTCTATTATGCGTTCTGCTTTTATTTCTATTATGCCTAGATAAATTAAGATTACTACGACCCTCATAATATTAGTATATTGGTAGCATGGTAATTATAAAGCAATAGAAATATTCAAACATACCCTACCATTTGAGGAGAAACCAAAGAATATATTCGACGCCTTTAAACCTGCTTATTTCTTGATGTTCACAAGTACATACATATTTGTAATGACCGAGCGGCTTGGACGAAATTGTAAAATCCAGTTGTTACCAGTTTTGGCGCTATAGATCAGTCAGTAAGTAACAAGAAATTCGAGAGACAAGTCTACCACTTAATTTTAATGAATGCGTACGATCTTTAAAAAAAGATTGTATCACAATCACAAATAACGTTAGTTTAATATTTTCTAGTACTGACGGTTTTAACCTCTCACGCGCTGTTGGGACACACGTTTGACCCAGAAAAATTTGCTCAACGCGCTATTAGGATACAGGTTTGGCCCAATTAAACGTTCTACAATTAGCAATTGTTTTAGCACTGTATTTCACATTTTCTTGTAATATAGCAATAATAACAGTTTACGTAAAACCATAAAATTCACTGAACTTTTTTAATAAAACAAAGCGCGGGGCACTAGAGTGCACTGCGAAGTCAGGCGCGTGAGGGGTTACACTGAGCCATCAAACCCATATAATATTTCCATGGGAATTATAAAATTGATTGGGGAAAATGCGTAGTAGCATTTTACGTGAAACATATAACACCAACTGCGATTATCAAATCACCTGCTAAGCGTGACGATTATGAGATTACTCCCTTGGTGGGTAGGCCTATATGGAAAATTGATCGTCAATAGACTGATAGATAGAACGTTTATATTATAGCTACTGCTTACCATAATTATACTCTCCTGTATGATATGAAATCGTAAGGATTTAAGGAACTTAAATGATAAATAAAAACGTAAAGAATGCCAAACGAACGTCTGGTTAAGAAGATATACAATGCGAAAGTGGAAGGATGTAGGTACCGGGGGAGACCGAGACTAACCAACCTAAACCAGATTGGTCACGTACTGAAGGAAGGTGGAGTCAAGAGTCTCCAAAACCGGAGAGCGTGTATGAAGAGAATAATGAATGTTGATAAAACGAGAGAATTATGCAAGGATAGAGTTCTCGTGCACTCTGTTCTCTCTGCCCTCCCCTGCAATGGATATGGCGTGATGATATATATGTATGTAAACGATAAATAAAATAAAATTATAGAGGTTTGTGCCGAGTCCTCAACATTAAACAGCTATCTTTAACCACAAGGCTATTACTGCTTCGTAATATATTTATATCTAAAGAATAATTAATTTTCTAGATAAAAGACAAAAGTACATAAGAATTTTCGGAAAGATACCGATAAAAATACGAGTTGAAATTTTTTAGAAACATGACTTCCATGGTCTGGTGTCAACTAATTCGCAATGGACTCTCACCAGGCACTATCTAATTCTAAATAATCATGCACACAATTATGTATCTTTAGTTTGTTCTCCGTGTAGTGACGGAGTAAGAATACAATTCACCATCCTCTATTTTGGCCCATGGGTGTTGTAAAAGACGATTAAATGATACAACACTATCTATGCAAGAGAGGGAAAACTCGAAATAAAACCGTATTACTAACCCGTCTGAAAAGCGTTGTATATATAATAACTCAATTTCTCTCTTGTTGTGGAGGAAGCTCCAGCGCAGCAGTGAGACTCAAATAAGTTAATGACGATAGCCTCGGCCGTAGGATTATCTACATCTACTTCGTTTCTCGTATACAAGATCTATACAACAAACGAAGCAGATATATTAAAATATAAGAAAAAAAATAGTATTAAAAAAATAACAGTAATATATTCACTTCATGATTAACGTTAAATTATTTTATATGATAACTTCATTACGTCTAAATTGAATTTTGGCCTCCGAAGGTAGAACTAAATAAAACTCAACAGCACAGGTGATTTTATATATTCTTTCAATATGTTAATAAGTGTATATTTCCTCAATACTTGACATTGGGATTCGGTGCCTACATTAAATGAAAATTATTATAATACTTAGCGATTCGTTTTCGCTTCGATTTGGTATCGGCTACTCTGCATTTGAAATCTTTGATCAATTCTAGAATATTCATTTTAATGATTTACTATACAGAATTTTTTTGTGCAGTGGTGGGAGTTGTGTTATAACGGCTATGAATACTACCAGCCTTTACATTGCTCGTGGATGTCGTAAAAGACGACTAAGAACTTTATATAAATCTGGGCCAGATCCATTTGATGCCATCTGGTCAACAATGACATTTTCAAGGAGGGTTGATGTTGAGTAGATAGACTGTCATAAAACTATTGCCAAAACTTTTTCAATATATACTCTACATTATTATGTTAACCCCAAGTAATTGGAATAAGAAAGAGCAGGATAAAAATACATTAGTTACCTGGTGGTATCGAATGTATTTAATTGGGCAAGGAAGTGTATTGTTTAAAATGGCTTCGTAAATAAGTTCTTGTATTTTAGTAATATGTAAAAGATAAACACCAACCCTTAAGAGATAGTAATATATAATCCTGGACTTTTATCTAAAACTTTCTAATATATATACATATTCTTAGTAAAACTATTTTTACGAATACTATGTATATATATATATACGTCTATTCTATTACCGTAATATAATACCGTTGTATCTGTAATATATCTATCTTTATATATATATATATATATATATATATATATATATATATATATATATATATATATATATATATATAAGAGATTTCCACCTATGTATTGACTCATAACGATATCTCTGGAAGCGTAAGGCCTACAGACTTTAAATTTGGTAGGAATATTCCTTTCGCCGAGTACAGATCAGCTAAGAACGGATTTTACGAAATTCCACTTGCAAGAGGGGTTGCTGGTGTGTAAAAATCTCATTTTTTAAATATAGCTCCTGCAGAATTGAATTTCGGTAGACATATTTGTGTTACGACGCAGAGGTAAATTAAGAACGACTTTTTAAAAATTCCACCCCTAAGGGGGATTGCGTAGGTATTAACACAAAAACCCACATTTTCCAATACTGCTCCTACAGAATTTGGTGTGGACTTTCTTCCTGCCCTGTAAGGGTCAGCTGTATTTTTAAGGTATTCCTTCTTCGAAAGGAACTCTATGTCGCAAAAGTAAACTACACAACTTAACTACTAAGGTAACCGAAGCGAAGCGAGGGCGGGTCGCTAGTATATAATATGTACTTGCACATCAGATCTCATTAAATTTTCTAACTATTAAAAATCTGAAATCTTTAAAACAAAATATCAGAAATCATTACATTTCTAGTATATTATTTGATCTATCTGGTAAGTCACCCAGTGTCTGTGGTGTAAGCGCACAAAGATGTTTTTACGTGATCATATAAAAAATCTTTTAAATTCTCGGCATTTCTCTGTTTTATTAATTAAAGAAAAAAAAATATTTGCAGTGTAGTTAAAGCGTTACTAATACAATATGTCATTAACCTTAATTTCCTTGTGCGATTTAAGAACTAGCTGAAGGAGCACCAAAGAAGTGATTAATAACCCTGGGAAACACATAACACCAACTCCGGTTGCTAATCGCATTCTAAATTTGATGATTATGATATTTAAAATGCATAAGAAGGCTATGTCCAGCAGTAAACGTCAAGAGGTTAATAAATTGAGGGATGCATATGTTAATACTTATGTTTCTCCTTCTGATCAGACAATAGCAACGTAGTTCATTACCCTCTAAAATTATACACCCGATGAGAAAAACACCGAGTACCGTCAGCATGCCAATGAATTATGAAGAATCTATTGACGAATTATATTCGTGTTCAATAATCAATCATTAATTTAAGTTGCTGAATATAGATAGATAGATAGCGTCGCCTTTCCATACTTTTTACTTTTATAGTTTAAAATAATATTGATATGAAAGAGATATAATTATAGCTATTGTTGACTAAGTATGGATTAGGTTGAAATTATCTCTTGTTGTATAATGCAAACTTTCTCTGACAATTAAGAATAATAGTCTAGTTTATTCCAAGTCAATAAAATGGACGTTAAAGGTAAATGATATTCATTAATTGGATTTATTCGTCTAATCTATGTATATTTGAATCAACTGCACATAGTTTCTTTTTTTTATGGCTATTTGTGGCAAACAAACAAGCAACACACTTGATGGTAAGTGTTACTGCCGCCCCCATGGGCGAGCCCCCAAGGTCAATGACCTTTGCTATATTAGGAGTATAGCTAGGCCGCTGCCAACCAAACCCACCCAGTTGGGCTTCCGGCTCTCACACTCACCGAAGGAAGCGCAACAGCACATTACCATCGCTCAGACGTCGATCTTCTGCGAGAGTGTGATACTACCTCAGTCGGATCGGCCCGGGACTAACAGAAAACTGTCAACAGCATGGTTCTACCACTATAAAAATAATAAATACTTAAGTAAAAGTAGTAATAACAACTCGTAATTTACACATTTGTTTCATTAAGTAAGACAGATGATATGTATGTCATTTAATATTATATGTGTACCTTATTTGTGTCTTTAGATATAAATAAATACAATGATATTTAAAATGACCTCCGCTGTCCTTCAAGCCTTTTATTATTCGCATTCAAATTATGTTCGATTTTCTCTCCAACCGGTTCCGTCAGAATATATTGTAGGTATCACAGAGCAACTTCCATCTGATGTTATGACACTAAATTAGAATTATATTCTTGTCCGTGTGTTGATGGGTTAAACATACAATTTACCACACCTTTTCGTGCCCTTGGTACACCCAAAAGACCGCTATGGATACAATATGTCGATAAATTGATGCTGTGATAATTCGAAATAAATCATTATCATCATTCAGCCCTTCACCATCCAATATTGGACGTAGGTTTTCTCGATCGCAATAAGGTTGCCCATGAGAATGCTCCTTCCCATTCTTCTAGGAATCCCTCAGCTATTTACGATTGCCACAGGTAAGTAATAAATCGGGACCATCAACGTAAAATCCGAGCTATACAATTTTTACATTTTTGAAAACATTTTTAATAATTTCTCTTATATAACTTTAGATTTGTGGTAACCCAAAGCTGTAATAGTCGAAGAAGAGAAAATAAGGCGTGCGAAACAAAAATAAATGCCTATAAACAATGATATTAATTAAGTATGATGGATGGATAGAATAAGCGGTGAAAGAAATGTTTTTAATTAGAAAATCAAGCAGTCTAATCCAGAAAGCTCCGGCCCTGATTCTATGTTTCCCTTTTTTATTATTATTTGCCTTTTTTTTTTAATTATTTTACTAAAAAAATTTTTTATTATATTTAAATATATCTTCCAAAGCACAAAAAGGAAGAAAATACCGAGCAAAGCTCGTACATCCAGATATTAAATATTTAAAGTAGAAGAATCTTATTGTTATTATATAATTTATCTTTATTTTTCCACTGGATCCCAAATTATATGGCCAAGGCCCTTAGCGTGGCTTAAGCCGGCTCTGCCTAGGATTACATATTTATGTCACCAAATCTACCAACCAACTTTTAAAAATTTAATGAGAATATTTAAATTTTCTTTTTTTATGCATTTGCATAGTCATCTGGTCGAAATTAATTGGTAATTAGTCCCTAAGTCGTCGTCAGTCAAGGCTGAATACCTCACATAACGAAGAGGAAGGAAGCCTTTAATGATTGTGTTAATGCGTTATGCCTGTTAAATGCGATATGCAAGTACTGTTTATATATTATTCACCGTTCATGACGTTTCTTTTAAGAAAGTTAAAAGTATTAAAAGCTGTAGGTATTGTGTACCAGTACAGGTATGGATGAATGAAAGTTATAGTTTATAACTAAATTTAGCGAAGCAACAACATCATTCTACCTAATTTTATAGAGGTTTAGGGGATAGTCAAGTATGAAATTAAAGTTATCAAACAGTTAAAGAGAAGTGTAGAACACTAAAATTTGATATAATAATGAATTAGGAATATATTAAATTCATAAAAGTCTGTGGTCGAATTAAATGTGAAACATAAATATGATTAGTGTTTTATAATAGATATTTTTGCGTTATATACTACTTATTAGTATACAACTTGCTTAATATGCATATTATAAAAAGAACATTATTTAGCAGTAACATTTTTAGTAGTAGGGCATGGTATTATAGGCACACCATTTCTTTTTTTGTCGTGGCATCTCGATGTGGTCGCGCCCCGCTAAATCGGTCTTGCAAGAACACCTCTCTCTCTTCGCCGTGTGAGCGGGGCACAGGTACCCGATCTTTTAGCCCGCCCGGCGTGGTATAGTCATACCTTGACGGCACGCGACTCCAAAATCTACCGTACACGTACCTCTCTACACCACATGGGTGGGCCATCGGAACCCAGTGTTTGTCACCAGGGGACTAAAAAATGGTATTATATTATGAACACTGTCTCAACTTTTATGTAAATTTGGTAAAAAAAACAGATTGGTTACACTTTAAAAACAATCAATTCAAGTTATTCTTTATAAAGTAAATCTATACTGTTATTGTCACTCTAACCCTAACCGATTAAAAAGCTATGAAGAAAAAAAATAAATGCATTCAAATAGATGGTATAAATTAATTAAATAATTTACATATTTAACGTAAAACATAATCGTTGCTACATACCAATCATTGTAATCATTGTATACATATTGAATAAAACAAAAAAAAACAAGTGGCGGCATATATATATATATATATATATATATACTAGCGGATCCGGCACACTTCGTTCCGCCTAACAGTTAATGAATGAGATAAGCAGATTTCGATTAATTTAAAATTATTAAGTTATTTTTAGCTGCGTAGTAGCGGCTTCAAATTTCGCATTGTCAACAGCACGGCCTGCCTCGCTTTACTCTTGTGATTAAGAAGCACGGAGTTGGGCCATATTAACGCGGCGGTCTTCCCGTGCAATAAATTGTTCTTCTGCCGTGGTTACGTTCGTTATGTTTCGAATTGTAACTGCGTTACCGTTTTGTTGGGAAAGATTTGATTTTATTAGTCGCGGCATTGTTGATGACAATATAGACATTATATGTTTTATTATAACAATATTCGTAAAAATTCGTAACACTCGCACAAAACGAAATATGAAAATCAAGCACTTTTCAAACCTAAAAATGATTGTATTTTCCTCACATTGCACTTATAGGATAATATTATTATACATATGTCAAGAAAAAACATTCGTTTAAACGTATTTGATATTTTTAAAAAGCAATTGTTTTGTTTAAAGTAAGAAAATAGTTGATTAAAAAAAATATTCGAAGACGTCGGATAAAATATTCCGTATTTGGCAAGAATACGACCGTAAAAATTAATATATCAAAATATTTCTTTTTTTAAAAGCTTCATAATCGCAACGCACGGTTTCCTTTAGAAAATGGTTTGGTAAGTCTTTGTCGTTTAATTGCAATTAATAAATAAAAAAACTAAACTGCTTAGTCATTAGTGTATGTATACTTTATGAAAATTGGGTTCGTTTACATTTTTTTGTTCGTCCATTCGGACAGGCAAAGGAAATAGATCCCATACAGCCTATTGTAAACGAACAGCTATGTTTAGTACTGCGTCGAGAATGGCACGAAATTATTTTTCTTTTTCATTTATGGCATTGACTAATAGTAAATGATAAATAAAATATTGAAATATTGTCACATGTCTGTTAACTTCAGTAGGTGTCTTAATAATATTGCATTTTTTTTTTGTTTCTCTAACTTTTTGAAGTGAAACTTTTTTATCGACGTATGGAGAAATTTTATATTGTAACGTTTTTCTGTTACGCGCCATATTTATTTTGAAGTGTAAAGCGCATGGGAGGGTTAACCGTGTGGTGACGGAGTAAAAATACAATTCGCCACCCCCTATCTTAATCGTGGGTGATCGTAAAAGCCGACTAAGGTAAGGGACATAAAACGCATATAACATCTTTGTAAAAGAAGGAAAACTTGAAACAAAACCCTATACCAACAGCGCGGTATAATAGGTCAATTTCCCTCCCATTATGGTGGAGGCGCGAGCCCATTAGTGGGACATATATGAGTTGAGATTATAAGCGCACGCAGGTAGAGAAAAGAGAGAGAGAGGGAGGGAGAGAAGGAGAGAGGCAAAGAGGGAGAGAGGAAGAGAGGCCGAGAAGTAGAGAGAGAGAAGGGGAATAGGGGGAGAGAGAGAGAGGAGATAGAGAGAGGAGAGGGAGAGAGGAGAGAGAGAAGAGAGAGAGAGGAGAGAGAGAGATACAGACAAAGTGTCACTTCTGATATGTGTACGTACTTTATACTCACACATAATTTTTTGTTTTTTTTTTAAAGTGCAATTTTATTTAATATTACTACCAGATCTTGCTCAATGAAATAATTAAGGCGCTTTATTTATCGTGCATATTATAGCATTGACTAATAGTAAATGCTAAATAATATAAAAATTATGAGGCGTGCACTATTAGATTATCCAAATTATAATTTGAACTTTTCGCGGTATTTGCCAAACAAACCATTAGACTACGTAATGACGTGAGCTGTCAGTTGCCATTGGTTACATCACGAAGGGTTACATAATCAACAAATGGACGTTTAGAATTGATGTGTTTTTAATTTTCTTTTTTTATTGTTTATTAATATCATATTTTAATATCCTATATCCTATTCCCGACGACAACAAACTCAAAAACATAAAAATCATAAAAATTGGTTCAGCCGTTCTCGAGTTATAAGTGTTGTAACTAACACAACTTTCTTTTATATATATAGATATCCGTTAATGTTCTATCCTTAAGCTATTAATGTTCATATTTAAGCAGATTATAAATGAATTACTTGATAATTACAATTGCTATTTATATAAAGAAATAAGCTATAAAATGATCATAATTACGTTGACAATGGATTTATATATATATATATATATAATATTTATGATCATTGTTTTTAAAACAATATGTAGTTATTGCAACTTAAGTTAACACGAACGAGAGAACAATGTGCATATAGTTTTTTTTTTTTTTTAAATGGTCATAGGCATATCATTAAGAATACGAGTATAATGTGTAGCAAAGTTTTCCATGTGTTGCATAAAAACCGGCTAAGGTATTAAACCGGGATAATGAGCAGTAGCATTCATCTTTTTTTTTTTGATAGGCTATGGCCCGGGTATACGTCGCCCGCTCCTTCCGGAGCGACGGAAGGGCAGCGCGTGGCTCCATAACCTGCCGTATTCCCTCCCCATCGCCATTGGGCTGGCCACTGGTACCGCTTCCTTGCCATCCGTGGCCAGCCAGGCTAGTATTCATCTAAGAAAATTTATAGATAACTTTGATGAACAACCCGCCTGCGAAGCATAGCAACTATAGGTCTTTCTTAATAGAAGAAGAGGAGAGCTGCGCCGGGTTATGAAGTTCCACGTCACCATTCCGTCGCTACGTCGCCCTGCACGTTTGAGCGGTATTTGGTCGGCTCAAAACAGAAATAGTTGATAGCTTAAAATCTCGTTAGACTAGACAACTGCTCTAATAGCATTAGTAATTATAAAGACTATGCGAATAATTATGTCGACATATTTTGAATAAAACTAACTTAATATAGATATTAGGTAATTTTGAATTTCGTTTAAATAAATTTATAGTTTTACGTAACATTGCATAAGTTTTACACACAAAATAAAAATGTCAATAAGTAAATCCATATAAGTATCCAATGGATTAAGTAAGGTTTACCATATAGGTAAAAGCTTCTCATTAAGGCACAGGTTATGAGAATAATATGCATAGATAGATCTTCTTCGTAAAAATGAATGTTTGTCCTACATAAATTCCAAAATTTTATCGTCGTCGTATGATGAAACTTTATGCATTTAATATATACACGCTTATGAGTATTTCACTTTGCTCGTGGATGTCGTAAAAGACGACTAAGAAGAACCTTATAACGATCTGGGCCAACTCCATCTGATGTCGTTTGATCAACAATTACATTTCCAAGAAGGGTTGACGTCTGGCAGGCGGCCGGTCATAAATCTATTGCCAATAACTTTTACAATATATACTATGAAAAAAAAAGAGTGCATTTTGTATCGACCCCAAGTAATTGGGATAAGAGTAGGAGAATGATGATGCTTATGAGTATTTCGATAAAAGAAAAATGTGTATCGTTAAGAGGAGAAATATGATCAAAATGACTACCAATCCTTTCTACTTGACTACTGTGAGAATTGCCATTAAACTTTATATTATTAAAACAGTTTGTTTCTTTTATGTGAAGCATAGAGAAAGAAAGATAATAGATTATATAATACAAAGACAAAGACTATTAATCTCACATATTAGTGAACATTTGTCTATATCATCTATTTTAGCATCAAATCGATAACATCAATGACATTAAAATTAGTTACAGCTCAATGATAGAGAATTATATCTCGTAATAAGACCCTATACTAACTCATCTAGCGTGGTACATATGGGTGCATTTCTCTTCCTATCGTGGAGGAGGCTCGAGCTCACTAGTAAGATGTATATGAGCTGAGAAGAGTTTAACATTTGGTACACAATAACGTTGCGGTCTTTAGGAAGAAATAATGTAGATCTCAAGAGGATTATAAAATATTCGTTATATAAAGTAATAAGTTACAATAAAGTTCGTTATATAGAAGTTTAGCTGGTCTCAAATTAGTTTTAACAATGACAGAAAACTTTACTTTGGCTTTGTGCACCTATCTCACTCATTTACTTATTCTTGTATAGTAATTTTCATTGTAAAAATAAAAACACAGTTTAATGCAAGCCTATCGAGATAATATATTAAGATAAATTGTTGCTGTTACTGTAGAATTATTGTATGTAATTGATCGATAATGTATACTACTTTATGTAAAGCTTAGGTTGACAAAAATTGGTAAATAGGAATAAATTTAATTTCCTATCTTATAAATATAGACATTAATAATTTTTTATATAGAGTTATATAGAGAGAGTAGTTATATATAGAGAGAGACATTAATATTTTTTTATATAGAGATATAGATTCGTTATATAGAGGTCCTATAGATTCATATAAGAATTCGTTATATAGAGGTCAAGTCTTTGTAATTTAAATGTATATTTTGGATTAAATCTTATATATCATCTTAGTTTTAGAGGTTTTCAAAAATATCGTTCAATCGATGAAATAGTTATATTGAGGTTTGTTATATTAAGGTCTTTTTAATTAATATCTAACAGAATGTCTTATAGTTTTAGGTCATATGATGCTTATGAAAGTTATTGGAAGTCGTAAAACACACGCTTAATAGTTATTTTATCGAGGCCAATCGAGTTATTTGTTGACGTCAAAAATGTACGTTGGTTAAATAGATATAGTTTAAATTATATTTAACTGAGTGCGATTTAGACTATTTAAACAAAATATTGTTAATTTATATAATACGCCTACAGACATCAGATAGACAAACACGACCGTGTTAGGTAATTGCAGCCACAGATATACAAATCGAACTCGTTTCAGTTATATAATAATAAATTTTAGGAAAGCAAGCTGTAGTACAACTCTAAGTTGCATCTAATGTTTCAATTACGGTAAAAGTTATAAACTTCATCAACTTAGTTGCCAGTCTTCATTCGTGTCAAACGCCCAAGCTTATAGAGAAAAAGGGTCCGTGAAATCACTAATTTCGAGAAGATCTGGCCTCAATAAAGGGATTTTTTTTTTAAATTCGCCTATATAATATAGAATTTAAACTTCGACATAAGATACTGTTGGATTATGTAAATAAATTTATGGAATTAATTATTTTGTCTGAGTTTTAACTCTTTGTAATTTGTTTCTGTCATCTCTTTTGCAGCACTTTTAATACAACATTCATAATTATAAAAGGATGATAAAGATACAACCAATGGTGGTAGCGAAAGAAGGCACTACCAATTGTATTTTAGGAAGAATTTCTTTAACACGTTCGTACTGAGAACAGAACATATGCTTACAGTTTTTGTCTTGTTCGTTAAATTATCACTTATTGTTATACGCTTCATAGACTTATACAGACATCAAGATTTTTATGTGAAACTCACTTGTGTATACAATCACATAATTGAATTCTCACTTAACGGTTGTATAAAATTTGAACAAAAATGTTGTTGTTGAAGTGGGTCATTGGATTATTTTGCCAATTTAAATGTCTTTAGAACAATATATCTTTATTCAGCTAGTTAACAAATAGCTACCAAATAGACGCTAGAAGAATTAAAGTTTTCTAAAGACATAGCCTGTTCGAATATAAAATGATGAGTTCGCGTATAGCGAGTGACTATACAGAAATATTGACAGCTCAAAGCTACACTCAGATTCAAAAATTATCACATGTGAGTCGCACGAAGTATTGTGTTCTGTAGGGATTAAACACTGAGATTGAACATGAAAAATGGCTCACTAAACTACTGTACCATTTATACAGACAGGTTATAAAAACAAAATAAATATGAGATAATATAAATATGATGATATGGATCTGACTTTCAAAGTAAACACTAAGTTAGACCTTCTATACTGCAGGCCATTACACGTTAAAATTCATTTAACATAAATTATTTTACAAAGATGCCAAGTTACCAGTAGGTTAGCAGATACTATGTCAAGGTATTTAGTGAAGGTAATCGACGGATGTTTTTGTTCATAGAACAATTAATTTTGTGAAGTAGTGATGTTCTAATGTTAATACTAAGTATAATATATACCGCCCAGTATTAAAACTTGAATATAATTAAATTTAGCCGTCTCAACATATCATATGTGTAAGGGAATAAAAGATTGCACTTGTGTTTGCGCATATGCAACGCGGTCGTAGTCGTGACCGTAATACGCGTGGGCCAATATTATTATTAATTATATCAAGTAGCTCTAAGTAATATATTTTTCTTTCTTATTCTTGCAGAGATAATGCTCGATTCTGTCGAACCTAACGACTAGCGGTAATGTGATACTAGCCCTCGGACTGATATCTAATATAAGATACTTTTGTATGGCATTTACCTAACACCCATTTAACAGTATGACTATACTAAGTTGTGACACAAACCGCGTGATATAATAGTGCGCGTGCCTGTCAATATTAGTGTCTACTTAGATTAATAGTTACACACGCATTACATGTTACGGGAAAGCGACATAGTCCTGTTATTTCGTTTCCTCGTTTGGTCGAGCCTATCAACTGTTATTCTGATTACGTCCTATTCTTGTTGTTTTGTACGTTGCAAATGGAAATGAATTATCAAACTTTCCTTATCTTCATAAGAAATTCATGTTTGAAAATGCAATATATCCTTCCTTTATTACATGTTTAGTCAATTACTGCCAAGATACAATTAGATTTTACAACAATCTAACCCTCATTATAGGTAAAACTATCTACTCTTCGTTGTCATTCTTTTTATATACTCCCATTTAAATGTTGATTCAGGCGATTTCCTTATCTATGTATTGTATAAAGGTAAATAAATACATGCAATCTATATTAAAAACACCTCGAATATGACATTCTTTGCTGCAAGCTATACCTTCTTGTCCATATACATTGAATTTAGGATTCAAAACTGCGTTCAAATTAGAAACTCGTATTCCATCGTAAATTATCATCTTCTAATCTATATAGAGAGAGGGAGAGAGTATAGAATAAAAATAATAATAGTCGACTATAGGTTATTTTAAAGCTTGTGGTTCATTGATATCCGGGGCCAACGAACTGAATGGATGTGCTCTTTGGCGCCCAAAACCCCACACTCGATTACGAAGTGTCATTTATACTAACTGGTAAGTTATATGGATGGTAATCCATATACCTCATATCTATCACTCATTTACCGCTGCAAGGTTGAATGACTTTAAGTACAATTGATCGATATTATAATATCAACGACCCAATGATTTATTTATCGATGAGTAAACGATAATAACAATTTACACATACAAAGATATGATTAACTTTGAGTAGGTTTTATTATTTTGAACGCATTGATAATAAAAGCCTGGCACGCTAAGTATATATTTCGTAAGTTATATATTCGAAACAGGTTTTGTCGCGCAATTATTATATTATTGAGGATAAACTACTTGACTTATAACTATTCGATTTAGGTTAAAATGTTGTAATAGTTGGCCGGTGTAATAATACGTTGACGTGCCATGATTAAATCGCTTTCTATAAAAAATAAAACTCACTTTTACGCAGTAGATCACTCAAGTTTCTAGAATGACGGAAGCAAATATTAGTTATAAGAGTAACTTAATCAATAGCTCCTTATTACGTGAAATGTTATCTAATATAATTAGTGTTTATTAAGTTATTTCGAACGACGTTAGTAGTTAACTAAATAAAAAAGTATATGTGTACTTATGTACCTACACGCGTTAAAAGTTATACTTCTTTGGCGTAACAAGATTAAAATCTTTTTAAAAATTTTATCTTGCGCCTTTTTCTATGTTAGTGGCAAAAACGACACTAACAATAGAAAAAAGGTACCTATTTAATACATTGAAAGTTTTATTATAACGCATTATCTAGTTAAAAAGGTATTTAATACATTGAAAGTTTTATTATAACGCATTATCTAGTCAAAAAACTAAAATGTTGACTATAGCTAACTTCAGGATGTCGGTTTTTCGTGACGGTGTGCGCGCGCGCATCCTAAAAAATTACACTCATATTTTTCCCTAACGCGCCAAAAGATGTATAACTTCAAAAAGCAATTAAAACAAATGTAAATTTTGTATCTGAAATGGGATTAAAACGGAGAGCTTAAGCATGGTTTACTAACTACATGACAATATTTGTCGACCTTATATAGAAGAATAAGAAAGAAAAAGTGTTTCAACAGAATCTCTAGCGAATTAACACCATAATAAATAACACTTTTGTAACAAATATCATGAGGATTCAAAAATTTAATTTATATATTTACACTAATCATTAAATTATAATTTTTAAATATAAAATTAATTATTAAATGTAAATCGTTGATTTAATTAAATATATTTATTTATTAAATTTCAATCAATAAGACGCTTTTCATGTTATGTATAAAATGCTTATAGAGTATGAACTCTTACATTATTCATACAATAAGTATGCAGTATGTTATTCTATTCTGCGTAGGTACCTCATTGCAGTTTGTAATTATACAGCAAAATATAAACTATTTGCCTATAGTGCTAACGAATATACCTTCATCTATTAGAAAAATGTGTTATACATTCATCGACGAGTTAATGGAATGTTGTAGTAAAGGAATCACCATTTGGAGACAGGCTTCTAGCTTATGTTTTTTAAATATCTTAATTAATTGTGCCTTAATTACGATAGTAAACATTGAAATGAACATATATGTATACACATATGTTTTCACAAACACATATGTATATTTGGAAAAGCTACTTTAATATCACACAAAAATACACTATTTTATTGCATGCGCTATATTCATATCACGCTGATATCGTTTAAGTGATAGATCAATTTACGTATAACCGTGTGTAATATAAGTCAATATTCGAATACATCCTTGAAGGCTTATATTCTTCAGTAAGGTATATTTTTTTATGTCGTTGTTACATAGGTAGATTTAATAAATTAGCTTTCTTAGTATTTATTATTGAAATGCATTCTCATTACAGTCGTATACGCCTTTAAGATGACCAGTTGGTGTATTTCTGTCAAGATGTAGAGGAACAATAGGTAATAGTTACACAAGACAACAAATTAATATTTTTAATACAAAAACACATGAGAATTGAAATTTTTATTTTAATACACCATTTTGCACTAAGGAAATAACCATTGTATTACAGGGGGAATTTACAAACGTTTTGTGGATCGCACAAAGTATTGTTTTACGTGGGAATCCAAAAAGCGGCGCTGGCACGGAAGATCGGTATCTAAACCACTATGCCAACTGTGCATTCAAATAACGTAGATTCTATATACTTATATTGTCGCTGCAGACCTGTTAATCTATCCGATGAAATGTCATCTTAATCTTTATATCTTATCTGTGGAGATATATGTCAAGTTACACAAGTATATATAAACAAATCTTAATAAGATGGCAAAGTTTTGTCAGGTAGGTACACGTGCGCAATATTTAAATCCCTGTATCAATGCACATTGTAACATAACTTTTTCTTATCGTTTAAATATTACCTACACTCTTTAAGCTGTAATATTATATATTTAGCAATAAAATCTTTATAGCATTATAAAGTTATACGGTTTATTGAAAAAGAACTTGTTTAAAAAACGTTCAGGTTTTACCGTTAAACCGTTTTAAAGATAAAAAAGAGACGTATAATTATGAAGTGAGCCCGTAATGGAAGATTGCATTGTATCCAAAACAAGGGAAAATGTGCTCAATTTAATAGCAACCAAGCCCAAATTGGCCTTAGTTTACCATCGTATTTTAAGTGTAGAAGCAATCGTATATTAGCTCACTTACCTGTTGTGATCTGTGGATATAGTTTGTACCCAATGAATCACAGATGAACATCTCATCAATTACCCACGGATCAAATATAGATATTTTGGATTGACTTTCGGTGGCAGACGAGCAAGCAGCCCATCTGATGGTAAGTGATAATTGCGAATTCTCAGCAATTACAGGGGTACATCCAAGACGCTCCCTATCATGGGCAAAGAAGTTTTTTAAACCTTGTTTGAAGATGGACTTGCATAACACTCCGGCAGAACCGCAGCAGCTAATTTATTCCAAAGCCTACACGTACGTTGGAGAAATGAACGCTGAAAACGTATAATCAAAGACGATATCCTTTCCAGTTGGTAAGGGTAAATTATATTGTGGTGTCTAGTAGTACGATAATAGAAAGGTGAGTTTAGTACCAAGTCAAAAAGCTTCTCAGGGCCTAGGCCAGGGCGTATTAAAAAATCGACAGCATATACAGAAAGACTCGAAGTCTCCAATTTGTCCGTGAGATTCGATAATTCGAATGGGCGTCTTTGCTGGGAGTCAATTGGTCGAGCTGATATTTGGGCGGACTTGCCCAGAGACGTGAGCTGCACTCTACGTGTGGAGGAACTTAAGCTTTATACAAGACAAGTCGCTGCTTCGGCGTTCACCCCGAAATTGGTAATTCAGTACCAATTAGTCGGTCTCTAACTGGACTTTGCTGAATACTTCAACGGCGAGGATCTCAACAATCTCGAGTTACTCCTTAATCTTAGGCGTTACGAAAAATGGGTCCTTCTTTGGAGTAAACGTATTAATTGGTGCTTTCATGGGATCAGACTAGACGACGGTATGCGGACTGCATCTACGTGATAAAATCCGGAATACGGAAATCCGTAGAAGAACGGGTGTAACCGACATAGCCCGATAGAATTAGCACGTTGAAGTGGCAATGGGCAGGCCACATCGCTCGACGAACCGACAACCGTTGGGGAAGAAAGGTTCTCGAGTGGCGACCACGAATCGGATGATGCAGCGTAGGTCGGCCACCCACTCGGTGGACTGATGACACTATCAAGGTCGCAGGAAACCGTTGGGTGCAGGTGGCACAGGACCGTTGCAAATGGCATTCTCGTGGGGAGGCCGATGTCCAACAGTGGACGTTTACGGGCTGATGGATGGATGGATGGACACACATGCCAGGTCAAAATAGCTTAGCCGTATATTTATTTATATGCTCGGGATAAAATAAACAAATTAAACCGTTACAAAATTTGTAATCACTTAAAAAGAGTAAATCGATTTTAAAAAATACGAAAACAAACTACTCTAAAAGCGACAAATAGAAATTATTGGAATTTAATACAAAAGTGACCTGACCGTTTGAATTCGGTGCTAATTTGAGAAGACAGTCACGAACGTCTGCCTACTTTAGTAGTTTTGCTCACGACCCAAAGAATCTTGTATTGCTTCGTTGCCACACGCAGTAACATAATAATAGTTTTGATAGTTACAAGAAAACAAAAACTATATTATTGGTTACAAAATCAGTCAAATAAAAATTTGTAATGCTATTTAATTGAACTTAGTGCAAATACTCTGACTTTTAAATTGGAACTTACCCTTGCATATAAGGAATACTAGTCAACTATTAATTCAATATAGTATCAGTGATCAGAAAATTTATTACGCTATAATTACCTCAATATGAGGATTTTCCTTAAATGACGCAATTTCGATATGATCATTGATCAATAATTCCTTGCACCATTTGATGCGCTTCAAACATGCGGTGTTGTAAACGTGGTGTAATAACGCTGCACCGCAGGTAGTTATTCTATTTATTATCTCCTTCACAATATTTTTTTATTGCTTATGGTGGCCAACCACCGAGGAGCACACCTGATGGTAGGTGTCATTGCCGCCCATGAACCTTAGCAATACCAATGGTATAGTGCTAGGCCGTTGCCTACCAATACAAACCCCAAAACCACGCAGTTAGGCTTCCGGCTCTCTCGCTCACCGAACGAAGCATACATACATACATACATATCATCACGCCATATCCCTTGCAGGGTAGTCAGAGAGAACAGAGTGCCAGAGAACTCTATCTTTGCATACTTCACTCGCTTACTCAACATTCATAATTCTCTTCATACACGCTCGCCGATTTCGGAGACTCTTGACTCCACCTTCCTTCAGTACATGACCGATCTGGTCTAGGTAGGTTAGTCTCGGTCTCCCCCGGTACCTACATCCTTTCACTTTCGCAACGAAGCGCAATAGTATTTTGCCATTACTCAGACGTCGATCTTCTGCGAGAGTGTGATACTACCCCGGACGGACCAGCCGGCGGCTGTAGACAGAAATCTGTCAACAGCGTGGTCCTACCAGCTACAATTTTTATCTAAATAGTTTTCGCATAGCATTAATATTGAACTTCAACACAAAGGTTACCTGATGAATGTGTTCTCCAAGGATTGAGTTGTGTCACGACATTTAAAAAATAAAAAATATGTAATACCTAATCACATAAATAAAATAGAACCAATTCGGTATTTTATCATGCTTTAAATTTTCAAAAACCACGTACGTAGGTATTTTAAGATGCTTTCAATTATTGATTTCTTGCAAATACATATAATAAAATATAAAAGTACTGTATTACGTCATATAGAACTCAAAGTCCGGTCAGTGTCCCAGCAGCATTTTAGGCATAAAATTTATTGTGCAATTAAGATTGTGAATATTCTCTCTCGAGCATACATGAGATAAATGCTTATAAATAAATTCTTACCTTATAGCCTTATTGCTTTCTTTTGCTCCACTTCCATAGCATCAGAACATTTTGCTCCCTTTCTCTCTACGTCATATCTTTCTTTACTCTTATGTAACGACAAGCGGCGCGTTTTTTACTTTTTTAAATAAAGTAGTTTGACTTAGACAGAATGAAACAGTGACTAGAAGATCGCTTACATCACGACAGTATTCACGTAAATATACATACGTTATCATTAGATTAGGATATTAAGCACGCTCTGATGGCAGTGAGTTGCGCATGCTATATCGTCACGCCGGTAATTGTACTTTCTGAATTTATAATTATATCTGTGCGAACAAACTGCCAATTAAATTTCATGATGACAGATTTTAATGAATTTATCATTACTTCCTTCATAAATTTCGGTTATGGTGAACATGACATCTTAGGTATGATGTCCGAATCAGGCCCTAGTTTTTGCCGTTAGGAAATTATCAACATACCAGAAGGTCTAATGTTAATGAATCAAAAAAATACTGTAATATCTTTGCTTCAATCATTTCATAAACAAAAAATTGCCCATGAAATTTTTTTTTTGGTTAATCTTTGCCATTTTACTTGGCAATGTTGCTAGAATTTAGAGCACGTTGCCTATTGGTAGCGGATTATTTCAATAACTCTTTGGACAAATCTTCATTTATTTGATTTTATAAAAATTCACAGCTATACAAAATTTAACCAGATCAATCCTCATTAATAGTCAGTAAATATCCACATTGAAAGTAAATTATACATGTTTAGTTGTGTATAATTTACACACATATTTAGTAAATAAAATTATTATTTATTATTCTTATTTTACATGTAGAGTCATTGTAAATATGTAACTACTTAATACCAAAATAAAATAGAAATAAATTTATTCAAGTAATAATGCACACTCTTGCGAACAAACAAACCAGTTGAAGTATGCTACTAAATATTGAACGCTTATGACGGAATATGGTGGCGCTTATTTATTTGTTATATATTATCAATTACTACTGCTATACCTATATTTGCTATTTATTAATATAAATACAAGCATATATGTTATACCTATATATAATTCCCAGCGTCACTATTTTAATAAAATGGCAACATATTTTACCTTTAACAAGGCCTTGCAAAGAGAGAGCCGGTATTATTGTCACATTCACTTTCCAGTTGAGTTGTACGTGGCAGTTGATGCAATCGCACCGTATATTTTGTGCAGTTCATATGATGACGTGATCTTATAATCATATAACTTAAAGAACAAGTAACATAATACGAGATTGTCATTAAAGCAGATACAAGAATTCTTCTACTTTGAAAACCTCGAAATAAATATTTTTAGAGGAAACAGGATGTAATTTTTTGTTGCATGCAATATATGAATGCAATATATATATACTATATATATATATATATATATATATATATATATATATATATATATATATATATATATATATATGTATATATATACTACTATGTATATATATATATATATATAAACTCATTTGCAAAAAAAACGGGCGGTTTTGATTTTCATTCATATTTAAAAAGATACAATACCAAAAAGGTTTCAATCGTTTGTACACGTTACTGGCCGGTTTTAAAAATGCTGTGGTATTTAAAAAAGTACGTTCTAAATTCAATTTTTCATTTGATGTTCATTTTTACAGAAAACCCCTTTTTATCCTACATTTTTGGCGCGAAGTTCCAGAAGTTAACATCGACTTTCATAACTTTTATTCAATTTTTATCGATTAATTTCATATCCTTGACTGTCAAAGCTTTATTTAATGCTGTTTGGCTGTATCAAAAATGGTAGATAAAGTGGTAAAAGCTACCAAAATTATCGCGCTGCTTGAAGAGGGTTGCAGCCAATGTTTCGTGGCTAGGAGGCCAAATGTTAGTCGCTCGACAGTCCAAAGGACCTGGCAGCGATATCAGGAGACTGGTTCCGTCGAGAGAAGGCCTGGTTCTGGAAGAAAACCATGTACCCAACCACGGGATGATCGTTTTCTTGTGAGTCGCGCATTGAGAAATCGCAAATCTTCGTATGTGGATCTTAAGAACAACCTCCAAGAAGTAAGAAATGTGCATATTAGTCTATGGACGGTCAGGAGGAGGCTTCTCGCTGCCAATATACGCAGTCACCGCCCGGCCCGCGGCCCCAAATTACTCCGTGAGCACAGAGTTCACAGGCTTAGGTTCGCTAGAAATTGTGAATCATGGACTCAAGACGATTGGAATAGGGTTTTGTTCTCTGATGAAGCCAGGATATCTCTGTTCGGTGAAGATCGACGTCGGCGAGTGCTAAGAAGACAAGGAGAACGCTTTGCAGAGGCATGTTTCGAAGAAATCACACCTTATGGTGGGGGCTCTGTTATGTTTTGGGCAGGAATAAATTCAATGGATCGTACAGAGTTAGTCTTCATTGAAAACGGCTCACTGACTGGGCATCGATACATAACGGAAGTTCTAATTTCTCATGCACAACCCGCATTGGCCGCTCTAGGTGAAGACTCGATTTTTATGGACGACAATGCTCGCGCCCACCGATCCCGCGATGTTAATGCGTATGTGCAAGAGGTCGGCATTCGTCGTTTGGATTGGCCAGCTCGAAGTCCCGACCTCAATCCCATAGAGCATGTCTGGGACGTTCTGAAACGGCGTGTGAGATCAGTACACCCGGCTCCGCAGACCATCAGAGAGCTGAAGAATGTGATTACTGCGGAGTGGGAACGTATTCCGCAAGCAAGTATCCGGGATATACTCGCTAGCATGCCCAGACGAATTCAAGCTGTGATTTTAGCTAGAGGGGGTCACACTCGATACTAAACATTTATCTGCTTTTACTTTATTAAAGAAAAACAAACAAAAAAACTTTTTTATTTTTACTTCATGTGCACTACTAGCGAATATACACTACTAGCGAGGTTTAGCATTATTTCCCATAAATTGTATCTAAATTTTATGAAATACTGATGAAAACGATTATTTTCTTATTAATTTACCAAATTGTGTGGATAAAACTACCTATAATTATCAAACAAAGAAATATTAACATTTGAAATGGTTCATTGCTTAGGTGCCCGTTTTTTTTGCAAATGAGTGTATATATATACTGGGTGACCCGCGCTGCATTTTCAAATTCTAAATTATTTTCTTCTAAATTTTATTTCTGTAGTGTAGTGGTAGGACTACGCTGTTGACAGTTTTCTGTCTACAGCCGGGGGACGAGTCTGTCCAGGGTAGTATCATCTCTCGTGCGGCAGCGGCCTAGTTATACCCTTGGTATTGCAAAGGTCCATGGGCGGCTATAACACTTAACATCAGATGTGCTGCTTACTCGTTTGGCACCACATGCAATAAAAAAATATATATTTATATATGCATTTTTGACAAGAACCTACTAGATAGGACTCTATCTAGTAGGTTCCTTCCTTTTGTGCTGTACAGTGTGCTTTATTAAAAACAAATGTTAGTATCAGCATAGAAATATTTACATATTTTTCCCCATGGGTTTGCCACCCATAGGTTAATTTTTCACCCTACAACACAAAGAATTTGATAACTAACTCTCACATGATTTCCATGCAGATAAGTCGTGACCAAAGTAAAGTTAAAACTAGCACAGCAAGAGAATTCAGATTCCACACAAAACTACACGGTTGGTAAGATTTCAAAAACCAGGGAAGCCCTAATATTTGAATTACCTATATTAGGTATATAAGTATTATTATTATAGTAATAAACAAGGTTATGTTTGTTAATTTATCGGTGGAATCTATAATCGATAAAGCTTTATATCGAAATAAGGGCGAAGGGATTAAAGACGTAGTACTATAGTATTACCTTGAGATGGACCTTCTTGATAAGTTTTGTTATTCATTTATTAAATAGGCATATTTATTATATCCGTGTGGTGACGGAGTAAGAATTCAAATCACCACCCCTTATCTTACCCGTGACTGATCGTAAGAGACGACTAAGGGATACAAAATGCATATAACATCTATGCGAGAGAAGAACTCGAAACAAAACCCTATACCAACACGTCTGACCAGCGTGGTATAGTAGGTTAAATTCCCTCCCATTATGGAGGAGGCTTGAGCACAATAGTGGAACATATTATGATCTGAGATGTTGATAATTTATTAATATTTATTGTATTGCCTAAAAAAGGTTTTGAAACACCTATAAATATATATTTCATCGCCTGCTCATATAATTATGTACCTATAGCTGACTATTGAGGTCGAGCCTCATTCACAATTTTGGTTAAGTTGACTATATCATGCTGGTCAGTTTGATGTAGAGTTTTAATTCACCAGAACAGTACATCAGCGGTGTAATATCGTGTCTAGTGTACCATAAGCTGAGACGGGCACCATATTTTGGCCCCGTACATACTCGACTTGTGTGTTCATAGTTAGTATTAATTTTTTTCGTTGGTGTATATTAATATATGAGGTTTACAAAATAAAATATCTTTCTTTCTTTCTATACATATTTAACTTTAAGTTAACGTTTAACTTTAAGTTACGAGATCGCAGCATAATCGAATTTATTAAAATAAATAGGTATATACATAAAAATCTAATGCATAAACATTGGGTAGTTGATCGGGTTGTTTAAAGTTGATTTATCCTAATGGTAAGCAGTCAAGTGGGACACGGTGATCAGCCTAATTACGATCTTAATATAATATGACAGATAATGGGGCCGTATGTCAATCCGAACCGTTCAGGGTGATTATGTCCAGACCAACCAGTTAAAAAAAATTGGTAAATATGAATAAGAGGCCTCACGTCGCTCTTCTTTCGCCTTAGTTTTTACGTTTGGATAACAGCCTGTTAAAAAAAATATAATTATGTGAAAATAAAAATTTAACGTTTACCATTTTTAACTAACCTTATATTTTCTTTTTTTTTTATTGCTCTCGGTGACAGACGAGCATGCAGCACACCTGATGGTAAGTGTTACTGCCGCCCATGGACCTTAGCAATAACAGAGGTATAGCCAGGCCGCTGCCTACCAATAATCCCAAACCCATCCAGAAAGTTGGGCTTTCGACTCTCTCACTCACCAAACGAAGCACAGCAGCATACTGCCACTGCTCAGGCGTTGATTTTCTGCGAGAGTGTGGTATTACCCCGGACGGACCGGCCCGCGGCTGTAGACAGAACCGTCAATAGTGTGGTCATACCACTTTGATTATAATGCGCGAACGAGTGCTCAACATTTATTTTTTGTTGTTGTAGCTGGAACCAAAGTATAAACAGCATCATATTTTAAACTCTTTTACTCTATAAAAGTATTTTCACTAACTTATGTAAAATAACAAAGTTTATTGTTGGTCGGATGAACAGTTCGTGAAGATAAAATGTAAATACAAATATTTATTTTTTAGATTAATATAATGTTTTATCCGATTATACTCTGAACCTTTGTTATTCCCATGCAATCTAGAATGTCAACCCCATTGTGGGTTAGATTTTCTAGATGTACCTACTACATTCAGTAAAATATATTTTATCCATGGAGACTGAGATGTTGGATCTTGCATCTGGCATATTAACGGTTTTGGGATTAGATTCAACGCCAGGATGTGTGAATGTAGCGACTGCCCATATATATATATACAAACATATTTACGACAACAACATAAGCCCATGTGAAAACTGCTGAATGTGCTCACTGAGGCATATATTTCTCACATCTTCAAGAAAATATGTATCGAAATCTTAAACCCATTGACCTTGCAAAACATATAGGGACTGAATTATTGCTTGAAAGATGATAATAAATCCTTAACACTCGACTTATTTATTATTAATGAAAAAGTCACTGCTTGAGCAAATAATTTTTGCAAACTATCATCTGTTAATACTTTTATCGAATGGGTAGGCCTTGTATTAATCAAACTTATATCAATCATATAAGAGTTTAATACCGAGACCATGCTATCTTAATGGGTATAAGTATAGATCTAAACAAACTAGTTAAAAAACTAAAGGAGGTAATGAATGAGCTTGTTAAACAGAAATCCTATTCAAATATTTCTCTAAATACTTGTAGGGACTTTCTAATTTCTTACATTTCAATTATATTTCAATAGAAACAAGAAAATAGTAATAATGACTCGTTGGGGCTATTCTATTTGGAGGGCTACAAGATGAATTTTCAGCCTTATATCTGACGATATGCTAGTCCAATATTTGCTTTGTTTGTAATAAATAATTTTACGCTAAATCATATTTCTGGTAGCGTAACTTATAGAAATCTATCAGCATCTTATAAGGTATAATAGCCACGAGGCTGTCATGTCCAATGCGCATGCATAATAGCTGGTACAATACACTGCCTTAAGAGGGCAAATAGGTGGCTGACATACTTTAAGAGAAAAGTATTTATCTTTGGCAGTGTTGTCTTTCTTAAATGTTGTCTGTTTCAATATTGTTTTATTAAACAAAGACACAATACTGAATTACTTTTACTGCGAAAAAGTTAAACATTGAGTATCTTATTGAATTAGTCAGTGAAGTTTATAACAAATAATCCTTACTAATATTATAAATGCGAAAGTAACTCTGTCTGTCTGTCGTTTTTTCACGCCAAAACTATTGAACCGATCTAAATGAAATTTGGTACACAGACAGTCAAGAACCTGACAAAAGACATAGGTAGACTATTTTTTAATGCAAAAAGGGTTGTAAAAGTGGATGGAAAGTTGTAAGGAATTATCGTCATTTTAAAAGCCAGAAGCTTGAAACTTATTTTTAGGCCATTGGTTGGATATAAATAAATATGACATTAATTACCCTTTTTTTTGTGTGGTGTGCTACGGTCGTCGCGCTCCTCGCACCACTCCGTCTGGAGCGACAGAGGGGCGTAAGCACGCACAGCCTTAACCCACCCGTGAACCTCGCCTTCGTCGTTGGACCGGCCACCGAAGCAGCATGAACTTGTCGTCAGTGGCCGGCCCAATGGAATACCCCCTGAGGGGTACCCTCTTCTTGAACGACATTCCCTCCCTGGAGGAGGACATCGGTCTTTTCCTCGCGGTCAGCCTCTCGGCGGGTGACGGACTAATTCCCCGGTCCAGTCACCCGCGGCCTCGGCTAGGGCAGCATAAGGCGCAGGTAATCGCGCATACGCCGCCCCAGTCGGCGGCGACGGTTTGCGACGTCGAGGAGACGCTCCTCGCGCACGCGCTCCGCCGCCTCCTTCCGCGAAACTACTGCCTCGCAGAAATCTGCGACCGCGTCCCAGTTCCTGACGCTGTCGAGCATCGGCCTGGCGATGATCGGCAGCGTCAGGTCAGCACCGATGCTTGCGACGAGTTCACGGCGCTGCTCCGCCCAAGCGGCTCAAGCCTCGACCGTATGTTGCGCCGTATACTCGTCGCAGTCGCAGTGGTGGCAGGACGGTGTACTCTCCCTCCTAACGACCATGTGCAGGTATTTGGCGAAGCATCCATGCCCCGGCAAAACCTGCACCAGTCGGAAGGAGAGCACCCCGTGCCGCCGTTCCAACCACCGCATCAGTACCGGCCGGAAGGCCTCCATGGTCCGCACACCGAACCGAGGCCTCTCCAGCCGAACTGCCCAACGGGCGATGACGTCTCGGCGGGCGTCGACGCGCCATGCGGTGAGCTCGCTCAATGAGACCACACCGCCCCCCGCTCGCACCTCCGACACCCGCCGATACAAATCGACGAGCATTTCCGACTCTATGTCCCACGGGGGACTCCCGGCCAACAAGCAAGCTGCCTCCGTCGCCACCGTGCGGTACGCGCGTGTGGCCCTGACCGCCATGGCCCTCTGTGGTCGCCACAAAAGAGCCCTGAGTCGGACGGTCAGGGACCCCGCCCACACCGGTGCGCCGTACAGGGCCATCGCCCGGACGACCCCCACGACATTAATTACCCTTAAGGAGTAAAATAAAAATAGGGGATGAAAATCTTTAAGAAAGTAACCTTTTACGCGGGCGAAGCCGCGGGCAGAAGCTAGTATGAAATATGTTTAAAGAGGTAAATAATGAATTAATACTTTATAAAAGTGTGTAATCTTTATGTATTTATCATTATTAATATATACGAGGTTTATTTGCCTCGTTATACGCAGTTACATTTATAAAGATAATATGAATCTTAATTTGTATACATATATTTAAGCTTTATATCCATTTATAATATTAGTATGTTTAATTAATATATTCAAATCGCTTTTGGATTAAAGGCATGAAGCCATCTTAGCCCATATACCTACGTCTCGCTGCTGGGCCCGAGCCCTCTCCAAAATAGAAGACAAATTGTCCTACTATACCACGCGGGTCTCATAGGCTTATAAACGATTTTATTATTTTCTCATCTCTTGCATATCATAATGTAAACAAATTTAATTCCGTAGTCGAATTTAACGATATCCACGTTCAAGAAATAGAGTAATGAGTTGTATTATTCTCCATCACCTCATGTAAAGAGTGAGGCTACATTAATAATAATTACAAATACCTTATATTGTGAGTTTAATTTTAAGTTTCCCGTGTGGTGACGGAATGAGAATACAATTTACTACCCCCTATCTTATCCGTGGGTGATCGTAAGAGACGACTAAGGGATATAAAACGCATATAACATCTATGCAAGAGAAGGAAAACTCGAAACAAAACCCTATACCAACACGTCTGACCAGCGTGGTATAGTAGGTCAATTGCCCTTCCATTATGGAGGAGGCTCAAGCCCAACAGTGGGACGTGTATGAGCTGAGATGATGATGATGATGATGAATATTGTAAGATTTTTGTTTTTCTACATGAACGTATAATAATCATTAACAAGTCTAGCTTAGCCAACGTCCGATTTAAAAAGAATAATTTCATTGTTACCTAACAGTTTTTCAGTCATATTGGCCAACGTTGATATAAGAAACAGAGACAAACTGCAATAAACTATTGTAAGACTCTATAATTGTAATACTAACTAAATTTCAAATTTCCCAATATCAAGCTGATGAGGTTGGAATATAAAAGATCAGCGGCGATTAGGTGCAGTTGCAACGAGACTTTGCATGACCTCTGAAGATAGCATGGACACGCTCCGCTTGAACACTAAAGTGGTCACCCATTGGTGTCAAGGTTTCGTCGCTGTTGCTTACGGATTAATAAATAAATGATTTAATAAACGTCCCAATTGTGGGACCAATAAAATTTTTACAATAATATTTACGATAAATTAGCAAATTATATAGTTATATCTAAAAAAAAATTAAAGCATTACAAACATCCTCGTCGTTGTCGCACTGCTTTTATCCCAATTACTAGGGGTCGACACAGTTTGTCTTCCTTCACCGTACTTGTTCATATAGTTATCGACAATAGTGTTATATTGTTTATCAAGTCGTATTTTACAGAGGAAAATTTCTAAAAAAACTCGCTTGAGATCTTAAAACTTGAGGCACAAGTTTATTCAAAACATTAAAAACATAACTTTAACCTAAACTCCGTAGGCGATCAACTATTTAAAAAAAAATGAATAATATATAGATATATTAGATGATAAGCAAATAGTTGTACAGATTTAAGGTTAATTAGTGTCACTCAATTCTTCATCATCATCATCTCAGCTCATATATGTCTTACTATTGGGCTCTAGCCTCCTCCATAATCGGATGGAAATTGACCTACTAAACCACGCTGGTCAGACGTGTTGGTATAGGGTTTTGTTTCGAGTTTTCCTTCTCTTGCATAGATGTTATATGCGTTTTATATCCCTTTGTCGTCTCTTACGATCAGCCACGGGTAAGACAGGGGGTGGTCAATTGTATTCTTACACCGTCACCACACGGTGACACTCGATTAAAATGATACAATCTCGTAAGTCAGACGAATCTAGTGTTAGTAGTTTGATGCATTTACATAAATACATATGATGTTATTTAAACCTTCCTTTATTGTCGTCATCCAGGCCACAAATAGCATAACCCGATACGCATACCGTTATATATCTATATCTATATTCTATATATATATATTATATATTGTAACTAGTATATATATATATATATAAGAGATTTCCATCTATGTATTGATTCATCACGATATCTCTGAAACCATAAGGCCTACAAACCTCAAATTTGGTAGGAATATTTCTTTCGCCGAGTAGAGGTCAGCTAAGAACGGATTTTACGAAATTATATTCCTAAGGGGGTGAAAAAGCAGGGCAAAGTTTGTATGGGACAACGTGATTCCTTGGTCCAATCTATTTCAAATTTTGCATAATTTTTTTTTAACAGAATTGATGAAAGACGTGACTCATATTTTATTGAGATTTATCTCCTAACTGGGTTTAAAAGGGGTGGGAAGTTATTTTAAGGGTGATTTGCTTTAAAGTTGATATCAATACTTCTTAGTGATTTTGATTTAAAAGACATTTTATTTTGACACATATTTGAAACTCAATTCGATTATATTCAAAAAAACTGGCTAAGAGCGACACGGAGTCGCGCACTAAGGGTTCCGTACTATTATCTATAAATGGCAAAATAATCATGTTTGTTGTATGGGAGCTTAAATTCTCTATTTGTTTTATTTTAATTTAATTATTTATTTCTATTACTAAATATTCTGTGAATATTTCAAACGTCTACCTATTTTTGTTATCAATATCGAGCAAAAACAAGCAAAAAGATTACCTTTGTTGTGTGGGAGCCCCCTTAAATATTTATTTTATTGTTTTTTAGTATTTGTCGTTGTAGCGGCAAAAGAAATTCATCATCTGTGAAAATTTCAACAGTCCAACTATTACTAACGGTATATTACTAACAGTTCATGAGAACAACCTGGTGACAGACAGGCGAAGTAACAAATGGACAGCAGAATCTTTGTAAGGTCCTGTATAGGTTCTGTCCTTAATAGGGTCCTGTTTTATCTTTTGGGTATGGAACTCTAAAAAGGTTGATGTCACATAAACGTTCTTCTTCTTCTCTTTGTGTATTGGCTATCAGCTACTTATACGAGCTATTGGTGCCAGTGTCAAGTTATAATTATTTTTACGTTTTTAGTCTTTCAGGTTAGTCATTGTCTAAGTCAAATGGTCACAATTATCAACAGTGCTATGGCTACACTGTTAATGGTATCATATATCATATGTGAGAATTTTGATGGAAAACGAAAACGTTGTAAAGCACTTTTATATGATATTCAGTACATCCCAGTAGTTCCGCCGCATCATTATCATATCATCATCACAGCCCATATATCATCCATGCACTCTTAAAGTACTTAACCGATTTTAAGAAAATTTGCATAATATGTGTAGTTTGATCCAACTTAAAAGATAGGATAGCTTCCATCTCAATTTATAGTCACAATATTATTTTATTGCAAATTATTTATCTATTATTTGACAGTCACAATTATCTGTTATCTCCAAACGATTCTAACAGATGGTGGTATCTGTTGAGTGGATTGAGTAAGTATTTAATATATGGCGCCATGTTAAACGTAGAAACGTTTCATATAAGCTACAATTTACTAGCATAACTACCACGGGTTACTGAGACTACCTTAGCCACAGCAACGCGTGGCTGGGTCTGCTAGTCACATATATAAGTATCATCTATTAGTTGTGGGTGAATATGAGAAAATACTGCATCACGCAAGATTCTTTTCCTTATCTTATAATTGTGAGGACACGTTTGTGATGAGGTGAGCCTTTTTATATATATTTATGTTATGCCACTTTCTTCTTCTTTCAAGCTCATACATCTTACACTATTGGGCACGAGGTTTCTGACAGACGAAGGAAATAAGATCAATTACACCAAACTTGCCAGATAGGGTAGCATTTTTTTTCCTTTTATGACAGGCTATGGTCTGAACGCATCCCACCTAGTCTGTCGGAGAAGGCAATGAACGGGCGGCGTTGAGCCCTATGACCTACTCATTGCCATTAGACGACTAATATCGATTCCTTGACAACAGTGGTCAGTTTGGTGGTTACCCTTTCAGGTGCCGTCTCTGTCGACGCCTCGGCTGTAAACAACATTGTTATTGGGGCGCCACCCTTATGCAGTCAGCCTTTCTGCAGGTAGCGGACATATACCCAGTCCATCCAGCCACAAATGGTAACCCATTTATATGATTTTATATTAAGTTGGCCTTCGTATCTAATATATTATTCTTTAATAAGTTTTATAATACCTAATTAAAGTGGCGATTGTGCCACACTGAATTCATACATTTTAAATTTAAAACTTAATCTGGTATTAAACTGTGACATAAACTTGGAATCATAATTTACAGTATTTATTTTATGTTTTAAGATGCAATGACATATAGTATTAGTACATTACTGCAGCGGTCAGCAAATGAAGAATTAATGGACGAACGTGTAAATGTGGGCCGAGGCGTAGCCGAGACACATATACGTAAGTTCATCAATTCTTAATTGTGGCCAAGGCTTGTATAGTGCTTTTCTCAAACAATGCGCGGAAATTTAAACTAAGTAAAACTGTATACATGACGAACAACGAACAACATTTTTCACGTGTTAAAGGGTTCATTTCCTTTTTTTTCATTATCGAATAGGTTTCTTTTTCAAGCCAGTTCGAAATTTAAATAAAACTCTGATAAGTTGCGTCCTTAGTTGCAATGTTTTGAAGTAACAAATCGTTCCATTTTTAAAATACACGAAAGATATGAATTTACATGTATATTTATTTGGCCGCTAAAACACGACAGATATGTATTTTCATACATTTTTTGCCGGCCGCTGCTCGCATGTATTTGGTCAGTACAGCAACCTTGATTTATCTCGCAGAAGGTTGTCAAAATAATGCTTAAATTTCCAAGCATGTTTGAGAAATAGCTATTTTCACCTAAGTCGATTAAATTTTAGATAACACTTAAGGCAATTTAAAAAAAAAGAATGTTACGTAGGAATTGCAGTTATATCCAAACCACAAACATCATCAAATCAGATGATGTTGATGTAAACAGAGATAAATTTGACAATACGCATTCAGACCATACCACAAGTATTATCAAGTTCGCTAACTAACAAGCTGTGAAATTATAATTATATTCAATTTACGTTTTAGGTGAATTGATCAGGGACGAATAACAAGTAATAGGCAGAATGGATACTGCACTTTCAGGCAGTAAAAAGCTTTAGGTATAGGATGTCTAGTGGTATATTATGCAATAACAGTCAAAAACGTGAACGTGACAAACTTGGTTTGGTTTTCGCTGTTATGTACAGCTGTTATTAGATATCTAAGCAAGCTAGTGGAAATACTTCTTATGTAATTTTGAGCTAATTAAATTAAAATTGTATAACATCAATTCACCTATGACACTGTTGTGTTGTTTTTTTACATACATATCATCACGCCATATCCCTTGCAGGTTAGGCAGAGAGAACAGAGTGCCAGAGAACTCTATCTTTGCATACTTCACTCGCTTCCTTAACATTCATAATTCTCTTCATACATGCTCGCCGGTTTCGGAGACTCTTGACTCCACCTTCCTTCAGTACATGACCGATCTGGTCTAGGTAGGTTAGTCTCGGTCTCCCCCGGTACCTACATCCTTCCACTTTCGCATTGTATATCTTCTTAACCAGACGTTCTTTCTACTCTTTCCACATGTCCGAACCATCGGAGCATTCCCTTTCGCATCTTTACACCAATACTCTCTTTCATACCTACTCGCTCTCTTACGTCGTCGTTACGAATGCGGTCGGTCAGCCTTACTCCACAGATTTTCCGTAGAGATCGCATTTCGACCGCATTAATTTTACTTTCATACTCTTTTCTGCATACCCAACTCTCGCTTCCATACAGTAATGTTGGGACAAGCACTGCATTATGTATTGCTACACGTGCCTTCTGGCTGAGGTGGTGGCTACCGAGAAGTTGCCCCAACGCTCCGTTCACTCGATTTCCCGCATTCACTCTTGTTGTTTTTTTAATACTGATATATTGCACTTTCGTAAATTTATTTATTAATTTTGTACTATTTTTTTATAATAGGAATAGAGCTACCCTTATTATGTTGATATAAAAGGATTTTAATAATAATAATCTATTTGGTCCATGTATATTCACTGTCGATGGATCGATACACTTTCTATAATTACAAATAGGAAGTTTTCTCATCATAACATTTAAAATTATTATTTTTTGTAACTACATATATAATTGATATTCTAAAATAATATAAGTTTTTCTTAACATTAATATAACATTTTATTTTTTTTGCATATATAATATTTCTAAGTCCGTACTTTTTATTAAGTTTTTTTAAATTTATAAATCAATCTAGTTCTAATTTCATTTCAAGAATTTCATAAAGTTATGAAAACATGATTTTATCAGAACCGACAAGAAATTGCCATTTTGAGTTTTATAATAACACGCTGGACCGGCGTGTTATTATCAAATTGGAAATGCTTATTTTTTTTTAAATGTTGTTTAACCAACTTTACTATCATATTTTCAATATTCTGCATTGCTATAGATGTAAGCAAATAATTTCAAACTTTTTTATAAATCAAATATCTCAATTAGGGGTCATAATCGTTAGGAATTCAGTAATAATGAAAATATTAGATTCAATCTAACGTCAAAAGAGCAATCATAAACATAAAATACATGACACAATCCAAAACCATAAAAAATATATATACATCCATGAATGTATAATTGCAAAAAATAAGAAAACATTGTGAACATATTTTCCACATAATCTTACATACAGTCTTATCTACTTCGCCGAGCCAAAACATACCTATATTGTATATTTATCTATGAAATTTAAAAAAATAAAAAATAATAAAAATATACCTAAATATAAGATCAGTTCTCTAAAAGGATATATTAAATTAACATCATTAGGAAGTACTCGCATCAGTAATAGACTTGCAATAATAAATAATAAATATATAAAATTTAAATATCTTCAATATTAGCGCAGCAAAAAAATTAGCACCAATTCATAATCTCTGTAACGAAAGGTAAATATAAATAAAAAAATGTAAAACAATAAAAAGATACGAACCTCTAATTTAGCCTCCATTGTTTAGAAAAATGACATTCAAGAAGTGTGTTTACACTGTTGTTGATATATTATTGTCGTGCTTAACTTATTACGCTGTGACATAAATTGTATAAGTAGAAATTAGGTATTGCGTGCGCAAGGCGAGCGCGTTAACTGTCTGCGCGCGCGCTACTGACACGCTCGGTTGTAACAATCATCAAATACAGTCAGTAGTTGACGGCGGCAATTTGTTTTCCAAGTAAGGATAATCATCTCAAACTGAACGTGCAGTCATTGAATTTCATAATTGATACGCTCACATTTTAAATAAATACGTGGATTCTACATATATTGACATGTTGATATCGAGCCTTTATGTAGAAGTTATAATGGACGGCAACAAGAAGACAATAGGTTAATAGCAATAACGGAGCCGAAGCCACAGCTTCGGACTGAGCAATCTCATCGATTGCACAAACTTCACTTTTTGTTAGTTACACAGATAGATCTGCATCTATAAAAACTTTAATTTAAAAACCGATTTATTTAATGACTATGCTCTATAACTATAACTCTCCAATCAAAATAGAGCTTTTATTAACACTTTAAGGGTACATGTAAAATCAGAAAGTTAAATTCCCCAGAATAGCTAACATCAAGTGTTTTTTTTTTAATGTTGTATAATTAGATTTTCAATCCATCCATAGAAGAATCTTATTCCTCATCTATCTCTATATCTATAAAAGAGGATGTATGTATATATGACATCGCTAAGCTCGGGAACTCTTTGACCGATCATTACGAAAATTGGTATGTATATGTATTTTTTCATGGAGAAGGTTTATATGCTATCCCCATTGATGTAACTTGCTACCAGGTTGATATATCAACTTCTACAAATAAACCAACAGGCTGAGTCTGATAATCTATATCATATATTGTGAGGGGTCCTCCGGAAATGAAAAACGAATACAAACGATAGAATACATAAAATAGCTAATTAATAGCCGATTATGTCTTAAAGATAACTTGTACATTTAAAACCCAGATATGTGAAAGCCAAGTGAAATAACTCGTACCTCACTTTCGATCTGCCCAAAAACACACGATTTTTTTCTGTGCTAATCCAGTACTCAGAACAGTTCATCATTACATACAATGATAAGATATGGAAATATAAATATATAAATTAACCTTTAACTTAAAAATTATTAATTTTTAGATATCATTTGTGGTCCGTCTATCAATCACGCTACAGTTAATATGTCACAGATAAAAAAATCAAAATTAACAGAAATGGCTGTAGCAGTAGCCATATTTTATATAGTGGAATTTGTTGTTTTCTACATTGCATTCAATTCTCACGTGCAATAGTTATGGTTTCGTTTGTATTTAATCTTTATAAATATTTTAGCATGTCAAATGGAAAATTTTGTAATTTACACTCATTATATTTTCATATTAATTCATTCATCGTAGTTGTTTCATCTCATAAGCGTCCCTGTTGCTAGGTTTGAGACTCCTCCAGAATGAGAGGGGAATCAATCTATCATACCAAGCTGGTCAGACTGGTTGGTTTAGTTTAATTTTTTTGTTAGTCATCTGTTACGATCACCGATGGACGTCCTAAGATAGGTGATGAATTGTATTCTTACTCTGTCACCACACGGATGAGTGATGAATTAATTCATTATATATTAATAATGGGAAACTACAATATTAATATGAATTTGTTAGCACTGAAATGACGCTTTGTAATTCCCCGCCATCACTTGATGTATGATGTGCATAATGCATTTGTACGTGGCTGTTAGTTGTTGATAATTACAGAGAGTTTAGGCGATTCACACACTGCTCCGCGCTCCGTCGCCTGGCGCGGAGTGGCAGATTTTAATATTGTATGCAAGTACATCGACTAGTATAGAAAACACGCCAGGTCTAACACACCGAAAACTACTAGATGCTCTATAGGGACCACTTGGTAGCACTATAGGGACTAGATGCATCATAAAGTGTACAGAAGCACTCCTGTGATAAACTCATAATTTCAACTGCGATCGTCAACCCATCTTCTTCTTCTTATTTTTATGTATTGGCAATCAGCTACTTAAATGAGCCATTGTTGCCAGTGTCGAGTTATAATTATCTTCAAGTTTTTAGTGTCTTCAGATTAGTCATTGTCCGTTAGTAAGTCAAATTGTTACTGTTAATGGTTACTTGTGAGAATTTTGATGAAAAACGAAAACGTTGTAAAGCACTTTTATATGATATTCACTACATCTTGGCAGTTTCGTCACATCACATTACATAAAATGCCATCAAAATTATCTAATATAACACGTTAAAACACTAAGATAACGAATATAATACAAGAGCACCACATGACGTTTTAGATTCCCGCCAAAAACCCCGTCAAACCATCTGTTAAGTATGGCGATTAGGGTATTGTCTTCCATATGATATGATAATGTTCAACAATAGAGATCAATAGGGTGGACAGATCGGATATCATTCATCAAAAAGTTGAGTTGTATCTATTCAATAGGTAACTGTTCAGTAGATTGAGTGTATCGTAATTAGCCGTATTTTTTTTGTATTTAGCAGTTAGCCGCAGGGCTTAGACAGCTTTACATGGACTATGGGTGAGCACTGAGGGCTCTCAACCCGATGTAATTAGCCGTAATCGCAATAACTATGAACTTTGAAAAATATCAGATTAATCCTTTCAGTAGATTTTGGGTGAAATTCATATTTTTTTTTATTGCTTATGGTGGCAAACGAGAATACAGCACACCTGATGGTTAGTGTTGCTGCCGCCCATGTATCCTTGCAATACCAAGGGTTTAGCTAGGCTGCTGCCTACCAATACAAACCCTAAACCCACCACAGTTGTCATATTGAGAAAAATACATGTTGATAAATAGATAAAATCCCGCGCTAAACGCTACATAATTCATCTTTTCTAAGACAATTTATATAATATTATAACAATCGTAAAAACATACAATGTCAATAATGCAGTATCTTTTGCAGATACACTAAAGAATACATTGGTTTGCAAAGATAAGAGACTTCTGTTTTGATGACACTATCTATTGATAGCTCTCGATAAGTATTTGGGTCATATCTCAGTTTGTTGAGAAACTGAATTACTTGAAGGCAATTTTGTTTTGTGTTAAAAGTATATGCGTATTATAAATCAAATATGTAATTATTTCAGCTCAACCAATGACATAGCAGGTTCTTTACACATGTGACAAAAATTAACATTATATAGAACATTAGTTGTTGCATCTTGAAGAATATAATAATGTAGTCATATATTATAAAGAACTAGCTGGTGTCCGCGACTTCGTCTGCGTGACATTCAGTTTTACTACGCACCCCGGTTTAAAAATTTAAAAAATATTGCCTGCAGCTACTTGGCCATTTTCATCAAGGGTCCTCCTTTTCTTTTTTTTTTCGTAAGATGGACCATGGATATAGTCGCGCCCCGACAAATCGGTCCGGGGCGACAGAAGAGGCCCTGCAAACACCTCTCTTCGCCATGCGAGCGGGCCACCGGTACCCGATCTTTGTCTTCGGTGGCCATCAAGGGTCCTCCTTGCCATCTCCAATTTTCATTAAACATCGACATATTCTTGAGCATGTGATTGATCGCTATGGCTCTGCGAAAAGCACCATTGGCACCATAATGAAAACATTATGATGAATATCTCGCAGTGCTCGATCCATGGCCTCTACGGCTTTTTTATTTACCATTGTCCATCCATCCCAAAGGATTAGAGAGCAACCCTAAAACACAGTGATAGAGCCACATTGTTGACAGTATTCTGTCTACAGCGACCGGCCGGTCTGACTGGAGCAGTACCCTACTTTCGCAGAAAATCAATGTCTGAGCAGTGGCAATGCGTTATTTTTGCTTCGTTCGATGTGTGAGAGAGCCGGAAGGCCACTTTGGGTGAGTTTTGGTTAGTAGACAACCGTCTAGTTATTCCCCTGGTATTAGAAAGTTTCATAAGCGGAAGTAACACTTACCATCAGGTGTGCCGCGTCGTTTACCACCGTAAACATCGATCGGGTTTTAAACACTGTGTGAGCTGTTTTACGTCCAGGAGGCAATGGAGATGCAGTTTCTGACAAAGCCATTACCAAAGCTATTTTATGCTGTCTCCAGATTTGGTAAGATTACTCTGCTCTAATAAGTCTTTCCAGAAAGGGAAAAATGGATTTCTTGGTCAATGTCGCACTTTAGTAGCGTACGATATCTTCAGATGGATATCTCTTACATTTTATTATAATGTCAAAGGATTTGAAAGACTACAGAACACTACTGTCGTTAAAAACAAAAGACCGAAATGAATGGGTCTATTACTGTTACATGCCTCCTCAAGGGTATCGTCCCAGCGCTGAACACCTTCAAGTGCTCTGCAAGCTACTTGAAACATACTACCTATGCCACAGTGTATAAAAAGGTAAAAAAGTAGGTCCTCGCACAATATGCAGCAACAGGCTAACGAATAGCATTGGCTATTGCTAGAGTGCACTGTCCGGAGGCTTGAAGAGGCATCGGTTCGGTGTTTGGACAGTGGAGGCATTTGGACTAGTACTGATGGAGTGGTTGGGGCAGGAGCACGGGGTTCTCTCCCTTCGACAGACGCAGGTATTGATGAGGCATGATTACTTCAGAATGTACCACATGACATGTGCAAACGGTCGCAAGGAGGGAGAGCACACCGTCCTACTACTACTGCGATTGCGAGGTGTATCCGCGGATCCAAGCGGCAGCAGACACTCGAAGTTTGCGTGGGCAGGGCAGAACAGTACCCTAAACTTGTCGCAATCATCGGTGCCGAACTGTCGTTACCGACTTAGCGCTGCCGACTGTCACTAAGATGATGCTCGGTAGCGTCAGCAACTGAGAACGTTATTAGAGAACCGGCAGCCCAACTAGGTGGGTTCGGGGTGTGTATTGGTAGGCAGCGGCTTAGCTATACCCTTGGTATTGCGAAGGTCCATGGGCGGCAGTAACACTTACCATCAGGTGTGCTGCTTACACGTTTGCCACCGTAAGCAATAAAAAAAACCCGGTCGCGGCCTTTTGCGAACCATTCGTCTGACAAAAGGATCGCCCGCCGGGGCTTGTCCGGAGAAGACTCTCCACGCTGATACAGTCTGCCACTGGCGCATCGCGCGGCACACACGCGACTACCTGCACCTGATGCCGCTCTAGCAGAGGTCACGGGTGGATGGATCGGGGGTTAATCAGCCACCCGCAGAAAGGCCGACCGTGTGAGGGCGATACAACATGTTATTTGCTGGGGTGACGGAGACGATACCTGAAAGCATAACTCGCCAGGTCGGCCACGGATGTCAAGAAAGCGATGCACATTGTCTTACGTAAGAAAGTACGTTTTGTACGTACTCTATGATGTGGATCTTTACTCTTTCGTGTATGACTTAGTTGTTAGGCGCAGATGACTATGAAAACTTTACACGGACTGTTGGGTAAGCGCTAAGGGCTTTCAACCCGAGTACCTTTACTAAGTTCAAGAAGGTAATGTAATATCTTTTGAAAATAAAACGAAAGAATGATTTTAATAAAATTATAGAGCCATCTATTGTTCATTTAACACACTAAATAAATCATGCATTTTATTACTTTATCGCTAAACTATATATTATTAACCAATTAAAAATTTTTTCGCATTGCAAATAGTTTTAATAGTCATTTGGACTACCCGACCAACGTTATATACCATGTCAACTTTCCTCCTACTTTGGAGGGTGGCTTAAGCCCAGCAGTGGGATGTATATGAGCTGAACTGATGAAACTACTATATATTAAGTAATACAAATATTTTTCTTACACCACAGATAAATGAAATAATTATTTTGAATTGACCATTCTGATCACATAAAAGGCGAGCGTCGATTTTAAACACTTAAATAACCATAACTTTTTTAACTCACATCAGATTTTAATGAAACAAAGACTAAATTTTGCTCTGACTTGAGCTTAATCTACTTATGAAACTGCAAATCAATCCGTCCAGTAACTTTGGAGATTAGCGAATACACACGTACAGACACACAGACATACAGACAGACAAAAAATTCCAAAAAATGTTTTTTGTGTTCTGTTAGTGTTTTCTTACTATAAATATAAATTTATCAAATGTACAGACACAGGGTTTCTACTCATTTATTATATGTATAGATTTCTAAGGAACATCAGTTTTCCACATCATCATCATCATTAGCCTTTTGTCATCAACTGCTGGACGTAGGCCTCCCTCGTATTTCGCCCAAAGTGTGGTCCTGTGCCACCCGCATCCAACAACTCCCAGTAACCTTCTTTCCCAATCTGTCGTTAGTGACCCATAAGGCGGGTTACCTTTTCGGGTACCGCCTTGAGTCGACG
This sequence comes from Lymantria monacha, assembly GCA_905163515.2. Classification (NCBI taxonomy): domain Eukaryota; kingdom Metazoa; phylum Arthropoda; class Insecta; order Lepidoptera; family Erebidae; genus Lymantria; species Lymantria monacha. Next base: position 38,599,606 of record LR991081.1, read on the forward strand.
CCCCGGCAGCTTTCTCTATCGACCGTCGTCATCCACTTATTAGATGGCCTTTTTTGTAACGAACTAAGGATTGACCTCGCTAATCCGTCCGGGGCGACGGAAGTAACGGTGCGCTACCCCATAGACCCGCCCAACAACGTACCTCTCGACGCCGTGCAGGTGGGTCACCGAAACCTGGTCTTTTTCTTCAGTGGCCCACTCGGCGGTCTACCTTCACGGATATCCTCTCAATCGCCACCCAGACAGTTTTCACCGTCGTGGTGCCTTCCTCACGCGGTGGCCTCGCTTCGGGTTGACCAGACTAATCTCCGGTCTGGACACTCGCTGCCTCGTCTAGGGTGGCATGAGGCGCCTATTCCGCCCCAGGCGGCGGTGCAAGTCCTCATGAAAGAATTCCTCTTGGACTCGCTGCCTCGCTTCTTTCTGCGAGATGACGGTCTCATAGTAGGCGGCGACCGAAAGGTCGGATTTATTAGATGGCCTAAGCTACGTTTTACTTTAGTTTTAAGTAATCCGATTCTATTTTCTTATTCATAATCACAGGCGGATAACAAAGAATAAAATTAAACGTGATTGATGTGGCGGATGAAGGAGTCTCCTCTATCGTGACAAGCTTCGCTACCGGCGCGTCGGGTGGCGTAGGCGCAACTACCTACCTCTGATGCTGCCGCAGCCCTGATCACAGGTGGATGGATCAGATATTAGCTCGCCATCCGCAGAGAAGCCGATTGCGTGAGGGCGACGCCCGGGAAACATTATTGTTTGTTGGCGGGGCGTTGACAGAGACGGTAAAGTTAGTCAGTTCTGCGTGGAAGGGTTGGATGTGCTGTGTCCAGACCATAGCCTGCCATTAACAAATTATGTGTCACGTCTAACATGCCACCATGGCAGTAAGAAACATTAATAGTTCATTTTTATTTAATTCCATTAACATTCACAGCAAAATCTTTTGTCGAGATGATCGGTCAATGGGACAAAAATGTATAAAAGCTATCGTGAGCACCTTTTCTCAAAAAGTAAGGTTACTTAGGTATTACAAATCAATTGAATAACACTGGGTGAATTTATTGTAAAGTCGTGCAAAACCATCGTGTAAAATTATAATTTCTTCTGAGCTTACCGTCAGCCTCCGAGGACCCAAAGACAAGGTCCGGGGTACTAGTAGCCCACTCACATTGTTGACAGTTAGGTTATAGCACGTTATGGATTGCACATCCATTTTGTTACCTCGAACGAATCGAGCGAGGTGCAACCACGCCATAGCCTAGCCCAAAATTCCATGTCTTCAATGCCTCTGGTCTCTGGATCCTGGTCATCGTAAAAGGTGGAAAGTAGACGCATTACAGCTTTTAAAACAATATATTTCCTTTCAAGGCCAGTCCATAAATTAGAGTGACTTTATTCTGCATAATATAGTCTCCACCATTGTTATATTTAGGTTAGGTTTTACCTACTTTACGTAATACACAATATATCCACGAAATTTAACTTCACGCTACATTTCATGCTACCAAAACACACGTAAGCTATGTATAGTATATTATAAGTATAATTATAAGTATAGTATATATAGTATAGTATTCATAGTCACTCGCATTTGGTATACTATGGTAGCGAGACAAAGATGAGTAATTTTCTTTTTAGTCCTTGTAATATGTAATTTTGAAATAAAACTACTTTTCGTGGTTTTCGTGTTTTTTTATCGATATTCTGAATACTTTTTCTCACAAGCGAATGCTTGCATTTACTATGCATAAGACTATCATAGAACTGCTATATTTTTAGTAACTCTAACTTTAGTTATTTTGTAACAAAGCTCCAAAAAAGAGAATATCGGCAAGCCAAATTTATCCGTTTAGCCTCTGGAGATGCTAATCTATCTTAATGAAAACAGGCAGATTTAAATTATAATATCAAATGAGGTTTCACTGAGAGTCGCCGTTATCTCACTAAACAGCTCACAGGCTCATACATCTTTGGTACATGACTTTGTAGACCACCGAACACTTCCAAGCTTCATGGTTCTTAGTGATCTTATATTTAGCGAGAATATGGCCTGGAGTTTGACTACTATATCCAATTTCTCTTCAGTAATGAGAAAAGAGGTGGCCATTTGCCCCGGCAATACGAAAATATCTTATAATAGAATTAAAATATGTGCAGATTCGAAAGATTGTATGCATCGATTTTAGTGAATACCCCTACTACTGTACTGAATACTTTTCCGTTTCTTATTTCAATACACTAGCCAAAAAATGTTAAAACATTGAGTAAAATAATATACTGGGTATAATATTAAAATAATATACTGTTCGTGAATGATTGTGTAAAAGTTGTTTTATGAATTCGTAAAATGTGCACTAAAAACAACTGCACGTGTATAATTGTATTTATACAAATAGGCAGGTACGTATGCATATTCTGTATACCCACGTGCGTAAATAAATAGCGACAATAGACCAATATGCATGCAATTTTTTTTATTTTTCTAAGCGTTTCTACTATTTATTACATTACCAAAAATAAATATAACACATAAAATAAAATAAACCAAAATATAAACCGTTAAGCTAAAAAAAAAAAATTAAATAATTTGAAAAATCCAAAAGTGCACGCCTCATAACTTTTATATTATTTATCATTTATTATTCAGTCAATGCCATAAATCAAAATGAAAGAAAAAAATACTTTTGAAATTTCGTGCCATTCTTGACGTAGTGCTAAACATAGCTGTATAGGCTGTATGGGATTTCTTTCCTTAGCCTGTCCAAATGGACTAACAAAAAATGTAAACGAACCCAATTTTCATAAGTTTACATACACTAATGACTAAGCAGTTTTTTATTAATTGTAATTAAACGACAAAGAATTACAAAGCCATTTTTGAAAGGAAACAGCGCGTTGCGATTATGAATGCTTTTAATGACAGAAAAACTTCGATACATTCATTTTTATGGTGGTGAGAATGCCAGATGCTTACGGTAACATCCGGATGTCATCGAATATTTTTTTAATCAACTTTTTCCTTACTTTAAATAATTGCTTTTTAAAATGTATGTATGTATTTATAGGATTGAAAAGTGCTTCATTTTCATATATCGAGAGAAGAGCAAGACGCTTCGCTTATGAAGCGTGCAAAATCACTATGATTTTTGGGAGATATAAACACGGCCATTCTGTGACATCAGATTCCATAAGTTTGTATGTCATGACTGAAGAGTTTCGTTCAAAAAGTTACTTGAAATTTAAAAAGTCAGTAAGAAAATCAACTTATTACTATGAAAAAACACTGAAAGACTTATTATGTATATTCTGGCATTACTATGTGCCAAAATCTTTTCTAATTACCTGCGCGTACTTGTTTTGTTTATAAAACTCGACTAAAACATAATCTATTTTATGAATTTTTTTTAAAAATATTCTCAATATCTAATACCATATTAGTATTTATCCATAATGCCTGCATAGTAATATCGGTGATATTACCTATGACTGAAAACATGCAGTTAACTTATTAGAATAAGAGAGAATTTGCAAATTATTTTTATTTATATTTTTATTATTACTATATTAAAAGGATATAGAAAAATATATGCCATACAAAAAAGCATTATAACAAGGACAAAAAGTGACATAATTAAATATATATGCCAGTGTTTGAAGACAAGTTACTTTACGATTATCTGATTGTACTTTAAAAAATCTGTTTCATTCAATGTATTTATTCTTTTTTCCCATTATTTTAATACTTTAGCGTAGACAACTAATAACGTGTTATGAAACAATACAAAAATCATCAGAAAGGTAACAAACAACTTGATACTAGAAGACGTCGAATGGCTATTAACGTCACGTTTTGTCCTAATATTGTTGCGGTATGAGTGGGGTTTTGGAAATAATGCGAGGAATTATAAAATAAAATTTTACTATTAAATTATAATAAATTTCAACAAGTATTATTATACAGTTCTATTTCTTAAGAAATAAGGATTAGAAATAAAAGTATATTATTCATTTTGGAGTCACATGCATATTCTCTATTCGTTATTTAATTGTTATATGTAAGTAAATAATCTATATGAGTTTTGTTTTAATTATTTATATATAATTATGAATGTTACATACATTAAATAAAATATAACATATTGTATTATGTTATTAGATTGCACGTTATAGCTGGTATAGTTGTAAATTCCACAAAATCTAATAGATACCTAGTTCTTTGTGCAGCAGCATTGCTAAGCAACTATCTAGCATATATCAGGCTTGTTTAAAGTGCAAGGTATATCTCAAAGTTGACTAGGCATGCCATAATAAACAAATTTTATGACACCAATATTGTGTCTGTAAGTTAATATTCATAAATGGAGCAAACGTCCATTTAATCTCGGCCGTCTCCTTCGGAAGTAGGTATATCATTTTCTGTTAAATTTGTGCCCTCACATTTGCATCATTGTACCACGGCACCATTGCACAGTGTACACTATCTAATTGCGAGTACGAATAAAGATCACCGCATATTCTCTAGGACTACTATCCCAGAGGTAGCGAGCACGAACTTGTTAGATAGTTTCAAATTCTGGATCTTGTTAATCGTGAAAATTTCTGTGAATTCGTGTTAGATAGTTGTTAACTCAGGAGCAGTACACAGCAGACGGATCTTCTAGCTAATTGAATTCATGTCAGACAATTGCTGAATTTGTGTTAGTATAATAGAGGGATCTTATAGTAAACCGAAAAAAGAACGTATTTCTAATACTTGAAACCGAAAAAGACGCATTTTTAATGCATTCGTAAATCATTTCTATTACTTAAATTCACAACAATTTTTGCACTTACTATTGGAATCAATATTTAGATTCAATTAAAAGATCTAACGCCGTTGCTATAAACGTGGTGCTGTACTTCTGTACTTATCGTAGCTCTAAAACATCTTTATTAGATCATAAGTTAACTTTATTTCATATTTGCATGGAGGGAAGTGGAATATATCCAACTCACTCTGTCTTTCTTATCAATTTTATCCAGTATCTCAAGACAAAAGTTTTTACTGAGCCTATTAAGGACCGAACTTAGATATGATCTATTCTCGATTGAAGTTTGCAAGATTTAAAATGTGTGATTAGATTAGTATTCTACCATATATTACCATTAAAAAAATGTAATAGTTTATACTATGTTAACACCTATCTGTAATTACGCTTTGATCAATACAAACTCGTTGTACATATCTCTATGGTCAGATTCATTGTGTTTAACATTGATTACACTTATTATTTTTCCACAGAAGCAATTGCAATAAAAATTCAAAGACCAAATAAATATCGACCGAATAGACATCGATAATAATATAACTTCCCATTGTACTCAGTAATCGAGTATTATTAAATGACTTTTTTTACTAAATAATATAATACAGTATAAGAGTATATAATATATAAAAACCATACCTGTTCATTTTCTTTTCTCCGCAACAAATTGTCTATTACACTGTCGTGTCTTTCCATGTCGCTTGAGTCAGTGACGATATTTCTATAAAGTCATCACCAACGGCTTGACAGTTTGATCACAGATAACGCATACTTTCTATACATTTATATGTATGTATTATTTTATTGCATATAGTCGACACAGACATCAATTTACACAGATCAATATCCATTTTATATTTAATGACAAATATTTGGAGTGATCTGTAAATACTACATACGTACTGTGGTTTATTTGTATGTAGTACCTGTTCTATAACAACCTATATCGACTATTACTTATAACAATCCCGCACTATATCAATAAACTAATGGAGCGGCCACACACCATCTCAGCTCTCCAGGAAGGTATGTATAAGAACTCGCACCCTGCTGTATTACCACTTTCTGTCCGGTATAGACGCTCTTAGCCCAAACGTAGGTAACTTCCAAAGCAGCATAGGTTCTGTAACCCATCGGGTAGAGATCTTCATATCAGACCACTAGTTTAATTTTTATTTAACTTTAGGAGTTAAAAGGAGAGCTTAGTCCTTCACGTGTTTAGCTTATATGCGACATCCCGATCGTATTGACCGGCAATTTAGGGAAGTGGATCTCGAACTATCGGCAACCGTAGAGAGACGGCGGTGGAGCAGATCAAGGGAGGCGGTGGAGCAGATTAAGAAAGACAATGGGATTAATCCGCTAGCCGAGGTAAGGCCTATGACGGCAGTCCACAAAATAGGCGGAAAAGTAATATGCCAATCTGAGACACCCCCAGTGTCTAAAAAAGATATTAAAAGAAGAAAATAATAAATGTGGAGATGTCGGTATATTTAATATGTTATATTATTATTAATGCAACAGTCATGCGAATATGAACAACAGTCCGTGTTTACTTAACATCGTGAAGAGTGTGCGGCGCGTTATTTATTTTTTATTTTGTTGGCGGTGGGCTATGGAGTGGTTACGTGTCACGCCCCGCTAATCTCTCTGAGGTGACAGAAGAACGGCGTGCGACCCCATAGACCCGCCCTACATGTACCTCTCTACGCCGAGCGAGCGAGCCACCTCTTCTAAATCTGGTAACTCTGATAATAAATGAGGACTAACAAAGATACGAGATAAATTGTAAATTTGAATATCAATTTAATTTTTATATTTAAGTATTTTGCATTTGTGTAATTTATATTTTCTGTGGTAGCTGTATCTCATCATCATCATTCTCCTACTCTTATCCCAATTACTTGGGGTCGATACAATATGTACTCTTTTTTCATAGTACATATTGTAAAAGTTATTAGCAATTGTTTTATGACCGGCCGCCTGCCAGACGTCAACCCTCCTTGGGAATGTAATTGTTGACCAAACGGCATCAGATGGAGTTAGCCTAGGTCATTATAAGGCTCTTAGTCGTCTTTTACGACATCCACGAGCAAAGTAAGGGTTGGTAGTATTCGTAGCCGCTACTACACAGCTCGCTGTATCTATTACCTAATATTAATAGAATGAGAGTATATAAGTACATACTAAGAATTATTTCTTTTTTAGATTGACTGGCGTTACTGTACTTAATTATATTCTTATGTTCAAATTCATACGAAATTTATATATCAAAAAAAAAAATTAAAGATTTTCTAAGCAAATTTAATTTCATGACAAGGACATGTAAGTTATACTGTCCAAAAACGCTGAAAAATATAGGGCAGCAAATTCAGCAAAACAAGAATTATGTAAGAAAGTACATTTAATAAATTATTTTTGAAGTTCAGGCGTTATATCTAATTGCATTCCAATGTCTTTTACTTGATCCCACCCAATAAATTTCACTGTTAAAAAATGTGATAAATACTGAAAAGTTTGTAGAAAGAATAAGTAAAAATTTGTTGATATCTTATGGCACGTCACAAAACGTAGTGATAATCCAAGTACATTACCTAAGCTTCTAGCCCAAAATACGCAAAACATATTTACAAGTGGCCTTTGTTGTCTAAGAGTGTGTGAAGATTGACTTTGCATAATATCAAAAAGCCTCCTCATTATTCAGGAACAATAAAAACAGCACGCTCTTCTTGGTGCGGCAGGAATTAATTGGGTAGGATAGGTTTGTGTGAACACTGTCTTCTTAGTGAACGGATTCGGCGACTTTGGAATAATATTATGCTTTACTTCCATATTAATCCTCGCGACTTTATCACCTTTCTCCTCTTCCTTTTTTACTAAAAGAAAATACGGTCTAAATTCGTTGGAGTACATTTTTAATATTTTTTGATATTTTTAATTTTTGCTCACAACAAAAAGGTAAATACAATCAAAAATATTACCTTCTATTCTTTATGAATCTTGCTAATAATATTTTTCTGCAACAAAAAGATCATACAGATTAAACAAATACTCCTTGTAGTCGATATTTAGGTACCTGTATTTTTCATACGTTGAACTAGCTAACCCAACAAACGAAATTAAAAAGATAGAAAGAAATATAATTCCTTGAAATTGCAATCGAATCACTACCTACTGCGTCGTAAAGCATTATTTAGTGATCTAAAAGAACCTTACCTTCCTAAGTTATTGCTTTTTTAATGAAACTAGTTTGATGCACATCGATTAAATGGTTTCAAAGTCTATAACAGACATAAGTAGAAATTAGTTGTCATAGTATGCGAGCACATAGCAAAGATATATACGAGTATACGTCATAAATAGAATGTAGATACATTCTAGAAATATGTTTGTTAAGCGTTGTGTTTCTAAGAACTAGAACGGTGCTTTTTAATTCTTTCCTTTATAGGTATGTCATTTTCGCATCGCATCATATTGTTGCATTATGATTGAGCATTATTTCATTATCATCATCTCATCTGCATCCCATCGATGACGCGACGAAGTACGCGCGACGACCCAGTGTAGGACGCTCTCCACTAAATGGAACGGTGACTTGTCGAAAGTTGATTGGAATTGTTGGATACGAGTGGCACAGAACCGCACTTTACGGCGATCTATGAGGAAAGCTTACGGCCAGCAGTGGATGGCAAAAGAGTGATTGATGAATACTTATGTAACAGTTTTTTATCTGATATCTACACAGTATGCCATATATGCGTGTTGTGTAGTGTCTACAAATACTTCCAACCCTTATTTTGCTCGATGATCTGTAAAAAACCACTAAGTGATTAATATTGATTTAGGCCAACTTCATCTGATGCCGTCTAGTCAATGATTACATCCCCAAGGAAGATTAACGTCAAGCCAGTCTTAAAACTACTGCCAATAACTTTTGCAATATGTACCATGGAAGAGAAATTACATAATTCTAGTATCGATCCAAAGTAAGTGAGATAAGAGCAGAATAATGCTGATGATGGCATAGTATACCATAATAAGGTAATCTCTTTATTTGCCTGAGATGCAAGATTACACTGCAGTCAGTGAAAAAAATATTTTGATACATCAATTTTTACGATCGTGATCCTGCCAGATCCTAAATATTTTATCCGACGTCAAACAAAATAATTGCTTTTTAAAAATATCAAATAAGTTTAAACGAATATTTTTTCTTGACATAAATGTATTATAATATTATCCTATAAGTGCAATATGAGAAAAATACAATAATTTTTAGGTTTGATAAGTGCTTGATTTTTATATATCGAGAGTAGAGCAAGACCTCAACGCTTCGCTTATGAGGCGTGCAAAACTGCAGTCGGCATTGCCATAAAGTACTGGTTTTTTTTTGGGGTCAGTAATGGTCGGCGTTCTTCTCGCACCACTCCGTCCGGGGCGACAGAGGGGCGTACGCACGCATACCCGTAACCCACCCATGAACCTCGCCTATGTCGTTGGACCGGCCACTGGAGCAGCGTGAACTTGTCGTCAGTGGCCAACCATAAAGTACTGTTTGGAGTAATTATGTACGCATTTGTAGTTAGTTATGTGGACTTCAAAACATAATTATATTAACCATTATAATTTCCATACTGGTCATAAATAGACTTATAAAAGTATTGTAAGTCAAAAAAAAAGATGAGAGAGAAAGAGAGATGATTTTATTTTGTATATTTGATATATTCGGCAAGCATCTTTGCAGTGTGAAACGTGAACAAAGATGTGTTTTGTATCTATTATGCAGAAGTATCTTTTAATTCCATTCATGTTTCATAAGCGTCTTTTCTTTTTGGTAATGCATCGAGTTTAAGTTATAGTTTAATTTTGTATGACCTGTTTAACTATTATTATTATTCAACTATTAGGGAAAATAATAGTTGCCTACATTTTATTAACAATAAAATCTGAAGATATTCACTTAACCAGGAAAATAGATGCTGATTTTTAATTACATAACAAAAAATAGTATCGTTATTAATTAGAGATGTTTTCAAAAATAATATAGAATATTTTATGTAATAAGAAAGAAAATTTAATCAGTAGTAAAACATGTAACTGTAAATAATAAAATCCATGCAAGATTGAGAAAGTGTTGCATGGATTATTATTAATACATAGTTATAAATTTTTGTTATAAGATGAAACAACAAGAATCTGACTAGTCCTCATCTTACTTTACTAGTGATAATACAGTGAAATCACTAGAACTTCGTTAACTCGTAATCTTAAGAAAGTCAAAAGAAATAGAATTCCTTTCAGCTGAACCCTTGAAGGTCAAGTATCTCGATATATTTTTATATATTTTTTGCCAGACATCATACGTTATATCAATTCATATCTACCAAAAAATTCTCAAAGAACTGCATATACTTAATTTAAACAAACACAACCTAAAAAGTAAAGTAACTGATTGGCTTCTAAAACAGGATTACTCAAATACGGAATCATTACTCACATACACTGTGTAACATAAATATACAACCACTAATCACACAATACACACCCATACACACACACACACACACACACACACACACACACACACACACACACACACACACACACACACACACAGGCACACACGCACACACACGCACAGACATACACACACGCACAGACGCACATACTCCGTGCACTCACTGCTTCTATACACACTCTCAATTTCTATTTCTTTATTATTAACTAAATATAACATTCACATTTTTCTTTTTTATTTTTATTCACTTTTCTTCAGTACCTATACTATTGACTTTTTCCTTTTTAAATATAAATTTATTAACCCCGTCTCGTATGATACAGGCTTGACCTAGTTTACGAGACTAAGTTATAATAGTGCACACATACTGGAAATATCTTAAGTAAATTATTGTAAATGTGTAATGTTTTTCACTAAATAAATTATTATTATTATTATATTTAGACTTATTTTTTATTATTTCTTGTCTCGTTCTAAATGTTATTTCCCTGTGCAGTATTGATAGTAGATATCTATAGTCTATAATTCAAATTAAAAAAATAGGCTCCATAATTCGTAGTTAATAAAATATAATGTCAATACCCGATTACGAAACGAAAAATGATGTCACAAGCGGGGACATCATTTTTCGTTTCGTAATCGGGTATTTATAAATAATTAAGCATATTAAATGCTAAAAATTTCAGTAATTTATATAATGTCAACTTGGAATTCCATGAACTTACAATAATAAAATCTAAAAGGAATATTCCGAATTTCTAATATAGGTACCTATTGATTATGCTTAGTATAGGTGAAATAATCGTATTCGATTCATTAAATTTGCTAAGCAAAATATTGCGCCCTTTCAATCCAAAGTTTTAGCAATGAAATACTTTTATTGAAAATTCATTCAAACTTTTGCATTTCTCTTGAGACTGGAGTTATCGAAATTGCATTGTAGGTATATATGTTGATTTTATGAAACTGTTTTAATATGGTGATGAACTGTTGTTCATGCGAAACATGTATCTTCTTTTGGGTAATACGTATTTTTGTAGATTCGCCTTAGGATCCTCCTTACCCGCGGCGCAATGTGTACACTGGAAAAAAGAATCGGTTAAAACTTTAATTCGTTATATACATATAGAAACAGAATTAGTAGAAATTTAGACTATTTAATAAAAATAATGCAATGTAAGCTTTAATCACTTTAGAATATCTATGATCCTTTGTTTAATAAAATAAAGATGCATCTCTAGATATGTTAATTTTTCTTTTGTGTATATTATATGTATAATTATTAATCCAGCCTGCGCTTGCATATAAAAAAAGCCTGTATTTGCATAAAGGTTCAACCATTATGCAAATACTTTTTACTACATTTGTAGAACTTATTTCAACTTTTAGAAAAAAGTATGAAATCTTTCAATTTAAAAAAGCAAGACACATTTTCATAATTTATTAAAACCGAAGTGTATTCAGAGGTTAGCACGCCAGAGATAGATTCGTAAATTATACTGCCTAAATAATTTATTGAGATATATATGTATCTTTTCGCCCGCGACTTCTTCCACGCAGAAGTCATCTCTGACAGAGTTAAATAGAAAAAGCAATGCAAGGTATTGAAGGTTTGTCGCTAGGACGATGATTAACAGCGTCAGAAACTGGGATGCGGTCGCCGCCTTCTGCAAGTTAGTTGTCTAACGGAATTAGGCAATAGGGTGGGTCCGAGAGAAAATACTCTACGTTGACACGCTCTACCGTCGGTGCTTTGGGCGGCGCAAGCGTGAGTACCTGTATTGAGGTTCACTGCATGAGGGCTTCGACTCGAGATGATACCCGGTTGCGGTGGCCCCGCCCGCATAACGTAGATGTACTTATACGGCGCACTATGGGGTCACGCGTCACCTCGGACGGATTGGGCGTGGTGTGTCTATATACCATAGTCGGTCATTGTTCAAAGTTCTATTCATTCCACAAATTATATTGCCTTTAATATACTATTTACGGTATGACCATGGAATAAAAATATAATTATCGCCACCCCTTATTTGACTGTTTTGTTTCACCAGCAGAGTTGCGGCCTCGTTAGATATGATTTATTATTTGAGTTACAGAGTGAACATTTTTGAAGCTAAACTTAACCTGTATCTTAAACCTTTAGGCAAGAACCTATTGCCGTCTACTATGTGTATCGTGTGAGCTCTCACGCCGGCACTGGTCGCCACGACGGCATTGGTGCGGGGTTGATGGAGAGGGAGAGAGAAACACGTGTTTATTTATTTTACCGAAGAATATTTATTTGTACGTAATTTGAAAAGAATCGATAACGAAATTTTCTCCCCATACACACTTTGCCACTTTGTTACACCCCCTTAGGGGCGGAATTCATAAAATTCTTTCATATTGAATGTCATAAAAAGAAACGTGCGTCAAAATTTAATGTTTCTAGCTTTAATAGTTTCGGTTTGGCGATAATGAGTCGTTCAACCCGCTTCACAGGCCTAATTTACACAACCAGAGGGTGAAAATTGACAAACGCCGGATATTACCATAGAATATTTGTTTCGACTCGTAATTTGAAAAGAATCAATAAAGATTTTTGTTCTCTCCATCTCTCTCTCATCTCTACAAACTTTGCCACTCTGTTCTACACCCTTAGCGGTGTAATTTTGTAAAATCCTTTCTTAGTAAATCTCTACGTCATAGAAAGAAACCACTGTCAAAATTTCAAGTTGCCAGCTTCAATAATATCGATTTGGCGCTAATGACTTAATGAGTCGTCCAACCCGCTCGCAGGCCTAATTTACATCCCCAGATGGTGAAAATTAAGAAATGCTGAAACACGTGTTTATTTATTTTCACTGAAGAATATTTGTACGTAATTTGAAAAGAATCGATAAAGATTTTTTCTCCGAGCATTTTTTTAATTGACATAACTTTTTTATTTGTAGACCAATTGACATGAAATAAAGCCTAAATGTTAAGTTTACCACAATATATTAGTAAAAACCACGTCTAAATCGGATAAGCCGTTTCTGAGACTAGCGTGCACAAACGCACAGACAAACAGATAAACAGACAAAAATTTTAACAATCATTGTTTTGGGTTCTATCTGTGTTGATAAAGGTCCCAGTAATATTTTTCTCATATATCTTCCATGTACAGACAGCGAACCGTTAAATTTTTATTATATGTATAGTAGTAGTAGTATAGTAGTAGTAGTATAGTAGTAGTATGTATAGTAGTAGTATAGTAGTAGCAGTATATATATATATATATATATATATATATATATCAAATCTTGTTTAACATGTTACCTGCTAGCGCAATTCTGCCTAGTACTTATCAGTTTAATTTTAATATCTATATGAATATCATGGTGTACAATCTGTTTACGATCTATGTATCTTACCTGATTAGTTAAGTGGGTTTATATTAAATATGTTAAAATCTGAGCGAAATGGATGATTGGTAAAGAGCAAGACCATAAGTGACGAATATCATCTATATCTATACATATATACATATTATATATATTATATATATATATATATATATATATATATATATATATATATATATATTATACATATAATAAATGAGTAGAAAGTCCGTGTCTGTACATTTGATAAATTTATTAAAAAATGAATCTAGGCAGTAACTAAACACTAACAGAACCCAAAAATCTTTTTTTGGAATTTTTTGTCTGTCTGTATGTCTGTAATCGCTAATCTCCGAAGATACTGAATGGATTGTTTCGCAGTTTTGATAAGAAGATTAAGCCCAATCCAGAGCAACATTTAGTCTTTGTTTCATTGAAATCTGATGTCTGTAAAAAAAGTTATGGGCTTTTCAGTTTTTAAAACCACCGCTCGCCTTTTACGTCACTAAAAGGTTCAATTCAAAATAATTATTTAATGTATCTATAACGTAAGGATAATATTTGTATTACTTAATATGTAGTAGTTTCATGAATTCGGCTCATATACATCCCACTGCTGGGCTCAAACCTCCTGCATAGTTGAATGGAAGTTGACATACTATATAACGTTGGTCAAGTAGTCAAAATAAATATTAAAACTAATTGTGATGAAAAATAATGTTTTAATTAGTTAATAGTATAATTATTTAGCTATAAATTAATAAAATGAATGATTTATTTAGTTTTTTAAATGAACAATAGATGGCGCTGAAAATTAAATTTAAATCATTCGTTATATTTTCAAAAGTTACTATATTAACTTTTTGAACTTAGTAAAGGTACTTCGGGTGGAACGCTCTCAGCGCTTACCCAACAGTCCGAGTAAAGTCGTCATAGCCATCTACGACTAACAACTAAGTCAAACATGAAAAATGTAAAAGTACCCACATCTTAGTTAAGATGGTACTTTGGGGCGAGTATGCAAAGTACACCCTTTTTGTTTTTGTTTGGTTGGCTATGATCTGGACACGGCCATTCCTTCCAGGGCAACAGAAGGGCGTGGTGTGGCTACATAACTCATTGCGTTCTCTCCCCATCGCCATCAGGCTGGCCTCTGGTACCGGTTACTTGACATCCGTGGCCGGTCCGGGGGTTTAGCCTTTCAGGTATTGCCTCCGTCGACACCCCGGCAAACAACAGCATTGCATCGCCCTCACATTGTCGGTGTCTCTGCGAGTAGTAGATTAATGCCTATGGTCCATCTACCCACGACCTCAGTTAGGATAGCAACAGGTGCAGGTACTCGCGCCTATAACGTTCGATGCGCCGGGGTAAAGTGTGTCAGCATGGAGAGTCTTCTCTGTGACACTTCCCGCCGTTTTTTATGTGGGACGACTGTCGGCGGCAACCGAGTCCCAGTTCCTGACGCTATCGAGCATCGTCTTAGCGATGGTCGACAGTGCCAGTTTGGCATCGATGATTGCGATGAGTTCAAGGCGCTGTTCTGCCCAGGCCACGCAAACTTTGAGCTTATGCAGCGGCGTGTCCACCTCTCAATCGCAGTAGTGGATGGACGGTGTACTTTCCCTCCTTGCGACCTTTAGTAGATACATGCCGAAGCAACCATGACCCATCACTACACCAGTCACCTTAGCAATAGTGAATACGGTTACTGCCGCCTCATTATTCTCCTACACTTATCCCAATTACTTGGGGTCGATACAATATATACTCTTCTTTCATAGTACATATTGTAAAATTTATTGGCAATAGTCTTATGACCGGCCGCCTGCCAGACGTCAACCCTCCTCGGGAATGTAATAATTGACCAATCGGCATCAGATGGAGTTGGCCCAGGTCGTTATAAGGCTCTAAGTCGTCTTTTATAACATCCACGAGCAAAGTAAGGGTTGGTGGTTTCCGTAGCCACTACCACACAACGCGCCTGTTGCTGCATATTATGCCTCGCACAACGAGGGCCTACTTTTTTAGATTTTTATACACTGTTGATAGCATAGAGTACGTTTCAAGCAGCTTGCAGAGCACTTGAAGGTGATCAGTGCTGAGATGACCACCTTGAGGAGGCCTGTAACAGCCTTACCCCCATTCGTTTGAGTCTTTTGCTTTTAATGATGTTATTGTTTTACAGTCTTTCAAATTCTTTGACATTATAATATAAATATAAGAGATATTCATCTGAAGATATCCGACGCTACTTAAAGCGCGACATAGACCAAGAAATTCATTTTTATTAATTATTTCGCAATGAAAGCAATTTATTATATATTTATCCGTGCGGTTACGCAGTTAGAATATATTTCACTACTCCCTGTCTTACCCGTGGGTCGATCACCCGCAAGACGACTAAGGGATATAAATATATATTACATCTATAAAGAAAAAGCAAACTTGAAACCAAACCCTATACCTACACATCTGACCAGCGTGGTATATTAGGTCAATTTCCCTCCCATTACGGACGAGGCTAGAGCCTAATAGTGGGACGTATATAAACTTAGATGACAGAAAGCGATTTTTCCTAGATACCCCAGGTATAAAATTAGGAGACAGCGTAAAATAACTTTGGCAGTGGCTATGTCAGAAACTGCAGCTACATTACTTTTTGGTGATAAAACAGCGCACACATTGTTTAAAAACCCGATAGATTTATAGAGCAATATCAATAACACCAAACTGCGACACATTCAAAGTGTTTTTTGTTTTATTGTGTACGGTGGTAAACGAGCAAACTGCACCTACTTCTTTTTTTGGCAGGCCATGGTCTGGACACACGCCATCCATTTCGTCCGCGTGGCCCCATAACCCACCGTTTTCTCTCCCCATCGCCATTGGGCCTTTCGAATACTATCCCCTGTTGACGCCCTCGGCCGGGCGTCACCCTCAGGTGGTCAGCTTCTCTGCGAGTAACGGACTATTCACCGTTCCAATTACCCGCGGCTTTGGCCAAGGCAGCATTAGAGGCAGGTAATCGCGCCTGCGCCGTTCCGCCGCCTCCTTCAAATTGCCACGGTTCAACTGTGGCTTTACTACTATTCGTGTTTTTATTTAGTATTGCTGTCTAATCGTTTACGATGATTGGATAAAAAAAGAAGTCGTAGAGGCCGATCGAGCACTACGAAATATTGATCGTAATGAAAAGCCAATGGTGCTTTTCTTTGGAGATTTTTGCCAAATCCTTCCAGCTTAAACCCGAGGAAATAGAACCGATGAGATCAATGCTTCACTGAAGTATTCTTATCTGTGGCCCAAGTAGAAAAGCTGACCCTAACCATCAACATGGAAGCAAAGCCAAAGTGGCCATTCACATTCATGTTGCACAAATGCAAGACCCAGACTTACTGCAAGAGTTTCGCAGTGCTCCCTTAGACAGTATTTTACGATTTCCTTGGCAAAGAAACGATTGTCAACATTTTGTATTGTTAATACCAGTACACGGAGAAATAATAGCCCCACTCCCGTTAAGTGGTATGTACCTAATTATTGATAGTTGTACAGTTACTGCCACTAGATGAATAGAATTTCAATAATTTAGTTGGATTTTTCATTTCTATGGGGATTTTTTATTTCTATCAAAACAAGTGACTCTGTGTTATTTCAACAGCGAAAGTTGCAAGACTTGCGAGCCTCGCAAGAGTCTTGCATTTGGGCAACACTAATTCACATGCTTACAAATTTGCCGATGAAAATTGGAGAAAGCGTCCTCCTTGATGAAAATGGTTAAGTGGCTGCCGGAAGTACTTGGTCGAATTTATATTTTTTAAGTTTCAAACAGGGGTGCGTAGTACAACTGAATGTCACGCGGACGAAGTCGCGGGCATCAGCTAGTCTTAAATAAAACATCCAACTCCGTGTTTAATTAGATTGAACTAGAATGGAATACCTATAGTATTAAATCTACATAAACAGATAACTCACTTCATCATCATCTCAGCTCATATATGCCCCCTATTGGGCTCGAGCCTCCTCCGTAATGGGCATATGTGTTGATATAGTGTTTTGTTTCGAGTTTTCCTTCTCTTGCGTAGATGTTATACGCTTTTTATATCCCTTAGTTGTTTCTTACGATCACCCACGAGTAAGATAGGGGGTGGTGAATTGTATTTTTACTTCGTCAACACACGGCAAACTCACTTATAATGAATAATTTATTTTTGTAGTATACTTACAGCGTTAGTGAAATATACAAAAAGAAAAATATAAAGTAAACCGAATAAGTATATTAGTTCTTTGATTAACAGCATTTTTAGTTATATGATATCCGTAAACTGCCTCGCTTACCTACAATGTACCTAGATATAATTCTGTTACGAAATTTAATAAAAATAAATTGTTATAATGAAATTCAGAAAGTATATTTTATGTTCAATATATTTGGTTTGAAATTTATGACTCAGTATTACGGAACTATACCTATTCGATATAAAGTTGTACATTTACTTGCCTAACTCGTGGTTGCTGTATTGTTTACCATGCTATTAACTATTTTACTTAGTCATTATCATATGGCTTTGAAGTATGCAACTAGTAGTATAAATTATAGCTTACTCGTTTTCCATCCTTCCTGTGGATTCTAAGTATCTTAGGTGTCCTCCAGATGAGAGAAATTAGTCTATTAGGTACTGCTGGTATGACGGGTTGGCATAATGTTTTGATTCAAGTTTTACTTACATCATCATCATCATCTCAGCTCATTTATGTCCCACTACTGGGCTCGCGCCTCCTCCACACTAAGAGGGAAATTGACCTACTACACCACGCTGGTCAGACGTGTTGACTTGCATGGATGTTACATGCATATTTCATCCCCTAGTCGTCTCTTACGATCACCCACGGGTAAGTTAAGGGGTGGTGAATTGTATTCTTAATCCGTCACCACACAGAATACATAACGGGTAAATTCCTTACATAACGGGCATTAAATAAGCTCCTAATTTTATAATTAGTTAAATTATTATAGATAATTCACTACATGAAATATATAATTTGATTTCGTTAAAACATATGCACATGAAAAGATTTATGTCTCTCTATTCAATTCAATTAATATTAATTACATTATACTTAACCAATGTTTAAATTAATCATACTATTATTTCCTTAAATAAGTATAAATAGTTAAAATAGTAGAGAATAGAAAAACTCGAAATTAAACCCTATGCTTGGCACAACTGAAGAAGTCGTTAAATTGTCCCTTGCACAAACAGGATTGTACTAAGCGAACCGTAAAATAAACATTTCTGTCATCCGATAATTTTTGATGAAGCCAGAACAGATGTAAGAGTAACAATAGGTAATGATGTACTGGAGGATACAAGTGAATGAATTTGTATATCTTAGATGTGAATTTAGCCGAGATGGAAGGTACACCACTGATATAGAGCGAAGAGTGAAGTGAGTGAAATAGAGTGAACGGAGCGTTGGGGCAACTTCTCGGTAGCCACCACCTCAGCCAGAAGGCACGTGTAGCAATACATAACGCAGTGCTTGTCCCAACATTACTGTATGGAAGCGAGAGTTGGGTATGCAGAAAAAAGTATGAAAGTAAAATTAATGCAGTCGAAATGCGATCTCTACGGAAAATCTGTGGAGTTAGGCTGACCGATTGCATTCATATCGACGACGTAAGAGAGCGAGTAGGTATGAAAGAGAGTATTGGTGTAAAGATGCGAAAGGGAATGCTCCGATGGTTCGGACATGTGGAAAGAATGCCGAACGAACGTCTGGTTAAGAAGATATACAATGCGAAAGTGAAAGGATGTAGGTACCGGGGGAAACCGAGACTATCCTACCTAGACCAGATCGGTTATGTACTGAAGGAAGGTGGAGTCAAGAGTCTCCGAAACCAAGCATGTATGAAGAGAATTATGAATGTTGAGGAAGCAAGTGAAGTATGCAAAGATAGAGTTCTCTGGCACTCTGTTCTCTCTGCCTACTCTGCAAGGGATATGGCGTGATGATATGTATGTATGTATAATTTTTGGGTAGGGTATTGTCATATCTAAATCCGTCATCTCATCATCATCTCAGCTCATATATATCCCACTGTTGGGCTCGAGCCTTCTCCATAATGAGAGGGAAATAAACCTACTATACCACGCTGGTCAGACGTGTTGGTATAGGGTTTAGTTACGAGTTTTACTTCTCTTGCATAGATGTTATATGCTTTTTATATCCCTTAGTCGTCTCTTACGATCATCCACGGGCAAGATAAGGGGTGGTGAATTATATTCTTACTCGGTCACCACATCTAAATTCAAATTATTATATTTAAAGGTAATTGTATTATCTTTTCTCGTTATACGACTATGTGCAGCAGTGGATGTTAAAAGGCTGAATGATGACAATGATGATTGTGATATTTACACAATTTTAATGCCAAGGCAACGAGTAGGTGGATTAGAAACAATCTATCAATCATAATAAGGATAGCAGTCCTTCCACGTAGTAACGTGGTTTCGAGTTTCTATGGTCTGCTGGAATATTACGTGAGGTTATCTCCGACCAAGTCATTACAGTTAGCTAATGATGACAGGAGTGGAGATACACAACTATATAGTACATATTTCTACTTCAATTACTATTTCATTTTTCTTTTCTCTATTATGAGTGTGATATGCATCCACTAGCTAGGTACTATAATAATAACACTGAGCACAAATTTATAAATACGATTCTCAGATAGGTATTCAATAAATCATTTTATCCAGTCAATTAGTTTTTTTTTTCAGTCGCTAAATTTAATAGGTTTATCTGGTGATCTAACAAAGTCTGACAAAACTGGCAGTTATGATTTTACTTGCGAAATAAAATTAAAACTAAATAAAGCCTTTTCCATGTTTTCTTTATGTGCATTGAAATAAATTTTCCAGTAAAATTTTTATTACTAGTTAGATGGCTTGGTTTGGTTGCCTTCAGTCACAAAATGACAATGTTTAAAAAAAATTCCAACTTTTTTAGCTCATATCCCACTATAGAGCAAGCATCCCTCCAAAATGGGAGAGAAAT
This sequence comes from Lymantria monacha, assembly GCA_905163515.2. Taxonomy (NCBI): domain Eukaryota; kingdom Metazoa; phylum Arthropoda; class Insecta; order Lepidoptera; family Erebidae; genus Lymantria; species Lymantria monacha. The sequence goes on from LR991081.1 coordinate 38,620,368, forward strand.
TCAACTAATATGTCACGATACTTAGTCGAGGTGACGAAAAGATTTAGTTATCACATACTAGCAAATCCAGCCCATTGGTTTGTTTGTAGAAGTCGATATATCACAGCGCCGCCTAGTGGCGAGATTCGTCAATGGGATAACATATAAACCTTCTCTGTGAAAAACTACACATACATACCAATTTTCGTAATAATCGGTCTCATAATTTCTGAGTTTAGCAATGAACAAACGTCATATATACAAACATCCTCAGATATAGAGATAGATGAGATTTGTTCAATTCATAAAAAAATCACGAATGTGTATATACACACACATATATATATATATATATATATATATATATATATATATATATATATATACTAGCTTCTGCCCGCGACTTCGTCCGCGTGGAATAGTAACTTTGGGCTAACGTTAACTTCAACTCGCGAATTCGTTTACGTAAAAGGTGGAAATATTATTAAATAATACATACGTTAAAGCTGTTTTAGGTACCTACATGACGCTTTTATTAGTAAGAGTAGAACATTAAACCTTAAGTAAAAGTATTAGGTCTTAAGTCTTATCTATACTATTTCCGATTACGCATACTTTTAATATATATGACCTCTCGTGAACAAATCTCAAATTTGGTCCAGAAAAGTATGACGTAGTCTTCCCCTTGTATTCGTTCCATTCACGTTTGCTTCGTCAACCTCTCCCCACTCATTCTTTATACGTGTCCAACCCACCTCAGCATACCAGCGCTCCCTTATAACGTTATTCCTAATTTTATCTTTCGGACTTACATCACACACGTTACGAAGAGGTCTCAGTTCTACATTATTTATTCTACTTTCATGTCTTCCCCGCCAAGTCCAACTTTCACTGTCATACATGAGGGCAGGCACTAATACTGCCTACTTCTTATTATTATTTAGGATGTGTAAGGCGGACGGGCGGTCATGAGAAGAAAACAAAACTAAAAATGTAGTGTGCGCAGAAGTACTTCAAAATAGTTTTGATTTTTTTTGAGAATAACTTATAATCTACATGATATAAGATTATAAGACCTAGTATTTGTACCATAAATGCGCTCGCAGTACTTGATCATTATTTTGCTGCGATGGTATTGGAGTTTACTCCTTAACAATCGATTTTCATATAAGGCGCCCGGTATGAGAAAATTTGAGGAGTAAAATCTAGTGATCGAATGACCTCGTTACGGTTTTGGTACGCAACCTATTCTGCACACCTTTCACTTTCTGACGTGAGATAATACTTCACTGAACAGTTTTAATACATGTGAATAAATATATATAGCTATATATATATATATATATATATATATATATATATATATATATATATATATATATATATATAGCTATATATATAAATGAGCTTTTTTTGCGCCTGTTTTGATAATCGTACTTAAGGAGTAAACTTCAGTCGTGCGTCGGAGCTGACACACACACTTTTTTTTTTAAATTGTAATATTTCCTAAGATATTCATTGAAATCAAATAATGTAAAGAGCAATTTTGTGTTAAATTAAATACTTGTGATGAATAATGTATTTATTTGGATAAGGATTAATATTATGTTTATAAAAAAAACATTCGAAAATATCCCATTCTTTTAAAACAAATTTGATTAGCATAAAAATGATTATAGTGAGCCAACCTTAAATATAATACTTTTCTTTACCTGTTAATAACAATTAAAAACTAAAAAAAATATCATAAATATGATATACACACATACATACATACATATCATCACGCCATATCCCTTGCAGGCTAGGCAGAGAGAACAGAGTGCCAGAGAACTCTATCTCTGCATACTTCACTCGCTTCCTCAACATTCATAATTCTCTTCATACACGCTCGCCGGTTTCGGAGACTCTTGACACCACCTTCCTTCAGTACATGACCGATCTGGTCTAGGTAGGTTAGTCTCGGTCTCCCTCGGTACCTACATCCTTCCATTTTCGCATTGTATATCTTCTTAACCAGACGTTCGTTCGGCATTCTTTCCACCAACCATCGGAGCATTCCCTTTCGCATCTTTACACCAATACTCTCTTTCATACTTACTCGCTCTCTTACGTCGTCATTACGAATGAATATATTGTCATTATGAATGATATACCTATGCATATTATATCCCTTAATCGGCTCTTAAGATCACCCACAGGTAAGATAGGGGGTGGTGAACGGTATTCTTACTCCGTCACCACACGGATAATTTAAAAAAATCACTCCAGCATTACCTCATAAACTATGTAGGTACAGAAATAGTGTTCAAAATGTTCAAAAGGATCGGTGCAGTAGTTTTAAAATGATGAGGGTCACCGACTTTGAAAACGCCGGCTAGTCGTGAAATATAATCCGCTAGATATATTATCTATGCACTATGCATAAAAATGGTTAATTCAAAGTTCTCTCCAAAATAACTCAATGTAGATGGCGCTAGCATACAGAGATTAGTATATTTTAAACTGAAAAGTTACTAATCTTATATAGCCTGCATCTCAAAATCCTTTCTTAAGGGATGTCTACGTTATAGTAGCTTTATGCATGCAAAGTCTCAGCCCGATCGCTTTAAAAGTGACAAAGTTTAATACAAACTTTCATCCCCTATTTTATCCCCTTGGGGGTAGAATTAATCAAAGTCCTTTCTTAGCGGATGCCTACGTCATAACATCTACCTGCATGCCAAATTTCAGCCCGATCCATCCTGTGGTTTGGGCTGTGCGTTGATAGATTGCTATGTCAGTCAGTCAGTCACCTTTGAGTTATATATATATATATATATATATATATATATATATATATATATATATATATATATATATATTTAGATATATATATAGCTATACAAAGTTTTATCTCAATCAGATGAACGGTGCAGAAGTAAACATAAGAACAAACAAACACACATCCATTTATATATAACTATATTGTATCATTTCGATAGACAGATGCGTAAATACATTTATTATTATTGTACAGCAAACTAAGAAAAGGAACGCGTACAAATATGTTGAAACTATTATTTTGTGTCAAATGCTAACAATTGGACTGCCGATGTACTGCTTACGTACAGCTTGGTTTTTTATTAATTTCTTTATTTATCGCATCGATGTAAGTGCAACATTATATTTTAACTTTCAAAAGACGTTAAGTAAGGCTTCATTATATTATTTGCAGTTTTGCGCGCATATTTTACTGAAAAACTATTTGCTTTATTTTTCCGCTCGGGGAAAATGTGTTATTTTATTATGTAAACGTGTAGGCAAAATTTCATGATAATCATTTGAGTTATTAAAACGCTTATGCACCAACAAACGTGTAGGTATAATCAATTTCACTTACAAGCACCGATGAATTTCCCCATGCACTGACTGATTCCATTGTATCCTTTTTAGACTTGGTAACGGTGACATTTTAGAGGTGATAATATATAGTAACGTGTTACCACATCTTACGTTCCCATGGGCGTCATAAATACAACACTACGAAAATGGCTAGCAGCGTCTTTTTATTATTAAATAATATAATAGTGTAGATATTAATCTACATTAACCCTAAGCGTGGCAATTATGGACTATGGATAGATGTGGATTTCGATAAGCTGATAATAATTGAATAAATATCCCATCGCCATCCTCATTGGTTGCCAATGTAGGCGGTCACGCTTAATGTATTAATTAGATTCCTTTTTCAAATTATTAACAATTTTGATTAAGAATTTTTGCAGTATTTGCTGGAAGAAGGGAAACATTTGTTTATTAAAAAGTCCTCCATACATAATATGTGTTTATTATGAAAATATAAATATTTGTAGACATTTAAATATTTTAAAATTTCAGGCAGCCAACACGCGTCTGGATGATACCATAACTAGCATAAAGAACACTTTTAAAGAGTACTTACAAAAATTTATTGATCTTTACCCAGATATTACTCCATTTAGGGAGCTTATAGCTGATATTAAGAAATTCTACAAATTGGATGCAAAAAGAAAAGACAACGCCGATGATAAACCGAATAATAACAAAAAAAAATACTAACAAGAATAAGAACAAAAACAAGAACAGTAAAGATAAAAACAATGATGAGTTGATGAGAATAAATAAAAGAGAGACGATACGATAACACAAACAAGTAATAAAGTTTTCTTTTCATCATCATTCTTCTAAATCTTCTACTCTTATCCCAATTACTTGGGGTCGATGCAATATGTAATCTTCTTTCATGGTACATATTGTAAAAGTTATTGGCAATAGATTCAATATATTGAGCGAAGAGTGAATGCAGGAAATAGAGTGAACGGAGCGTTGGGGCAACTTCTCGGTAGCCACCACCTCAGCCAGAAGGCACGTGTAGCAATACATAACGCAGTGCTTGTCCCAATATTACTGTATGAAAGCGAGAGTTGGGTATGCAGAAAAGAATATGAAAGTAAAATTAATGCGGTCGAAATGCGATCTCTACGGAAAATCTGTGGAGTTAGGCTGACCGACCGCATTCGTAACGACGACGTAAGAGAACGAGTAGGTATGAAAGAGAGTATTGGTGTAAAGATGCGAAAGGGAATGCTCCGATGGTTCGGACATGTGGAAAGAATGCCGAACGAACGTCTGGTTAAGAAGATATATAATGCGAAAGTGGCAGGATGTTGGTACCGGGGGAGACCGAGACTCACCTACCTAGACCAGATCGGTCATGTACTGAAGGAAGGTGGAGTCAAGAGTCTCTGAAACCGGTGAGCTTGTATGAAGAGAATTATGAATGTTGAGGAAGCGAGTGAAGTATCCAAGGATAGAGTTCTCTGGCACTCTGTTCTCTCTGCCTACCTTGCAAGGGATATGGCGTGATGATATGTATGTATTGGCAATAATTTTATGACCAGCTGCCTGCCAGAGGTCAACCCTCCTTGGGAACGTAATTGTTGACCAAACGGCATCATATGGAGTTGGCCTAGGTTGTTATAAGGCTCTTAGTCGTCTTTTACGACATCCACGAGTAAAGTAAGTGTTGGTAGTATTCATAGCCTCACTCAGCAAGTTTTCTTTTCATTAGCTTTTAATTAACTTTACTCCCGTTTCGATGTGCCTGGACTATAACAAATTTAATCAGGTGACAGTCATATACTGTTGGCGTTCTGATAGAGCTGCCATTCAGTTCACGATGAGCCCTTAAATCTCCATAAATTTAAATCATAAGTGTATATAGTGGTCGCTTTTGTATTTCTTGAAGAAATCGGCCGAATGAAAGGCGATAATCTCTTCAAAATCACTTCGTATTGAGTATTGTCCGTGTGGTGACGGAGTAAGAATACAATTCACTACTCCCTATGTTACCCGTGGGTGATCGTAAGAGACGACTAAGGGATATAAAACGCATATGACATCTATACCAACACATCTGACCAGTGCGGTATAGTAGATCAATTTCTCTCCTATTGTGGAGGAGGCAATAGTGGAACATACGAGTATATGAGCTGGGATGAAAATGCGATGATGATTGAGTATTGTTATTCTTTTCGTAAATATTTTTTTAAATTCGAATGTGGGTATTAGTACTGTGTGTAGGTTACCCACTTGTCAATTTCACGCAAATGTTAATACTCTTCGATATGGGAGAGGATAGGATGTAGATACCTACAGGTACCAGGGGAGACCGAGACTAACCTACCTAGACCAGATTGGTCACGTACTGAAGGAAGGAGGAGTCAAGAGTCTCCGAAACTGTCAAGCGAACCAGCAGAGAGAGAATTATGAATGTTGAGGAAGCGAGTGAAGTATGCCAGGAAAGAGTTCTCTGGCACTTTGTTCTCTCTGCCTACCCTGCAAGGGATATGGCGTGATGATATGTACGTATGTATGTTAATACTCTTTTCACGCTAATATTGTAAACTGCTACTCATTCAAAAGTAAATCGAAGTACTATTAGCCTCCTCAATTAGTAGCATTTAAACAAAAATGCCAAATAGAAAAGATAGAAGCATTTCATTTTTGTTTAATAAGCTACAAATTGTTTATGGTCCCATTATCATCACGCCAGGATCTGATGATAGCCTAAAAAAATAAAGTGATTTTTCAAATATTAAAGTTACAGCTAATATGATTTTGTTATTATCCAAGGAACCGGAGCTCAGTGATTACTAAACGATTTTTTAGAAAAAGAATTTTAACCGAGGTTGCACTTTTGCTGATAATGACCACAGATTACGTAATACTACTAAATAGTTCATTAGTTTCAATATAATTAGTTAATATGGTTGTTCATCACATTATATAAGGTGAAGTAGAGCTATTAATGAAACGCCAACATACCTCTTTATCACTTAACGTCCATTAGTTAGCAATATATTTTATAAAAAGTAACGTGAAAGTAATGTTGCAATATGGATAAAATATAAGAAAAATAAACTGTAGGAAGTTTAAGATAGGTAGCCACCATCTTCAAGTTATTGCCTCGAGATTAATCCGCTACTAACAGTTAAGCTGATCCATGTAACCAAAGAAGTCACCCGCTGGGTGAGCTACAGAAATCAAGGAATCGGTGTCGGGAGCTAACTCAATTTAAGGGAAGAGATAATACAGCAAGTCGCATGGTTTAGGTAGGACGTGACTAAGTCAACGGTTTTAGTATTATAGAATTTATTGTATTAATGGTTGTTCCAATTATGATATGAACATATTCTACTTATTTCAATTTCATCCAAGTTATTTTTAATTACTTTTAACAACTATTTATTTTCTCCATTCTCGTTACTTCTGCCTCAGCATTCGATTCTCTGTTACATTCAGTCGTCTCTTATCAGTTACTTTATAATAGCAAGCCCATCATGGTAATCCATAAAGTAAGCAGCAAGCTTTATTAAAGTTATGTAAATTTAACCACTATCACAAGGTTATTGCGAGATTTAGTGGTCTGTTCAGAAAGTGGAGGCACTGGCGAGAGCGTGTCCACTTCGGAGGGCTTGAAAGAATAAAGGTTGAAAGGTTGCAAGAAGAGTGTGTAAGAGAAAAGTATGCAGAGGGTATCCGAGAACGGCTGACGATGGCAAGCCAGCCGCAATCGGACATTGAAGAATGCTGGAGAGTATTGAAAGAGAGTATGGTAGATACAGCGAAAGAAGTATGTGGAAATTCAAAGAAGCATAGAAAAACAAATGGTGATGCATGGTGGGATGCGGAAGTGGCAGCTTCCGTAGAGCAAAAGAAGAAAGCGTGGCTGGACTATGTCTCTTCTTTGAATCTGAATGACAGTATGACTGAACAGAAGAAAGAAATATATCGGCAATGTAAGAATGACACCAAGGCCTTAGTGAAAGAGAAACGTGATAGAGCAAGTATGAGTGCAGAAGATAGGCTGACTAAAAACTTCGAGGGTAATACCAAACTCTTTTGGAGGGAGGTGAAGAAGTCTCGGGGTGGTTGGTCAGCCTTCAGAATGAATAAAATAAGGTCTAAAGGTGGAGACATTCTTACACAAACACAAGACGTGTTAAGCCGATGGAGTGAATATTTTGGCGATATGTATGCGGATGCTACGGTTGGCGCCGGTGTTGGATGTGGTTTAGTAGATCAACATTCGACAACGGCGTCCTCCGATGGCATCAGTATGGATGAAGTTGAATGGGCGATAAGAAGTTTGAAAAATGGTAAGGCAGCGGGCATTGATATGGTGTCTGCCGAGATGATCAAGCTTGGTGACTCTTGTGTCTGGGAGGCGTTCCTGTTGCTCCTCAATTTATGTTGGAGCTCGGGAATGGTTCCCAGGGACTGGAATAGCGCAGTCATCGTGCCTTTGTTTAAAAACAAGGGTTCACGTTATGACTGCGCAAATTACAGAGCCATAAGCTTGACCAGTTTGGCAGCAAAAGTGTATGGAAAAATTATTGAAAGGAGAATGAGGATGGTGTCCGATGGTTTACTGTGTGAGACACAAGGAGGTTTCAGGAGTGGAAGGGGATGCATTGATCAAGTGTTCTCTCTGCGCAACATTGTGGAGAAGCATCTGGCTCTAGGTCAGAGGGTTTTCTGCAGTTTTGTGGATCTGGAGAGAGCATTTGACACGGTTGTACGAAAGGAACTTTGGGACATTTTACCGGAGTATGGTATTAACGGTAAACTGCTACAGGCTGTGCAGTCCAGTTATATGGGCTGTAGAGCCTGTGTGCGGCTGGATGATGGAATGTCGCTTTGGTTTGACGTCAATATTGGCGTTAAGCAGGGGTGCGTTCTGTCAGCCAGGCTGTTTATCATATATCTGGATAAATGTCTCCAAAGGTTGAACGATATGAATGTGGGAGTCCAGATGGGCGACTCAGTGGTCACTGCTCTGCTTTATGCAGATGATGCAATCCTGCTGGCACAGTCAGCGACTGACCTGCAGACCCTAGTCGACACAATGACAGAAGATTGTAAGAAAAGGGGTCTACGCGTGAATGTGAGCAAAACCAAAATAATGGTCTTTGAAAGAGATAAAACCAGAACAGATGTAAGAGTAACAATAGGTAATGATGTACTAGAGCAAGTGGATGAATTTGTATATCTTGGATGTGGATTTAGTCGAGATGGAAGGTACACCACTGATATAGAGCGAAGAGTGAATGCGGGAAATAGAGTGAACGGAGCGTTGGGGCAACTTCTCGGCAGCCACCACCTCAGCCAGAAGGCACGTGTAGCAATACATAACGCAGTGCTTGTCCCAACATTACTGTATGAAAGCGAGAGTTGGGTATGCAGAAAAGAGTATGATAGTAAAATTAATGCGGTCGAAATGCGATCTCTGCGGAAAATCTGTGGAGTTAGGCTGACCGACCGCATTCGTAACGACGACGTAAGAGAGCGAGTAGGTATGAAAGAGAGTATTGGTGCAAAGATGCGAAAGGGAATGCTCCGATGGTTCGGACATGTGGAAAGAATGCCGAACGAACGTCTTGTTAAGAAGATATACAATGCGAAAGTGGAAGGATGTAGGTACCGAGGGAGACCGAGACTAACCTACCTAGACCAGATCGGTCATGTACTGAAGGAAGGTGGAGTCAAGAGTCTCCGAAACCGGCGAGCGTGTATGAAGAGAATTATGAATGTTGAGGAAGCGAGTGAAGTATGCAGAGATAGAGTTCTCTGGCACTCTGTTCTCTCTGCCTACCCTGCAAGGGATATGGCGTGATGATATGTATGTATGTATGTATCACAAGGGGTACTCAAGATCTCGTAATAATTTTGTACGTCGCCGTACCGTAATAGTTCACTAATACGAAAATAAAAAAAAACAAATATACTGAATTAAAGTAGGTATAACCAAAATAATTTATCCTTTGTTAGTATTGTACTTATTACTAAAAAGTTATTCGAATAAAAAGTGAAAAAAATCCGTGTGACAGGTTTTTAATTGTAAGAACAAATGATGTGATAGGTCTGAATCAAAATAAATACATAACAATATACTTATTTATTTTTATTTGGGAGATACATCATACAGCTAATCACAGGTCTCCGCTAATATGCTTCACATTAGGCTAATGAAGACAGTAGACATTATACACAGGGGTGGCTTGACCTATAGTGCAGAGGGTGCGGTGCACCCGGGCGCCGGGTGTTAGAGGCGCCGAGAGCCAATCGCGACACATAGAGCCTTCACTGTAACGCTCCGCACGGAGCGGGCGCACCATGCGCAGCGAGTGCCTAACCATTTATAAACGTAGTGGTTGCGTTATTTGACAGGTTTGGGTAGGTTTCTTTGTCGCCATGCTCACTGTCACTTCATAATCCGATCGCGTTTACTTGGTTTCGTGTCAAAACAACGAGACTAACCATGCGACGCAACGCATTCCAGCGAGATTCGGAGTTCAGTTGAACGTGTTGTAACTATGAACCTATTCCATTTTGTTCACGCATTTTGATACAAGAGAATGCCAGGTGATTGATTGCACCCGGGCGCTACATGTGCTAGAGCCGCCCCTGATTATATAATATAATTTAAGGCTTCCAAACTGTTATAAAAAAAAACAAAAAAAGAAAAAGAATTCCTGGCTTAGTAATCGTCTTAGTATATTTTAAAGTCTATCGTTAAGAATGACTGGCATACAGGTGGTATACTTAAGTTGTTTACGAATTGTTGCATTCGGTTGATTCAAACATGTTGAAATACATTCTTCTCTAGTTTCAAAGTTGTTCTGGTTGCCTCCACAACCTGAATATAGCCGACGGTTGCATGTTCTGTAGAAGTTGCAAAAAATATAATTTCTGATTTAATATCTAATTATTGTTTACTAACTTCTGCCCGCGACTTCACCCGCGTGGAATAGTTGCGGGTTAAAGTTAGGGTTAGACCAAAGTAGGTAACTATTCCACGCGGACGAAGTCGCGAACAGAAGGTAGTCATGAATACGCGGGCAGTACTTATCATTATTTTGCAGGTGTTATTTTAAAACTTCGATATCTCCTAATGGGGGGCATAGTCCGGAGGGTGCACGTCGCGTCCCCTGCCAGTCTAGTTAGACTACAATCCGGCTCGAATGCGTACCGCAGTGCGGGTTAGGGCGTGCCCTGGAGGCGACGCGTACCGACCCGTCCCCGTCGGTACGAAGATCGGTAGATGCGGCGATGGGGGCCGCCACCCATCACGCCTTGCCCAGTCAGGCGAGTCGAGGAGAGCAAAGTGCCGGGTGGGCACGTGGAATGTAAGAGGTTGTGTGGAAGGTAAGTTGCACGAGCTGATAACCGTCATGGCGGACAAACAGCTAGACGTGCTCTGTGTAACAGAGACCAAGTGACGGGGCAGCGACGTCTGAAATGTTTCTGGTGGCAGGATGGCTCTGTGGTCTGGTGTACAACAGAGCGATTGAGCCAGCATGGGGGTAGGAGTGCTGTTGTCCTCCCGCTTGGCCTCAGGTGTGAAGGATTACGGAATGTATGATCCCAGACTTCTTTGAGTCCGTATAAAACTAGGTGTCACCAAGGTATTTATGGTTGTAGCATATGCTTCCGTAGGATCCTCGGTGGCATCAGACCTGGAGAAGTTTTGGGATAATGTTAGGGAAATTCTGGATGTGGCAGAAACCAGTGAACGCGTGACTGTATGCGGAGATTTGAACGGATGGGTGGGGACCAAACGTCCCGACTATGAGGATGTCCATTTGGTGATAAGATAGTGAACAACGCAGGTAGGATCATGGCGGATGTATGCATGGAGAGAAACCTTATTGTGTTAAACACATTTTTCCAACATATGGACATCCATAATTATATTATTATACATGGAGAAGGAATGAACAGAAAAGTATTAAAGATTTAATTTTGGTAGACAGTCGCCTCTGAAGCAAAATATTGGACGCAAGAGCCTACAGGGGCCCCACAATCGATATGGACCACTATCTCGTTATTGCGAGATTTAGTGGTCTGTTCAGAAAGTGGAGGCACTTGAATGAATAAAGATTGAAAGGTTGCAAGAAGAATGTGTAAGAGAAAAGTATGCAGAAGGTGTCCGAGAATGGCTGACAATGGCAAACCAGCCGCAATCGGACTTAGAAGAATGCTGGAGAGTATTGAAAGAGAGTATGGTAGATACAGCGAAAGAAGTATGTGGAAACTCAAAGAAGCATAGAAAAATAAATGGTGATGCGGAAGTGGCAGCTTCCGTACAGCAAAAGAAGAAAGCGTGGCTGGACTATGTCTCTTCTTTGAATCAGAATGACAGTATGACTGAACAGAAGAAAGAAATATATCGGCAATGTAAGAATGACACCAAGGCCTTAGTGAAAGAGAAACGTGATAGAACAAATATGATTGCAGAAGATAGGCTGACTAAAAACTTTGAGAGTAACACCAAACTCTTTTGGAGGGAGATGAAGAAGTCTCGGGGTGGTTGGTCAGCCTTCAGAACGAATAAAATAAGGTCTAAAGGTAGAGACATTCTTACACAAACACAAGACGTGTTAAGCCGATGGAGTGAATATTTTGGCGATATGTATGCGGATACTCGGATTGGCGCTGGTGTTGCAGTCTAGTAGATCAACATTCGGCACCGGCGTCCTCCGATCGCATCAGTATAGATGAAGTTGAATGTGCGATACGAAGTTTGAAAAATGGTAAGGCAGCGGGCATTAATAAATAATAATAAATATGGTGTCTGCCGAGATGATCAAGCTTGGCGGCTTCTGTGTCTGGGAGGCGATTCTGTTGCTCCTCAATTTATGTTGGAGCTCGGGAATGGTACCCAGGGACTGGAATAGCGCAGTCATCGTGCCTTTGTTTAAAAACAAGGATTCACGTTATGACTGCGCAAATTACAAAGCCATAAACTTGACCAGTTTGGCAGCAAAAGTGTACGGTAAAATTATTGAAAGGAGAATGAGGATGGTGTCCGATGGTTTACTGTGTGAGGCACAACGAGGTTTCTGGAGTGGAAGAGGATGCATGAATCAAGTGGTCTCTCTGCGCAATATTGTGGAGAAGCATCTAGCTCTAGGTTAGAGGGTTTTCTGCAGCTTTGTAGATCTGGAATGACCGTTTGACACGTATGCACGAAAGGAACTTTGGGACATTTTACCGGAGTATGTTATTAACAGTAAACTGCTGCAAGCTATGTAGTCCAGTTACATGGGCTGTAGAGCTTGAGTGCGGCTGGATGATGGAATGTAGCCTTGGTTTGACGTCAATATCGGCGTTAAGCAGGGATGTGTTCTATCAGCCATGCTGTTTATCATATACCTGGATAAATGTCTCCAAAGGTTGAACGATATGAATGCGGGAGTCCAGATGGATGACTCAGTGGTCACTGCTCTGCTCTATACACTTGATGCAGTGCTGCTGGCACAGTCAGCGACTGTCCTGCAGACCCTAGTCGACACAATGACAGAAGATTGTAAGAAAAGGCGTCTACGCGTGAATGTGAGCAAAACCAAAATAATGGTCTTCGAAAGAGATGAAGCCAGAACAGATGTAAGAGTAACAATAGGTAATAATGTACTAGACCAAGTGGATGAATGGATGTGGATTTAGCCGAGATGGAAGGTACACTGATATAAAGCCCAGAGTGAATGCGGGAAATAGAATGAACGAAGCGTTAGAACAACTTCTCGGTATCCATCACCTCAGCCAGAAGGCACGTGTAGCAATACATAACGCAGTGCTTGTCCCAACATTACTGTATGGAAGCGAGAGTTGGGTATGCAGAAAAGAGTATGAAAGTAAAATTAATGCGGTTGAAATGCGATCTCTACGGAATATCTGTGGAGTTAGGCTGACCGATCGCATTCGTAACGACGACGTAAGAGAGCGAGTAGGTATGAAAGAGAGTATTGGTGTAAAGATGCGAAAGGGAATACTGCGATGGTTCGGACATGTGGAAAGAATGCCGAACGAACGTCTGGTTAAGAAGATATATAATGCGAAAGTGGAAGGATGTAGGTACCGGGGGAGACCGAGAGTAACCTACCTAGACCAGATTGGTCACGTACTGAAGGAAGGTGTAGTCAAGAGTCTCCGAAACCGGTGAGCGTGTATGAAGAGAATTATGAATGTTGAGGAAGCGAGTGAAGTATGCAAGAATAGAGTTCTCTGGCACTCTGTTCTCTCTGTCTACCCTGCAAGGGATACGGCGTGATATGTATGTATGTGTATGTATGTATGGATATCTCCTAAGATGTTCATTGAAATTAAACGATGTTAAGTGCAATTTTGTTTTAAATTATTTACTTGTGATTAAAGGTGTATTTATTTGGATAAAGATTAATATCATGTTTATAAAAACACCTTTGCAAATATCGCATTAATTTAGAACTTTGGTTAGCATAAAAAAGGTTATAATGAACCAACCCTAAGAGATAAACATATGCTGTCGCGGACATTTAGAGGAATAATTCTGTCATGGATGATTTTTACTAAACGCTCTCAAAGGAAAATAAAATTCTCGATTTTCTAACATTCTTCATTGGTGTTCTGCTCCTATTAAACTTAGTGCGATGATATATAGTCCAGATCCTTCCTCGATAAATTGTCTATCAAACACTGAAAGATTTTTCAAATTAAAGCAGTAGTTGCTGAGATTAGAACGTTCAAACAAACAAACATACAAATTCTTCAGCTTTATAATATTTATTACTTTTTATTCGGGTTTCAAATTTACCTGCAGCAAGATTGTGCCGTTTTAATATATCTGATAAACGCATTTGTTATTTCCATATATCCTAATTCGGTGTTAGCGATATCCGAAGAAGAAGTTGAGGTTGTGGGACCGTTGTATTTTTCTACGTTACGCCACGAGAATGCATATAACTACTGCGAATATTATATTAGATTAGAAAAGGGATTCTAAAACTGAAATTCCAAATTGCTTAGTATTTAATAAGAAATATTCAGTGTATATATAAAAAAAAACTATGTGTATAAATATATAAAAACAACTATAGATTATTTTTTACTCTTTAGTGTAATTCTAGGGCCGCACCGTCCCGAAGTAATGTGTGGCGAAGCTTTCTACGTTTTGAACACTAGAAAGTTATCGCGATAAAACTGTGGTCACATTAGCGACTTCGGTATTTTACATGAAGTATCGTGCAATATTCATGCGTTTAACAGAAGAAACCATTTTTATGCGTTTAACTATGGATGACGAATTGATTTACTATTACAGGTATATTATGCTAATAATTACATAATGATTTTTTTGGATCCCTTCATGGGTTCCGCTTCATAATGGTGTAAAAATTCTAACACCATTTTATCACTCCACTCCATATTTATTGATTAATGGAGATCCTCGAATGCGTCTAAACACATCGAAAATTTCCACCGAAATGAAAAACGCTAGTCTGACCATAGAGCGTGATATATTAGCGCGCTAAAATCCTTTGACTTATCGCCACCCAAGCGATAACGCACACGAAGCCCGAATGTTCGCGACGATAGCCAATAATGACCGGTCACATCTGCGTATATCGTCTCATTGCACGAAGCTTCGTGACGATACACGCTGGTGCGGCCCTAGTATTACAGACACACATAGGTTGTTCTATTAGTAGCGGGGCTTGAGGTACTCGTTCATTTGTCGCATACATACTTAATGCTAAATTTAGACTTATATGGTTTTCTCATGGGTGCCATTGTCAGAACTGACCCAAACCGAAATAGCACCACACGGTAAGCACCAGCTTTCAAATAAAAAAAGCATCATTAAAATAGCTTCGCCCAGTCGAAAGTTATGAGGTAACAAACATAAAAAAAAGTACGGACGAATTGAGTACCTCTGTCTCTCTCTCTTTTTGAAGTCGGTTAAAAATTAACGTTAGAAACAATTCCATTTACATCAATTTTAGGTGCGAAGCCGAGGCTTATTTGTTTGAACGCTCTAATCTCAAAAGCGATTATTGCGTTAGGTGGCCTGGTTTCTTTGGAGCCAGGTTATACTATATTCACACCCCGTGGACGGAGGCGGAGACCGACTCCATAACTTGCCCTGCAAGGTACCTCTTTCCGCCGTGTACGCAGGCCACTGGAACCCGGTCTTAGTCGTCAGAGTGCCGTCCGGCGGGTTACCCCAAAAGGTGTCGTCTCGAGTCGACGCCCCAGCGGTTTCCGTCGTCGGAGTGTCGCCCTTACACGGATGGCCTCTCCTCGGGTGACGGACTAATCCCCGGTCCAGTCACCCGTGACCTCAACTAGGGCGACATCATTGCGCCGAGATGGCCTGCTTAACACAAGTTTAGCACAATTTTTAATTTTATACATACCTAGAAAATTTGTCAAATGTCCAACGGTGGTAATATCCAGAGCAACTGCCGAATTCGAAAGTAAGGGAGCAGAAAGGCGGAATACCCTCTGTAAAAAATATTTTAAGCACTGCAGATATTATATATATATATATATATATATACATGTTATTAGCCGACCCGGCACACTTAGTTCCGCCTAACAGTCAATGAGTGACCAGATTTCAATTAAAATTAATAAGTCATTTTTTATTATGATAATAAATAATATATAAATTAAAAAATCAAGTATTTTAATGACGTGCCAGCAATACGAAGAAGCACCTTGTGATATACGCCACTTTTCTTCCTGCGCGATGAAAACTATCTAATTGCTGATCTCTGAGATTTGTTCGACGATTTTGTATTGTCAACCAAGCCTCACTTTGTTCTTGTGATTGAGAAGCACAAAGTTGGGCCATACTAACGCGGCGCTCTTCACATATCGTTCCTTTTCAGTGGTTTCATTCGCGATGTTAAGAATCCTGATTGCATTACGGCTTTGTAGGGCAAGATTAGATTTTCTTAGTCAAAACTCTGTTAATAATAATTTCGACACAATGAGATTTATTATAATAATACTCGTAAAAACTCGTAGCACTCACAAACACATCGACCGATCAAATTTAATTTCAACGTTTTGCGGTATTTTCAAACTATAGACAACATTACGTGAGCTGTCAGTTGCGTTTTGTTATACCATGATAAATGAACGTTTAGACTGATGTAATATATTATTGCTACGCATATTGTAAATATTTTGATTCTTCATCAAATTGAACATGTTAACAAAATAGTTTTTAAATGATACTTATTATTATATAAATAGATAACAGAAGATTGTTGCTTGTAGACCATATTATTTCTTAAATATACACACCTTTTGCTACTGTGTTATTTAAATAGCAATAATTTAAACACTCTTGTTTATCTTGAAATCTATTGCCATTACCCTGACAACCTCCCCAAAAGAAACGGAAACATGTTGAGAACATAGCATCAAAATAGTACTGTATTAGATCCGCTCTGCAAGGTCCTGTATCGGGCCGTAAGAAACACGATTTGTGCCGAGCTGAAATCATTAAAAGTTTCAATGTTCTTTAAATAAATTAGATCATATAATTCTAGGATAACAAAGCCCTATCACTGACTCAAGACTACCAACAAGATGGACTGATGACGTCTATAAATTTGTAGGTAGTTATTGGATACAAGTGGTATAGGAATACCTGTCTGGCGAAGGAAAAAAAATATAATTGTCGTCAGCTTTTAGTTGCCCGTAGGAGTCGTAAAAATGGGCTGAGGATCTCACCGCGAGAGTGGACAGCATTTATCCCCTGGGACACTTAATAACATGGAACATCGCTAAGATGATGCTCGACAGCGTCAGGAACTGGGACGCGGTTGCTACCTTCCTTTGCGAGACGACTGCCTCGCAGAAGGAGGTGGCGAAGCGAGTCAGAGAGAAGAGTATCCACGCTGACACACTTCGCCATCGGCGCATCAACGGCGCAGACACGAGTATCTCCGCCTGATGCCGCCCTAGCCGAGGTCGTGGGTGGACGGACCAGGGATTATCCTATCTGCCACCTGCAGAGGTCGACCGCGTGAGAGCGGTGCCCCGGTAACACCGTTATTTGCTGTTGGAGCGTCGACGGGTACGATACCTGCAAGGGTAACCCGCCGAATCGGCCACGGATGTCAAGGTAGCTGTACCAGTGGCCGGCCCGATAGCGATGGGGAGGGAACATGTTGGTTTATGGGGCCACACGCCGCCCTTTCATCGTTCCAGATGGAATGGGTGAAGTGTGTCCATACTATAGCCTACCAAAAAAAAAGAAGCGATGAGAAAGTGATCGAGATGGAAGAGGAATTGAGCAAAATCTGATATGACATTGTATGATTATCAGAGGTGCCAAGAGAGAGGGTGGGTACGATAATCTTCCGGTCTGGAAACCTGTTCTTCTACTGGGAGCGAGATCAATCGTCTCAAGGAAGGGTTTGGGTTTATTGTTTTATCGTTCGTAAGTCTCTCGTAGACAACAAGAGGGCAAAACCCACTTCACTGTAGTTATAGGTGCTGCAGTCCCTTCAGCGCAGCAAAATTGACTATCGTTATATGGAAGTGCTAATGGATTGTATAGAAACGCTACTATGTCGGTCCGCATCCGGAATAAGAGTACGAAAACGACCCAATCGTAGAAAGGTGTAAGACAGGGAGATGTCATCTCTCCATAACTGTTCACTATTGCGCTGGGAGATGTCTTCAACCCCCTAGACTAGACCGGACTCGGCATCAACATCAATGGCGAATAAATCACTCACCTTTGATTTGCAGATGTTATCGTAGTCATGGTAGGATCCCCAGGGAACCTTGGTAATATGTTCAACGATCTCGCTAGGGTTTCGGTTTAGGGTTAACTAGTAGGTATATAATATGGAAGGTAGGCTTAGGGTTAACTAGTAGGTATATAATATGGAAATTTGTAAAAAGGGTATAACCGACGTAGCTCGAAGAATTAGCACGTTGAAGTGGCAATGGGTAGGTCAACATCGCTTGTCGAACCGACACCCATTGGGGAAGAAAAGTTCTTACGAATCGAATGTCGCAGCATAGGATCTCCCCGCACTAGGTGGACTGACGAAAATATAAAAGTCGCAAGGAAGCCGTTGGATGCAGGTGGCACAGGACCTTACCGAACGGCATCTTCATGAGGAAGACTATGTCTATTAGTGGACGTCTATGGACTGATGAATGGATGGATGGATTGCATAGGAATATTTTGAGCGGCATAGGAATTAACCGTGGAAAGTCCTCTCATCACAACCGTATAGGTTGTCTCACGAGTTTCTCATTGATCTGTTTACAAGGGCCCTTTGTAATTAAATGTGCTCATAATTTCAAAAAGGTCTGAAATACAGACCTCTTTCTTCATGCGCAGTTCATAAATAATGGTTTCATTTTGCTGAATCCATAGTGTTCACTGTAACTTGCGTCTAAATTATTAAGAACAATATAAATAAATAGTTGTATACATCATATTACCTCTAAGCGCATTTTTATCTAGTTCAAAACATATTCGTGTCGTCCGTTGTATGCCCATAGATCTTGTTATTCTTGAAGCTGATGCTATATAGGGTATACCATAATTTACAATAAAAACTAAAAATATATAAAACACCAAAAAATGAGTCCACAGCGCTCTCCAACGATGATAAACCATAGCGATACATGAAAATATAAAATAATAATAAACTTGATTTTATTGGATTGTGTACTTTTACAATATTGTTATATTTACGTAACTTCCGTTCTATGAAATAATTTACCTTGCGTAAGTATGGCGAATTTTTAATAGTTTAAAATTATCCTTCTGCCCTTATGGTTAATATATTACCTACTATAGTCGCAACGACGACGTAATAGAGCGAGTAGGTATGAAAGAGAGTACCTATTGATGTAAAGATGCGAAAGGGAATGCTCCGATGGTTCGGACATGTGGAAAGAATGCTGAACGAACGTCTGGTTAAGAAGATATACAATGCTAAAGTGGAAGGATGTAGTTACCGGGGGAGACCGAGACTCACCTACCTAGACTAGATTGGTCACGTACTGAAGGAAGCTAGAGTGTAGAGTCTCCGAAACCGACGAGCGTGTATGAAGAGAATTATGAATGTTGAGGAAGCGAGTGAAGTATGCAAGGATAGTGTTCTCTGATACTCTGTTCTCTCTGCCTACCCTGCAAAGGATATGGCGTGATGGTATGCATGTATGTGTATGTATTACTATAGTTTCGCATAGTATACTCTCTATACTATTTCTACAGATGAAAAATACAATACAATACTGACTGCACAGATGGCGTAGTGGTTAAGATACCGACCTTCCGTGCCAGTGCCGTGGGTTCGATTCCCACTCAGGACAATACTTTGTGCGATCCATAAAGTATTGTTCTGAGTCTGGGTGTAATTTGTCTGCGTTAATTGCATGTTTGTAAAGTCCCCCGCGATACAAGGATTATTTTCCTTAGTGCAGGGAGGTGTCTTTTTAAAAAAAAAAAAAAAAAAAATAAAATAAATAAATTGCAAGAATTATGATCTAGTTTTAGGACTGGATGCCTGGTTGGTGTTAACTCACCTTGGAAATCATAGTAGGTATTAATGATTCCATCCTCCATACGTATACATATAGTTTGTATTGTTTTCTAATTGTTTCACTATTTTTTTTTTGTGTCTGTTCGTCCATTCAGACAGGCAAAGGGATCAAAGCCCATACAGCCAAGTCTTATTTAATTATTTTTCATATATTGTTCATCATTTCTTCATAATATGTAGCCTTAATAGTCATTGTCTGTCAGTAAGTCAAGTCGTTACCATTAATCGGGCGCTGATAACCTAATCAATGATTTTCTTTGGGAATTTTGGGCAAATATGAAAATACATGTAAACCACTATTATACCATATTCACTACACTTCAGCACATTAACTGTACCATATTGCATAAAATACCAGCAAAATTATTCAATATAACACCACAAAACACTAAAGAAATGAATATAATACAAGAGCGTCACATGACATTTCCACATTCGCGCCAAAACTCTTGTTTCACTATATATATTTAGTATGTACCTATACAATAATGTGTTACAGTAGGTATATAAAGGTAATTTTCTTATTAACCGGATTTTATGTTCAAATTTAGTCTGCTGCATATTATATTATATAGATTAAAGAAGATTGATTAAAATGAGTGTTCAGAAAGTAAACTTGTGATCTGTAGATACTTAATACCTCATTGATTGAAATTTTAAAATGAAACTAAGTAATATTACAATGCTTTTGCATTTTAAATTATTTATAATTACGTAAGGACAGCAGCGTATTTTAATTTCTAAAAAATCACAGTTATGGCAGGCAGATCTTTCAAACTTATCTACCTAATAATGAATAACAATAATAACACACTTATTTCTCAACTAGCTTCTGGGCGCAGCTTCGCCCGCGTAAAAGGTTACTCGTATTTTTATTTCACCCCTTAAGGGTAAATTTATTACAAAAATGTAATGTCAAATTTATTTATATCTAATCAATAGCCTAAAAATAAGTTTCAAGTTTCTGGCTTTAAAAATAACGATACTTCCTTACCACTTTTCATCTCCATTTACAACCCTTTTTTTGCATTAAAAAGTAGTACTATGTCCTTTATCAAGCTCTAGACTATCTGTGTACCAAATTTCATTTTGATTGGTTCAGTAGTTTTGGCGTGAATGAGCGACAGACAGACAGAGTTACTTTTGCATTTATAATATTATTTGACAGTAACTCTAAAAGTTTACAAGCACTAAGCGAAATAGGTGTAACACAAAACTGGTAAACATAAACTCAGATATTGAACTACAAATGAATTATATTATCGACTTCTATACCTGAACTAGGCGTGAATCTGTTTCTCGGAGGGCAGTTGTGCCCTTAAAAGTGAGATCAATATGGTAGTACATTTTAATTTTTATTTTAGTGTCATCATGTCTAATTGTAGGCAGAGGTTTGGGTGGATGTTTATTGATTATGTGTATATACGTCTGCATGAGAGTGTAAATGCGTGCCCACGTGCGTGTACGTATGCGTATGCGTGTGTGTGTGTGCACGGGGGTGAGGATCTATATAAATCATCGGCCATATTAAGAATTTGGTATGAATCTAGTGTCATTGCTATATTTGGAGGTGTTAACGATAAAAACCAGATTAATTTAGAATTTTAATGAAATTTTCAGTTTTATATATGAGCGACTGGTAATTGTTATTTCTTTACAATTATTTTTTTGTAGGCTATGGTCTGGACACACCCCACCTATTTCTTCCAGGGCGTCGGATATAGTAACGGCTAATAATATAGTAATGATTAATGACATAGATATAGTAATGGTTAATAACATAGTAATAGTTTAAAAGACAGGTGTTTGAAGTCCTACCCCACGTATATATGCAATACGTTAGTACTAACTGAACAGCAGCAATATAAATTTTCCTCAATAGTATGGGTTAGTTATGACTTAATGTTCTAAAAACTTATATAAGCTTGAGAATTCTGTCATATAAGTGTTTTACGTGATCTTTTTTTGTTGAGATGGCTATCCAATATGATATATAGATAGGTACTCGTACCTTGTAATATCAACACGCACTATAGTGACACACGAGCAACTAGTTTTTGAGTCGCGTTCGAGAGAAATAATTTTATAGTTATTAATTTCAGTCAGTGACAGGCACTGAAGACAAAGTATTTGGATTTGTTAGTATTTAATGTTAGTAAGTAGTTTTGAATCATCCACTTCTTGATAATGTCGAAGCCTTTTTGGACATTATCGTAGACCTTCGCCCAAGTATCAGCAAAAAAAACACATAAAAAGAACCACAGTATCTTGTACGTAAGGGATGAATTCGCCTTGTGGAAAATTAATATTACCCAGCTCGTTAATGTAAACTAGAAATAGTTGGACCTAACACAATGCCTTGAGGTACGCCTTAATTGACTAACAACTCATTACTGGTGTAATTGCTTATCCGCACTGTTTTCAACCCGCAATATAACTGTCAAAAAGTTTCAATTGGGTTCTCCTTACACCTTATCTATTAAGGTTACTTATTAAAATAACGATCGATAAATTAGTTAATTAATTATCTGTCTACAAATATATATAAAGGATAAAAGTGCCTTTCAATCTTTATAGATTTAAGTAAGGCATTTGATACTGCCTATTACCAAATGCCTTACTTAAATCTATAAAGATTAAAAATCACTTTTGTCCTTTATACATATTCACAGATAAATAATTAATTAATTTATGTAATGCATCCGCGCTAAACTTCCCTTTGCGTTATAATACTAAATTGTTCATAGAATAGTAACTTCTTCTTTTCTAGAAAACTCACTTACCTGATGTTGATTAATCTCCCTAAAATTTTAGAGAATGCTGGCAATATTGAGATCGGTCTATAATTACATGGAGCACTATTCTCGTCCACATTATGTATAGGATGGTCAATGCACTTTTTAAATAATTCAGGAAAGATGCTCAGCTCTAAGGAACGATTTTCTTTCAATTTATAAATAATTATTTTTATATTTAATATTTTTTTTGCTATTACAGCAATATTTTTCTACCTTTTTTTGCCTGGTTACTATTACGGAGTCTCTCGTTATTCTCCGCTGTCTCTCGTTGCACTCTGCACAATTCCTCCATTTAGCGCATAAATAAGGGATCACTGTTTTTAGGTTTTACTTGATTTCCTGAGATGATTTTACTTCTAATTTCGTGTGATTCATTTATCATATAAGTTTTACCACAGGACTCACTGTTGAGAACTAATAAATAGGTTCTCAAATGAAATTAAAAAGTTAAAAGAGCACGTTTTGAACAATAAAGTGAGGCAGTTTTTGGCAAACATTATGTCACGTCGCCATAGTGTAAGACCGTAATTTCATTGCATGTGTGTCCGTTTACCTGCGCTTATAGGTACACGGAAGTCATAGTTTTTTTGTGCCTGAAAGAACACTACGTCATATCAGCTTACTAGCACAACACTAAATGACGGTGTGCGTGCTCTGTGCGGCGTTGGGTCGCGCGGGCCAAAATAGGCCCATTGTCGCAGTGAACGAATGTTTTCACCGTCAGTGCGTGGTGGGCTGAAAAGGGCCTCTGATGATATGATGGGACATGTTTTGATATGAAGGGACATCTACAATTTTTACTACAAGCTACAATACATATTTGTGTCTATCGAACTCAAAAAAAAAAACCTGAGATAATCGTTCCGCAGCAGCTGAAGTGTCGCGGCAGGCCGATATGGGCCTTTGCCGCAGTGAACGTGTTAATATACTTATAATTTATATTCCATTTGCTGATATTTTTAACATAATATCTATTGTGTTACGCCTTGTATACCTATACTTATTTATTCAAGTGTGTCTCATACTGGTACTAATGGAAGAACAGCTTTAGATAGTTATAGCCAACATATTTATGAGTTCAGACCGGGTTGTGGCAAAAGAATACAATCCTCTTTGTATTATTCTAATAAATATGCCTAAAGTTATAATTTGTTTACTCAGTGTCCTTTTGTCTTAATAAACCTAAATTATTTTAAATTAAAAATTAAATCAAATAAAATTCGAAAACTATAATTTTAATTTGTCTTTTCTAATTTTAATTTGTCTTATCTTGTCTTTGTTTCTTCTATGGACTATTTTATAAGTAGCTATATTATTATACTAGCTTCTGTCCGCGACTTCGTCCGCGTGGAATAGTTACTTTACGCTAACTTCAATTCGCGAATTCGTTTACGTTGAAGGTGGAAACGTTTTTAAATAATACATACGTTAAAGCCGTTTTAGGTACCTACATGACACTTTTATCAGTAAGATTGGAACATTAAACCTTAATCAGCATACCAACGCTCTCTTATAACATTATTCCTAATTTTATCTTTCAGACTTACATCACACACGTTACGAAAAGCTCTCAGCTCTACAGCATTTATTCTATTTTCATGTCTGCCCCGCAAAATCCAACTTTCACTGCCATACATGAGAGCAGCCACTAATACTTCCTATACTTATTATTATTATTATTTAGGATCTGTAAAGCTGACGGACGGTCATGAGAAGAAAACAAAACTGAAAATGTAGTGTGCGCAGAAGTACTTTAAAATAAACTTATAATCTACATGATATAAGATTATAAGACCTAGTATTTTTACCATAAATGCGGTCGCAGTACTTGATCATTATTTTGCTGCGATGTTATTTTTAAACTGTGATATTGCCTAAGATATTCATTGAAATCAAATAATGTACAGGGCAATTTTGTTTTAAATTAAATACTTGTGATAATAACGTATTTATTTGGATAAGGGTTAATATTATGTTATTAAAAACACCTGCTATTCTCTCTGCCCACCCTGCAAGGGATATGGCGTGATGGTATGTATGTATGTATGTAAAAACACCTACGAAAATATCGCTTTATTTTATATTTTTATTATATATATTTATGCGCTTTATGCTATATATTTACGCTTTATGCTATATATTTTTAAAACAAATTTGATTAGCATAAAAAAGCTATAGTGAGCCAACCTTAAAAGATAGTCATATGCTTTCGCGGCATTTCGGCTTTTATTTAGAGCTTTAAAAGGAGAACAATTGATTATTACATATTTTTTGCGAAACTTTAACCGTTTACGCAGCGGAAGCTCTCAAAAGGAAAAAAAAACAATTTTGACAACATTTTTCATTGGTGCTCTGCTCCTATAGTATTAGCGTGATGATATATGTTTCTGCCTTCCTCGATAAATGAGCTATCTAAGACTGAAAGATTTTTTTAAATCGGACCGGCAATAGTATAGATATTTGATGCTACGTACCTACCTATTGTATAGTGAAACGCTGCGTATTACGAATCTATGTAGCATTATTCTTTTACTCTCAATTCAAATACATACTGATTTTATCGTAGTCACATATTTTATTATAAGTAAGCTATATATCTTTAAATAACTCATATAGGTTCAAACTAGCTAGCAAAGTAGCTTATGCCGAGCTATCTACCTTTTCCTGCAAGACACATCTTTTATTATTTATAAAATGATCAAGATTTATTTTTGTTTTTTTTTAAGTTCCTTATTTTATTGTATATTTTTACTGGAATCAAGTTCTTTCTTATTCTATACTAAAACACTGTTTTCCAAATTTTAGTATTGAAGTTATTGTATCGTGTACCTAGTACAGGCAATCTAATATACTAAATCTTCTTTTTTTTTTTTTTTTTTTTTTTTTATTGTCTACGGTGACAAACGAGCAAACAGCACACCTGATGGTAAGTAATGCTGTTGCACATGGACCCAGCAACACCAGGGGTACAGCCAGGCCGCTGCCTACCGTGAAGGAAGAGCTCTTCTTAAACCTCGTTTGAAGAAGGACATGTCATAGCGCTCGGGAAACACAGCAGCAGGTAGTTCATTCCAGATCTTGCATGTACGTGGGAGAAATGATCGCTGAAAACGTACGGTCGAGGACCATATCGTTTCCAGGTGAAATGAATGAACCCTGCTACGGTGTCGAGTGGTACGGTGGTAAAATGGTGACGGTGGTACCAAGTCAAACAGTTCCTCAGAGCACTCCCCGAACTCTGAGCACTTCTGTCACGGTCTACGCCTCCGAAACGTTGCGAACGATTTTGAAGAATTTTCATTTTGTATACCTATACCTACCATACCTACCATAGGTATAAGGTCATATAGCTTTTTCATCCTCCCGCCAATTTTTAATTTCGATTTTTGTATGAACACATAATTGTATAATATGAAAAAAAAAAATGTAATATTTTATTAAAAATAATGGAGCTGTTTACATGAAGTGTCGCGTCACTTTGACATTTATTATGTATCATAACGAAGTGCGTACATTTATGATAAATTGCGAAAAAATTCTCGAGATTGAGAATATGAGATTATTATCCTTTACATGTATTTCTAAAGTTTGAAATGTATAGATTCCAAAATATAATCCCTTTTTTTACCACTTTCCGCACTTGAGTATGTTGTTTACACACATACATATCATCACGCCATATCCCTTGCAGGGTAGGCAGAGAGAACAGAGTGCCAGAGAACTCTATCTCTGCATACTTCACTCACTTCCTCAACATTCATAATTCTCTTCATACACGCTCGCCGGTTTCGGAGACTCTTGACTCCACCTTCCTTCAGTACATGACCGATCTGGTCTAGGTAGGTTAGTCTCGGTCTCCCTCGGTACCTACATCCTTCCACTTTCGCATTGTATATCTTCTTAACCAGGCGTTCGTTCGGCATTCTTTCCACATGTCCGAACCATCGGAGCATTCCCTTTCGCATCTTTACACCAATACTCTCTTTCATACCTACTCGCTCTCTTACGTCGTCGTTACGAATGCGGTCGGTCAGCCTAACTCCACAGATTTTCCGCAGAGATCGCATTTCGACCGCATTAATTTTACTATCATACTCTTTTCTGCATACCTAACTCTCGCTTGCATACAGTAATGTTGGGACAAGCACTGCGTTATGTATTGCTACACGTGCCTTCTGGCTGAGGTGGTGGCTGCCGAGAAGTTGCCCCAACGCTCCGTTCACTCTATTTCCCGCATTCACTCTTCGCTCTATATCAGTGGTGTACCTTCCATCTCGGCTAAATCCACATCCAAGATATACAAATTCATCCACTTGCTCTAGTACATCATTACCTATTGTTACTCTTACATCTGTTCTGGTTTTATCTCTTTCAAAGACCATTATTTTGGTTTTGCTCACATTCACGCGTAGACCCCTTTTCTTACAATCTTCTGTCATTGTGTCGACTAGGGTCTGCAGGTCAGTCGCTGACTGTGCCAGCAGGACTGCATCATCTGCATAAAGCAGAGCAGTGACCACTGAGTCGCCCATCTGGACTCCCACATTCATATCGTTCAACCTTTGGAGACATTTATCCAGATATATGATAAACAGCCTGGCTGACAGAACGCACCCCTGCTTAACGCCGATATCGACGTCAAACCAAGGCGACATTCCATCATCCAGCCGCACACAGGCTCTACAGCCCATGTAACTGGACTGCACAGCCTGTAGCAGTTTACCGCTAATACCATACTCCGGTAAAATGTCCCAAAGTTCCTTTCGTACAACCGTGTCAAATGCTCTCTCCAGATCCACAAAACTGCAGAAAACCCTCTGACCTAAAGCCAGATGCTTCTCCACAATGTTGCGCAGAGAGAACACTTGATCCATGCATCCCCTTCCACTCCTGAAACCTCCTTGTGTCTCACACAGTAAACCATCGGACACCATCCTCATTCTCCTTTCAATAATTAAACATATGAAAAACACTATATCGGAGCCTATTTCCGCCACGTTACAAGTTAATATTTTTACCCATAGCATTTATACGATTCTAAGACTTCTACATATTTATTTTAACATAATATTATTCTCACCAAGTTTCAAGTATATTGAACCTCAAAGTTCTTATTCTTATAAAGTAAAGGTTCATTATTATTATTATCATCTCAGCTCTTATAAGTCCCACTGCTAGGTTCAAGCCTCTTCCACAATGAAAGGGAAATTGACCTACTATATCACGCTCAGTCGATAGTCAGACGAGTTGGTATAAAGTGTTATTTCGACTTTTAAATAAATGTTATATACATATTATATCCCTTAGTCTCTATATATCCCATATTACATCCCTTACTCTTTTACGACACCCAAGGCAGGCGGGGGTGAATTGTATTTTTACTCCGTCACCACTTAGATTATTAAGTACGGGTTAATATGTAGATAATAAACAATAAAGGTATATGCAATAACATGTGTAATTAAATTTTATGTTAAAATAAATACGACGTGCCGTGCCGTGTGATAACGAAGCAAGAATTCACCAACGCTTTACACGATATTAGGATATGCTAATTCTTATATCAAACTTCAACTACAAGTAATCATTTTTATTATATTAATATACTACATTAATATACTACGCCAGCTAGTCTCACTCAGGCGAATGATGTCAAAATTATTAATAACCAACTTTATTATTCTTCCCTCACCACAAAACCTAATCAAATATATAGTCATTTAATACTATATTAAAATTTCGTTTGTTTTTCTTTTAGTATAGGAATCTCGTTATAAATTAAACTCGGATATCGATTATAATTTTATTGTTTTTTTTTTGTTAGTGTACCTAATACTAACTTAGACATCATCAACGTTGATTCACGAAATATTTGTGTCACGTGAAATCCATGACTTCTATACCTATAGGCGCTTTTAAAAAACCTAAATGTTAGCCTTAAATATCTTGTTATACTCATTAGGGTTAAAATGTAAGGACAATGTATAAGTATTATGTTCCTTAGTGGTATTAATGCTTAAACATATCTATGGATATTAATAGCTATCTCCATAGATACGTACCACATTTAATCGTATTATTGCTAACATATACCACGAAGAAATATTCTAATACTATAATTTAAAATGATTCTGTTTGTCTCAATAAAGAGACTTGTGAATCCAAGTCTGTACAATGAACTGGGATTACAATGAAACACGTATAGAGATTAAAGTATACTTAAGAACTACAAAGATCATAAAGTGAATGTATTGGGTTTGTAAAGCACCCGTTCACTTGTACGCAGAATATGGCACAATTCGCCATCAATGGCAGGTTCGCATAAAAATACTTGTACAAAATACACTAAATTTGCAATAGAGCTACTAATAATGTTATATAAAATGTTATACAATTATATTGATGCATTATGCGAAGAAGTTTCTCCGCGCAGCTCAAGTCTCGCCAAGAGTATAATTTAACTTTCTGATCACAATCCACATCAGCAACTATCTTGGCAGTCACCAACGATATGACTGCGTATCCTGATTACATTAAACACCTGTTAATTGTGCTCCGTTGAGTCTGAAATTTAAAAAAACGTAAAGATTAATAATATTAATATTATTCTTTATCGCCCATGACTGTAGATCTATGAATCGCTTTTGTGGATCGTTCATGCTTTAATCAAATCGGGGATGCAGATGAAAATTTAGTAAATGAATATAATGTTCTTACGAAACTTTGTTGTGGTGGTCTAAATGTTACTAGAGGCGTATTGCACTGAAATATTGTAGTAAAATTTTACTAAGTAAATTTAACTTTAGTCAAAAAGTTAAAATTCAGGCGCCTAAATCTTTTATGGTAGTTATCATTTAGTAATGTAATCCAAGATGCAATTTCTAAGCTGTTTAATTATAACTAAACTTATTTAATTATTAAGCGATGCGGTAAGCTCTGGACGAAAAAATGTTTGAACTACTGAAAGTACGACAAAATTTTATATTTAAGTAAGGAATATCTTAGCTTAATCTAGTAATATATAACCAAACTTTGAACTGGTCCAAATTTAATCGAAATTGATGAAGAAAATAGTTATATACACAATTTGCTTCATCAATTTCAATTAAAATTGGACCAGTTCCTTGCTCCCACTAATAAGTTAAGAATTTCACAGAAGTCCTTAAAAGATAAGATCTCGTCTCATCTTAAAGATGTACGTGATATGATTTCGAGGTTTTTCTTTTTTATTGCTTATGGAGGCAAACGAGCAAGCAGCACACCTGATGGTAAGTGTCACTGCCGCCCATGGACCTTTGCAATACCAAAGGTATAGCCAGACCGCTGCCCACCAATACAAACCCCAAACCTACCCAGTTGGGCTTCCGGCTCTCTCGCTCACCGAACGAAGCGCAATAGCACATTGCTATTACTCAGACGTCGATCCTCTACGAGAGTGTGGTAGTACCCCGAACAGCCCGGCCCGCGGCTGTAGACAGGAAATTGTCATTAGCGTGGTCCTACCACTAAATAATTCGAAGTGATTCGCGAGCATCTAACATTACTTAAGTACTTAAACCACATAAGCAGTCTTAGGGGTGATGAACAATATTTGGAGAAAATCATTAAAAAGAAATTGTATTACCTTGCTTCTATCCTTTCTAGAGCTCGCACCATTCTAGACAGTACACTTATCATGCCTCCAAATGCGTTTGACCTGGTGGCCAGCCCATTTGGTGCTATTGCCGCTACCGCCAGGGATCGTCGAGTCTCCGTAGGGTACGGGGTAGAAACACGTCGTCTGCGTCTCATTATCCCTGGCGACGATGTGCCTTGCAGCATCTCAGGTGTAGTTTGTGTGGCTGCAACGACAGCTCGTTCAGTTTCTGTAGAAGCAGTTCTCTGACTCAATCCTCCACAAAACAGTGAAGTTGTTGTTTCCATATCAAAATAGGATTGAGTGGATACTGAGGTCATCCCAATTGGTTGAAATGGAGTTTGTGTAGAATTATCATTTTCATCCACCCATTGGGACTGCGACGTAACTGCGCAATTATTGTGCTTCAGTTTCTGAAAAATAAATTGAATTTAAATCGCTTACACTGATAACTGAAGTATTAAAAGTTCTAAGCAGACAGTATGATACGATCTTTGAGTAGGTAGTTGTAGCTCTTTGACTAAGTAATACTTATACATAAAATATTTAATTGCTTTAACACTTTTGTTATTGACACATATGTTGTTTTAAGCCTTGCCTTTGTCCCAATTACCTAATATGAATACGTTTGGCACGATATAGCATAACTTTTGCGACTAACTGATTTTAGGATCAATTGTTCTAAACAACATAACCATTGAACACGTGGCATTAAATGGAATTGGCATCGTTATTAAGGTCTGGCTATCTTTTACGCATGAGCAAATTTGGCGATGATAGTATTCGTGGCCGCTTTTACTGTCAAATAAAGTTTTTTGCTCACTAAAAAGGAGACTATATTTCAAGCTGAAAACCACCTGTTTCATAGCATTCACACATTATAGTCTTTTGAGCGTTTTCTTTACTTATATTAAGATACATTAAAACTCACCTCTGAAAATGGATCTATTGGCATACGAGATGTACCCAAACCATTATTATTACCCAGTATATCAAAAAACTTTTTTTCCACGTCTGTAAGCGGCACAGCTTGCGAAGGTCCTTCACCTGTTAGATCGTCAACAGCTAAATTAGCAGCTACTTTTTGCTTCAATTTCACTTTGTATTCTATCCAATACTGAAATAATAATTTGCTTATTACTATTTATTTAATTTTTGTCTGCGACTCTGTCGAGACTGTTGAGATGAGTTATTTCATTTTTCTTGAATATCATATAATTTAGGTTACACAATCTTATGATAGACCGTCGGTGAGGCAATGATCTTATAAAAGGAGACGTAGGGGTAGGTCCGAGTTGCTGGATCTCTGCTTACATCCCTTGGTCCTTTGTTATGACACCCGTAGTGTTCAAGAGTGTTGTGGTAAAACGTTCCTATTCCTTCACTATAGATACGCATAAATTTCAATCATAAGCCCAGCATTTTTAATCATATAATAACATCGTGTTAAAAAGGAAGTCAACACTACTTACGGTAGACCACCCATTCCAGTCTTTGATGTCGCCTTCTAGGGAATTAAGTAACTGAGTCACTCTCTCCCACATCCTCTGATAGTGAGATCTGGTTTCAGCAGTTTCAATATAGCCCATAGCTATATCTCTATGGGAGTTAAGAAACTGCCATAGAGCTTCCAACTGTGCGTCCGATACCTGAGGTCGAATTTGGAAGGTTCTGAAATTATTAACGAGCAATTAAATTTAAGATAAAACAAAACAAAGGTGTAATGAAACAAAAATTACTTACGCCATAACTGAATGTTTCGGGACTAATTGATTTAAGTGGTGCCTATATTAATTAATATAATAGATAACTAACTACTCGTCGCGAATTCGTCCTGCGATCGTACGAATCGATTTAATTCATTATATTGACAAAACAGATGTCTAATTAAATTTTATAAATATTCAGTCGTTTATTTGTATTTGAGCCTATTTGGTACGTATTTTTTTACGCCGACATGAAATAATACTAATAGTATGTTACAAAAGCGTAGTTATTACGCATTTTCAGCTTTTAAATGAGACTCCCAAAATGACTAGCTGATGTCTACCGATTAATTTAATGAGCAACCTTGTGATTTTGATTATTCAGACAGGTGTAGAGGCACTGGCTTGTAAAGTTTGTACCTACACCTATCTATCTGGACTATACTATACACTTATTTAAAGATTCACAATAGGGCACGTTGTGTTTATAGATTCTCTACACAATTTTGAATCACAAATTCTTATTTTTGTGTATTGCCACGTCAACAGTAGCAATTATGAGCAACATTATTTGTATTTATGATCAAACATATTCACAAATCAATGGGCTCCATATAGACTAGATCGCCGACACTCTTAAAAAGGGTATAATAGTGTTAGCAGGTGTA
This sequence comes from Lymantria monacha, assembly GCA_905163515.2. Taxonomy (NCBI): domain Eukaryota; kingdom Metazoa; phylum Arthropoda; class Insecta; order Lepidoptera; family Erebidae; genus Lymantria; species Lymantria monacha. The sequence continues at coordinate 38,653,089 of LR991081.1, forward strand.
AGAAAAGGTACAATACTAAAACATGCAGGTATAAGTAGTTATGTGCTCGACAATTCATACATCTCCGCTACGCCTGCGTATTAAAGGCGAGAGTTTATTGATTAAATTCATAACACAGTTTAACAAATATTACAGATAAAAAAGTCACTAAGCGATATTATTCATCTTAATCTTTCTACAAGTTCCATTGATGGGCCCGAAACGAAATAATATTTGAACTTATTTAATGATACTTCTTCTTCTTATATATTGGCAATCAGCTACATATACGTGCTATTGGTGCCAGTGTCAAGTTATAAATATTTTTACGTTTTTAGTCTTTCAAGTTAGTCATTGTCTAAGTCAAATTGTCGCCATTAACAGTGCAATGGCCACACTGTTAATGGTATCTTGTGGGAATTTTGATATTTAATGATACAAAGCTGTTCAGATGCACATGACATAACCTATGTTTTATTACAAGTATGTCTATCTTGCAGCCGTGTTACCTACTGCTTACGTTTCTTAGTAGACTCTTTACATTACGAAAAGAGGAATATCGATACATTGTATTCTTCTTAGCCTATATATGTACCACGTTAATAACGGGATGAATGAAGGAAATTAGAGTATTGAAATTAGCAATAGGGTTTAATTTCTAGATTTTCTTTTCTTGCAGAGTTTTGTTATCTGATTATATCGCTAAATCGACTGATAGATGGCAAAATTGCAACTTACTTGCTATCTGTTTTCGATGATAGCGACCTGCTATAACCTTAGATGAGTTATTGAAGAAGGCTGAAGTTTTGATGCTTACTAACTTACGAGGTAAACACTGTCGCAAGGATGGTATCGACTACGTGCTGACATCACTGAGATTGCCAAGGGTGCAACAGCGGACCATGCGGTCCCACCAGCTGCTGCAGCCTAATATCCCATTAGTCTGCCTCCTTTTTTTGATAAGCTATGGTCTGGACACACCTCGCACTTTCTGTGTGGGCCGATAGAAGGGCAACATGCAGCCCCGCAACCCACCGTGTGTCCTTCCCAGCGCTACTGGACCGATCACTGATACCATTTCCCGTTTTGTATAGCGGGGCGTCGCCCTCTCTGTGGATGGTGAACTAATCATTAGTCTACCACCTGCAGTAAGGCCGACCATACGGGGATGTCCTAGCATTATGTTGCCGAGATGCCACCGAAACATATCCACAGGGCAGAACATAGAAGTCGAACAGGACTACCGGTGGTCCGCTTAATAGGCAAAAAGGATTACTGTGGGGGTGTACTAAGTCATTTCTGACAACTGGGGTTCTGACAGGTGTAACTGGGCCATAGTTTGCCCAAAAAAGGACACATTACAGCTACTATATCAAATATGTATAAAGATCTGGTCACAAATAATAACCCGAACTCATATGTACACACATTACACCGAAGAATTAGCATATTTATGGTGTTGTGGGACCACATTGTTGAAAGCTTTCTGTCTACAGCTGTGGGCCCGCTTACCCGCGGTAGTGTCACACTCTCGCAGAAAATTAACATCTGAGCATTGGAGCGCTGTTATGCTTCGTTTGGTGAGCGAGAGAGTTGGCAGCTTAAGTTTCTGAATGGGTTTTGGTTGATATGCAGCGGCCCAGCTGTAACCCTGGTATTGGGAAGGTCCATAAACGCTAATAACACTGACCATCAGGTGTGCTGTTTTCTCGTTTGCAACCATAATAAAAAAAGAAAAAACATTCATATAAAAAATACAGTCAGCAGTATATCTACATCCAGTTGGATCAGTTCGCTGGTTTTCCTAGGCGGTGATAATAGCCACCTTTACTAGCATGTGTCTGACAGTCTATCTGGCGTTGCAGTTAGGAGTACGATATGTTTTCCAACTAAGGCAAAGTTAACTCTAATCTGTAAGCAGACTCAGCACACCTTAGCTTTATTTATGTTAAATAGAAATATCCTACATATTTCTTACGTTACTTTATATAGGTACGTTAAATAACGCGTTAGAAAAATTGAAAGTGAGTCTCAATTACGACCAAATTTACATTTACTATAATAATGCAATACATGCTAATAAAAAGCGTTTCTATCCAGAACATTCTTCATTCTATCATTCATATTTCAATGATCATCTAAACTTTTTATTTTAACATTTCCACTTATGCTTTAATTAAATTATCTGGCTTAACATTTAAACTACTAGTAGGTAAAACACTTCACATTCCAGAATTCACAATCGACATTAAAACGAAAAATTCTTTTGCCATGACTTTATTAAGAAACAAATTAACTAAATGTCTAGCTTCTGACCGTAAATTTACACAACATACATAGTTAGCTTACATAAGCTATATAAAACAAAACTTTCTGTGATTCAAAAAATATTATGCAAATGAAATATTTCAGAGATTAACTATACAATGATCTACTACTAATAATGAGATCATTTTATATTAAAAATCATGAAGGTAAATTCCAACATTTTTTTTATTAATTTCCAAATTATAGTCTCCACAAACAAATTAAATTAGGTAACTACTTATTACGCAGTTTTAATATAATGTATGACTTATTCTAACTATTGAGATGAGATCGTAACTGCGTATAATGTTGTATTATTATAGGAGTTTTGAATATACTATTATACTTATATTATACATGTCCTTACTCAATATTAAATACAATATCGAATTTAAGTTTAATTTTAATATTACTAGTTAGACAAGTATTAAAACTCTATAGATACGGCTTATTATGAAATAAAAATGTTATAAAATAAAGCAATATTTGAACTCACCGTTAAAGAAATAAACATTAGACACGATCTACATAAAATAAACTGTAACGTAACTGAATAAGAAATAAAGACCGTGTTGCATAAAGTAAATAAAGATAAATAATACGCCTTCAGTAGAAAATACATATAGGTATTAAGATTTTAAGCACTGTCACGCTAAATTTATTTGACCACTGATATTGAATGTACACGGGGTTAGCGACCTTCTCAAAGGGAGACAGGTAGAAGGTGTGAGCGTAAAGTGGTTTATGAGTTTTCATTAATGACCATTACGAGGAATAGTAGATCCGTGTGCATTCAAACACCAACGCAAATAAAAGAAATTTCAAAAACTACTAGTAAAAATAGTATTAAGTAATACCAATAATGCTGCTAGGTGGATTGAAACATTCACTAAATACAAATTTCATTGTAAGGTAGTCAAATAAGTTCGGTACGCAGATAAAAGATCAGTTCTTTTACGACAACTCTTTATATAAAATATGCTTGAAAATTACGAAAGCGTAAAAAGGAATGGTGATTTATCTGGAATGCATAAAAGACACAAATTTGTAATATGTACACAATAAAATAGTGTGTATTACACGCCATAGTTTTATAACTTATCAAAACATGAAATGCCAGCATAAAATCCATTCACGGTAGTGATTTGCAACAGTTTAACATGTGTCTCTTTGGGTAATAGAAAAATATTTAGTTTTTATTTTTTCAATGTTACAAATAAAATTTTACATTTATTTTTTCAACAAATATTTTTGAATTGATTTTTTCTACACCTGAATATTGGACCCTCTTAGTATCTACTTAAAGTGAAAGAAGGAGCTCCACTAGTTGGAAGTCTCTGACCTATGGACGCGGGTTGAACTAATATACTATTTACGTAGATGGCATTAATAAGTGAAAACTTCACAAGAAAATTCACAAGGCTGATTTTACAAAGAAAAAAATATTTATATATAGGTACATAATATATCTTTTCCATACAACCATTAAGTGGGAATAAGACATTACAGTGGTAAGATTACACATTAGTTATAGCTTTGCTCGAAAACGACCATAATAATTTGGGATATAATAGTAGAATGTTACTCCTTTTCATTATCTATACTTGAAATTTGTATGCACAATTTACAATTTCACGATGATCGGTTATTTTTTTTCTAACTAAGATTACGTAAACATTATATGAATTCATTCACTCATTCATTGCACAAATATAATAAAAATAATCTTACATTTCATAAGATATAAATTTTGTACCTAGGTATATCGAACAGAAAATGTGTTGCAGCTTGATGAAATTCATCAAAAATATTTATGTAATCATTAGAAATTGAATTTAAAATTCATATGCTCCCAAGAAGTTGACTAAATTATAGTACAATTTTAAAATATTTTGACGAATGTAGTGCCTTTGTACAGCTGAGTCTAACAACATTTACTATATGTATATCATCTATAAGCCGCTACCTCATGAGTCACCCATAACAATGAAAAATTTTGTAGATGATAAATTGTCTACAACTTTTGTTCGATAAAATCAATAATAGTTTTAGTATTGATTCTTTGTTTTTTAATTATACTTTTATTTCTAATTACATCTACAGTTGGTGAATCCTTTATTTTAATGATTAAAAGCCAAGAAATTTTGCAATAACTTTAGAGGCAATGGCAAATTGATGGACCCACTTTATATTCATCTAATTGTACAACTGATTAGTATATACCCTCTTTTATGTGCTAAACTAATAATAGTATAATACAATGAGAAATAAATGTGTTAAAAATCAGCCTCAGTTCGCTAAAAACAATATATAATGAGTGCTTCTTGTAGAAATGTATGCCACCTATGACTACAGAGCAAAAAATACTAAAATTAAATCCTAATGGGTATTATTAAATCGCAATTATCTACTCCAATACTAAAAGGAAGGATACACTACTATAGAATTTAATCACATTGAGGACCCTGCAACAGATTTGATTTTATATCAGTCAAACTGTCATAAATACAGACGACCGATTTTCAAGGGAAGTACCCTGTATTAAAAAATATAGGAAGGGCGACAGTAAAGACATCGAAAATCTACTATTAATTATAAATACGACGAACATCGGTATCCAAGGATATAAATAAATCTACAGCTATCTACACAATACATTCATTATATTGGATTAGATAAATACCTACGTTGAAAAATGTCGATAGAAAAATTTTACCTACAATATATCTAAATATATACGAGTAAATATTAGATTCTAAAAGGGTAATTGGTTATTTAATAGTTTAAGAACTGCCATACAATAGGAAATCTATGGCACGATTTTAGTGTCGATATTACCATCGAAATGATAGTTATATCGCGGCGTTCTTATCGCTCCAATACACTGCAGTAAAAACTTTCATAATACAAAGAGAAACATAATAAAAAGTATGTCAGGGGCGCTTGTCAAGGGTCAAGTCTTCAATCACCTCACTGACTATCTAATGAAACTAGCAAGTAATATAAAGAAACGGCATAATGGCAGCTTCAAGGGTCAAGTCTTCGATCACCTCACTGACTATCGAATGAAACTAGCAAGTAATATAAACAAACGGCATAATGGCAGCTTTATGGATCAAGTCTTCGATCACCTCACTGACTATCTAATGAAACTAGCAAGTAATATAAACAAACGGCATAATAGCAGCTAATATGACCGTAATATTTTTATGTCATTATAGTTCACTATAAACTATATTCTGTTCTGGATTATCACTTAAATAATATACATTTTTTTTTTTTCAATGAATAACAAAAAGGCTGTCGATTTGTTAGAATTAATAGTAAATGTAGTTTTTAATCAGCAGAGAATAGTTTCATATTTCAGTAGTTATTAATAGATGGTAATTATTCGGGCACCGATACTCGTACTGTACAATCTTCAGGCGATATGGTTGTGAGTTTGATGTTTTCCATAGCATCAAAAGTGCGAGCTATGGCCCTCATACGTTTTAATAATCGATCAGTGGAAAGTATTAGTATCTGTAACAATATATTAATATTAAATATAATTTATCTTCGATGATCACTTTATTAGTATAATATAGATGACAAAATAACGATGTCTAAATAAAATAATTCAATGCCTATTATATTTTTGCCTTACTACATCGAATTGATTGACTAAACAGATGGTGTAGCGGTTAAGATATCGACCCACAATGTCTTTTTTTTTAATTTGTGATATTAATTATATGTTTGTAAAGTCACCTGCATACAATAATTATTTCCTTAATGCTGGGTGTTGTTTAAAAAATACGATTTTCAATGAACGTCTTTTATCTATAGAATGACAAATGTTTACAGTACATGTCATATCAGACATATAAAATAGTTAGGTATATAGAACTCACCTTTATTTCTGTCCTCAAAGGTAATACTGCAACGAGCCACCAAAGCCAAGCTGGTCCATCACTTGAGTCCCAAAATTGGTCATTCTCATCATCTTCAATTGTATTTGGTAAGGAGCCGAATGCGTTTTCTATATCATATAACACATCGGAGTTCAATTGGCTCAACCAAAATATAGTTTTTAGTACTACATGTGATGCACACGTTCTGAGTTCATGTCTGGCTAGTAGATCGCGTGGTGGAACATCACGGATCGGTTGGATCCTAGCAACTTCGCATCTGTAAAAAAAATAATAATCATTGCTACTTGTGTAGTTCTACATTTTAATGCTTAGTACAACAAGTCCTTAATTTTAATGCTTACAGAATATAATATTACTACATACAGTACATACATACTCTCACATTTATTTTTGATTTTTTGTTTGTTCTTTTTTAAGTTTGCCTTTAAGCCGTTTGCCATTTTCCATTTTCAAGTGTTTACATTTGCTTATTCTTTTTCTTTATTTTATTTATATGCGGCAAATAGTGATACAAAGTTGAATGTGGACAAATATCTGTGGGGATTGGCGCTGTTAACCGAGATACAGGCTTTGCCTAGTTCGGCTACAGTGGTATATAATGTGTTACATATGTATTATATACATATGTAACACATAGTATATAGTATTTATTTATCAATTGTATCAATAGATTAAGTTTTTATGGAATAATAATTTTATTATTATTATTAATATACATATACTCCACTACTATATACTAATAAAGCTAATGACACAGAAATACCAATTTCTAAAATTTTACGTGCTTCCAGAAGGAATCATTATTCTATTACCGTACGAAAAAATATATCGTTCTCGTTCTCCTTCAACCCATAAACGTTACTATCTCATGAGCTATCTCTTGTTTTGTGAGGTTACTCCGTCACCTCAATCAATTGCGATCAATTCCCGCCGCATTTCTTGCCCGTGGGTATCGTAAAAGACGACTAAAGTATATAATATGAATGTACATATAGATGTAGGATAGGCAAGAGAAGGAAAACTCGAAATAAAGCCCTATATCAACCCGTTTCATTTATCATCATCATTTCAGCCTATCACCGTCCACTGTTGGACGTAGGCCTCCTTCATGTAACGCCACAGAGTGCAGTTCTGTGCCGCTTGCATACGTCGATGCCCAACATCCTTCACCAGGTCGTCTGTCCACCGGTACGTGGTCGTACCCATTTCATTAGTGTGGAATAGCAACTCAATTTCCAATGAGGCGACTCGTGACCAGTGGGCCCATATGAACTAATATGATATCTCCTCTAACATGAGCGAAATCCTATTTTACCAAGCTAGTTAGACCGATTGCGATACGGTCTTACATCGAGTTTGTCAATCTTGCAGTGAAATTATCTGCTTTCAGATTCTAGTTATCTATTACGCGTGGAAAAGGAATGAGTGGTAATTCGATCAACGAAATCAAGGCTTCCCTTTCGTTCGCCTGCGCAATAGGCGGAAAGAGGAACAATTCAGGGTTATGGCGATTCACGCTACCCTGCTGTCACCTCGGACATTTGAGCAATTTAGTACCGTACCATGACAAACCAAATTATCACCAGGAGAATATGCAGCAACCCACTCCTAAGAAAATTATAATACCACATATGATGGTCAATATGACACTACAATTGTGGCAATTACGGCCCAATCGACCCGACGTTGGTGTGTCCTATGTTAAATATTGGACTTCGATGAATCTGATAAATAAATATAATACTTCGACAACCTTTATGGTCATACATATTTATTTTATCGACCTGGGCCAACACCACCTGATGCCATTTCGTCAACAATTGCATTCCCAAGGAGGGTTGATGTCAGGCAGGCGGCCAGTCATAAAACTATTGCCAATAACTTTTGCAATATGTATGAAGAGAGAAACCTACATATTGCGTCGACCCCAAGTAATAGGGATGAGAGCAGGAGCATGATGATGAATCTTTACGGTCATCATAAGAACAAAATTTAAATAATTAATTTCTTATATTCTTCAGGAGTGGAAGGGGATGCATGGATCAAGTGTTCTCTCTGCGCAACATTGTGGAGAAGCATCTGGCTCCAGGTCAGAGGGTTTTCTGCAGTTTTGTGCATCTGGAGAGAGCATTTGACACGGTTGTACAAAAGAAACTTTGGGACATTTTACCGGAGTATGGTATTAACGGTAAACTGCTACAGGCTGTGCAGTCCAGTTACATGGGCTGTAGAGCCTGTGTGCGGCTGGATGATGGAATGTCGCCTTGGTTTGACGTCAATATCGGCGTTAAGCAGGGGTGCGTTATGTCAGCCAGGCTGTTTATCATATATCTGGATAAATGTCTCCAAAGGTTGAACGATATGAATGTGGGAGTCCAGATGGGCGACTCAGTGGTCACTGCTCTGCTTTATGCAGATGATGCAGTCCTGCTGGCACAGTCAGCGACTGACCTGCAGACCCTAGTCGACACAATGACAGAAGATTGTAAGAAAAGGGGTCTACGCGTGAATGTGAACAAAACCAAAATAATGGTCTTTGAAAGAGATGAAACCAGAACAGATGTAAGAGTAACAATAGGTAATGATGTACTAGAGCAAGTGGATGAATTTGTATATCTTGGATGTGGATTTAGCCGAGATGGAAGGTACCACTGATATAGAGCGAAGAGTGAATGCGGGAAATAGAGTGAATGGAGCGTTGGGGCAACTTCTCGGCAGCCACCACCTCAGCCAGAAGGCACGTGTAGCAATACATAACGCAGTGCTTGTCCCAACATTACTGTATGGAAGCGAGAGTTGGGTATGCAGAAAAGAGTATGAAAGTAAAATTAATGCGGTCGAAATGCGATCTCTGCGGAAAATCTGTGGAGTTAGGCTGACCGACCGCATTCGTAACGACGACCTAAGAGAGCGAGTAGGTATGAAAGAGAGTATTGGTGTAAAGATGCGAAAGGGAATGCTCCGATGGTTCGGACATGTGGAAAGAATGCCGAACGAACGTCTGGTTAAGAAGATATACAATGCGAAAGTGGAACGATGTAGGTACCGAGGGAGACCGAGACTAACCTACCTAGACCAGATCGGTCATGTACTGAAGGAAGGTGGAGTCAAGAGTCGCCGAAACCGGCGAGCGTGTATGAAGAGAATTATGAATGTTGAGGAAGCGAGTGAAGTATGCAGAGATAGAGTTCTCTGGCACTCTGTTCTCTCTGCCTACCCTGCAAGGGCTATGGCGTGATGATATGTATGTATGTATGTAATTTCTTATAACCTTTGGTATAAATGATAGTATCATTTCTTTTTTTTAATATCTATATTAATCCTTATTATTTAAATAAAAAGCCAGAAAGCAGTTTAGGCTATATAAAAAAAAAAACAATAAAAAGAAATTTTGCGTGTTTGTATACCAAATGGTATAAAACTGATGATCGGATTAAAAAAATACCAATAGCAAGCCACATTATCCCCGATAACGGTTGCTACTTGTTTTGTAGCAATATAAGTCGTTCTCGATAAAGAAAAGTAAATATGTACATTTTAATGATAACATTAATTAATGTAATTAAACTGTTAAGACTCACCCATCTCGAACACATCGCTCCATAACTTTAAAACGGGACAAGCCAATCGTCGATAGAATAGATCTACCATCTTCGAAATGGACGCAATCTCGTACCTCCAGTATCTGTAAATATTTATTTATTTATTTATTGCATCAAAGAAACACAGTATTCGAATGAAAAAAAATTTTTTTGACAACGAATTTTAATTTTTTTTTCACATTCCATCGTATTAGGACAGTGCCATGTAACGACAATTCCATAAAAAGTACGTAACTATACTCAGATGAGAAAAGACGCAATCTATTCAAAACTCACGATCAAGAGTTCAACGACCTCGCGTGGTGAAAAAATAATATTTTTCATCCGAATCTATTTTTTTCTAGCCTATCATTACAAGTAGGACTAGTAGGGTTACATTTCTTTGTTTTCGGGAGCGGTCCACTTCCATCCTGTATAAAAAAATGAAATACAGATCCATCTCACTTTTGAACCATGTGTCCAGATTGTATTCAAGATTAATTACGAACTGACTCATATGCAAGCTCGATGACGCCAAATTATACAGACATCGAGGATTATAACCGGCTCCTGTCTGCGTTTGTGGACTATGAGCAAGCCTTTGATATTGTTGAAACGTGGAAAATGCTAGGCCCTTAAGCGGTGCCAAATCGTCTATCAATACATCGAAGTGCTTTTATAGGAACACTACTATGTGAACACTACTGGATCGGTCTCGGAGGAGTCCGCAATATGATTACGAAACCGATCCAGTTGCAGAAAGGTAGGACAGGGAGATGTCATCTCTCCGGAACTGTTCACAATTAATCACGCAATTGCAAGATTCTTCAAGATCTTAGGCTGAACTGGAGTCGGCATCAACATCAACAGCGAATACATCACACGCTCCAGATTTGCAGATGATATCATAGTCATGGAAGAATAGAAAATACCTTAGCAACAAACTCATCAGAATTTCTCAACTCAACATTTCTATCTCAATATATCAACCGAACATCTTAAAAGTCTCAGGGAACCATTGGATGCAAATGGTGCAGGACCGTTCTAAGTGGCATTCTCTTGGTGAAGCTGTCCAACAATTGACCAATTGAACTGCTATTTATTGATTTAGCATTTAACTTGCTAGGCGTTTGATAAAAAATCAACTCACAAACGGAAAAATTATTAACATACGCAGGCCTTGAACCCGTATCTATATAAAATATGTTCCAAATCCTTTATAATTTAAAATAAAACTAGCGTGGCAGTTAATAAAATAACAAGCAAATCTCAATTTACAATATCATCATTATCGAAGACATATTACCACGCCATCTATCGGAATTACATGAGGAACTGTTTGAATTTTACTAAACGATGACACGACTTAATAATGTGTCACAATTTCGAATAGATGGCGTGGTAACACAGCTCCATGTAAAGACACGATTCTGAACGAAGAATTGGACGGCAACTGCTGCCACTTTAGCTCTATTGGTAAAACAGTTACACAGCAATTGTAACAGTTGTTCCAATAGAAGCGGGTTTAACACCTTTTATTGGTCATAAACGATTTTGTTATAACATAATTTGAATGTTATTTTATCGAATAAAAATAATTATTAATATGGGACTTCATTCTATATAGTTCACATCTAAATTAACAAAATAATGTATATCATTTTGGCATATAATTTAACGACTATATAGCTAGCGAAGTACTTTTTACAGTGGCGAGTGTTATTGCTGTGATTCCTACGAAAGGCAATCCTTTGTGCCAGCCAAGCTTGTTCAGAGTCTCCATGTGATCTGCGTCCGTTAGTTATACATATTATGTCCTTCAAGATGAAGACCTTAGTGCAAATGTTTGTCTTTTAAAAGAAATATTCACATTATAGCTTTGCTTATCAGAGAACCAGTCAAATCACTCCGTGACTATAATCACGTCCGTTTTATTTATCAAGTCACCATAGTTCCCACAAATTGTGTAATAGATAAGCTTCACCAATATCTTGTAGAAGACGCTAGGATAATTTGTAAAATGCCGATTTGAAATCACAACCGAAATGAAAAATAAATAATTAAAGGAATACCGATGACAAGGTGAATACTGAGAAAAAATACGAATCCAATAAATATTCGATCTTATAGCGTCAATTGATCATCACATACTCGTAAAATTGGTTTTTATTTTAGTGACGGTTTATATGAGTACACACTAAGTCAAGTTCTGGCTTTATCATAATAATTATAATTTGAACACACGGATTGCGCAGTGATCTAATTATATTTAATTAATAAGAGATCTAATCAAAAATAAATATATGTCTATAAATAATACTAATATACCAACTGTAATGGCCAACCTGAATGCGTGGCGATTGTATCATACTTTGGAGGGCCTATGACCAATAGCAAACAAGAATAGTCTGATGGATATGTTTAGTACTAACCGTGCCATAATCAGCATATTTCTTGTCCTTGTCAACTGGTACCATACCGAATTTTCTGGAGCCTGATTCCAACACTCGTCGAATCATCAACCAGTAACGAGGATCGAAAATGAACAGGGGACATGGAACCCTGTATGAATAAAACATATATAAGTTAAAATGACTTGAGTGATGAAGGCTTAAGAATACGGTTTGTGGTAGTGGTTACGATTTGTTACAACCCATACATTGCACGTACACATGTCTTATAAGACGATCAAGAGTTTATATTGATCTAGGCGAACTCCACTTGATGCCGTTTGATCAACAATTACATTCCTAAGAGTTGACTTCAGGCTATTGCCAATTAGTTTTGCAATATGTATAATGGAATAGAGTAGATATTGCGCCGAACCCAAATAATTCAGATAAGAGCAGGATAATGATAATGAGGACTTAAGAATACAAAGTATAATAGTGAGAATAAGAATACAATTATTATAATCCCTCCTTTGAACATGGTTATCGCGTGACACAATAAAGGGACTTTAACAAGAAATTAATTTTGTTGATGACAAGAAATATTCAGAATAATTTCATAGGGCCTTACGTCTGACCAATGCGGTTATGTAACCCTGGTGCAACAATAAGATGTTTAAAAGCTGAGAAGAAGCCTTCTTCTCAACTCATTTACTGTTGGTTAAAGACGCCACAAAAATCTATGCGGCAAAGAAACATTTTAGATGGCACTTGCATAGGGAGGTTTATTTGAACAGGGGACGTTGATAGGCTGCTAGATGGCTGAATGCATAGATGGATTGGATGAAAAGATTAGATGAATGGATAGGATGGATGGAATAATGAATGGATGAATGAATGAATATTTATTTTGCAACGACATGCTTACGATGGATAAGCGACGGTGCAGACAAAAATGGGAACCAAATCTTCTTCCTCAATTGAACTTGGTGCAACGAGCGCATTGAGTTCAGCGAGCGCTCCTCTAATGAACACTGTGTCATTGACCTGAAAAAATAATACGATTGTTTATTCATTATATTCCAGTATTTTTGAAGACCTTACCTTAACTGGGGCATAAATCTAATGACACGGGTAATTCCACATAAACTTTGAACAATTTACAGACTTCAAACAATCATTTGTATAGCAAAAGCAATTATCTGTCATCATCATCATTTCAGCTCATATAGGTTCGTCCCACTGTTGGGCTCGAGCCTCCTCCACAACGGGAGGAAATTTGACCTACTGTACCACGCTAATCAGACATGTTGGTATAGGGTTTAGTTTCGAGTTTTCACTCTCTTGCATAGATGTTATAAACATTTTATATCCCTTAGTCGTCTCTTACGATCACCCACGGGTAAGACGGAGGTGGTGAATTGTATTCTTACTCCGTCGCGATATCGTTCGTCGTCAATACGCGATCTGTGCAGTGTACATATCTATACCACTATTATTAAGTGGTGAGGTACCACTTAATAATAGTGATATTCTCGTAGATTTGTTAGTCGAGTGCAGTATTACATTTTTTTTAGTAGGTTACCGTCTGGACACACGCCTTCCAGGACGATGAAGGGCAGCGTGTGGCCCATAAACCACCATATTCCCTCCCCATCGCCATTGGGCCAGCCACTGGGACCACAACATTACACTGCGGATTGCGAAATTTTCAGTTTGGTTTTTGAATAGAGCAAAAACATTTGGTTGCAGATACTTTCAAAAAATTTCAATAATAACATGCTCAAAGTCTGGACTTTAGTTCAGGAACTATGCTCGGTAAACGACGCGAGTATAAACACAGTTTACCATCCTGTGAAGGACGTATAAAATATCTGAACGGATATCATCACTGCAGAGGGATATATCAAAATAAAATCCCATATCAACCTAACTTATTCGGGTAAACCACGCCGTTTTCACTTACGAGAAGGTTATGGTCTACAGTAAGATGCATATGGACTGAAGAAGGATGAAAATAAGGTAGCGAAATAGGAGTGTACCCGTTTTACACTTCATTTTACCCCATAAAAAAATCTGCAAAATAACAGAAATGCTATTTTGGTTCGGGCTTAGTATTCGAAAATTAGTCTTCATTATCGGCAGTAAGACTTTTGTGCACTGGTTTGAACCAAACATGCCAGATTATAAATTATTAAATGAAAAATATATGTACAAATTTTATAACTCGATCCTAAATTATATATGAATATTTACATACGCACTTACCTCAGTTAACTTAAAATTGGTCAAACGTCGCAGGCACAATGGACATCTTTTTCTATAATCCAGTGTTTTCTCTAAACATGTTCTACAGAACATATGGCCACATGGTGTAGTCACGGGTTTTGTGAATACGTCACAACACAGAATACACTCCATATCATTTTTCTTGATCCATTTTATTGAGGACAGATCTCGTACTAAGAGGTTCAATTCCTTATTCAAATCACGTGGATTGCATTTATTACTTAACACCATGATCACCTATCAATAAAAAAGAAAAGGAACATATTACACTCATACATTATATGAACCGAAATCGAGTAAATTAATAGAAATAAGTTGTATAATTGGATTAGATTTGATTGCATAATTTCAAAAGTCTGCTCGTAAGACTTCACGAAAAGTTGTGTAACTTCACACCGAAGTAAGTTTAACTGAAACCATTTTTTATTGTGAATAGAAAGATTAATTAAAAATTAATAATTTTACAGGATTATATCAAAGTTATTTTCCTTTATCCTTTTATATAACTTGAGGTTTTTTCCTTTACGTAAATGTTATAAGTGAAAATAGCTGAACTAAGAGGGTTTCTAAGCTATTAGATGTGATGCCAGCCTAGTAACAAGTATTGACGTATAATAGTATACAGAACCGCTCAGGAATATATTATTATATATTTATTATATGTATAGATTATATTATTATACTAGCGGACCAAGCACACTTCGTTCCGCCTAACAGTTCATCATCATTATCATCATCGAGAGAAGGAAAACTCGAAACAAAACCCTATACCAACACGTCTGACCAGCGTGGTGTAGTGGGTCAATTTCCCTCCCATTATGGAGGAGGCTCGAGCCCAGTAGTGGGACATATATGAGCTGAAATGATGATGATGATGATGAAGTATTTTAATAACATGCCAGCAAGACGAAGAATTATCTTGTGTTATACGACATTTTCCTTCATATGCGTTGAAAATAAACTAATTGTTGATTTCTGAGATTTGTTCGACGATTTCGCATTGTTAACAGTACGGTCTGCCTCGTTTTACTCTTGTGATTAAGAAGCACGGAGTTGGGCCATATTAACGCGGCGGTCTTCCCGTGCAACTTTTGTTCTTCTGCCGTGCCGTTTCGAATTCCAACTGCGTTACGGTTTTATTGGGAAAGATTTGATTTTATTGGTCGCGGCATTGTTGATGACAATATAGACATAATATGTTTTATTATAACAATATTCGTAAAAATTCGTAACACTCGCACAAAACAAACTCTGACCGATCAAATTTTGCACGCCTCATAAGCGAAGCGTTGAGATCTTGCTCTACTCTCGATATATGAAAATCAAGCACTTTTCAAACCTATAAATGATTGTATTTTTCTCACATTGCACTTATAGGATAATATTATTATACATATGTCAAGAAAAAACATTCGTTTAAACGTATTTGATATTTTTAAAAAGCAAATATTTTGTTTAAAGAAAAAAAAAAAAAGATTAAAAAAATAATTCGAAGACGTCGGATAAAATATTCTGGATCTGGCAAGAATACGACCGTAAAAATTAATGTATGAAAATATTTCTTTTTTAAAAGCTTCATAATCGCAACGCGCAGTTTCTTTTCGAAAATGGCTTGGTAATTCTTTGTCGTTAAATTGCATTTAATAAAAAACTAAACTGCTTAGTCATTAGTGTATGTATACCTTATGAAAATTGGATTCGTTTATATTTTTTTGTTCGTCCATTCGTACAGGCAAAGGAAATAGATCCCATATAGCCTATTGTAAAAGAACAGCTATGTTTCAACAAGAACAGCTATGTTTTAACAGCTGCGTCGAGAATGGCACGAAATTATTTTTCTTTTTCATTTATGGCATTGACTAATAGTAAATGATAAATAAAATAATGAAAAATTGTCACATGTCTGTTAACTTCTCTTCAAAATATTGAATTTTTTTTGTTTCTCTAACTTTTTGAAGTGAAACTTTTTTATCGACGTATTGGAGATATTTTTTATTGTATATTGTGGAGCTGAGATTATAAGCGCACGAAAGTAGAGAGAGAAAGAGAGAGAGAGAGAGAGGGAGTGACAGAGTTGTTAACCAAAGTGTCACTTCTGATATGTGTACGTACTTTATACGCACACATAATTTTTTGTTTTTTTTAAAGTGCAATTTTATTTAATATTTCTACCAGATCTTGATCAATGAAATAATTAAGGCGCTTTATTTACCGTGCATATTATAGCATTGACCAATAGTAAATGCTAAATAATATAAAAATTATGAGGCGTGCACTATTGGATTTTCCAAATTATAATTTTAACTTTTCGCGGTATGGTGGTGTATGTATGTATGTGTAATATCATATTTTAATATCCTATATCCTATTCCCGACAACAACAAACTCAAAAACATAAACATCATAAAAATTGGTGCAGCCGTTCTCGAGTTATATGTGTTGTAAGTAACACAACTTTCTTTTATATATATAGATATATTATATACTACATATGCTAGTAAAATGTATTTTAATGGTCATAAAAAATCTAAAAAAGACAGTGATGTGGGTATGCCAAATAGACTATGGGTGAGGATGTGTTTAATAAATAACACAAGATATTGCAAGACAAGCATATTTGCCAGCCTTCACGTACTTGGGTAATCTTTACATGCTCATTCTTTTTTGTGATATATGTATAAGTCACCCATAGATAACTCTGTGCTACGACAACAATAGTTTAATGTAAATTATTAACAAGAACCGATAGTTTATTAGTATGTTATAAAATTAAAATTGCGATTTTGATCACGTCACTGAGTTTTCTTGCCGATTATAGAACCGAGATAGAATAAGACCGCATATATATAGTGGGTATAAGTGTATAGAGTGATAGCATAATAAATTGCTTTTTCCAACAAAGAGGAAAACAAAATTGAGTTATAAATTAATTAAATCTTTGCATATGAATTAAGTTAAATGATGTATCAAATTGATATATTATTTTATTGTGGTAGGACCACGCTGTTGACAGTTCTCTCTGTCCACAGCCGCGGGCTGATCCGTCCGGGGTAGTACCACACTCTCGCAGAAGACCGACATCTGAGTAATGGCTATATGCTATTGCGCTTCGTTCGGCGAGCGAGAGAGCCGGAAGCCCAACGGAGTGGGTTTGAGGTTTGTATTGGTAGGCAGCGACCTGGCTGTACCCTTGGTATTGCAAAGGTCCATGGGCTGCAGTAACACTTACCATCAGGTGTGCTGCTTGCTCGTTTGCCACCATTAGCAATTTAATTAGCAATAAAAAAAAATAAAGAAAAATAAACCTATTATTCGGAATTCTAAACTCTATTCTAGCCCCACATGTGTTCGCTAATTTAGCAGTCTGGCCCCGGACGCAATTCAGTAAAGAGTTATCTAACTTTGAATTGTGACTCGCAGTCTCTTCTGTACGTTGTATATGGTCTTACATAGGTATATTTCGCTTATTAGCCTATAACACTACTTGGGTGACATATGTATAATCGTACGAACAACGACATCGTGTAATGTTTTTGAGTAACTTGTTATTTTAAAATTACTGAAATTTAGCATTTAATATGGTTAATTATTTATAAAATCCGATTACGAAATGAAAAATGATGTCGCAAGCGGGATTCGAACCCGCGCCTATTGGGATTCCTAGTTATTATACATATATATATATATATATATATATATATATATATATATATATATATATATATATATAAGACAGTTGTGTTAGTTATAACACTTATAACTCGAGAACGGCTGGACCAATTTTTGTGATGTTTATGTTTTTGAGTTTGTTGTCGTCAGGAATAGGATATAGGATATTAAAATATGATACTGATCAACAAAAAAATCATTAAAAAACATCAGTTCTAAACGTTCATTTGTTGATGTAACAAAACGCAACTGACAGCTCACATAATTTTGTCTATGGTTCGTTTGGAAAAATTAAATTAGACCGGTCACTGTTCGTTTTGTGCGAGTGTTACGAATTTATACGCATATTAATATAATAAATCGTATCGTATATTGTCATCAACAATGCCGCGACCAAGAAGATCAAATCTTATCTGACAAAGCCGTAACGTAACTAGAATTTGAAACATCACAAATGTAACCATGGCAGAATAATAAGATATTGCACAAGAAGACCGCCGCATTAATATGGCCAGACTTCGTGCTTCTCAATCACAAGAGCAAAGTGAAACAGCCCATGAAACGGCTCGGTGGACAATGCGAAATCGTTGAGCAAATCTCAGAGATCAACAATTAGATAATTTTCCAAGCAAGAAGAAAAGTGTCATATAACACAAAGAACTTCTTCGTCTTGTAAGTTATTAAAATACTTGATTTTTAAATTTATATATCATTTATATTTATTATCATAAACATAATAATAAAAAATTGTGAATTAATCCAAATCTGCTCATTCATTAACTGCTAGGCGGAGCGAAGTGTGCCGGGTCGGCTATTCTATATACAGTCGTGGTCAACTAATTAGGGACATTCAAGATAGTGAAGAGCTATAACCGGTTATGTACATATAAATATAAAACCCTATTGATTTCTCAGCACCTATTATTTGCATAATTTGGTCCGATTATTATACTATAAATGGGTGTAAATAAAAGATTAAATAAATAGATAAAAGTATTTAATATCAAAGGTTAAACATGTATTAAATTTTAAGGTACAATTCTGTAGCTGGACATTTAATTAAGGACAGTAAAGTATAATGAAAAATAGAGTTAAACAAAACTAATAATTTGCAGTATTATAATATCTTTAATAGCTCCATTTTATTACGTGTAAAATCAATACCCAGTAGCAAAACCGTTGTTAGTAATTACCGCTTGAAATTAAATTTGACTGGTCAGTTTTTGTTTTGTGCGAGTGTTACGATTTTTTACGAATATTGTTATAATAAATCATATTGTGTCTAGATTGTCATCAACAATGCCGCGACCAATAAGGTCAAATCATTCCCGACAAAGCCGTAACGCAATTAGAATCCTAAACATCACGAATGTAACCACGGCAGAAGAACAAGATGTTGCCGGGAAGACAGCCGCGTTAATATGGCCCGATTTCGTGCTTCTCAATCACAAGATTAAAGAGAGGCAGCCCGTGAAACGGCTCGGTTGACAATGCGAAAACAATTAGATACTTTTCAACCCCCATTCATATACATATATATACAAATACACATATAAATATATATATATATACATACATACATACATACATATCATCACGCCATATCCCTTGCAGGGTAGGCAGAGAGAACAGAGTGCCAGAGAATTCTATCCTTGCATACTTCACTCGCTTCCTCAACATTCATATTTCTCTTCATACACGCTCGCCGGTTTCGGAGACTCTTGACTCCACCTTCCTTCAGTACATGACCGATCTGGTCTAGGTAGGTTAGTCTCGGTCTCCCCCGGTACCTACATCCTTCCACTTACGCATTGTATATCTTCTTAACCAGACGTTCGTTCGGCATTCTTTCCACATGTCCGAACCATCGGAGCATTCCCTTTCGCATCTTTACACCGATGCTCTCTTTCATACCTACTCGCTCTCTTACGTCGTCGTTACGAATGCGATCGATCAGCTTATCTCCACAGATTTGCCGTAGATATCGCATTTCGACCGCATTAATTTTACTTTCATACTCTTTCCTGCGTACCCAACTCTCGCTTCCATACAGTAATGTTGGGACAAGCACAGCGTTATGTATTGCTACACGTGTCTTCTGGCTGAGGTGGTGGCTACCGAGAAGTTGCCCCAACGCTCCATTCACTCTATTTCCCGCATTCACTCTTCGCTCTATATCAGTGGTGTACCTTACATCTCGGCTAAATCCACATCCAAGATATACAAATTCATCCACTTGCTCCAGTACATCATTACTCTTACATCTGTTCTGGCTTCATCTCTTTCAAAGACCATTATTTTGGTTTTATTATACACATATATATATATATATATATATATAAAAGATTTCCATCTATGTATTGACTCATCACGAAATCTCTGGAAAGGCCTACCAACTTTAAATTTGGTAGAAATATTCCTTTCGCTGAGTAGAGGTCACCTAAGAATGGAGTTTACGAACCCACCCGCAAGGGGTTTACTGGAGTGTAAAAATCACACTTTTTAAATATGTTTGCACAGTTTGCACCGTCGGGGCGTCGTCCTCACGCGGTGGCCTCGCTCCCAGGGCGACCAGACTAATCCCCGGTCCGGTCGCCCGCTGCCTCGGCTAGGGCGGCATGAGGCGGAGGTATTCACGCCTCCGCCGCTCCAGTCGCCGGTGGCGGCGCGAATCCTCGAAGAGAAGTTCCTCTCGGATTCGCTCCGCCACTTCCTTCTGCGAGATGACGTCCTCGCAGAAGGAGGCGACCGCGTCCCAATTCCTCTCGCTGTCGACCATCACTTTCACGACAGCCGGCAGCGAGAGGTCGGCACCGATAGCAGCGACAAGGGCACGGCGCTACTGAGCCCAGGTCACGCAGACCTCGAGCGTATGCTGCGCCATGTCCCGGTCGCTGCCACACTGTTGGCAGGACGGAGTCGTCTCCACCCTTGCGACTGTGTACAGGTACTTGCCGAAGCAACCGTGCCCCGTCAAGACCTGCACCAGCCGGAAAGAGAGGACTCCGTGCCGCCTCTCCAGCCACTCCATCAGTACGGGCCGGACGGCCTCGATGACTCGTAATCCGTATCAAGGCCATTCCAGCCGCGTTGCCCAACGGGAAAGAACCTCCCGGCGAGCGTCCTCACGCCAGGTGGTCAATTCGCTAGGCGAAACATCGCCACCTTCTTCGCGAGTTGAAGACACCCGCCGATATATTTCGGCGAGCATTTCCGCCTCCAAGTCCCAAGGGGGCGTTCCGACCAATACGCATGCAGACTCGGTCGCAAACGTGCGGTATCCGCGGATAGCCCTGACCGCCATGGCTCTCTGCGATCTCCGCAGAATAGCCCTAAGGCTGACGGTCAGAGCCCTCGCCCACACGGGAGCGCCGTACAATGCCATTGAACGGATCACCCCCGCATATAGTCGTCGACTCTCGAAGCTCGGTCCGCCCAAGTTCGGCATCAGCCGAGATAGGGCGAACGCTGAGCCGACTAGCCGTGGAACAAGTCTACGGCAATGCTCCCGAAACCACCAGTTCCCGTCGAGCACCAGACCCAAATACTTCATATGGGCCTGGATACTGATGGGGACGGAGTTGACGACGCTCGAGACGCCGACGGGCGGCCCCATGAGGCGCCCATGAAACAGGAGCGCCTCTGTCTTTTCCAGGGCCACCCTAAGCCCCAGCGCCTCGATACGCCTGACCATCTCCTCAGTGCCGTAGTGGCCAGGCTCATCGCCTCTTCCAGTGTCCTGCCCCGGGCTGTGACGAGCGTATCATCAGCGTAGCATATAAGCCCCAGCCCGGGGGGGAGACTCCTTCGCAACGCCCAGTCGTAACCGATGTCCCACAAAGTCAGCCCCAAGACCGACCTCTGTGGGACACCGCACGACATGGGCGTGCGCATAATGTCCCCCGCGCTATTCACGCAGAGGACACTGCGCCCCTGCAAATAGTCTGCCACTAGCCGCCTCAGGTATAAGGGCACTCCGTGATACCGGAGCGCCTCCCTGATGCAGCTGAATGGCAGACTATTGAATGCGTTGGCGATGTCCAAAGACACCACCAACAGCACTCCTCCGTCAGTGACGGCCTCCCTCGCCGTCTGCCTCAGGCGCAGTATAGCCGCAATAGTCGAACGCCCCCTTCGAAAACCGAATTGAGCGTCCGACAAATTGGGCCCCACCTCGTCTAGGTGCTGGACGATGCGGGCAGCGAGGATACGCTCCAGCAGCTTGCCCACATCGTCCAGCAACACGATAGGCCTGTAGGCCGACGGCAAATCCGGGGACCGCCCCGAAGGCCGCTCACTATACTAACAATAGTTATAAGTTTCTACGTTTGTATGTACATAATGTACATTAAAGTGTAAATAAATAATATCATTATTAACGCATACAAATTTCCATAAGTCACCAGAAGAACTGTATTATTAAAAGTACACTACGAGTATGTTATGATGTAACGTGTGAGTGTTAGCGAATGTGTCGCCACCGAACATTGAAACATCGATTTTTTTAAATTTTATATCGTATTAGGTCATCAATTTTCTTCTCTATGACGGAATGAATCTTTTTGGAACTCTCTTTGGAGTAGTAGTTAAAATACCGACCTATCATGCCAGATGTCATGGATTCGATTCCCACGCAGGAAAATACTGTTTGGTCGACAAAATGTTGGTCTGAGTCTGGGTGTAATTCGTGTCTATTAATTACATGTTTTTAAAGTCCCTCGCAATACAAGTATTTCATTACTGCTGATCTTTAAAAAAATCGTCGTTAAAAATATGTAAGCAATAATTATAATATTTTTATAAATACGATATGTTACCAACCAACCCTGCCATTGCCATAGGTGCTGTATATGACGACAAAGTGACGTCAGCACCTAACGTCACTGCAAGAAAATTGAAACCAACATCCATGGCATCTCGTCTGGCCATCATGATATGTTAGATCATTTAACATCTTATTAAGACTTATATGAGTTGGAAAAAAAAATGTTGTTATAGAGTCTAATAACTTATTTGAAAAGGTTACACGATATTATGAAAATCCTACATTAAAAAAAAACTATTTGGAAGGATTCTTTAAAAACATATAATTAAGGGAAACAATTTGCAGTCCGATTCAGAATAATCATATGTAGATAGCACAAACTATTGTCCTGCGTGGGAATCCAAATGACGACATAGGAGGTCGTAACTTCGAACGCTATCATCGGATCTGCGTAGTTTATTTTGTTCAGTTCATTGTATACTACACATATACATAGACGTATATTATTATACATATATTATTATATATAGTAGTTATATCGTTCATAGTTTTAAAATATCGTATCGTATTTTTATAGATATTGTTGCTAACAAGATATTAAATCTGCATAAAATTCACATAATCTGCTATGTTAAAAATACCAAATGGATATTAAAGCAAGCCTGTGAAATAACAGTTTTATGTTTGTTTTCGTAACTGTTTATATTACGCAGAAGAATTATTACGATATCGATTATTATCGATAAAATGGGATATTATTGAGTTTCTAATAATCCGAGTATTCATCGTTGTTGCACATTAAGTGTATAACGCAGTGTATAATAGATTTTGCGTTTGTTTACACATCGTACTTACCTGTGCTAACAATGAGCGCGCTACCCGATATTCAGATTGCAATGACGCCGCTGCTATAGCCAAGTGCGGCGCTGCATCCTTATGTCTGCCAGCACTCAGCAATTCCAATGCATAAGAGAACCGTGCCTATAAACCCAAAAAACAAAATTATCAAACGTACAAGATACAAAAATATCCTCACTAACAGGCACGCTTAAATGAAAACATGATGTCACCTCGACTTTATCTTGTTTACTTAGGACACTAATACATGAGTTCAATGATCCCCACGAAACGTTCTTTGTATAATATCGTATGACTATTGATTTATATTTAATTTTAACATACGTATACAATTCATATGTCAGTGAATTTTATATAGATTATTATAATATTATTATTTACCCGAGTGGACATGGGTATGTTCTGGCGATATTGCTCGGTGCAATGAGCTGTGACATATGACCGTTTTCTACGCTTGGACCTTGTGACTCCCACAGACGACCCACGCACACCAAGCACTGTGAACAATAAATAAATTTATTCATCAAAAATAGTTTACTTACTAATATCGCATGCATAATAAATAAACGTTTGTGTTTGTTTTCTATATATACGCATATCCTTCATAATATTGAGTTAAATATTTCTTAACAATTATTCTAAAGTATAAATACATGGTCTCGCACTGGTTTCCCAGAGAAGTAGGCAGGTACTACGAATTGCTACAAGCCACGATGATGACATCTCCATCGCTTCACTCATCAATCTACATTTACGCTCTACAGTTACGCGTACTCTTAATAAGACCTTTCGCCAAATTTAAAACTAAGCATACTTTCCTGGACTAAATATAAAATTTAGTCCAGGAAAGTATGCCATCTGCCCTTTGTACTCATCCTATTCAACCTTGCTTTATGTATTTTCTTTATTAACCCTCTCTTTGCACGTGCCAAAGAAATGATTCTCATTAGAAATAGGAAATAGTCCTATTTGAAATAGAATAGTTGGCATGAAAAATTTTGGATCTCACTCCTCATAAATGAAATATTTAGAAGGAATGAGACTCATAAAAATCAGACAACAATAGACCTGGATTCTATCTCACTTTCTCACAGGCTAAATAGTTGTCTCTTTTTAGTGTTGCTTTTTTGTTTCATAGAATCTATAAGCATCTTTATTGCTATAGAAGATTTCGTTTTACGAATGCTACATGAAATTCAATGTAAATGCTACTTAGATGAGGCAAGAAGAATTTTAATCCGTATGAGAAATTCATAACCACAGATTTTATCGTCACCGTGACCCATGTGTCACCTTACTCTACTGCAAACCGAATAGTTAGCTAATTTATCTCATCTGGATGCAATGGTATTTTTGGTACTCATATTTAGTAGTGACTTTATACGACATTATTTAGGGTAAGATAAGAGAAGACAAAAGCTTTATTTGTTCTGGCACTACCTCTAACACCTCTTAGAGGTAGTGCCAGAACAAATAAACCTTTAACAAAAGAAAGATAGGAGTGTCCTAACTAGAACAATATCAAATAATCACAACCAATTCAAGGTCACCCTGGCATTCTTCTATTTAGGCTCTTTAATTTAAGTATAACTTAACATGTCTTGAACAGGTTTCGAAAGAGCTTTTGCGTTCCCGATGTGAGTCAGAAGGTAACAATAAGCCCCATACATCTAGTGACATTTTGTCCACGCTGCTACATAATACGGTATTATATAACGAGCTGGCTTGCTTGTGTTGTGTTATGTAATGTTGGTGCGAGTTACGAGCGCGCAGCGTGTTGCTAGTGAATCCAGATTCGAACCAAGCCAAGGTTGCGATCGATGCAATTTACACGCACTAGTGTGTGAAATTTCTGATTTTATTACTAAACCAATTACGTTTTAGTTAGTATTGGCAATACATTCATTATTAATAATTATTACATTTTCTTTTTACTTAAGTAAATGTTCTGTGTTGCCTTTGATTTATAAGATTACTTGATATAAAATATTAATCTGACGTCATCAAGATTAAATTTCTCTCGTAAATATAAAAACTTTTCAAGTAAGAAACTATATAACTATGTTTACAATAACGCAGACAAACTGATGCAAAATACGCAACCTTTACACAAAATCTGTACGGTTCTGCATATAGTTGAACATGTAAGTCGCTCTTGGTTAGTGTATTGTACAGAGATTCTCGCCTCTTATGTTTCAAGTTGGTAGCCGTTACAAACTGACTCTGTCAAGATCATCCCTTTATTGCGCGACGATCGTTACGTATTGCGTTTTACCAATATTATCTAATTATATAATAGGAATATTCAAAAACTGTTGCGGGAACAGTTATGAAAGAGCTATTAGGTAAGTGAAAAACCGCGCAGTTCAGACTTTCGATGTATGTACATGAATACTTGTATCTCTTAGCAACGATTTAATTTATGCATAGTTACAGACGGCGGCGTCTCTCATTTATCGATAAAGTGAAACATAAATTTAAGAAAACAATGAAATACGTATCAACTTTGTTCTTATTTTTGTATTTTGTATTTCCTAAGGTTTATAAAAATATTAATTGAAAATGGAATAGGTACGTACCACTACCCATAACGAATCGAAATTATGAGAATATGTTCTATATGTTATACTTTATTGGCTTAAAAGGTAAATAACTTGGGAAGGATTTTTAATAAATATGGCTGCATGTCATGACTGTGATATCTCTTCTGTCGCTTCTTCAATACGCAAACGTGTTTCATACAAGATCTATCAATGTTTATATTTGCCTCAGTCCGGCTTTTCAATAAAAAGAAAAAAATATTCTTAGGATAATACAGTATAACTCAAGAGGATAGTTTTATTAATATGTAGTTCCAATATTTTACTTTTAAAACCTAGCTACAGTATAATATGTATATAACGATTTATAGTTTTTTATAACAATATGCTTGAAAATCAACACAATAGTATAAGTAAAGAAACGTATTATTATTTATAAAGTTTTAATATATATACCTTTATTCATCATATATAAATATGTATTAATATTTTATATAAACTGCCTCAAGAAATAAAGTTGTAGCACAAATTTTAATAAAAGCCTTGCCGATACATATCAAAATGTTATGTCATAAATGGAAAATTAATTTCATTGTATCTGATTTTAAGAGTTCAAGGATATGAACAAGAACAATATTCAATATAATAATTTTAGAGATTACGTAAGTAAATCTATTAATATTCTTTTCAATGATAAAACATTTTTTATTTAATTTTTATTTAGTATTTATATAAACTACATATATAATACGTATACTTATATATAATATATATTACATATATTTATGAAGATCGTTTTTTTTAACCTGCAAAGACATTGATTAATTGTATTACAATCAGAGTATTCAAAACAATATCAAATGTACCTGCCCGAAGTTATATAGAGTACATTTATACCCATGACTGCTTTATATGCGTTCCATTTAGTTAAGATGGCCGTAAAGGTCATGGTCAACGACAATAAAATTGTAGGCGTAATATGTATAAACTGGGTATAAAAGTATACGACTATTGCGTTAACTTCAGGAATATTGTAGCTGTCTAGGAGGTCAACTTCCATGCCCAATGTCAAGGTTTCGATTGCCACGTAAGACAATCTATTGTACGATCCACAAGTGTTTGACCTGGGTCGGTCTAGTAGTTTCTGTTCATTAATTGTGTACTCGTGAAGTTCCCATGATATAAAGATACCTTACCGCAGCAAAAAGCGTTTTTAAAAAGTCCATAACGGTAAGGACACTACTACACAAAACTAGAAGGAAAAAGAACCATAACAGGTAACTTATATAGTTAGTTAGTCAAGAAAAATTACAATTTTAGTGACAAACTGCTTTTTTTTAATTAGATTACACAAACCTCCAAAAAAGGAGGTTTTGCGGCATATCAGACTACTTTTCAGACGTATTTTGGACTGCTAAAGTGTTATTCGAAGTCAGAACTAAGATCTTGAGTACCATTTTTGTTACAGATATATGCCTCCAAAGTGTTTGAAACTTGTTGACGTTATAAAAATGAATTCAAAATGTGCATTGCGAAGTTTTCGCTAAATATTCAGAATCCACCGGTACTGAATTCATTTCCTTTATGTTTCTACGCTGTTAATACTTCTAATCTGGTGTCAATATAAGCCACCATACTCTACCAAAACGATCTATTTGACGCTAAACGAGAATAGCAGCATATTATTCTCATTATTTTGAGGTTATCTAAAAAAATGTACACGGGTTCTTAATTCTGACTTCTAATAACGATTCAGCAGCTTAAAATACCTCGGCTAATTAATTTAAATTATAGTCTCATTCGTCACACAACAGACTTTTCTTTATTTGAAGCTGTTATTAATTTAGTTAATAAAAAAGAGCAGATTGTCTTTGCCGCTACCCGTTCTGGGTTTCCCTAACTAGATAAGTTTCTTTACATCTATCCTATTAAAATACACAAAGAATTTGTTATCATTACATAATGAGGCATTTTTAACTTGTATAAACATTACCACAAATATATAACAAAAAGGTCATTATGTTATTAACCATATTACTATATTGTAATATTGGTATAAACTCAAGTTTCCAATATTCATTCACTTAAGATAACTTATTCAATTTATGAGTAATATATATATATTTCTCACTAAAGCTTGTTCATTACAACAATCATTACGTGATTGCTTATATAATTATGTAAGATATCAATTATAAATAGAATATTAGTAGATTAATAAATTGTATAACGATATCGGTTAGAGAGGAGACTGTACTAGCAGTAAGCTTGCAACAATTTAGTTACACAAACAAAATAAATATTTATTAAATTTAACATTGGCTAAAAATACATATAAAATAAAACTAATAAAATAACATATTCTTCATTCCTTGTTATATTTTATTTCTTATATTCCACATTATATTTTTTTTTTTTAAATTTATATAAACAAGATCATTTTTGTTTTATCAGTGAGTAATCGAGAACTTAGTAGGAATCGCTTTTAGCAGGGGTTAATAAAATCGACCGATAAGTAATGACTCTTTCAAGAATAGATAATAACTGTCAGATTACTCACAATTTAATATCTGAGATGTCATTATTAACCCTTTTGCCGTCCCATTTTATGACAGGGGTCTTAAAACATGTCTCGATTGTTCCAATTACCTAACTAGCTATTATGTATTATACAACTATTATAAAACTCTTAACAACGACTTACGAGACGTCGTTTTTATGAAATAGATATCAAAAACATAATTATTTTTTTCTTTATAACATACTCGTGTATAGTTTGTTTAGATCATCAGATTAATTACCTAACAAATTACGTTCTATGGCACTTTGCAGTTAATCTTTTCATGAATAAAAAAGGAAAGAAACAACTGATTTACTGTTTTGTATTGGGAATTAGTCCTAATCACTCTCAGTCCTGTGTTCTAGATTAATTGAATTAAAATATCCAAGCTACTTAAACGACTACTAACACATCACCATTTCCATGATTTAAATCATATAGCAGTTTCGCCCATCTTCATTCAGATGATATCAAATCACTACAATTTTGTATCATCTAAAAAAATGCGTACATGATGTATGGAGAAACTTGAAAGGGCTTTTCAAGCTATCGAGATAAAAGAGTAACCTCTTTTGTATTGCAAAACCTAAGTTATAACTACCCGAAAGATTAAAATTAATAATAGTCTGATGGAGTAACGGAACGATGGAATAATATTTAGAGATTTATCATATTTACGATATGTAGTGTTTTATTGTATACATAGATTTTCTCAGATGATGAAATATCAAACCTTACACATAAAATATGAATAATGGCACAGCAGAAAATATATAACCAAAAAGTAAATGTAAAATAAGACAGATTGCTGTGCACAGAATTGTGGAATAGAACTCAGCATGTAACGCTTGAAAGGCAATAATTGAATTCCGTAAGCGATTGCACTAAATCATGACTAACCGGCGACTTACGAACAGATACATATATACAGAGTGTTTTATTATTTTAATCAGTCTTAATCTAAAATCTCTTGACTTGCCTCTTTATTAATATGCCCACAAAATTAAAAATAACCGACTGTGATTTTAAAATAACAGCGTTTGAAAATCCCTTTATATTGTATCCATGTAGTAATGTGTATATATATATGTATATATAGTGTATATATAGGTGATTTGTATCACCAATCTCTCATTCACTAATAAAAAGTAAAACTTATAGCAACCCTGCCTGCCGTTCAAATTATTCTGTTTGAATACATTCTCTAGACAAAGTGTAACTGTCACAAAACTACGAGTTTAATATTGTAAATTTTATATACATATATAAAATTTACAATATATATATATATATAAGTTTGAAGGTAAAACTACAGCCTGTATATCGAGCGTAACGTAACCTGCGACCCGCCGCTGTTCTCCATTGCATCGCCGACAATGTTGTTACATAACATCAATGTAGCAAACAAATGGCCGATTTACATAATAGCCTTGTCGGTGCGCGATTATCGTCGCAAACGCCCACGCGATGTTGACGTGGCGCCCGTGTTGTAGGAATGGACCTTGGTTGTAACGATTTACTTAATGCGGCAATAACAAAAGAATCTATCAAATACAAGTTATTTTTTTATCTATCTTTTTTTTTTTTTCTTAAAAAAATCTTGCACGAGAGTAGTTAGATCCTCTCACATCTATGTTTTCAAAAATGTAATATACTTGCAACTATTTTTTTTTTCTTCTCAGCCCATATACTTCTACTGCTGAACATTTGCGTCCTTTAGATGAGGTAAATTAGCCCCCTATACTACACTTTTCAGACGGATTGGCATAGCGTTACGTTACTAAATATTACTGGATTAACTAAAAGCATATTATAGCGTAAATGTTCTTTAGAAAACCTTAAAATAATCCAAACATCAGCAGTCGCGTGCAAACTGGACAAAGAAAGCAGAGGCAGATAAAAACAAAGCTATATATATTACTTAAAAATTATACTCGTGCTTAAATAACGTTGTTAGTTATTTTATTTTTACTCTTACGAATAAAAGTAATGAAATAAAAAAAATCGCTACGGCAAAAATTACTGTACAAGACAGGTTTCGCTATAACCAAACAAAAATTCAACGCGGTCACGCTATGATATCTACGTGGAATCGGTAGGGAATGGTGTTCACTAATTTGACAAATTTTGTTTGCATTTCAATCATCGACGTGTTATGAAGTTACATGATATTAGCATATTATGTCCTATGACATAGTGAATCAAGCCATTACTTACATTAGTAAGGCGATAAAAATAAAGACAATGGACCTCCTAATTGACCTATGACTATCGCACAGCCTAAACCTGAAGGAGAAACCTGAATGAAATACTGATGATAACATTAATATACATTCGAGCCTAATATAGTCTTCGTAAATGAGACAATTCCGTGTGGTGACGGTGTAAGAAGACTATTCACCACCCCATATCTTACCCGTGGGTGATCGTACGAGACGACTAAGGGATATAAAATGCATATAACGTCTATGCGAGAGAAGGAAAACTCGAAACAAAACCCTATACCAACACGTCTGAGCAGCGCGGTATAGTAGGTTAATTTCCCTCCCATTACGGAGAAGGCCCGAGCCAAACAGTGGGACATTTATGGGATGTGATGATGATGATGAAATGAGATATAAAATTTGAATTGAGTATATAAAAGTCCTTCCGAGCTGCAGAACATTCTCCTACGTCTAATATATTTAAAAAAAAGTGTGTAATTTGTATAGACAGATTTTTCGATAAGTACTATGGTTTTGAAACTCTCAAACTATCAAAACCGCAGAGATTTTGAAAATAGATTAGCAAACAAGATAATTGGTTATGAATTATATTTCTATCGCTATTCTCGCTGTGGCTGCCATGCGTCTAAGGGCGGCTAGAAAAGCTTTTGATTTTAGTTAATTTTCCCTTACAGTGGCACTGTGTATTCACATTCGCCTTTCACGACATCCACGGACTGTATTGGCGTGGCACGCACAAAAATATATGGATAATTTTTATCGAGCTGCCACGATAATGAAAATTTCAAAATGTATTAAGAAAATAAAAATAAAAGACAGATTATTTATGATTTTGAAACCTAACTAACATTTGTACGAAAATACGTCAACGCAAGCAAAGCCATGAATAAAAACTAATGCAAAATAAAATCGCAAACAATCTAGATATACACGAGATTAATATGAATACAGGCAATAAAAATAACAAAAAATATTTAGTACTTACATAAATTATTTTCTGGTAGGGCAATCTTTGAAGCAGTTGCAACCGTTTTCGTAAGTCTATGAATGAAAAATAATGATCGTAAATACTTTACTTGTAAATTATTTAACTCTATCTTTAGTCTCTAATTTTAGCACAGTATTTACCTAGGGCCCGGGTTGTTTTTCAACGTCTTCTCAATGAGGTCTCTAATTAAAATATTGACATATAACGGTTCCTGTGAGTCGCCACCACAGGGACATTTTCTTGTTCTTTCAATGCACCTGAAATAAAATGTAATCAGCCAAAATTGTGATTTTTAATACATATCTAGAATAATTTTAAAAGACTGTTAGAAAGTTTTACATACTTAGTGCAACGTGTATGGCCACATTGTCCTGTTACAGGACATATGGGAAATAATCCACAATTCAGGCAACACATGTCTTCTTCATGTACGTTTTTAGCATAACGAGCATATTTGATCACTCTGTTGGCAACTTGTCTAGCTGCACGATTTGGATAGGGCATGTTTTGAATATAACTAATCCGCCGCCTAGGCTGTGGGTCGTGGCATGGTTCGATATGAGGTGGAGGTGAATCGTCAGTATCTATAGACTTAGGCGATTCAGATTGACAGCCTGAAGACTGAAGAGGTCTAGTAAGAATAGAACGTGGAAGAGTAACGATTCTAAAACTTCCCGGCTCGGAATCGCTGGATGAATTTTCGTCATCATTACTCGAATAACTCGGTGACAAATGTACTGGACGAGTGTAACGCCGATGTGGAAATATTACTCGAGAAAAGAAAGGTCTCAAAGGTCTTCCGATACGTCGCTCCACGGTATTCGTCCTGTGCACTGTGAAAACCTGTGGACAAAAACTTTAATATTGAAACCAAAAATAATAAGTTATGTAATTTCTTTTATTTGTCTTACATGATATTGTGGAAACAAAATATTTAATATAAAATTAAGCGTATAAATGACTAAAAAATAAGCAACAGATGTACAGATGAATTATTATGTCGTATGTGCTTCGTAGTTTCAATTATGACATGTAATATTTGCTAACCTCAATCTTAAGGTAAAAGTTATCAACAAAAAAAGAAACAATAATTATTTAATTTTAGGAATAAAATTATCTGAAAATGAAAATTGATAACTGAAACCTAATATTAGATTAAATATGTTGTATGCTAGCTCAAAAATGGAATAATGAAAAAGATGACATTAGTAATGGCACGAAACACTAATAACATTATAAAGAAAGTAGCGTTAAAATATGTGCGGATAATGATAATTAGTCCAATACACGTAACATCGATATCTCATTTTAGCCTTAAATCGATTGTCCGTTAATATGTTAGAATAGAGATACGGCACGCTTTATTATCACGCGATTGTTTACTGTATTTAAAACAAACATACTCACATCAGAATATGTCGTATTTGGTCTACCTACATCAAGAATAAAAGTAATGACAGTATATCAGATTACACGATTGAGATAATAATTATTCGCACTAATACTCAAACAAAATAACGTTCGTTACGTCCCAGTATTTCATATTTATAAATATAAGTAATTTCACGCTCCATTTAGCTACTTCTTTTCGAGCTTGTTTCTTTCTTATTTATCTAGAACATCTGATACGTCGATAATTATGATAGCTACAATCGTCACAAAGCACGTGTCGTGTCTTATTCATGGAGATCGCTCTTGCCAGATCTTTCCAAAAGTGCTTCTATATAAGTATTTGTTATGAACGATTTTCTGTATCTTCCTCTCTGTGTATCTCCTCCATTACATATTCACTGCTTTACATATTTATCTAAACTAATATTATACACAGCAATGTTTTTACCATTTTATTGGTTTTTGTTTTGGATACATACAATATTATGAGGTAGACAATTAGTAAAACATGTGTGATCTAAAAGAACTACAAGATGTCGGGACGTGAATTATGAACTTGGCCCAGAAAATAACCGGTTGTATGTTGGAAACAAGCCTCCAGAGTTCGCGCAATGCGCGTTCTTTGCACCTACATATTTAGCAGGTTTATGCAACCGAAACGACTATACGCCGCATCGTTGATACTTACGATAATTTCTTGTTTAAACCTACATAAACTTGTTCACTTTTATAAGACTGAAAGGTACCTGCTACATATTTAATACTGATACTGGTATTCACGTAAGATCAGAATTATGTGCTAATTTTGCGTAACAAGATAGAGATATGTAAAATGTACCTCAACTTATTAACCAAGTGTTTTACAGACTAAACCATAAATATTATTAATTTAAGTATGTGGCTGCTTTCCGATCCGTTGGTAGATTAATTAAATTAAATTTAAAAAAACAATAATGTAAAACTGACAATATGTAAGTGCCCCTATGGAGCTGATGCATAATAAATGATTTGATTTGATTTGAACTTCATTCAGTACACATCTGTACATATAATATTGGTGTCTGATCTAAGAGTAATAAGTTTTTACTACAATAGTACACGCAAAGACGGCAAGGTGCGCTCAGTACAAACTGTAAAAAATCTAAATCACACAATTTAAGTTTAGGTGACAAAAATGTCAGAGCCATTTATGCGTTACTTTAGTAAGTTAATTTTACTCAACTGAGCATTAAAGCAATAAGTCATGTAAATTTGTAAAGTTGGATGCCCCATGAACTCATACTACTAAGACTGCAGATTAGATTTTAATTTTTCACTAGCAGTAAACTATATACTATTATAATATAATTAAGCAAGATCTATTATAGGTAACTAATAAATAGTCGGGCAAATGCATCATTATCTTAGGACGGAGGAAACCACGCGCCACCTACGAGCAATAGCAGGGATAAGTAGTATTCGCAGCCGCGATCGCATGGCATATGATGTAGGCTTAGGAAAGGGCAAAAAAATCGTGTCAATGATTTCATTTTCAGGGGGTATTGATGAACACTGTTCTGGTCTCTAACGATACGTTAGTAACGTAGTGAGGATAGTATCGTGTAAAAGAGTTTCTTTAGAGCAAAAAAAAAGACTTGTACTGGGGTAAAAGTCTTTTGCGTTTTACAAATTCTAGTACCTATATCAATGACATGGATGGTAACTGTACATCTTTAGGAACTTTGTGAAACCTAATTTTGATTTGAATGCACATGTCTAAGTATTATAAGCACACAACACTACCTAAGCGTTTAGTATCCTTTGGTTCTGTTCAAGACCCTTCGTCTTTAACACGTTTTTGAATTTTGTTTGATAGAAAAGTCGATGCCGTAGTCAAAGAAAATATGGATGGACTACATAAAGCATGACATGGATGTACAGGGAGTGATTACAGATCTGACGTCTGATAGGGCTGCCCGGCTGTATGGAAAAAGAGGACGTATTGCGTCGACCCCAAGTAGTTGGGATAAAAGCAGGATGATGATGATGATGACGATAATGAGAAATGTCGATGTCGAGCTAGAAGTTCAAGAAAACTATTAGAAGTGAGATGCTATATTAATTATTATATGTGTAGTGATTGAATAAGAATTTTCAGGTCCCATTCACGGTTGAAAAGTCATTAAAGTCGACTAAAGGATGTAAGCAGAAACACTAAGAGAAAGAGTCTCGAAATAAAATCCTTTTTTGTTATCAACTGCTTACCATACAGTCGAAGCTTATTTTTAAAAATGAATATGAATATATTCATGTTTAAACTGTATGATTTTTGTACCTTGTTTGAAATATGAATAATGGTGTTTGATGGTATGTCTTAAAGACTGAATGATAACAGAAAATTGAACTCTGACCGTTATCAGATACTACTTTATAGACTTTAAATTATAGATGCATGTAGTTCTTTAAATATTATCAGTGTTAATTCTAACGTTATTTTTATTTTTTTTAACTAATGTTAAGAGTTAAATAGCATAATCAGAAGGTAAATAATAATAAAACAGCACTCAAAGGTTTATTTATGCATGTTAATAATGTTAATAATATATTACTTACAATGAATTAATAAAATGTCCCTTATTTTACAAACTTTAAAGGCGTGTTCATGTCATATTTATATGTTCATCTTTATATATTGTTACTTACACACATATAACAGACATTTCGCGAGTTAACATTTAAAACGTGTGGCATAAAGTATTGCGATATTATTGTTATATAATACTACTCTTTTTATCATCACATCATATTAAAAATATAATTGGAACATTATAAGACTTACTTGACAAAGGATCTGAATCGGTCTCGAAGAACATTTTCGTTGATTTTGTTGATAGACACACACCAAATACTGCGTTCGCTGAGAAAGGATGATTTAACTAAGCATCAAGCGTTATTTCGTGAAAAATTATGATATTGTGAGCTTAGTTAAAGAACTGAAACAATATACTTAGTATGGTGCCGTATGGTCTGCATCATGTACGCCCGTGTACTATGAAAAAGCAGTGCAAAAAAAAAATAACAAAAATATACAAAGCCCAAGCTGGTCCTGCCGCTCACCTCAGAACATTCGCATCTTAATTGACGCACTGCTGTTGTTCTCTGGACTGCGGCCTAGAAGTTTTATTCCATATAAAATAATAATTTTGACTAATTCGTATCTATAGTTGTAAAGTAATACATAGCACCAATTCCGTTAACCCTGTGATTAATTTACAACACAAAGTTAGAAATTTAGCATTAGATATCTCTAATTTTAGGCGCTGACGGAAGAGGTGCCCACGTAGTACTTCCACAATTTAAACGCCAATTTGAAAGGTCCAACTAGTCTTAGTTAGTCTGTAATATATATCTTATCTTAATTTTATTCTCCAATCTGTTTATATTTTTTTACAGATATGGTGGCAAACGAACCGGTAGCACGCCTGATAGCAAGGGGTAAATAGTAGTCCATATAATTATAGATGAAATCTGATGGTATAAAGTAAATTAATGACGAATATGAATAGAAAATATGCAATAGAAAAAGGTGTATTTAGTGCTAGCGATACGGAAAGAAAAACGTTTCAGCAGATATCCAAGTATCTTTTATATTAATAACTACTTTCAACGATCGTGACAGCATTACTTTCAATTTCTTAAAAACAATAATGCAACAATTTATTTTTAAATTGTACATATTTGCTTAAATAAACAATGTGTCAGCAAATGAACAAGTATACATATAGCGCTCATCATTTTTATACCTATTACCTTAACGCAATTAAGCAAGTACTTCTAGCTGTCCAGATTTTAATATTTGCCTACTGCTACCAACTTCTAAGTTCGTCTATCTACTTGCGTTATTTTTAGATAATTATATCATTTATCATACAATTCCCTTTTAATATATACTTCCATACAAACATACATACAAATTAGTTATTGCATTTTATGCCTTAGGTATAGTTTTTCATTTCTTAAGTACCAGTATTATTTCTGTAACAATTAACTTATATAATATTTTAACGCCAAAGGTTTGGTTGCAGAATAAATACTTTATTTTGAAGCAATAATGTACTAACTAATACAGGTTTGTACATCCTCTTGCATTTAGAACTTTACCACCGAGGGGTGAGGTACAAATTTAAATGTGCCCATACTGATTTCTCGCCTCAAAAGCGTAATAATAATATGCCTCTATTTCCATTCATCTAAAAAGCTCATTACATTATGTAAAAATGTAAGTCTACTTCATTAGAAATTGTGATGATCGTAAACACTACTGTAAAAATATGCTGGGAAAGAGATAAAGAATTCCTGCCTATTTCTGACTTCCTATCTCTTCTTAAAACGACTAAAAGACTCAAACAGGTAACATCATTATTGCTGCAGGAGAAAGCAGTCTCGAAACTCAACGGCCAAGCCAACAGGCGACAATCAATGAGCCTCCCCCCCAGTACAAAGGAGGCTTTCGTCCAATAGTGGCGCGTAAGTTGTATAATGTAAACGGTTTTCTAATATTTTCTCTTACTCGTAATTTTTACATTTCTCTTTTCCTTTAAAAGATGTGCTACCCCCTCCTCCATCCTCCTCCTCCATCGTTTGCCAAATTTATTTTCACAAAACTGTAAGCCAACAAAACGTTTAATGACCATTTTGAAGTTTTAATTTTCCAGTTCATAAAATCCTTTACCTTTGAGTAAAAATATTAGTTATTTTGATAAGTATTAGACCGGTTCAATAAAATCGTCTATATTTCTCAACCCTAATATATCTTATATTTTCAGATGGGTGGGCGGATATCATGATGGCCTGTGAAAATAGGAGTGACAAAGTTTTATATGTAGCGCTTGTTCTCAGCAGATTTTTATTTACCATTTAATTAACTTAACGGAACAACCCCAATTTTTCACAATCCATTAATTAAGAAGTTCCCTCGAATTAATTAAATAATTAAGAAAAATATTTTAATATTAATTAAAGTTATCAAAATTAATCAGATTTTTTTTATAAAGTGTGATAATTCTTATATCATAAATTGTAATTGGCAAAATCTAAAAGGAAATAGTTAAATTTACTATGTACGAATCTTTGAAATTGAATAGTTTTGGGATGAGTCAATCGAAAACTGATTAAAATAGAATATGCACCTTAGTCCAAAATGAACAAAATATTTTTATTTATAATCTTTAAATCTGCTAAAACATATACCGTATAGGTATATAATTCCTTTTGAAATTCAAAATTATCATAATTTAATCATAAAGTTTTTCTTCTAAATGCCCTCGCAAATTTCCAAGACATAACGGCTATAAGTGGGCAAAACTTGACGTCAATATCCACACGACCTCTTCGAGTATCAAGATGTTTGTATGGTTTCTGGTGATTATTTATCGAAACAATTTTCAGTTGTTTCATAATAAATATAATTTATTGCCCGTATTAAAATATTAAATCCTAGTGAAAAAGCAAGTCTTTTTTGATGATACAATGAGTAAAATCAGTTTTATCAAAGCACAATCTTAATGCAACTTATATTTCCTCTGACACTGAAATATATATTTGATTGTAGTACCACATTTTGTCCCAGTTCTTATGTCATTATTCTACATGGTATATAATTTTCTGTATTCTTTTCAAACTGAAACCCAGATAATAGAAAGATAAATGAAAATAATTTCCAACTTAGCCTCTAATAAGTTACAAATTTGCATTTCTAGATATTATTAATACTTGTCCTTCAAATTTTATCTTAACTTCGTGATAGAAACTTTTCTAAAGCGGAATTGGTCCTTTCACGACGAGTCCTAGAGAACAAAACAATCCCACTAGAAAAGTTTGAATTACGTAATCGAGATAAAATTCGAAGGACGAGATTGTTATGCATAAACATCAATATTCCCTATTAGTTATTAAGAAGAAATCTTTAAGAACTTTTGCTAAACTTGATTATGTTTTCATTGACTTTTGTAAATAAAACATGTGCAGATAAATAAACGGAAAATATTCTTATATGTATTTTAGCACTTTTCTAATATCCTTACTTACGTTAAAACTATCAACAGTATAAACTGCACAAACACGATACATTTCCTATTCTCTTCGCTTTGCACTATTTTTTCCTTACAATTACATCTTTCGGCATAAGGAAATATACTTTGTCAGATGCAATTATTATATTATTTTGGCACATAGGAACGACGCAATATTTTTGTGATTTTTTATGCTAATTACATACATACATATCATCACGATATATCCCTTGCAGGGTAGGCAGAGAGAACAGAGTGCCAGAGAACTCTATCTCTGCATACTTCACTCGCTTCCTCAACATTCATAATTCTCTTCATACACGCTCGCCGGTTTCGGAGACTCTTGACTCCACCTTCCTTCAGTACCTGACCGATCTGGTCTAGGTAGGTTAGTCTCGGTCTCCCTCGGTACCTACATCCTTCCACTTTCGCATTGTATATCTTCTTAACCAGACGTTCGTTCGGCATTCTTTCCACATGTCCGAACCATCGGAGCATTCCCTTTCGCATCTTTACACCAATACTCTCTTTTATACCTACTCGCTCTCTTACGTCGTCGTTACGAATGCGGTCGGTCAGCCTAACTCCACAGATTTGCCGAAGAGATCGCATTTCGACCGCATTAATTTTACTTTCATACTCTTTTCTGCATACCCAACTCTCGCTTCCATATAGTAATGTTGGGACAAGCACTGCGTTATGTATTGCTACACGTGCCTTCTGGCTGAGGTGGTGGCTGCCGAGAAGTTGCCCCAACGCTCCGTTCACTCTATTTCCCGCATTCACTCTTCGCTCTATATCAGTGGTGTACCTTCCATCTCGGCTAAATCCACATCCAAGATATACAAATTCATCCACTTGCTCTAGTACATCATTACCTATTGTT
This sequence comes from Lymantria monacha, assembly GCA_905163515.2. Lineage (NCBI taxonomy): Eukaryota > Metazoa > Arthropoda > Insecta > Lepidoptera > Erebidae > Lymantria > Lymantria monacha. The sequence goes on from LR991081.1 coordinate 38,693,482, forward strand.
AATCTTACATCTGTTATGGCTTTATCTCTTTCAAAGACCATTATTTTGGTTTTGCTCACATTCACGCGTTAAAATCAACTAATTAGCACATTTATGCTAATTAGTTGATTTTAACACTCACGAGTACACACGGCCCGAAAATGCTAGTCATTTTATTATTTTTAGCTGAATAATTTATATTTTGGATGTGTTATATCTATTTTTGGTATTATAATAACTTGTAGAAACAAAAAAAAATTAAACATATATGCAAAAATTAAACATATACCTATATTCCATATTGTATAGAATCTTTTCATTCCATTATTGATGTAAAACATCTATATGCGAGGGTAAACCTAATTGTTGGCGTGGTGATACAGGCCGTGTCGACGCATCGCCGCGCTATGTACGACTATATGTATTGTCTTGCAGCATCAGTGGAATAAGGATTAGTGAATTGTATTTATATTTCGTCACGGCAAATCTAAATAAAAAAAAATCTGAATATTAAAAATATCATTAATCCAAACGTTATTCAATTATTTATTAATCGTGGACTGAATTTTATATATTTAAATTGTCTATTAGCGATGTTGTTATACTTCAATCAGACGTATTATACATATATAGTAGTGGATGAGACATGACGACGCGATGAATAAAGAATAATAAATTAAATTAATAAATATAATTAATAATTATTATTATTATAATTAAGAATTATATTAAAATAATAAAAAATAAATGAAAATAATTATTATAACTTATTATTTAATTAATTCTATACTTTTATTCTTTTTTTATTATTTATATTCTTATTTTTTAATAATTTAATATTAATTATCAATATTTTTGGTACGTAGGTATATGAGCCGGAAAGTTACGGGAAAATTGTATTCCTATGTTATATAAATGGGATATAAATATCCGCGATAAGGGCCTCTAAATATTAAAATTAAGAACTTCAATTTTCTAAAAGCATTTTTTTACAATTGTCTCAATTTAAAATTTTATCAACACTAATATTTTTTGTAATAATTTATAAAATTTAAATCAAATAATATATTAATGGGTTATATAAATTAACAAAACAATTTTAAATAAATATATGACTGAACAATCTCTCGAAGTTAACGTACCTACCTTATAGTAACACGTTTCCAAGGGTGTCAACCCTTGGGAACTCGTCTAGAAGATTTTCAATCGATCCGGTGTTCAAGAATGAATAAATACTTATCTTAAATTTGAAGTTTTAATAATTATTTACTAATTGTGCAAAACGAATTTTATTTTACAAAGCATTGTATTTTTTTTTTTGTTCGGTCGTTACTGTTTAAAAATATTGTAAAATATATAATACTAGCTTCTGCCCGCGACTTCGTCCGCGTGGATTGGTTACTTTGGGCTAACGTTAACTTAAACTCGCGAATTCGTTTACGTAAAAGGTGGAAATATTTTTAAATAATACATACGTTAAAGCTGTTTTAGGTACCTACATGACCCTTTTATTAGTAAGAGTAGAACATTTAACCTTAAGTAAAATAATAATAATAATAATAATTTTTATTGAAAACTAAATACATATGACAGTTGACATAGATGTCTTTGCCTCTTGAATTAGGTAATACCTGTGTTTCAAGAGACAGTTCCTTCCTGAAATACATAAATCTTGAACATCAAATTATTTTACAGTAACATACATTATAAATAATGAATATATATATCTTACGTAATAAAGACTAATGATAAAGAAATCTATAATAAATGAATGAGTGAGAATTAACGTGTTAGTGAGCGCGCTCACACGTTGTGTGTGTGTGTGTGTGCATGTGTATGTGTGTGTTGTGCGTTTGTTTGTGTGTGTGTGTGTGTGTGTGTGTGTGTGTGTGTGTGTGTGGTGCGCGCGCGTGTGTGTGTGTGTGTGTGTGTGGTGTGCGCGTGTGTGTGTGTGTGTGTGTGGTGTGCGTGTGTGTGTGTGTGTGTATGTGTGTGTGTGTGTGTGTGTGTGTGTGTGTGGTGTGCGTGTGTTTGTGACGTAGTGTGCGTGCATGTATGTATTTCTTTTTTTTTGTGTGTATTTGTAGTTACGCGAAATAAGTATTTAAAAGTGATTCAAGTTTGACGTAATCCATATAATGCAATGTCACTGCCATATAAAGTAATGCAAGTAAAAGTATTGGGTCTTATCTATACTTTCTATAGATATATACAATGTATGTATATTATACATACATACATACACTTACGCCTATTTACGATTACACATACTTTTAATGTGTATGAAATCGCTATGTGGTAGTGGCTATGAATACTACCAATCCTCACTTTGCTTGTGGATGTCGTAAAAGACGACTAAGAGCCTTATAAAGACTTGGGCCAACTCCATCTGATGCCGTTTGGTCAACAATTACATTCCCAATGAGGGTTGACGTCTGGCATGCGGCCGGTCATAAAACTATTGCCAATAACTTTTATAATATGTACTATGAATGAAGAGTACTTATTGTATCGACCCCAAAGAATTGGGATAAGAGTAGGAGAATGATGATGATGATGACCTCTCGTGAACAAATCACCAATTTGGTCCAGAAAAGGTCTTCCCCTTGTATTCGTCCCATTCACGATTGCTTTATATGTTTGCTTCGTCAACCTCTGCCCACTCATTATTTCTGCCACTTCGTGTCCAACCCACCTCAGCATACCAGCGCTCTTTTATAACATTATACCTAATTTTATCTTTCATACTTACATTACACACAGCTTACGAAGAGCTGTCAGCTCTACAGCATTTATTCTATTTTCATGTCTTCCCCGCCAAATCTAACTTTCACTGCCATACATGAGGGCAGGCACTAATACTTCCTATACTTATTATTATTATTTAGGATGTGTAAAGCCGACGGAAGGTCATGAGAAGAAAACAAAACTAAAAATGTAGTGTGTGCAGAAGTACTTTGAAATAACATTAGTTTGAGTTTTTTTTTAATATAAGATTATAAGATCCAGTATTTTTATCGTAAATGCGCGCCCAGTACTTGATCATTATTTCGCTGCGATGTTATTTTTAAACTGCGATATTTCCTAAGATATTCATTGAAATCAAATAATGTAAAGAGCAATTTTGTTTTAAATTAAATACTTGTGATGAATAACTCATTTATTTGGATAAGGATTAATATTATGTTTATAAAAACACCTTCGAAAATATCACATTATTTTAAAACAAATTTGATTAGCATAAAAAAGGTTATAGTGAGCCAATCTTAAAAGATAGACATATGCTGTCGCGGACTTTTATTTAGAACTTTGAAAGGGGAACAATTATGTAGTACATAATTTTTGCGCAACTTTAACCGTTTACGCAGCGGAAGCTCTCAAAAGGAAACATAAACCCGATTTTTACACATTCATCATTGTTGCTCTGCTCCTATTGGTCGCAGCGTAATGTTATATAGCCTAAAGCCTTCCTCTATAAACGGACTATCCAACAAAAAAAGAATTTTTCAAATCGGACCAGTAGTTCCTGAGATTAGCGCGTTTAAACAAACAAACAAACAAACAAACAAACAAACAAACTCTTCCGCTTTATAATATTTTATATATAATATATAGGGTTTACATGTCAAAAAGAAATATATTCTTAGATGTTGTGACATTTACCATGGATTCTATTGAAGTAGACTTGTTTAGTTCTACATAACACTTTTCAAATAAAGCAATAGTGCAACAGTGACAAACAAAATTTACCGCCAATTTAAAAGCTCAATGATGTTATAATTTTCATGAATAACTAAATAAAACGATAATTAAGTGGGCGTATAATGCAGAGGTGTCTGACTGCAAACGGTAAAATTCGATGTCACTAGCGTAAAAATAACAACGTACTTGAAAATATCACACACACGTACAAGTAGTACGAGAATATGATATATGATTGTATTTCATTCAATGAGATATGTCAAAAAATAAACAACAAGAGGACAATTGCATTAAGATTAGCATAAATAATGCATTTATGCTATTCATTATAAAAAGAACTGATTCTTATATTTTCACGTAAATTATTACAATTTTATTGTTACGATGACAAAATTTTGAATTTCACAATTGTCCACTCGATTTCTATAAATATATGAACATTATTATGAAAATTGATTTACATTTGTATTAATGAAGAGCCAGCCGAATAGCAAAAAGAAGAAGACAGAAAAAGATGTCTCTCTATAGCAGCAATTTAGGATCTTCTTTATCAAGCTAACATTTAAACATCACGTTTTTGTAACGTGTCACTGCTGATACGTTGGTCGTAGTACTCTGTTGTAAGATATTGTTGCTTATCAGACAATAACTTCCTTTTTTGTTACCCGAACAATGCCCAACTAGTTACGATTCATCCTCTTCCCTGTTTCTCGAAGTTTAAGTTACATAACTGGATATACGTCCTAGGTAAAGTAGTCTAGTCCATATGTAAGCATCGACAATTTCGAGTGTCATCTCGAACTGCCAATATAACGTTAGTGATTCATTGTTGGGTGGTATAGGATTATTGACAAATTCGTATTTGGTTTAAAAAAACATTTTTCAATTGAGTTGTGGTACATCTTCTTGGTTAACATGTATATAAAGTTATTTTGGTTTCGTAATATTATCTGGATTATGATAGACAGTAATGTTTCTATGCCGTTACATCGATTGGACGGCTTAGGACTGCCAAAAGAACTGTAGGATCGTTGAAGACTTAGCTGAATCAAAGTACACAAATACTAGATGGAATAGGCGGTTTATATTCCTCGTTCTTTTGAGTCATCTATTGGAGCAAATAGGTTTCTGAGGCTACATCTTTTCCCTGATTGTTCAGTTGGGTGAAAGTCCAAATTTAAGTGCGAGTGAATTTGTAATAACTCTAAAATAAATTATGTACATTGCTCCTGGTTAAAATGTATCCAAATTTTGATTAGCATTGGGTTTTGATTGCCCATAGGCTTTCTTTGGCCATGACAGTTCAGAAAGAAATTGCAGAGTGATAACGAGGCGTAAACACCACGCTAGCAGAGCACTGTTTCATAGGCAGCGAACAGGGAGACAGCACAAACATAGTGCACAACTTCTACTACCATATCTTCTGATAGCTCAATACTAGTTAACCGACAGGGTCTAAGAATCGTATGCTCAAAAGCAAACTTTTATTAACCCATCACAGACGGGAAAGTGAGGTCTTTGGTGAGTATTTCGGCACTACAGTTAATATTATTGGAGCTAAGTAAATATTACTATAGTAAGCACTAATGCCCATTAAAAGTGTAACTGCTGGGGCTGGAGGCCGTTTTAGAATTGCATTCAATTCAAAGATAAAGCAATAATCATCAGGGTTGACGGGTATTTTAGAGAAAGTAGTAGATTTGTAGCCTTTTCACGGTTATTTTACTGATATTTCCTTAGTCTCGATTATTAAGCCGTACACGAATAAAAACGCCACTTAATTAATACAAATGTAAACCAGACTTAAAAGTACAAAAATACTGTCTAATAACATACATACAATAAAAAAACCAACTCACATAAGTTCGTAGAGATTTTACAAGTAACATATCAATAGATGTGCAGTTTGGTAACGTCTGTGTGGGTCCAGGCATTAGTTCATCTGTTTCGGATGCCGAATCTGTGTCCTAGACAATAAACAATTTTTAAATGTATAATATCTGCACAAGAACTATAAATCCATTAGCACATTAATGGTTTCACAAAAATGCAATTATATGATAGACACAAATTGCACTCAGATACAGAAAAAAAATGACGCATTATATGTGTGCCTATCATTTCAAAAGAAGGACATGTTACGAAAATTGTTACGCTAAATCAATATAAAACACTACGTAGAATTGTTAAAATGCATATGTACCCACGTACATAAATAATTGAAACTTCAAAAGTTATTTTAGAGCACATTTTACGAAAAAACAACCAATTTTCTATGCTTATATACATATTTTAGTTATCTATGCTTGGAGCTTGTTATCATTCATTCCTAATTGAATGTTTATTTGACTAGACTAGTACTCTAATTAGAAAACTGATAAATGCATTATATAAATCTTTAATATAATCTATAATGCAATAATATTACTACTTACGGGTGCTGCTTCACCATAACCATCACGTGGGCCCAGAGTCCGATTTTCTACCTGTTGTACAAAGAATAAATAATTTAAGTTTGTTTTTAATATTTGATAGTGTGATTGATACAATGACAAAGCTACACCGAGACTTAAGTAAATACGGATAGATAATATAATAGCAAAAATGTTAAATTTAAGTGTAGTGATAATAATAATAGGAATATTAGACTAACATCAGGAGCGAAAACATCACACCTGGTAAATTTCAACAACAAATGTTTAGATAAATATTTGTGTTTGGATCTCAACAATTTAGGTCAAAATTTTGTAGATTCTTCTTAGGGAAACTCAATTTTACATACAAAATATTATAATGTCCTCATTTTTGACAGAATAAGGTCTGCCCATGCCACGCGCGTTAATTTGATATGATAGAAAGACGGCGTGAGGCGTACTCCCCAGTACCTCCACCGGCAACTTCAACTAGGTGGGCATAAGGCAACTCAGGCTCACACATCAGGTACTCGCGCCTACACGGATCGAACACGAGTGTGTTAACGTGGAGAATCTCCTTTCTGACACTGCCGCGCCCTTCTGCAAGGTGACTGCCTCATAGAAAGCGGCGGCCGCGTAATAATGTCGTTATAGACAACTTACATTATTACTACTGTGTGCGTTAGCACACAGTAGTAATAATATACCTAAAGTATTAACTTTAGTTAACTTTAGGATATACCTAAAGTGTTAACTTTAGGTAATATTCTTATTTCATTCATCTCATCACCTCTGCTCATATTTGTCCCCACTGTTGGCTCAAGCCTCCTCCATAATTGAAGGAAATTGACCTACTATACCACGCTGGCCAGACGTGTTAGTATAGGGTTTGTTTCGAGTTTTCCTTTTCTTGCATAGATGTTATATTTGTTTTATATCCCTTAGTCGTCTCTTAGAATCACCCACGGGTAAGATACCCCTATCTTGGTGAATTATAGAAAGAAAACATACTTTATTCAGCAATGCGCCACACATCAAAATTTACTTGACTATACTTACATGATTAATAATAATTATAAATACGAAATACATTCAACCACTAGATACTAGGACGCTAGTCATAGTTGTATATTTACAAATTATGCAAACACAGGAAAAAATATAATCTTACAAGGTAGTGTAACATTAGAAGCAAACTCAGTGTGGCATCATACACCGAAAAGGCCACAGCTCAGCATGTACTGCATATAAATACAACGCTGATTTTCAGCTGTAACCTAAGATGGGCAACGGCTAACGCTCACATTTACGTTTCACTGAAATATATTGTATTCTTGTATTCTCATTTCGCCACTACACGGAATGAAAATTCTAATTTCATGTACTAAATAAATATGATCTCCAAAATTGGCAAGGTTAGTTTCACTATTAAACGATTTCAAATGTAACCAATTAAAATTTGAATTTATAATACAGCATATATTATCTGAATAAATAGCTACCATCTATGAGATTATTAACGTCTACTCGTTGCTCTAGCCATCCTCAAAAAGGATAATGCCATAGTTGCAAGTTTTGGTAGGCAGGTGGACTCTCGCAGATATTGTTAGGAATTTTCAGTTTTTTTTTAACGCAGATATTGTAACAGATTTCCAATAGATAGGGATTTGAGACTTTAATTTCTCTTTCAGTCTACAAATAAGTCTTAAACGAAATAAGTCTAATATGTCAAATTAAGACAAGAAAAGTTAAAAATAAAATATTAAAAACTAACTTCGTCGTAGATTGTTATAAATTGTAATTAATATTACAATACGATAACACAAATATATGATTTTATGAATAACTAGATTACATGCAGTTTCTTTCCCTTTCTACATGATGATAAAAATATGTAGTATTTTTTCGGTATTTCAATTAGTGGCATAAAAATACTAACCTAGATTTTTCATATTTGGACAAGTGGTATGAAATTTAGCTGTTTTAGGGATTTTTATTTTTGCTTATATGTTTGTTTTTTTTATACATATCATCGCTCAAATACTATGACAGAAGCATAATCATGGGAAGACGGGAATATATAATGTCTAAATTTTATCTTTATTAATAGCAAACCGCCCTCGCTTCGCTTCGGTTACGTCAGTTCAGTTGTGTAGTTTACCTTTGCTACATAGAATTCCTTCCGGAGAAGGAATTTCTTAAAATCCTACTTCATCTGACCTTTATAGTTCAGAAAAACGTCTACACCAAATTCTAAGTCAGAAAATATGGCTTTTTGGGTTAACACCTACGCAACCCCCTTTTGGGGTGGGAGTTTTAAAAAGCCGTTGTTAGTTTACCTCTTCATCGTAACACAGATATGCCTACCGAAATTTAAATTTGTAGGACCTTTATTAAAAAAATGAGGATTAGTTTAGGTTATCACCTCTGTGTTTCCCATTGGGAATTTTGTAAAATCTGTAATCATCTGACCTCTACAGGACAGAAAAAATGTTCATAAAAAATTTCAAGTCTGTAGAAGTTATATTTAAAAAATGTGTTTTTTAAACCCAGCTAATGCGGGTGGAATTTTGTAAAATCCGTTCTTAGCTGAAAGGAATATTCCTACCAAATTTAAAGTCTGTAGGCCTTATGATTGCAAAGATATCGTGATGAGTCAATACATAGGTGGAAATCTCTTATATACTCGTATATTTTAATATGTCTTCTTAATATACCTACATAAATTACGCGTCACGTTGTTTGTCCGCGATCCGGGTCCGCGGTCTGTAGGCAACGGCCTAGCTGTACCCCTGGTATGGCAAAGGTTTGTGAGCGGCAGTAAAACTTACTGTACTTGTGCTGTTTGCTCGTTTGTCACCATAAGAAATAAAAAATAAAACTTGAAGTCGACTCAATATGTACTCTCGCTCCGTTGCAAAGTTTTAATAATAGTTTTATGACTGGCTGCCACCTTAGGATTGTCACTGCCCCGGTGGCCCACTCGCACGGCGCCGAGGTACATTGCAGGACACGCGTCCTGACTATATAGACGCCTATGGAGTCGTGTGCTGCTTCTTCTGTTTCGCGGACGGATTTAGCGGGGTGTGACCAGACCAAAGCCCGCAGCAAAACAAAAAGGATTGTCATTGTTGACCAGACACATAGTCATAACTCATAGTCGTTTCTAAAACACCCACGAGCAATGTAAGGATTACTAGTATCCGAAGCTGCCATCCTACAGCACAATTTTAATCATAAATAACAATTTATAGGGTATAATTACCATACAATATTTCTTAATATTAGAAATGATAGTACCGGACCATCTTCAGTTCTAAAATTACGGTATTGGAAACTTTTCACAACCAATACCAAGCAGACAATCACACTACGGCACGACATCGTTACAGCTTATTGTATCGACTAACTAGACTCACAATGATATAATTGTGTATATTCTAGCTTATGACATATAAATGACTATTAAAGTCATTTACTCGACGAAAGGTTTAAATCAGAGTATTGTTCAGTGAATCTTCTTACTCCTACTTAGTAAAGTCGTGTTACGATCTCGGAACCGACAATAATTATATCATTTTTATTTGAGGGAATTCATTTTTGTAAAGAGTAAGCTACTGGGCCAGCTACCAAAACTAAAGCAGCGTCGTTCTTCGAATCACCACGGCAGACAATTCGGATTGCTGATGGATCGTAGCCCATGTATTATGTTTTGTTATACAAAACCTTTAATATGGTATTATATTAATTATCATAATAAAATAATTACCATTTACATGATTAACGAATAAACAAAACTTCCGCATGTTGACTGACTAAGAATACAATGAGTCACTGCTTTATTTTCAACAGTTCATATTTAACGATAAGGTACGTAAACAAATATATACGTCACCACAATAGAAACTGAAAACATACACACACACATTTATATATATATATATATATATATATATATATATATATATATATATATATATATATATATATATATGTGTGTATATATATATATATATATATACACAATAACGTAAGCGAAGCTTCGAGCATAACCAGTAATTTATAATTTTAATATTACTGAACTAATGCAGTCTGCGAACTTCTGAGAGGATATAAGCACATATCCTATGTAATTCGATTATTGAGCCAATTAATAACATAGAGAAATATCATTTAAAGGCTTTTATCATTAATCTTGTCAATAGAATGGAAAAATGTTTAAAAGTTACTGTAATTATTATCAACATAAGTGAAATTCATTCAAAATTTTCTCGGTTTATATACATTTAACTGTTGGTCACGAGTTTCTTACGCCACAGGCGGAAAATTTTGAAGCCATATGAATTTACGAACCGCCTTGGTTAAAGAGTTTTGAATTTTTTTATTTTGGTTTTGAATTTTCCTTCTTTTGCAGCGATACTAACTGCGAACGTTCCTTTATCATTTTTTACGATTCCTGCAAGAAAGTTTCTTTTGCCTTTGGTGGCAGACTAATAAATTGTTACTACTGGGAGGTCGATTTTCTGTTAGAGTGTGGTATTATCACGGTCGTCCTGGCTGCAGTTAGAAATCTGTTGGCCGCATGGCCCTACATAGCATTCCTCTGATCTATTGTACTCTTACTACATCTCACCACACAACTAGTTAAATACTTTTTTCAACTCTCTTCTTCACAGCCTATATACCTGCTATATTCACGAGCCTACTCGATAATGAACACTAAATTAACCTACCATACACACTATAGGATGTAGCATAGGTACATGCTGGTCAAACAAATTGGCATAATATAAGGTCTTTCGTCCCTTGTAATGATGAATGATGCTATGCTTTTAGGCGTTTTTACGATACCCGTGAGAAAGGAAAGTGTGTTCCATTATAGTCTTACTCCATCACTACGCTGAAGAAAACCAAAAATAATAATCATTTAATATATACATAATATATTTCTTCGTCATTAAACCACAGCTTTAAGCATTACAAGCATTTACCAGCCAAGTATTGCCAGTGTATCGTCTGCGGTGTGCCTGCAACGTTGCTTACGCAAAACTAAGTAAGCGGTGGGCTTGCGCAACTTGACCTAGTGGCATAGTGACTCTGGAGTTGTATAGTCAACGCCTCGCTTGCACTGTGTGGGTACTTACCGCCTACTTACCTCTGTGACATATAATAAATAATTTTACGATCACGCAAGTTATATATATATGGACGATCTAAGAATACTATATGATTCCTTGCATTGCTGGAATAAGGGCCAACTAAAGCTAACATCATTACAAAAAAAGAAAGTCCGAAATCAAATATTATGCTATTCTGTAGGCTAGCGTGCTGTTGTAATTCGATTAATCCCCTGTTATGATTAAGTATGTGAGATAAGAAGTAGAAGAATTAGTCAAAATCACACTCCAGCTCGACGTTTTTTATGGCAGCAGAAAGGCATCAAAATTCATAATGTTGTACGACTGCTTTTCGATCTTTGAGCTAACCATTAGGTTTAGGGCTCAACTGGCATTATATATAGAGCCTAAGACTTGCGATAGTCGGTTATAGGCATAATAATTTTATATCTTCCAAATGATGATAATAAATAGATTACAACAATATGTATACGTGATTTGCAAAAAACTAGTGTAATTAATTAATTGGCTTATTTCAAGAGTTTATGTAACAGATTAGAGGCGCTATTGCCGTGTGGTAGCGGTTTTTTTTTTTGGCAGTTTGTGGTCTGATCACAACCTGCCTATGCCGTCCAGAGCCAATGAACGGCAGCCTGCGGCCCCATAACCCATCTTTTTCCTCCCTATCGACTACTGGTACCACTTCCTTGACACCCGACCCGAAGAATTACCTTTCGGGAATTGTCTCCATCAACGCCCCGGCAACAAACAACTCCGTTGTGTCGCCGGAGCGTCGCCCTGTGTGGTAGCAGCTACGAATACTAAAAACTTTTATTTTGCTAGTCAATGTCGTAAAAGACAACTAAGAGCTTTATATCGATCTGTGCCAACTCCAATTGATGCCGTTTGGTCAACAATTACATTGCTAAGGAGAGTTAACATTAGGCAGCGGCAGGTCTCAAAACTATTACCTTTTTAACTATTACCTTATTACTTTTGCAATATGTACAATGAAAGAGAAGTACATAATGCTTCGACACAAAGTAATTGAGATAAGAGCAGGAGGATGGTGATATAATAAATTATAGTAGTACCTATAATAAAAGAATACCGAAACTTTTTTATTGTTACGAATGTGAACTTACAAATTTTATTTCTTTTATTTTTTGTCATTACATGAATGTAATGGAAAAAGAATTTTAACAAATATTTGGCTCAAAGCTCTTAGTAACCAAGCCATAAACACCAATAAAAATTCTTTTGTTTAATTTTAAGTGCAAAATTCATAAGAAAACTGATTAAAGAAAAAGGATACTAGCCTTTAGATAAATAGCTATGAATCAGAATTTTCATAAAATTTAACGATAATAGGAATCATCATGTTCAGAGCATAAACCATCACCAAAAGTGGATAGGATACTTATCTACTAGGTTAGGTATTGACTATTGTGTGATATAAGTTAGATAGAAGTCAGCCTTTTTTATTTTTTTTCTTCGCAAGGTGGACCATAGATGTTGTCGCGCCCCGACAAATCGGTCCGGAGCGACAGAAGAGGCGACGCGCAACCCCACGGACCCACCCTGCAAACACCTCTCTTCGCCGTGCGAGCAGGCCACCGGTACCTGATCTTTGTCTTCGGTGGCAGATAGAAGTCAGCCTCGTCGATAAATTAGATTTTTTTTCCTTTTACTTTAAAAAAAAATCAATACCGTGTGCCATACCAAACACGGACAAAAAAAATATACAATATAAAACTATGCAGATTTAAGAAAGCATTTCGAAGTAGCTTAAACAGTTTTGAAGGCAGCAATATGTTTGCGTTACACCGCTGCTACAGACAAAGGTATCGCTACATTTTTTTGTTACGCTAGAAACCCTTTACAAGTACCCCCTTATCGAGCAGGCGAAAGGGTTACGGCCCTATTGGACCTAAAGTAAATATGTTAAACCCCTGTTGGGTACCCATCTACTTCGGCGGCAAACATCTGTGACGTATTAAATGTGTTTACACTGACATTTCGGCTTATTTCCCCTTCACAGGCCTTCAATTTTTCCTTCCGCAATACAACCTGTGGTGACGATTTAAATATATATGATAATATAATAGTCACCCTTTATTTTCTTATTCTTGTAGGAATCATAAAATCTTTTAAAGAATTTTCAGGAGAATGGGCAGTCAAATTAGCCCGCAAAACTTATAACACTAATTGTTATTGTCAACCTGGATTATAAGATTGACGCTTATAGCATTATATACATTACTTTGTCCTTTAGAGAGGCCAACGCAGTCAAACAATAGACATTGATAAGCTGACGGATGAACATATATCTCTAATATGTATCTCCTTTATACGTCTTACTCTTACTGTAGTCTGATTGGTAGGTATCGAGGTTTGTTTCGAGCTTGCAATTGATTAAAGTGATTTTATCTACTTATATCCCTTAGTCGTTTTTTACATCTGCGGCAATGAAGGAGTTAGTGAATCATATGCTAACTCCATTACCACACAAGACGAGGGAGTTCTTGTATCCTTTTAGACAGGTACAGCAATAAATAGAAATCTAAATCCGATCCGATCCATTCGGGTTGAGAGCCCTCAGCGTTCACCCACAGTCCGGGTAAAGTTGTCATAGCCATCCACGGCTAACAACTAAGTCACACAAAAAAAAGATTCGATCCATATATGCGATTAAACAGTTTTTCCAATATGCTTTATCTTTAAGGAGTAAAGTGTCATCCCGCCGTTGATAGGAATAATAAATAAATCACCTTATCAAATCGCAATTGCAACATAAATATTGATATGATCAAACAAAGTCAAAAAGCACATTGTAAAAGCTAAAAATATCACATGTATCAATCACGTAGTAACTTTTATCTAAATATGAACGGAATATGCCTTAGCTTCTTACAAACTTTTTACAAATTTATTATATAAGCTATCAATAGCTGGTACTTTGTAAAATGCTGGGTTAAATTTTCCTTAAATCGTACATACATACATATCATCACGCCATATTAAAAATTCAAAAATCAATATAATAAAATTATCCTTAAATCGTATTTGGGATAAAAGAAAATATTTACGAAATTAATAAAATTATAACATATACATATAAGGTATAGTTACGTACTGACGAATAGACCTCAATAACTATATGAAATGTTGACTTTACATCTCCAATCGTATGCGCCTGCACTAATATGTAGATTCGCAAGAAATGGAGCTCTAGTAATGGATACGGTAGTAAGTAATCGTCTCAAGCTACGACTCAATAGCATACTAAATTCATATGGGTCTAAATGTTGCATATAGGGTAGCCCCCCCTATACGCAAATAATTTATTATATGTAGGTATGTACAAAATATAATCGGTATGCCGGCTGCTTTAAACGTATGACAATAAAATGACGCAGTTACAATGCGTGAAGTATTCTGTCTTTAAATAATTTGCAGATTTTTAATAGCCAACTAATATTTTATTTAGCAGATACCTTCAAAACTAATAACATTATTTCAAAGTTTCAACAGAGACAGACCACATCTGTCTCTTTTTACAGTTCATATATATTCCATATACCTCAAAATACCCCTTAAATTAAAAGGCCAAATATATAAAAGCCTAATAAGACCTGCTGTACTGTATGGATCAGCATGTTGGGCGATAAAAGCGACGGATGAGAGACGACTGTATGTAGCGGAAATGCGAATGTTGAGATGGATGTGTGGTGTGACAAGAATGGATAAGATAAGGAATGAACATATAAGAGGAAGTTTGAAAGTTGCGCCAGTGACGGAAAAATTAAGGAGTGAAAGATTGACATGGTATGGACATGTGATGAGACGGGATGAAAGTAATGTTGTGAGGAAAGCTTTAACTATGAATGTTGAAGGCTTAAGGGGTAAGGGAAGACTGAAGAAAAGATGGATGAACTGCGTGAAACATGACATAGATAGACAAGGAGTGACCACAGAGATGACGTCTGATAGAGTTGTATGGAAGGAGAAGACATATTGCGTCGACCCCAAATAAATTGGGATAAGAGCAGGTTGATGATGATGGTGATGATGATAAATTCCAGAGAACGGCATAACTAGCACGTTAATACAACTAGCGCTAGCATCTCGAGTAAACGAAATGGCATATCTTTGCTGTAACATAATAACATCTAAAGAGCGAGTTGCTGTCAATCATAGACTCGCGTTAGTGTCTCGTTTAATACGATATAATTAAATAGCATGGAGAGAAATATTATTGTTGTATGATACCTAAAAGAGAGACACGAAGTCGATGAAACACGACCTAGTAAAGAATTAAGTTATATTAAATGTATGTATATCACATACAGCTTACAGATGGATGAGCTCTCTTATAATGACAGCGAAAATGGTTTACTAGTTGGTCTATACTACCCGTACTTTAGTTTTGTTTGGAGTTTGTTTTAAAAAAAGAAACATTTTCTCAAGGATTTAAACGATCCGACATGTACGCGCTGGAATATCACCCATATCCGGTTGACCTTCCTACGGATGGCGGACTAATCCCCGACGATTAGTCCGCCGGCATCTCTCCCTCATCGAATTTATGTATGTACCTACAGTTATCTAACGAAACAATCGCGCCTCGTCAAGACCTATACTAGTTAGAAACAGTGAGCCATGTATTGCTGCCAATGGCTACAGTATATACGAAGGAATAAATCCTCGTTTCGCAGAGGAATTTTACAGACATACAATTATTAAACACAAGTTTTTCAATATTTCCTATTCTTGTAGATTTCGCTACGACTTATTTGTCTCATACGCCAACCATGGAGAATAGAAAAATTACTGTCATACGCTAATGTTCTATTTACAATTGATTATCGTTCCTGTCCTGCGGATGTCCTTTCCCGATGTAAAAGACAACTAAGCGTAGTAAACAGCAGTTAACCGCAACAGGTGGGAAAGTCGATAGAAAAACCTACGCTAACCCATCTGGTCACATTAAATATTCTATCATTATGGTGAAGGACCATGTCCAATAGTGTGCCATCCAATTATGACTGAAGAAAAAAGAGACCCTCTTCTTCTTCGTTTTGAACTCGGTGACAACACATTCTACTCTTAAAAGTCATCATACGAACTCTGGTTTTACTCAAACGAAATATTTTGAACAATTAAGGAATATTTAGGACGAAAACTTAACGAACGACTTTTCGTTTCGTATCGGGTATTTATAAATAATTAGTTTTTCTTGGTACTAATATAATGATAGGTGTTACACTAAAAGACGACATAATTTAGAATCACAGTGAATAAGTATTTCTTAAAGAGTAGGTTCTTGTATACTTAATTCGTCATCATAACATAACATTATATTCAAAATGGGTGTAAACAAAAGCGAAATAGCGTTAATACCAATGTAAAACCACTGTATGGTTTGCTAAAACTAATTTTCGAACACGGCACAAATGTTCGGGACGCGACAATTATCTTGATTGCATCACCAGTGGATCATGTAATTTGGATTAGCTGTCATAATAAATTTGGAGCTGTTCAATTCAATAGGACTTACAGATTTTATATACAGATTTTGTAATTGTTCATTTTTAACGCGGTGAATAGAGCGTCAGCGACGCCATAAACACCGCACTAACTGAAAACTCAGCCCGGTTACTTGCGTCGCGCGGCGTCATGTTTATGTTTGTGTTGTTTACAGTACCGAGTATTCTTCAAGCGTTACGCGCTCGCGTCAATATATTTTTATTATCGATGCTCATTGTCCAGTAATCATCCCTTTGATTTTAGACCTTACATAATTTTCTTACGTAACGACCGCGTGGCGAGGATAATGCCCAACTCCCTCGCCTAGATAGCAAATCTTCAACCTTTCAATTATGTAATCATAGTAGTAACACAATAAAATTATGTCATAGTAAATAAAATTGCAACAAGCCGGTATTGACCAAAAATCTTATCTATCTACTAATTAATAATTTGAATCCTTTACCTCTTCGACTTCAATGCGCGGCGTTGGCACAATATTCTCTTCCATTTGCTGAAACGGCCACATGTTACTATTTCAATAGAAGGATCTGATTTAAAAGATAGTTTCGAAGTATAAAGAAAGCTAAAAAATATTCGAATCAACGACAACCCTACACTAACCACGGCTTGCGCTGTACTAAATGATTTTTTATAAATCTATGGTATTGAACTGTGGACAGACAGTGACAGATGTTACACAAACATAAGAGAAAGAAAGGAACAAACATTTGACATTTCGCGTCATTTCAGTCACTAACAACATAATCTGTGGCGCGCATTTAGGCAAGAATGTAGAATTGTATTGTGGCGTACTTGACTCATATTAATATTTAACATTTTATTGTATTATATTCAATTATATTTTTAGGGTACTAGATAAACTAGTACTAGGTATGTAAAAAAGACTGCTAAAGTATAGTGAAAAAGTATAAGAGCAAAAAATTATGTATGATGTCAAGTTCCGCCAAAGTCAATGGCTGGGTGCAAAGAGTAAAGTTATTAAATTGAAAAAGAGTGGCAACTCGATGATAAAATATGCATGTATGGAAAGTGCTGCCACCCAGAGTTTAGGCGGTGAACTAAAGTTGAAGTAATATATATACATATCTACATGTGAATGTGTAATTACATAGAATTTTCTTTTACTATGAAAGCTACCCTGAAATATAAAAAAAAACATATCAGCTGATAATTAAACAATAATAATATCAGCCTAACATTGAAACTTGAGATAATTTTCAGAAAAATATCAATAACCGAAAATAGATCGATGACAATAAGTACCTACGCTAGGAACAAAAAATAACAATTCTCAGTTGTCAAACGTTTGACAGGCAGGACAAAATGGCAGCAGTTAAGTTTGTACAACCAATCTGTAGGCGGCGCGGCGGTCAGTAAAAATAAGTAATGTTTTAAGTGTGCCCCCCCAGGCTGGGTGTAATCTTCTTCTTCTTCTTCTTTTTATGTATTGGCAATCAGCTACTTATACGAGCCATTTTTGCCAGTGTCGAGTTATAATTATCTTCACGTTCTTAATCTCTTCAGGTTAGTCATTGTCTGTCAGTCAGTCGAATTGTCGCCATCAACAGTGCTATGGTGACACTGTTAATGGTATGTTGTAGGAATTTTGATGGAAAACGAAAACGTTGTACAGCACTTTTATATGATATTCACTACATCCCAGCTGTTCTGTCACATCATATTACATAAAATACCATAAAAATTATCTAATATAACACGTTAAAACACTAAGATATCGAATATAATACAAGAGCACCACATGACGTTTTAGATTCCCGCCAAAAGTCCGGGTGTAATCTATCTCTATATCTTTCGCTAATATACTAATCTATAGCTAGCTGCTCATATCTATCTCTAAGTAGAAAAAAATAGCTGGCTGGCTAGTGCTTATTTCACTAAAGAATAGATATTTGAAACGAAAACACAGTTTTATTTTTTATGATGATGTGGCTGTATAGATGTTTTTTTCTTTGATTGAACGAACAACCAAACTTTAGCCATCTCTATGGCCAAGGAGTTTTGGCGCGAATGTGGAAATGTCATGGAGTTTTGGCGCGAATATGGAAATGTCATGTCACGCTCTTGTATTATATTCATTTCTTTAGTGTTTTGTAGTGTTATATTAAATAATTCTGCTGGTATTTTATGGAATATGATACAGTTAAAGTGCTGAAGTGTAGTGAATATGGTATAATAGTGGTTTTCGTGTATTTTCGTGTTCACCCAAAATTCCCAACGAAACTATGAATTTGGTTATCAGCGCCAAATTGATAGTAACGACTTGACTTACTGACGGACAGTGACTATCAAGGACTAATTACAATTTGAAGAAGTGGTAAACAATAATACGGAAGACAAGGCACGAAGTGTCTAAACTGTGAAAACTTGGCTTAAAGGTCTATCCAAGCCAAAAACTCCAAAAAAAAATGGAAATGTCATGTCACGCTCTTGTATTATATATATATTCATTTCTTTAGTGTTTTGTAGTGTTATATTGAATAATTTTGCTGGTATTTTATGCAATATGGTACAATTAAAGTGCTAAAATGTAGTGAATGTAGTATAATAGTGGTTTACGTGTATTTTCATATTTTACCAAAATTCCCAATGAAAATCATTGATTAGGTTATCAGTGCCCGATTAATGGTAACGACTTGACTTACTGACAGACAATGACTATTAAGGCTACACAATATGAAGAAATGATGAACAATATATGAAAAATAATTAAATAAGCCTTGGCTGTATGGGCTATGATCCCTTTGCCTGTCCGAATGGACGAACAGAATCAAAAGAAATCTCTATGGCCAAGATTTTTTTGACGGGAATTTGAAAACGTCATGTGGTACTCGTGTATTATATTCGATATCTTAGTGTTTTAACGTGTTATATTAGATAATTTTGATGGCATTTTATGTAATATGAAGCGGCGGAACTACTGGGATGTAGTGAATATCATATAAAAGTGCTTTACAACGTTTTCGTTTTCCATTAAATTTCCCACAAGATACCATTAACAGTGTGGCCATTGCACTGTTAATGGCGACAATTTGACTTAGACAATGACTAACTTGAAAGACTAAAAACGTGAAAATATTTATAACTTGACACTGGCACCAATAGCTCGTATATATAGCTGATTGCCAATATATAAGAAGAAGAATTATATTCATTACTTTTGTGTTTTGTAATGTTATATTAAATAATTATATTCGATATCTTAGTGTTATAACGTGTTATATTAGATAATTTGGATGGCATTTTATGTAATATGAAGCGGTGGAACTACTGGGATGTAGTGAATATCATATAAAAGTGCTTTACAACGTTTTCGTTTTCCATCAAAATTCCCACAAGATACCATTAATAGTGTGGCCATTGCACTGTTAATGGCGACAATTTGGCTTAGACAATTACTAACTTGAAAGACTAAAAACGTGAAAATATTTATAACTTGACACTGGCACCAATAGCTCGTATATGTAGCTGATTGCCAATATATAAGAAGAAGAAGAAGAACCTTGCTAGCATTTTGTATAATATAATACAGTGTTGAAATATAATACAGAGTTAGTGTTGAAGTGAATTAAATATGATATAATAGTGTTCTGTTTGAATTTTCATGTTTTGCCAAAATTTCCAGACCAATAATTAATATGTTTTTTGCCGCCAAATTAATGGTAACGACTTAACGTACTGACAGACAGTGACTTTGAAAAAGCTATTCAAAGAAAGAAGTGTTAAATAATTTATGAAGAAAATTGTATAAGTCACGGCTGTATGTACTTTGTTCCTTTTGCCTATCCAAAAGTACGAACATTATGGGTTGCTTTCCATTTAGTTAACACAGAGAGACTCTGCGGTACATTGTGAAACACTGTGTAAAAGTTTAAATGAAACAGCTAGTTGTCTCAAAATAACACTAGAGTGCATCAATATCGCAAAATTCTGGGCGTCCTAATGTCATATACCTAAATGCAAGTTCCTTGACAAAGTCTTGGCTCAATAATTTATAAACATAACCACATTATCAGGGTTCACTTCAATAATGCAATATTTACATTCTACATTTTTATTAAATTTTAATTAGCAGTAAAAGAGACAAGCTCAATTTAATAATCTCAAATAATACTACTAGAATATGCCGTAAATAAATTGCGAGGTTAAGTAATGATACCAAAGAGTAAAATTATATTAACTGAAGAGTGGCAACTCGATGGTAAAATATGCATGTATGGAAAGTGCTGCTACCTAGAGCTAAGGCGGTGAACTAAAGTTGAAGTAATATACATATATACCTACGTATCTACATATTGTGTGTATGTAATTATATAGGATTTTTCAGTGTTGCATAAAAATCGATAGTTTGACTATCGATAGTTAACCTCAAAAAGTATTCATACTATCGATAGGACTATCGATAGTATCGTACATATCAATACTATCGAGACTATCGATAGTATCGATAGCTCTCCACGAGCAATACTATTAATAACGGCGATACTATCGATACTATCGATAGTGATTCATTCGATAGTATCAATACTATCGATAGTATCGTTAATACCATTAGTTTTAGCGTAAAACTATCGATACTATCGATAGTATCGACTATTTCGGGCTATCGATTGCCAGAAAATTTTCAATAGTATTGCTTAAAAATATAAATACCGTAGTTGTGTCCCTGTTGCTTGTTTTCAGTGAATTTTGTGGTGACTTTTCTAGCAGTAACGTGCATTTGCGTTCTTACTTTGAAGCCCAAGTTAGCTAATAATGGTTAAGATCAATAGCCATTGAAAGTTGAGTAAAATTATAATGCTGCGAGACTTCTGGACAATTGGGTCGGAATGTGTGAATGAATGTAAGTGGTACCTTGTACTTGTACCACCCTGTTGACAGTTTTCTGTCTACAGCCGCGGGCCGGTGGTTCCGGGGTAGTACCACACTTTCGCAGAAGATCGGCGTCTGAGTAATGGCAATGTGCTATTGCGCTTCGTTCGGTGAGCGAAAAAGCTGGCAGTTCAACTGGGTGGGTTTGGGGATTTTATTAGTAGGCAGTGGCCTTAGCTATAACCTTAGTATTGCCAAGCTCCATGGGCGACTGTGACACTTACCATCAGGTGTGCTGCTTGCTCGTTCGCCACCATAAGCAATAAAATGAAAAAAAATGGTTTGTTCCAGTATACTAATGAAACTCAGAATGTCTATTACTATAAAATTTTAGTGTAATTATTAGCTTTGAAAGTTTCGGTTAAACAAAATTATGAAAAACATAATCAAGAATTCTGAGTTACAATTCTACACAGAATTATGGCCGTAATTAGTCATTAGATTTGTTGTATTTTTAGCGATATTAATCTACTGAAGTTTTAACAGGGTCCGAAAAACATAAGTTCTCTGTATGCTCGATTGCAATGTGATCCATCTAGAAGGCTCTATTAAAAATATGCTTACATATATGTAACTTCACATTATAGGGATATAGAAATATATATCTAACTGAATCCAGAATAATTTTTTAATTGTATATTATATACAATTGAAAATGAAATGAGCGAGATGCAACGTTGACATCAAAATTCCCGAATTGAAAACATTTAAACCATTGTGTTACTCTCTCTGACACCACATTAGGTCCATAAACGTCACAATTTGTTCACAGCTTGCGTTGCATGTATCTTTTTTGTAATAAAGTTTTAAAATATGTCGAATTTCTTCATAGGATTGATCCATTTTAACAAAAAGAAAAAAAAATGTGTGCGTGTAAACTTTTACGCGCGATTGAAGTAAAAACTTCTTTGGCGTTGACGACATATATCACTGAAATGATTAAATATTAACTTAAATAAATAAATATTATATTATAATTATATCTATTATTCATGTGCTTTACAATGATTATTGCAAATGTTATATTAATATTGTTCATTCGAAACAGGTAATCTAAGCAAGTACAGTAGTTTATTATAAATTTTAATATATATAGTTAAAATTTGCAAAAATTACTATAGCGCGATTTAGACTCTTATACATGTCTTCTTAGAATCCATTAACTTTGTTACAGCGCCATCTAGTAATAAATTATGATCCTATTTAAAAAAATCTATGTTACTCCCTAGTCGCGCCTAAAGAAGTTTTACTTCAAAAAGAAAATAAATAAATGAAATAATCCAAGAATATGACATAATACTTCCACATTCCCACCGAAACTCAAGAAATATTGACAGCAGCAAGTATTGCTAATATAATTGTTTCACTTTGTTAGTATCACAAATTTAATGTTATTCACCTGACTAAAATTTGTTCTACTCTTCTTCTTCTTCTTCTTCTTCTTATGTATTGGCAATCAGCTACATATACGAGCTATTGGTGCCAGTGTCAAGTTATAAATATTTTCACGTTTTTAGTCTTTCAAGTCAGTCGTTGTCTAAGTTAAACTGTACCATTAACAGTGCAATGGCCACACTGTTAATGGTATCTTGTGGCAATTTTGATGGAAAATGAAAACGTTGTAAAGCACTTTTATATGATATTCACTACATCCTAGTATCGCCGCACATCACATTACATAAAATGCCATCAAAATTATCTAATATAACACGTTAAAACACTACGATATCGAATATAATACAAGAGCACCACATGACGTTTTCAAATTCCCGTCAAAAGTCGTCTTGTTCTACTCTATGATGACGCAAATTTAAATAAATTTCTTTAATAATAATGTCAGTACTTGGCTTACCACATAACATAACTTTAGACAACAATACTATCGAATAGTTGCTTGCTATCGATAGTCCAAAATAGTCGATACTATCGATAGTATCGATAGTTTTGAGTTAAAACTAATGGTATTAGCGATACTATCGATAGTATTGATACTATCGAATGAATCACTATCGATAGTATCGATAGTATCGTTGTTATTGATAGTATTGCTCGTAGAGAGCTATCGATACTATCGATAGTATCGATAGTATTGACGTATTACAATACAATCGATATACTATTGATACTATTGCTTATACGTAAACTATCGATAGACAATTGATTGTCTATCGATAGTAGACTATCGATATGCAACACTAGGATTTTTCTTTACTATGAAACCTACCCTGAAATATAAAAATAACATATCAGCCGTTAACGAAACGGCAATAGTATAAACTTAATAATGAAAATTCAGATAATTTCCAGAACGAACATTAATAACCGAAAACAGATTATTGACAATAAGTACATACGCTTCGAACAAAAAATAACAATTCTCAGTTGTCAAACTTTTGACAATTACAACAAAATGGCAGCTATGTTTGTACCAGTGTTTCCACTTTTAGGGATTTCGCCCTTTTTCAGGGCGAAACTGCTAATTTAAAATATGGCTTAGGGCTATTTAATATTTTTAGGGATTTAGGGTAATTTGGGGTAAAATGACCTGGTGAAAATCGCTGGGCGGCGATACGCTGAAATGATGATGAATTAAGATTTGACTTTGAAAATGTTTTCTATTTGATAAAACATGTAGATCCACAAATTGCACGACAGTTGGAAAATCATCCTATAACACATCCTGTGTTCAGCCATTTCAGTTTTTTAAGTAATAAATGTAATATACAAAAAGCGGATATAAATGGCGTCAACAAGCCCTTAGTGAAGCGAATTATTTCAAGTGAAGAAGAGGCCACAAAATTACTAACGGAACCCCAAAAGACAAAAATTGAATGAAGCTCAAAAACTTAAGCCCAGCTTTAGCTTCAGCATCAGCATCACATTGTTCACCATCTACTTCTTTCACAGATTAAAATGAATTCTTCTTATGATTAATTGTTTACTACCTCTTATTAATAGACGAAAATTAAAATAAATATTCAAACCATCAAGTTTTGTTTTATTTTGTACTCATTTAAACTTTGCGCCCTAAATCAAGGATTTTCAGAGAATGATTAAGGTATTTAGGGCATTTAATAGAAAAATCTAGGGTAAAACTAAAATCTGATAGTGGAAACACTGGTTTGTAACAAACGATCTGTAGGCGGCGCGACGATCAGTAAAAATAAGTAATGTTTTAACTGTGCCTCCCCAGAATGATACTTAATTCAAGCAAAGTAGTACCTATATATTTAAAGTACTCTATGAAAGTAGGTAAGCATCTGTCAAACACCACTTTTTCGAGTGTCGAACAGTGTACAGCTGTGTTCAATAGTGTCGTTGATGGAAAGCGCTTTATCGAACACTGCGTCACTTTTTGTATTAAATGTATAGACGGACATGGCTCACTGAATTTGGCCCCACTTGTTTTGATTTTAAAAATCTTTTTATTTTTAATTGTTCGTTATTGTTCAGATGTAAAAATTGTTTGTTCGTCTTTTATTTATTTATAATTAATTAAACAAATGTTCACCCTTAAGTTGGCCCGCCCTTTCTAGATATATTTATTTTTATTGTTGCGTTGCGTTGCTCCAACTGCCAGGTTCACGGTCATGTCGCGAAGTACTGTACAGAAAAAACACCTACGTGTGGTCACTGTACCGAAGGACATATCACGAAGTCCTGCCCAAATAAAGACAAATCAGATTTTAAACCAAAATGTGCGTCGTGTAAACGTTTTAAAAAACCTTATGATCATCTATGTGGCGCATCGGACTGCCCCACCTACAAGTTAAAGTTAGAACAATTAGTACTCAATACAAATTATTAATAAAAAAAATGGATAGTTTAAATATTGGGCAATTAAATCTCCATAATGATAGGGTAGCGACATCAGAGCTAGACCGTCTAGTTATGGAATATAATCTAGATATCGTACTTATACAAGAACAATACCATAGTACTCGCTTACGTAATAGGATTGTACAATTGGACAACAAAGCACGAGCCGGCATCTATGTTGCAAGTGCCAAATTTACGGTTACGTCACTACAAAATCTTATGACGTCACACTGTGCTGTCGCTGAGATTACATCCTCATCCTGTAGGGTT
Source organism: Lymantria monacha (assembly GCA_905163515.2). NCBI lineage: Eukaryota > Metazoa > Arthropoda > Insecta > Lepidoptera > Erebidae > Lymantria > Lymantria monacha. The sequence continues at coordinate 38,719,226 of LR991081.1, forward strand.
TACGTTGTGAGCTATTATTTTCATTATTCAGACCCCGTAAATCCACATTTACACCATCTTCGCCATGTTTTGCGGTCTCTCACGGGCCGTAAAATCATAATAGGTGCTGACGTGAACGCGTCATCTACTCTCTGGTATGGCAAGTTTAGATACACCGACACTGATCGACGGTGTGCGATAGAAGATTTCATCGCTGAGATGAATCTGTCCATCCACAATACACCTGATGCACCACCAACATTTTGCAGCCCTATGGGTGAATCTTCTATTGACGTCACGCTTTCAAGCGCAGACGTCCGCTTAAATAGATGGCGCGTTCTCCCTGACGCGTCGTGTAGTGACCACCGTCTGATCGTGTACGAATTTGGATCGAGTCTGTCGCAAGATCCTACTAGACAGAGCTACAATTTTAGATATAAATCTAAAGGAGCTAACTGGGATTTTTTCAGCTCGCTCTTTTCCTCATGTGCTAGGGATTTCACTCGCAGTCAATTAACCGCAGAAGAAAGTGCTGAAATAATGTCAAACTCTCTAATATACTGTGCTGATATAGCTTTGGGTCGAACACCCCTGCCTAACACTAAGAGGTGTGATTGGTGGAATAATCACTTAGTAGAGCTCCGCAAACGCTTCCGAAAGGCGCGCAGGAAACATAATAAACTCAAAAAGACATGCAGGATGGGAGCGGCCTTTGATGAATCTCTATCTTTACTGAAGGCTGCCCGGTCTTGCTACCGAACTGCGGTGGAAAAGTCGAAAGACGCTTTATTAAATAGGATTGTTGAAAAATTAGAAAGTGAAGGTCCGTGGTCTCCACTATATCATGAGTTTAAAGCAAATCGCTCAATCGACCTAGCTTACGTACAAAATATCAAAGTGAATGATAAACACGCTACGGGTATTGAGGAGACCACGGAAGTTTTATTAAATACGTTAATTCCAGACGATAACATATCAGTCGACAGCGAACACCATAAACAAATACGCGCGTGGGCCGCTGACCCACCTCTCTCGCCTATGTCTGACCTTCCGTCTTTTGCCGAGTTTATGAATACCGTTAGAGAGCTCTTCCCCTCAACAAGGCTGCTGGTGAAGACAAAATATCAAATAAAATGATCAAAGAAGCTAGTCGAGCATCGGGCAGCTCAATGTTAATGGTTTTTAATCGTTGTATATCTGAAGGTATTTTTCCTCGGTCATGGCGTCGCGGATATATACGGATAATTCCTAAAGGCGGTGATAAGCCACCAGATGACCCCAAATCATATCGACCAATCACCTTATTGCCCTCACTAGGCAAACTCTTAGAACGGCTAATTGTTCCTCGTTTATTGCCGGGTGGACCAACATTCAACCATAAGCAATTCGGCTTCACTCGCGGTAAATCAACTATCGACGCAGCCATTGCGGTGAGAAAAGTTATTAATACATCCGCTTTTAAATACGTGCTAGGCGTTTTCCTGGATATCTCAGGTGCCTTCGACAACGCCTGGTGGCCAATGCTACTTCTTAAATTAAAGACTCGTGGGTGCTATAGGAACATCTACCTAATTATACAGTCATACTTTTCACAAAGCTCGACTAAACTGAAACTTGGTCACCATGCTGTGTCGAAGCCACTGACGATGGGCTGCCCCCAAGGTTCGGTGCTAAATCCATATCTATGGAATTTAGGTTTTGACGATTTCCTCGAATTACCTCTGCCGAAACACTGTCAATTGATCGGCTATGTCGACGACGGTCTTCTACTCGTAGAATCCAACACTAGAGACGGTTTAGAGAAATTAGCAGAAATTTGTCTCAATAATATATTCGAATGGGGCACACGAAATCGGCTTACATTTGCCCCACAAAAAACGTATCACCTTTTATTAAAAGGAAATTTACAATCGTTGCCGCGTTTAAAATTCAATAATATGACAGTCAAAAAGAAAGATTCAGTTTGCTATCTTGGTCTACTCTTAGAAAAAAAATTTTCATTTGTCGAGCATATTAAAACTGTAGATGATAAAGCGAAACGAAATTTCTATGCGCTTACTAGAATATCAACGTCTACCTGGGGCCTTCGTTTTAATACACTGAAAACTATATATATGGCCACATATTTGGGGTGTATTTGTTACGCTGCACCCGTTTGGGCTGATAGGGCTACCATAGGTACAGCTCGCCTTAAATTATTACAAAGCCAACGATTGGCCTTAATATTCTTGTGTAAAGCCTACAGGACGGTCAGTACCGAGGCTTTGCCGGTACTCGCGGGTGTACTTCCGGTTGACTTGGAGATTCAGAGACGGGCATCAATGTATTACACGACAAGGGAAAATATGAACACAGATTTCCTTCTACCGCGCGACCGTAATAAAATCGCTCGATTGTTTGCACCGCAGTCCGTTGTCTATGAAAAACTTTTAATTGAATGGCAAGAAAGATGGGATTCATCATCGAAGGGCCGTCACCTCTATCTATTTTTCCCACGCGTCCGCGAGCGCCTAGAGAGAGTGTGGCTGGAGGTTGACCATTTTGTAGCTCAATTTCTAACTGGACATGGCAACTTTAAAAGTAAATTATTTTCTTTTAAACTCGTACCTTCACCACTATGTCAATGTTCTACAAATAACCGCGAGTATGAACAATCGGCACATCACATTCTCTGGGAGTGCGATCTCTGGCGTAACGAGCGCGACCTTATGTTAGACAGTTTGCAAGTAACATCTGGAGTAGTATACTACACGGATCTTGTAGCAACTCGAGAAAATTTCCGTGCGTTTAGGCGTTTCTGCCATACCTACTACTGCAACCAATCTTAAGGCTCACATATAGGCCCCGTTAAGTTATCCCGTATCCGTGGTGCCGTACTGCTGCGCTTATCGTAGCTGTACAACCCTTTATTTATTGACTGACTAGTCAATATTGCTTTCTGTCTCACGCTTTGCCTGGGAGGGAAGTGGAATCACTCTTTTCCAACTCCTCCTCTTTAACTTTTCTAATTAAATTTGTTGCGGGTTCCAAGACAATTAAAATCATTTCCCGGGACTGCCTGAGGGTCAAACCTCGGTGTCATTTATAGTGACCATTGTGGATCCTGGCTTACAGGAGTTACAATGGTGGGAATGTGTGGTGGGATTAGTCCCAAAAAAAAAAAAGAATATTTATTTTTATCACTTAGATTAATTATCGTTTGTTCGACTACTATTGATAATTGTTCGATTATAAAAAAATATATAGTTTTTCGACGGATATCCAGCTTTTTCTAACTTTTAACCCTACAATGCATGATTTTTTATTTTAGTCTCAAAAAAATATACGTGGTTCTATATAGGGCCTACACACCTACAAAAATAATTAAAAAAAATTAAATCCAATACATTACAAGATATTTATTTTTTAAATTCTGTTCCATATGTGGTACATTATGCAAAACACTAATATTTGACTTTAAAAATTAACAAAATGAATTTTTAATTATACACTAAAAAACCTCTATCTACTGATGAAATTTATAAAAACAATTATTGTCTTTATTAAAACACAACTCAACACGACACTTTTCGCAAGATATGTATGTCTTTCCTTTACACTGAGGATACTTACAGCGTTGTCTATTCTGATTCATATAGGTAGGTGATCAAATCTATCAAGTCTTACATCTCGAGGGGGGAGGATTGCTGCATTTGATTTTTTTTCTTTTCGACAATGTCATCTGTTGCAGAAGATGGTCTTCCTCTTTTTCTTTGTAACGATGGACCACACAGGCAAAGACTTTTAGCTATTTCTAGTTTAAAATCTTTTAACTTAATTGGTGTTAGTTCATTCTTTTGTTCTCCTACCCTCTTATGCAGTAGCCAACAATTTACGGCAATAATGTCGAGAAAATGGTAAAATATACGCGCATACCATTTTTTAGTACGCATTTTTATTTTGTACTTCCCAAGAAATGAGTCCAATAAATCTACTCCCCCCATATGCTGATTATAGATTTTTACTATTTTAGGACAATCTACTTCAATGTATTTTTTTTTGTTTTTTACAATACCGTCTAACTTTGTCAATAGGCTGTAGTCCAACAAAAGATGACGATAAAATTACGGGCTTGTTATCATACCATATTACTGTGCCAACTTCTGTTCCATCTACATCAGCTACCCATTCTTCTGAATAGCCCCGTTCTGTTTTTGTACCCTTCAAATCTTTCAGCGATGGGATTTTTAAATCTTTGCCTAGTCGGCTTTTATTGACCGTCCCGAGTGACTGGATACCTTGCTTGGAAAGGTAAGAAATTAGTTCAGCTGAAGTGTAGTAGTTGTCGAAGAATAATTTATACTCTTGATGTCGCGGAATAGTTCGTGCTAGGCGAACTACTATATTTCCACTTGCACCCAAGTCAGGCTCATTAGCATGTCTCAGCTCAGAATTATTTTCCATTCTAGAATATATCTCGAAGTCATATGCCATACCCCTATCGTCGCATAGCACAAGGAACTTATATCCCCATTTGTGCGGTTTGTTAGGAAGATATTGGCGTAGGAAATTTGTATCTTTTGTCGCGCACATCTGTTCGTCCACTGATAACGTCTCCCTCTTAGGTATACTTTGGCATTTCTTTTTGAGAGACTCTAGTATTGGCCTTATTTTGTGTAGGCGATCATGTCCTGGATGACTTGTGGGTACATATAAGGAGTTGTCATTGAAGTGCAAGAACTGTCTTATCTTCTCGAAATGATTCACGGTCATCGTCTCTCTTACTAAACGTAAACCTAACTCAGATTCCCAGTACATCCGTATATTAGGCAATGGAGCAATGCTCATGAGTAAACATATACCTAAAAACTTTTTTAATTCGTAAGTGGTGAGGCAGAAGGGTTTTGATGGGTCTTTTTGAATGCTAAATTTATGCATTTCTTCAACTATGTGGTTGAGGTTGAGGTCCTCATCAAAAAAATGTAAAAAATATTGCAATGGAGTATCTAATTTTGTAATTGATGGATCTAAATTAGTATTGCCGGAAAATTGAGGATGGTGGGCAGCTAAAGATTTTTTTTTCCATATTAAATTTCTTTTCTTTCTTCGATTGCTAGTTACATTATTCGAAATTCGATTCCTTATAACTGGGAAAGTGATAGAACTTCTGCTGTAGCGTGATGACCTACTTAGCCCTGAAATACTGACTTGATGATCTGTTGGTTCTTCATTTACATTTACAGCAAGGGTGGTATCAGAATTAATAGAGAAAGGTGCATCTGTGACAGGCGAAATATCGTTGTCAGACTCACTAATATTTTCATTCAATTGCTGTAAGTTTCGTCTTATTTTTGCTATGTCATCATCACTTTCCGCGTCCGAAAAGTCTTGGCCGTCTTCACTCTCTGATGGAATATATAAATACTGCTGGATCTGCGTATCAGACAAGTTCCTCTTCGCCATAATCTGTAATAAAATCCAATCGAAACAAAAGGTTAGATGTAAACTAACGCATGGTGTGCCATATCCGGAACATTGAAACAAGTTGACATTTTAGTACATAAAATAGTCATATTTAAAAAAAAATAACTTACCTTCGTATAATATACACTATTTCTGATATAAATATATTTTTTTTTACTTCCAAATATTCAAAAAACTATTTTTTTAGTAATTTTGAATTTACGTGAACTATGAGCTCGCGCCGATCGTCCAAATTGTAATTAAATATATCAATCGATAGCGAAAACCACCTGGTGACATTTACCATTACTAAATCGTTGCCAGGTGTGTAAAGATTCATTCGATAGTCAACAGATGACGCTAGAAGTCTTTAAACGAAAGCTAGACGACATTATTTTGGTTGTACCAGATATGACCCCATATGCAATGTAGGGTTAAGAATGCAATAGAGTATAGACTAGTGTAGAATTATAAACCGTAAATCAGACACCATTTCATGAAAATTTCTTTTACATTAGAGTTGAGATTTATTACAGTCCTAAGAACTGATGAGTTTTTTAGCGCTTGGGTATAAAAAAGAATGTATTGAAGATATTTATTTGTTTTGCGCACGTATGGCCGTGTCCGTGCGTGTGTGTGTGTGTCTCCCTCTCTGTGTGGATGTGTGTGCGTGGGTACGTGCGTACATGCGTGTATTAGTGTGTGTATATATATATATATATATATATATATATATATATATATATATAAATGTGTATATGTGTGTGCGTGTGTATATATATATACGTGTGTGTATGTGTCTTCTAGTTTAATAGCTTCCACACTAACAAAAATTTTGGCTTCACTTTTTTACACACTTACAGTACTGACCTTCTATGCGTTATTATTTCAAGTTTAAAGATTTCATGTAATAGTGAAAAAAATGCTATGGTTTTAATAATATTTATTATACGTAAGTATTTAGATTTTACAATGCATAACACATAATAATTGGATTATTATAAATATTTTTTGGAATTCGACAGGATTTCGCCAAAATCTTAATTTAGATTAACAGTTTAAGGAATTAGTAATCTAAAGCTTAGAAACTTGACGATTTGAATATCCCGAATATGAAATTTGACGGTGTGGGATGGTGTAACATAAGTATGCTCGAATCACGTGATCACTGCTAGTCGAAATGACATTCAGAGTACAGATGGCGATTCTTTCCGAAAAAGATCGATTCTTGAAACGATTCGAGACGTCATGCAAATAATCGATTCACAAAAAAATCGAAATCTAAAAGACCGATTTACGATTAATCAATCTTTTTCGAATTTCCTTTCATTTTATATCTTTTATAAAATTAGAAACCAGTCACACAAAACAAAAGAAACACCCTGATAGATGTTTTTATCATTTTGTAATTATCATTCCATTTTATTGGGCTGGCCATAGTCTGCACGCACATCATCCATTCCTTTTGGAGTGACGATAGGGTGGCGCGTGGTCCCTCAACCCACGGTATTCCCTCCCTACTCGCCATTGGGCCGACCATTGGTATTAATATCTTAATATCCATGGCCAGCTAGGTGGGTTACTCTTTTGGGTACCATCCCTGTTGACGGACTAGCAACAATGATACTGTTGCAGGGGTGTTCCTCTCATGCGGACAGGCACTCTGCGGGTGACGAACTAATCCCAGTCCGTCTAGCCGCGACCTCAGCTAGGGCGGAATCATGAGCAGATAGTCGCGCCTGCACTGTCCGACGCGTTGCTGGGTTGGATTCACATTGAATACCATGACGAATAGCGTAGATTCATAAAGCAAGCAATACCAACGCGGCTCTCTGTTGGTATTAATTCGTCGTGATAAACTCTTGTAGAGCATGTAAATGTAAAGCTAGCTTTCATTTGGGTTTGGGCTCCTCTACCTTATATATTCATATATTCTCGATATTAAGTACATTCAACTAAATAACTTTATAGTTTTATCAAAACAGAAAATTATCGAACGTCGATTTTTTTTTTTTTTAGGGTGAAATATCCACCGGCGGGTTACCTCATACGTGAAGAGGGTGGCTCCCCATCGTTCAACGAGATAGCCACCTGGCGCGAGGACGCCCGCCGAGAAGCCATCGTCCGTTGGGCTACGCGGCTGGAAAGGCCTAGACACGGTGTTTTTACCGTTGAGGCCCTCCAGCCCGTACTGATGCAGTGGATGGAGCGGCGGCACGGAGTCCTCTCTTTCCGGTTGGTGCAGGTCTTGTCGGGGCATGGTTGCTTTGGCAAGTACCTGCACACGGTCGTGCGGAGGGAGTGGACTCCGTCCTGCCACCATTGCAGTAGCGACGAGGACACGGCGCAACATACGCTCGAGGTATGTTCGGGCTGAGACGGGCAGCGCCGTGACCTCGTCGCTGTCATCGGTGCCAACCTGACGCTTCTGGCTGTTGCGCGAGCGATGGTTGACAGCCTCAGGAATTGGGACGCGGTCGCCGCCTTCTGCGAGGCTGTCATCTCGCAGAAGGAGGCGGCGGAACGGGCCCGGGAGGATTCCCGTGACCCGAGCCACCGCCCACGGCCGGGACGGCGCAGGCGCGACTACCTGCGCCTGATGCCGCCCTAACCGAGGCTTCGCGTGATCGGACCGGAGAATTGTCCGGTCACCCGACCGTGAGGCCACCGCGTGAAGACGACGCCTCGACGGCGAAAGCTGTCGGGGCGTCGACAGGAGAGGAGCCCGAGAGGGCATACCGCCGAGCGGGCCACCGAAGACAAAGCTCGGGTACCAGCGGCCCGCTCGCACGGCGAAGAAGAGGTGCTTGCAGGGTGAGTCAATGGGGTTGTACGCCGCCTCTTCCGTCACCCCGGACCGATTTGGCGGGGTGCGACGTCCATATCCCACCGCAAAAAAAAAAAGGGTGTAATATCGATTCACTGGATCGGTTCAGGGCTTTATATCAATTAAAAACCGTTTATTTTACACCCAAAAATCGATTACTCGATATATCGATTTCGAATCATCAACCCTAATTCAGAGTAATACTATCTCTATGGAATGACATCTTGCAATGCCATGGCAGAGAGTAAGGCTAAGAATCATAGATTAATATTTAACTAAAAACCTAGATTGTGAACCTAGAAAGTGAATTTTTGTCAAATTTTTCGTTTTATCTAGATATTCAAGCGTGAATGTGATATTTTGAAGGTTTCGAGTAATAGGTGGCAAATACCACGGGAGTGTGCGTCTTATTATTGTAATTACATCGATTTGTGTTCTAAACATCTAAAGCTTAATACTCTTCGACAGTGTACTAATGTGTCAGTGCTTGCTTTTTCAGTGAGGTACTATTTAACATTAGACCATTTCTACAAACGCGTCGTGAAAAGTCTCTAGTATAATTTTCATGTGCTGTCGCACTTTATTTGCCTACAAAGTGATTTATTTCCAATTTGTGATACTAGCACGTTATCTGCAATTATATTGTTTGCATTGATTATAAACTCATCATTTGCCAGTGTCAGATAATTTGCCATACATTATAATGCCTAGCACTTGAAGATTGAAATTATAACAGCAGCTCTGGAGCCCTTAATTTCAAGTACAATGGAGGACGATGGGGATGATAAAGATGACACAAAAAGGTGAAACATTAAATAATGTATTTGTTTTTGTGAATTGGTTTAGCAACTAGTTAATATAGAATTTGATCTAGTATTTGAAGCTAATCAAGTGAATTACCAGTAACCATATTTAACTCTTTTATAAGACACAGTTATTAGCACTGATGTTAGTAGTGGTAATATTTCTAAGACTTTACTTAATTCATACAGGAGAACTCGCAACTTGAGTGAGAAAAAACGTAGAGATCAGTTTAATATGCTCATCAATGAGCTCAGCTGGATGGTTTCTACAAATAATAGGAAGATGGACAAATCTACCGTCCTTAAGTCCACAATATCATTTCTCAAAAATCATAATGGTAAGTTCTAGAAGATATAGTGATAATAGTATATTAGTGCTAAAAGTATATGCTATACTATCAACCCGAGTCAGTTCATAGTAGTATTACATAGAGTTTCCTATTTTAAAATAGCAATCTGAAAAATTCCAAAGTCTGTAATGCTAGCTAGTGAAATAGTGGTAATAGATTTCAAGACTATTTGTCACTGCAGCGCTGTCAGCCTTAGTAACAGGTAATCATAAAATTTGATTTGCATGCTGTAACAATATGATCATATGTTTCTATATAGGAATTTTGACAATATTTCTTTATTATATCTATATGTTACATAGTGAGCTAAAAGTATATGTGGAACTTATAAAAATAACATACCAATTAATTTCACAATCATGGTTACCCATGTTGTAAGTATTTATGAAAATAATAGATACAACACAAAATACCTGACTTGTTTTTCAGTTATAACATGAGAATTATTAATATAATTTACTTTATAAAAGACAACATCAGTTACTAAGGAAATTACCCTTTTATTGTGGGGGACTTTATAAACATATAATTAACAGACACTAATTACATCTAGATTCAGAACCATCATTTGTACAAGAGGTCGGTACCAAGAGTAGTTTGCTAAAGTAATATTTTGAAACTATAAGAATTAGATAATTGTGTAAATTTTTATTTTTATAAGAATTGTATATATGAATTAATCAAAATAAAATAATCAATAAGATTAATGATAGACAGAACAGTTGGTATCTAATGTATGCTAAATTGTACAGATGGAGAGGAGTAAAAATTAGTAATTACAGATTAAGCATTTTATAATTTATAGTTATTATATAAAATTTTGTCTGTACATTGTATAACATATTAATGTGAATTCAACGGCCTTGTACAATCTAAAAAGCAAACATTAATATAAATAATAAACTGGCAATGGTTGAAATAGAGAGAATAAGAACTATGCAATAGAAATTTAATAGCATTTAAACTAAAGTATTTGCGCTGTAGCATGGTGCGGGTGACAGTTATGGCGAGTTTCGTTTCACTCTTGAAAGTTGCCGCGATTTATAATTATGATCTATTAATTCAGCTGTACCACATCGGTAATATATTAAATCACTAATAACTGTAGTAATAAAGGTATACCTTCCAAATTAAACCCAACTAGAATGTTCTAGCCTACAAATCAAATGAAATTGGAAGAAAAAATAATCAAAGTGGTATGCGTATAACGTAACACCAAAGACGTATTTAGTGATGGGATGTACTACTACGAAGAATTGTCGATTAAAAAATAAAAAAAAAACAATTTGTGCGCTCAATTTTTTATTGTTAAAAAGTATACAATTATTACATATTTACTTCAATTTTTCATTCAATTTTAATCCTCTTCTAAACTCATATCAGAGTCAGGAACATCGGAATTGTCACTTTCATCATTCGTATCTGTGACGGATATTATTAAAGATGTCTCAATTATGTTATCAATACGGACGTCACGATCCCAATCAGACATAATGTCCCTTTTCGTTTTATTCACCACCTTCGACCAGTCCTTAGGTTGAACGTTACTGATTGCCTCTTGTAACAGGGTCAACATCTTATTTGCGGTAAATGGCGGTGTAGTATTATTTCTTGCGGCGTGACCTATATAAACATAAATGGACTTATGAAAAAAAATATTTAGTTTTTAATCAATAAATTAATTTCAAATATCTAATGCAAAACTTACTCTTGAATATGTCTAATCTGATACCTGGTAATGTTTTTAAATTACATGCTTCGTTCAGAAAGCTGTTACTTTTTCAAAGTATCAAAACGAGAATTGAAATTAAAAACATACCTTTTATTTGGGCCCAAATTAGCTCAATAGCGTTATATTGACAATGGTAGGGTGGTAGTCGCAGGACCTGGTGACCTTTTTCTTTTGTCATCTCGTCCAGAGCGTAGGTAGGAGTTGGTGGCTTATGACGCCGTACTAGAGTAATAAGCTCCGTCTTTAGCATACTCATATCTGCTGTAACTCCGTTTTCACTCAGCCACTTCACCAACTCGCTTTTGCGGTTTGATTATGTTGGAGGTTTATTAAGTTGTACCGAATAGTAGGGTGCGTTATCCATTATTATGGTCATAGGCTCTTTTAAGTTTTCTAAGAGGCCTATGAACCATACTTTAAATTTTTCGTAGTTCATCTCCTCATGATACTCCGTAGTTTTTTTTCGATTTAAAAGCCAGTAAACAATTAGGGACAAATCCACTTGCTGTACCTGCATGGCAAATAATGAGGCGTTCGCCTTTGCCCTCCGGGACTTTGGTACATGACTGTGCCGTATCGTCGGTCCAACTTTTACCCACTGTGTGGTTAGCGTTTAGCCACGTTTCATCCAAAAACACAACTTTACTCCAATCAACTATGTTTTAGCCTTCCTTAAAAAAGTACACCTTGCAAGGGCAATATCAGTCCTTTCCATAATAATTTTTCTTTTGTTAACTTTTTTGTAAACAAAGCCAATATCCTTTATAACATTCCGCAACGAAGTAATACCTCCTTTGAACAGTTCAGCTTCTTTCAATGATTTTAGAAGCTTAAGCAACGTGGGTAGCTCCATTCTTCTATAATAATCATAAATGTGATTTCTAATAGCGTCCTTAGCAAATTCATCCAAATCTGTGATTGGCTTCACCTTGGTCCGCTTTTTGTTCGGTGTAGATAATTTATTTTCAGACGTCCCTTCTTGACCAATTTTCTCGCGTGTTATACGCGAAACAGTATTGCGGCCAATATCAAGAGCTTCGGCTACTCGTTCTACAATTCGATTCAGTGGTAACAACGGTCCATTATTTTGTTGTTCTCTTTCAAAGTAGTTTCGGAGGCGAACAACAAACTGTCTAGCTTGACTACCCAAAACAGTTTTTTTCGTATGCTTAGGCATGGTTATAACCAACAAATATAACAACAAACTTTAACAAATAAAACAACAAACTATAACAAATAACAATTTAACGAAAACGAACTGATGAAAAATGGATAATACGTGTCACATACAAGGCGGTAGCACTCGTACTGACAGCATCGCACGGGTAAACAAAATGGCCGACTCGGCGATGCGCCACAGAATAAAAATATGCCACGAAAAAATATGAAATACCAGTTGTTTTGAATGCGTTTACGAAACTTTTTAAAATTTTTGAACTATTAAATTAATTGAATAATTTGTATGAATATATTTTTTCCTATATATAATTTTCGTGACAATAATAAACAGAACAACATTTATTTATGCTACGAGTATAATTAGTGATAAAAATTTAATTGCGAATCGTCACATCCCTAGTCACCTGGTATTGACATGTGTCACCCGCACCATGCCATGCTACAGCGTAAATAGTGTAGTTGATATTTAATTTACTGAGGTGATAGTTGGTACAAATGTCTTTGAAAGAATTCAATACTGGTTCATTACACAGCAAGATGCTGTTAGAATTTATTTTGTGATCTAATTTTAGTAGTGATAAGATAAATAATAAATAACATAAGGCTAAGTATTTAAATAAGTTTTAATTTTTTTTCCTATACTGCAGTGAAATATTTTCAGAAAATCTTTACATATACTATCGAAACAAATCATAATTATGTTCATATATATAAATACATTTATATAATATTTTTTTTAGAAATTACAGTTCGATCACGAGCTCATGATGTTCAAGAGGACTGGAAACCTGCATTTCTATCAAACGAGGAATTTACTTATCTAGTATTGGAAGCATTAGAAGGATTTGTATTAGTATTTTCAGCAACAGGGCAAATATACTATGTGTCTGAAAGTATAACTTCACTACTTGGACATAATCCAGTAAGTATTGGAACCAATGTGCATATAGCTTCTTCCTGCTGTGCTATCTATTGCATTTTGTTTAAATATCTTAATTGTATTAGTTTTATTAAGGGTTGTTTTTTGCAGGCTGATATAGTAAACAAAAGCATAGTTGACTTAGCGTTTGAAGATGATAGACCAAGCTTATATAACTTACTACAGAATCCAAGCACAGCAATTATTCCTACACAATCAACTGGCAAAGGTTGGTATTAATACATAAATGTCATATATTTTTCACTAATGCCATTTTGACTATATTACTTATTACAGATTCATAAATATCATAATTAAAACTATATTTATTTCCTTACTTTGATTTATTACAATTTCACATGTAATAATTCTTTTATGTTGTAGCTGTGTTTAGTATTTTCTTTTTTAACAAAATCCAAATTATTTATTTATTAGTAAAATTCTATTAAAATTACTCAACCACATACCTACATGTTTAATGGATTTGGATTGTAGTTGGCACATAGATATACCATTACCTGGATTAACACATGGGATACTATATTAAGGATTTTATATCAGTAATGTGTTTCTTTGAGATAATAGTTCAACTTTATAAAAGTTTCTCTTTCTGTGGGCTAAGTCGCAGGCAGAAGATATTAATATAATACTACACTACCAAGAGAAACACTTCTTAATAATTATACATATATATAAATAAAAGGCACAAACTGTCACATGGTTTGTTTTACTAGATGATATGCTTAAAAAAGCATAGTAGCATAATATTTTATGCACAGCATCTTTTAGTAAATCTAAAATATATGTATCATATGTAGGATAATTTATTAATAGCTACATGATAAGTAACTATTTAAAGATCTATTTTGACCTTAAATTAAGTTTAAAGTAGGAAGAAGCTTCCTAAAGTTACTGACAATAGTATATGTCATAGAGGAAAGTGGTGTCAATATTAAGAGAAATGAACTGATAGTATTATCTTATCACACATAGCATTGCGATAAGAAAATCATTTTGTTTGTTAATATTTAAATGAATGCATGTTTATTTATTTTTAAGGCATTTGCGATAGTTTATTTGTTTGCCTTCTGCTTTACACCAGCACTCAAACCATGCGAAATTTTAATATATGATTGCTATTTTGGTGAATACAAATATTTTTTTGAAGTACTTAACAAGGAAATAAAATTTATAACATATATCAAACTGTTTAATAACTCTAAAGTCCATTCTATTTTGATTGCTTTCAAAAGTTAATATAATAAAATTTCTTATCCTTATTTCACTACAAAGAGTATAATGAAATAATAGGTACAACTCGGCCAACAACAAACCATGTAAATGTTCACTCAACAAACTCGGGAAAAAAGGTTAAATTTTTACAGTTAGAATTACTGTAAATATATTTTTTTTATTACCTGTTCCTTATGGACTAGCAACATATTTTTTTTTTTGTTAACGAAGTGGTCCGATTGCATTTATGCACCACCCCCCGAAACGGAGAGTGTGGGACTCGCTAGCCTCGGGGCTAGAATACCCACTAAACGTATCCACTGCGATCGCTGTTAGCCGAGAGGGCTTTGACAGCTTAACCGGACTATGGGTGAGCGCTGAGGGCTCTCAACCCGGTAGTAGCAACATCAAGGTGTAGTGCTATTATATCGTTTTAAATTTCGCGCAGGTATTTAATATTTTGCGCCACACTGTGTATGTGTTTTAAATAAAAGTCACATCCGGCCTCGCCAAAACTCGGCCGTCTCTGTTAGAAATATGTGATTTATATCGAACCCGAAAATCCTCAGAGCGATATTTTTTGTTCTACTTCCTTTGAGTTATTTGTTAAACGTTTCTTGTTAGTCACTACAGCTAATTATTTATCACACAGTTTTGCTAAAAATGTGTTGTGTATGTATATAATTAAAATGCTTGGGCAGAATTATTTTATTAGGATAGTGAGACTTAGTTTATTTATAACTTTAAGATAGCCTCGTTGCTTTAGTGGCATAAGTGAAATTGACAAATTATCCCGGGTATGAGTTTTGGGTTTTAGAAACAGGGTTTTTGTCGCCTAGAAATTCTTATTAGCAACCACGAAATCTGTAATAATGCTAAAGGCAGGGGCATAGGTGTAAATATTCAGGGTATAGGCGTAAATATTATTACATGTCACTAAAAATGGTATTGCTGATGTGTATTTACTTTATGGATAAAGTGTGATATTATTTATAAGTAAAAAATATATAATAGTTCCTTTAATTAAATTATCTAACATACTGTTCTTCTTTATTGTGAATTGCTTGTAGTATGTATTTTAAAATACATACATACACATACATATCATCACGCCATATCCCTTGCAGGGTAGGCAGAGAGAACAGAGTGCCAAAGAACTCTATCTTTGCATACTTCACTCGCTTCCTCAACATTCATAATTCTCTTCATACACGCTCGCCGGTAAAAATTAAACACTACACTCACTATTTTAAAATAGTTTACCATTTTATCATTGCGATGGTAAGTGGTAGCCTGTGCTGGGCAAAATTGTTTCTATTATTTACATCTCTTTATTAGTAAGCTCAAAAGCTTGAATGCTCTACATATTTTTCAAAAAATTGTAATTTCAAATTGAACTGAAATCATTGTATCCACGAATAAATCAAAAAGTAATTGTCAATGTTATCGAATAAGTAACATTACATTAATAAATAACAACATTTTCGTGTGGTGATGGAGTAAGAATACAATTCACCACCCCCTATCTCACCCGTGGGTGATCGTACGAGACTACTAAGGGATATAAAACGTAACATCTATGCGAGAGAAGGAAGTCTCGAAACAAAACCCTACACCAACACGTTTGACCAGCGTGGTATAGTAGGTCTTTTACCCTCCCATTAAAGAGGAGTCCAACAGTGGGACATATATGAGCTGAGATGATGATGTACTTCATCATCATCTCACAAATGACATTTGGTCGTTGGATTGTGTTATTTAATTATGTATATGTTCAGAATTTGTGTTTTATTATGATGTTTATTTGAGTGACTTGCGAGTAATTGATCGTGGGAGATCTGTACCTGAAATAAATAGATTTTTCGTTTAAATACATACATACATATCATCACGCCATATCCCTTGCAGGGTAGGCAGAGAGAACAGAGTGCCAGAGAACTCTATCTCTGCATACTTCACTCGCTTCCTCAACATTCATAATTCTCTTCATACACGCTCGCCGGTTTCGGAGACTCTTGTATCCACCTTCCTTCAGTACATGACCGATCTGGTCTAGGTAGGTTAGTCTCGGTGTCCCTCGGTACCTACATCCTTCCACTTTCGCATTGTATATCTTCTTAACCAGACGTTCGTTTAAATAGTATATGGTTTTTGTAGGATACTTTAACATTAATTGAAATATAAAAAATGTATAGTGCAATTATTATTTTCTTGTTGTAGAGAACGAAATCCGTTTCCAGTGTCATCTAAGGCGGGGTACTTTGGACTTCAGAGACGAAACCACTTATGAACTTGTGCAGTTTAACGGTCATTTTCGTAAGTGTACGATGTAACTTTGTTAACATATTATATAATGTGTATTTTTCTTAAGTGTTTGTGTCAATATTTTAACCTTAGTTTAAAGACGATCTAGAAGAAAGAAATTGCACTCCAGGAGTGCCGGCAGAAGTAAAACTTGAACATTAATGTTTGACTTTAACTTGAACATTTTGAATATTTCGGAATGGTTAGGGAATAATTTCGCATTAATTGCTTTATGTATCAGTATAAAAGTACTATAATTTATGTGGTTAAATACAATATTTATTAGTTGCGCTGTCGTACATAAACATAACAATTTAAACAAAATATTACATAAAACACCACAGAACTATTACAATTATTTTACATTAAAAAGTTTATCTCAGGCAAATCAACTTTCATTCGTAATTTCAACGACTCTTTCACCATCATTATCGCTAATCTCTAAAACTGATACAATGGATTTATGGTAGGTAGCTCTTTAGCTCTAGTAGCTCTAGCTAATAAACGAACAATTTTGATTCGAATCTATTTAAATGTCTAATAAAGACCGCATCAATAGTAGTTTTGTATTTTGTTTGCTAATATTGCGATCATTTGACCAAATTCATTATTTAAAAATGCAATTAATACACACACATGCACACTCGCGCAAGCGCCTTAAACGAAACAACAGGAGCAGGCACAGTTTTTCGCCGTGCGGTAGCAAGAGAGGGTGATATTTACGTCTTACGTCCGTTTTACGAATATTCGATCAAGTCACGTGTCCTCACGCAAGTTTAATACTTTTTACCCATCCCAAAAAAGTTCACAACGTCGCTAAAGAAGTTTTCACTTCGAAAATGGTAAAACATATTGACTAAAAAAAAATATTGCTTTATTGACCGAAAAACAATAGTTTTTTTTGCATAAGTGATAATTCATGCTTTGTTACCGTGAGACGGTTGACTGTCTGCGAGACTGTGCAATCAAGTTTTAATACCAGGGTCAGTGTAGTCGGGCTAAACTATTTTAGATTTCTTTAGCAAAAACAGAATACTATACCGCCACATGGCCTGAGGCTTCCAACAATTTAGTGAATGTTCACTATTGTTCAGCAAGCTCCATTTATTCAGTTATCCATACAATTATCATCAAATTATGATTCATACGAACTTAATGATTTATGATGTTTACGCGAGTATTACACATTTGAAATAAAACTATTTTTATTTCTTCTATCGCGTTTGTTTTTGATTTTTAATTTTCCGATGTTTGGAACACTTTACAGCGTTCATGGTCACGGGAGAGCGAAGGCGTCTTACGTTCAACAAGTCATCGTTATTACATAGACTAATTATAATAACTGATATTGTAGCGTATATACCCGCTACAGTATCAGTTGTTAAATTTTGATCCACATTTTTAATACAAATTCATTACCAGTACAAAAAGAAAATTATTCTATAATTTTTTTTTTGGTTAGTTATATATTGTTTATGATGAGCTGCAGCATGTTAAGCAGGTTCTACGTGCAAACAGGCTGCAAGTTTCTTGCCCTCGTCATGGAGACCGCGTGAAACCATCAACAGTCTAACTGAAAGGAGTCACTGACGAGATTAGCTATATCCTGAAACGAGCTCCATAAAAACATATTTTAAGCCACTGAAGATTATTCAGTGCTTACTATCTGTTAGGTGTCAGATCCCTCTACAGGAAGCAGGCGTTTATAAACTAGACAAAAAGATCTGTAAGGACTCTGATCAAGGAACATATAGTTGATGTGAAGCGTCACATTAATTCTGCAGTCTGTGAGCACATTTAGGACCGCATCCACCATTACATCAGGTTTGATAAACCACAAATCCTCGCAAAAGAACACCGATACCTGCCTAGAATGGTTCGCGAGGCTATTGACATTAAAAAACATAAAAATTACAATAGCGCAGATGGATGGGTATTATCATCAAGCTAGGATCCTGTTATTCCCTTAATTAAAAATAAAACAAAAAGAACCACCACAAAACTGCAAGATACTGTGAACACTTATTGTATAGATTTGACCCACAATAATATTTAGATATTAATTTACTTAGTTTTAGTAAAATAAAATAGTTCGCCTCTCAAAAGTCAATAATTAGTATTATGCCTACTGAGTTTTCTTGCCGGATCTTTCTCAGTGTGGCCACGTTCCGATTCGATGGTAGCTGAAAGATTAAGTTAGTTTGTAAACTAGTAAATTACCACAATATAATAATTATCATAAATTAATTGGTTGGAGTAACTTCTCGGTAGCCACCAGCCAGAAGGCACCTGTAGCAATACATAACGCAGTGCTTTACTGAATGGAAGCGAGAGTTGGGTATGCAGAAAAGAGTATGAAAGTAAAATTAATGCGGTCGAAATGCGATCTCTACGGAAAATCTGTGGAGTTAGGCTAACCGACCGCATTCGTAACGACGACGTAAGAGAGTGAGTAGGTATGAAAGAGAGTATCGGTGTAAAGATGCGAAAGGGAATGCTCCGATAGTTCGGACATGTGGAAAGAATGCCGAACGAACGTCTGGTTAAGAAGATATACAATGCGAAAGTGGAAGGATGTAGGTACCGGGGGAGACCGAGACTAACCTTCCTAGACCAGATCGGTTATGTAATGAAGGAAGGTGGAGTCAAGAGTCTCCGAAACCGGCGAGCGTGTATGAAGAGAATTATGAATGTTGAGGAAGCGAGTGAAGTATGCAAGGATAGAGTTCTCTGGCACTCTGTTCTCTCTGCCTACCCTGCAAGGGATATGGCGTGATGATATGTATATGTATGTATATATATAAATTAGTTGTTTAATAATACAAACAAACAAACATCATCACGCCATATCCCTTGCAGGGTAGGCAGAGAGAACAGAGTGCCAGAGAACTCTATCTCTGCATACTTCACTCGCTTCCTCAACATTCATAATTCTCTTCATACACGCTCGCTGGTTTCGGAGACTCTTGACTCCACCTTCCTTCAGTACCTGACCGATCTGGTCTAGGTAGGTTAGTCTCGGTCTCCCTCGGTACCTACATCCTTCCACTTTCGCATTGTATATCTTCTTAACCAGACGTTCGTTCGGCATTCTTTCCACATGTCCGAACCATCGGAGCATTCCCTTTCGCATCTTTACACCAATACTCTCTTTCATACCTACTCGCTCTCTTACGTCGTCGTTACGAATGCGGTCGGTCAGCCTAACTCCACAGATTTTCCGCAGAGATCGCATTTCGACCGCATTAATTTTACTTTCATACTCTTTTCTGCATACCCAACTCTCGCTTCCATACAGTAATGTTGGGACAAGCACTGCGTTATGTATAGCTACACGTGCTTTCTGGCTGAAGTGGTGGCTGCCGAGAAGTTGCCCCAACGCTCCGTTCACTCTATTTCCCGCATTCACTCTTCGCTCTATATCAGTGGTGTACCTTCCATCTCGGCTAAATCCATTTGCGGCGATGGGGGCCGCCACCCATCACGCCTTGCCAAGCCAGGCGAGTCGAGGAGAGCAGAGTGCCGGGTGGGCACGTGGAATATAAGAGGTTGTGTGGAAGGGAAGTTGCACGAGCTGATATCCGTCATGGCGGACAAACAGCTAGACGTGCTCTGTGTAACAGAGACCAAGCGAAGGGGCAGCGACGCCTGCGATCTTCCTGGTGGCGGGATGGCTCTGTGGTCTGGTGTACCACAGAGCGATCGAGCCAGCATGGGGGTAGGAGTGCTGTTGTCCTCTCGCTTGGCCTCAGGTGTGAAGGATTACGGAATGTATGATCCCAGACTTCTTTGGGTCCGTATAAAACTAGGTGTCACCAAGGTATTCATGGTTGTAGCATATGCTCCCGTAGGATCCTCGGTGGCATCAGATCTAGAGAAGTTTTGGGATAATGTTACGGCAGTTCTGGATATGGCAGAAACCAGTGAACGCGTGATTGTATGCGGAGATTTGAATGGATGGGTGGGGACCAAGCGTCCCGACTATGAGGACGTACTTGTTCCATTTGGTGATAAGAGAGTGAACGACGCAGTTAGGCTCATAGCGGATGTATGCATGGAGAGAAACCTTATTGTGTCAAACACATTTTTCCAACATAAGGACATCCATATGTATACATGGAGAAGGAATGAACAGAAAAGTTAGATTTAATTTTGGTAGACAGTCGCCTCCGAAGCAAAATATTGGACGCAAGAGCCTACAGGGGCCCCACACTCGATACGGACCACTATCTCGTTATTGCGAGATTTAGTGGTTTGTTCAGAAGGTGGAGGCACTGGCGAGAGCGTGTCCACTTCGGAGGGCTTGCAAGAATAAAGGTTGAAAGGTTGCAAGAAGAGTGTGTAAGAGAAAAGTATGCAGAGGGTGTCCGAGAACGGCTGACGATGGCAAGCCAGCCGCAATCGGACATTGAAGAATGCTGGAGATTATTGAAAGAGAGTATGGTAGACACAGCGAAAGAAGTATGTGGAAGTTCAAAGAAGCATAGAAACACAAATGGTGATGCATGGTGGGATGCGGAGGTGGCAGCTTCCGTAGAGCAAAAGAAGAAAGCGTGGCTGGACTATGTCTCTTCTTTGAATCTGAATGACAGTATGACTGAACAGAAGAAAGAAATATATCGGCAATGTAAGAATGACACTAAGGCCTTAGTGAAAGAGAAACGTGATAGAGCAAGTATGAGTGCAGAAGAAAGGCTGACTTAAAACTTCGAGGGTAACACCAAACTCTTTTGGAGGGAGGTGAAGAAGTCTCGGGGTGGTTGGTCAGCCTTCAGAATGAATAAAATAAGGTCTAAAGGTGGAGACATTCTTACAAAAACACAAGACGTGTTAAGCCGATGGAGTGAATATTTTGGCGATATGTATACGGATGCTACGGTTGGCGCCGGTGTCGCATGTGGTTTATTAGATCAACATTCGACAACGGCGTCCTCCGATGGCATCAGTATGGATGAAGTTGAATGAGCGATAAGAAGTTTGAAAAATGGTAAGGCAGCGGGCATTGATATGTTGTCTGCCGAGATGATCAAGCTTGGTGGCTCCTGTGTCCGGGAGGCGTTCCTGTTGCTCCTCAATTTATATTGGAGCTCGGGAATGGTTCCCGGGGACTGGAATAGCGCAGTCATCGTGCCTTTGTTTAAAAACAAGGGTTCACGTTATGACTGCGCAAATTACAGAGCCATAGGCTTGACCAGTTTGGCAGCAAAAGTGTATGGTAAAATTATTGAAAGGAGAATGAGGATGGTGTCCGATGGTTTACTGTGTGAGACACAAGGAGGTTTCAGAAATGGAAGGGGATGCATGGATCAAGTGTTCTCTCTGCGCAACATTGTGGAGAAGCATCTGGCTCTAGGTCAGAGGGTTTTCTGCAGTTTTGTGGATCTGGAGAGAGCATTTGACACGGTTGTACGAAAGGAACTTTGGGACATTTTACCGGAGTATGGTATTAGCGGTAAACTGCTATGGGCTGTGCAGTCCAGTTACATGGGCTGTAGAGCCTGTGTGCGGCTGGATGATGGAATGTCGCCTTGGTTTGACGTCAATATCGGCGTTAAGCAGGGGTGCGTTCTGTCAGCCAGGCTGTTTATCATATATCTGGATAAATGTCTCCAAAGGTTGAACGATATGAATGTGGGAGTCCAGATGGGCGACTCAGTGGTCACTGCTCTGCTTTATGCAGATGATGCAGTCCTGCTGGCACAGTCAGCGACTGACCTGCAGACCCTAGTCGACACAATGACAGAAGATTGTAAGAAAAGGGGTCTACGCGTGAATGTGAGCAAAACCAAAATAATGGTCTTTGGAAGAGATAAGCCAGAACAGATGTAAGTGTAACAATAGGTAATGATGTACTAGAGCAAGTGGATGAATTTGTATATCTTGTTTAATAATAACTGATCATAAACAACATAAAGTTGTATATATAGAATCATTTTCTTTTTGTACTGGCAATTAATTTGTATTAACCCTTAATTACTCGCATGGGGTCAAAGCTCTTTTGTGCTTAAAAAAAAAGTACTTACCGCGTTCCGAAATTCCCCGCGCTCCCGCTAGCTTCCTAATACGTGTCAAAGTTTGCATTTTAGTACCGATTCAGTCACGGGAATTTAAGGGTACGTCTCTGCTCTCTTAACTGTTGACCCCATGCGAGTAATTACGTAACTGTTTCGAAAAAGCTGAGTTGCTTAATTTATTATTTATTTTTGTGTATTATTACTTCAATTTATATTATCATTCATATTTATGTTACAAATATTCATTTTATAACTTTATATGTATGTCGAAGTTATCCAAGAATTACGTGTTACCGTGAGATTTATGTTTCTTTTTCTAAAATTAGTCATGAGCAGAGAAGAGAAGCATATTTTACAATGGTTGGCTGAAGGATCAGAATCTGAGTCAGAGCCGGGCGAAGTAAGCTAAAGTGATCATGATAGTGCTAGTGAAATAGACGAACCTCCTGCATATTCAAGCGATTCATCAGATACTCAAGACGATACAGAGCAGTCTGACAATTTTTATTTTATGAGACATAATGGCAGGAATGGTCCTAAATAAAAATGATTAAAGGCAGCTCCATCAAGTGCTATAATAACACCAGGACCATAACATAATTTTACACTTATAATGTGATAACAGTGATTCGGCAAGTTCCTAAAAATATCACATATTTTTTAATAGTTCTCAATATAAGTATAAAATGTTAGGTTTTCTATTTTTTTTTTAATTTTGTTTATTTTTTGCCTAACAATATGTTATTTGTGTTGTTTATTAAAATTATAATAAAATACTTTCGTAATAAAATAATTTTATTTAGATATTTATTTACTAAATATTAAAAATAACTCCTACAGTTTGGGGTCACCTGAGACCCCAAGCGAGTAGTTATGTGATTTTCTTAATGCGAGTAATTAAGGGTTAAACATGTGGGTCAAAATGTAATAATTGGTACTGTAGCGGGTAGATATTATATCTCTGTAATAACGTTGAGTTGTTGGACGTGAGACACCCTACTCCTAGTGATAATGAAATGTTCATTGTACACTTGGTTCGAAACGTTGGGAAATTCAAAATCAAATACAAATGCGATAGAATCCGTAACAATTGATTTATTTGAAACGAACTTTTAATATATTTTTATAGAACTTTGCAAATTACTAATACTTTTGTGATGAAAATAAATACAAAACTGCTAAAATTCGACTAAAAATAAGAAAATATTCAACATAGCCATGCTCAGAGAGTAGACGTGATCGTATGGCACCCTGCTTTAAAGTACACTTACTGCCAGGCTGGCTATGGAACTCAAGGAATCGGTACCAGTGGTCAGTCCATTGGTGATGGAAAGAAATGCACGTCGCACCAGATGAAACGGACTTTCAGGATTCGATTAGATACTTACCGGACACGGGGTCTTCGGAAAGTACCTGCACAGAATCAGACGGGAAGAGGACCCTAGTTACCATGAGTGTGGCGCGCCAATTGATTATGCGCGTTTTTTTTGCGACGGACTATGTATGCGTCTCGCCCCTGCCAAATCGGTCCGGGGTGACGGAAGAGACGGTGCGTGACCCCATAGACCCACCATACAAACTCCTCTCTTCGCCGTGCGAGTGGGCCGCCGGTACCCGATCTTTGTCTTCGGTGGCCTGCGCGTTACACCCTGGAGGTCCCGCTTGGGGGCCTCAGCACTACGACCTGTCGCCGGTCATAGGAATAGACCAGTCGTTGTTGACCATCATTTCTAAGATGCTTAACAGCGAGAGGTGCTAGTCGTCGATGGCCTCCTTCTGCGAGGTGGTCATCTCTTCGAAGGAGGCCGCGAAGCAGGCACGCGAGGCATCTGCTGCCGCAGACTTGCTCCGCAGGCGGCGGCCAGGGAGGGAGAAGCGCCGTTACGTGCAGCTTCTTCCACCGCCTTGACGGTCGACTGGACGTGGCCAGATGGCCTAGCGTTGGGGTGTCAGGGATAGAATGTCAATAGACGATCTCTCCGGCACCCCGCGAAAGCGTGGAAGGGACCGCTATGGTTTTAGTGGGTATTTCGGTCGAGAAGTCGGCTGGCGACTCCCACACACCCCCTCGTCTGTTACCAGCGGAGGATAGTGCGTAAATGCATTTCCACTGAGTGAAAAAAAAAAAGGTGAAATGGACATGATGTGTCCAGACCATAGCCTGCCAAACAAGACCATAGGCTCCCAAAAAAAAACACTTGCTATTGCTGTCTTGCATTGTAATGTTTGGGTCTTGCATTGTACTTCAAACTTTTGGGACTAATTTTTCTATTTTTATTTTAGTATTTTATTTTATTGTAAGTAAAATTTTAAGGGATAAACACAGAATAATCATCTATAAAGCCTAATTGACACAAATTATTATACATTTGTTCGACAAATGTCGGAAATGAAATAAAGAACGAGCTAATGCGACCGCAGTGAGAGTTATTAATCAATATTAGTGCTCTGCTGACCACCCTACTGGGACTCCCTGAGCCAGTTTTTACGAGTCTCACAATAAAGTAAGGGATGGTAACACTGTATTCGTAATCCGAGATCACGTGGGGCAATTTGCTAATTAAGC
Source organism: Lymantria monacha (assembly GCA_905163515.2). Classification (NCBI taxonomy): domain Eukaryota; kingdom Metazoa; phylum Arthropoda; class Insecta; order Lepidoptera; family Erebidae; genus Lymantria; species Lymantria monacha. The sequence goes on from LR991081.1 coordinate 38,744,574, forward strand.
CCCATTGATTAAAGTTTTAATTTAAATTCAGGGCTTAATGTAATTTAGAGGGCGTCATATTGTATGAATATCATAATTATGCCTGTAGCGGCGATGAAGATGATTCTAATGACACCTCATTTGTCAAATTATGATAAGTATGTAGTATATAGATTAGCAGAAAAAATTAATTATAAATACATACTAGGCAAATACGATACGCTTCCTTGATTTCGCCCAAGTGGTAAAAAATTAAGATCTTCAAATACCAAAACCAGGAAATAACATGACAATAAAGAACGGCTTTAGATTTCGCAATTGAAGAAAGTTTATATAGGTCGACTACGTAACAAACGATCGTGACTATGTTAAGCAAAACAGGAGAAAATATAAATGTTATTTTAATTTATTCGTTAAAGATATTGTTAGTTATAAAGTAAAAGTGCCTTGTAATTAGAGGATTCCATCCCGGGATCCCGGTCATATTTTAGTCTCGAAATTTTCGGGATCAAATTTAATGGATTGATATATTTTTTTAAATTAGTCAATAAAAATGTGCGTGAGACGAAACACACACTTACCTTGATTTGACTTTTTATCAGGCACCCTTTTTACACGACTGATTTCACTTAGAATATACATATTATTAATTGATTCATACTAAGTAATTTTATTTGTTTTTGTTAACGACCGGATTATGCGTAAAGTATTGATATTATTTTGTTAATTAGTGATAATCAAATTATTAAAAAGCAAAAATGCATTAATGATTTAATTTTCGTGGTTTAAATAAGTAATCTATAAAGTTTCTGGTCAATTTAATTTAAAATATAAGTACCCATAAACATAAGAAGAAAGAAATTGATTTTTTGAAATTTATTGTTGGTTTCATAAATTATTTACTGAAGTGCCTAGTTTGGTTATTTTATAAGAAGAAAGTTTATAAAAAAAGTATAATTTAACAAAAAAAGTATTGTTTAACCGCCTTTTTGGAGGTTTAAAACTTAAATATTCTATATGCTCAAAAATTGATTTTGATATGTTTACTGGTTTTTTGTTACCATTTTCCATTACCAATACAATCCCGGGACTATCCCGGGACTAACTGTAGATAATACCGAAATCTCGGGATAAGAAAAATCGACCGGGATCGAATCCTCTACTTGTAATGCAATTTTCTTTTCTATTAAGTAACAAATATTTTTTAAAGTAGGTAGATTTAATAAACTTGTTTTCAATGGCTTAGACAGATTTTTGCTGAGATTACCCACTATTGCGTAGTGTGAAAGCACTTTAACCGAAAGCTGCATCACACAGCGAGTCAGGCGGGTTTCCTATTTCTAGACGTTTATTAGTCGAGCAGGCCAGGCGATATCCCCTTGAAATCGTGCGCCTCTGAGTCGACCTCGTCTTGAAGCACCTATATAGACTTTTTACGATATTAATAGGTTGCCTTGTCGTGAAGTTAGGCCATGTCCAACCGATCCCCAATAAATGAGGTGTTTTATCAATCGAATGACAGGCCAATAACCTATTTGCCACATCCTTGCTCTACAGTATGACAGTGAAAATAATAAACTAGGCTGACTCTCCTCCTCCTCTGTAAATAGATAGCCAGCTTTCTGTATAGTCGAAGCATAAATGTCGTTATGGAAGGTTTCTGCTTCAAAACCATTAATGCGAGCATACCACAAGGTTCAGTGTTCTCTCTAACGCTGTTTATATATACTCTCTACAAAGAATATGCTATTGCGATTTCAGTATGAGAGACGAGTAAAACAATGGCAATCAGGATTGCCCATGATGTGTGTGACACATGTGTGTATGCTACAGAGAACACATACTCAACTTGCCGTTCTATTCGGGCTTTTTTTCAGATGGACTTCGGAATATGATTGATGGATCTTAGTTCCACTTAATCCGATGAAGAAACGAGGAATACGCGGTTCCTTTGAAAAGTGGGGTATGGACTATAGCCTCTCAGTTCCAAGGTTCTCATCGGATATTTTAACATCTAATTTAATCTTCGATGTTAAAAATATATAATTTTAACTTTTATTAATTTGTGTACTTACACAAGAGAAATAATCGTTGAAAAATGGACCGGGGGTACAGTCAAGTTCATTGTATCCTTGGTATACCAAAGTACATATGTGGTGTTTCCTACATACCACCAGAAGAAATGCTTGTTTGTTTGTTATCAAAGTCAATAAAAATGCTCATAGAAATTGAAATATAATGCGAGAATTTTTTCACCTTACAAAGACCTCTTTTTGCTTTAAGTGGCAGCAGGCAGTGGCATTAAGAACCCACTAAGGAACCTTGTTATATAGCGATTATATTTTCTTCTTATTTTCATCAGTATTGGGATTGAGTATCTACTTAGGTTTTGCATAATGGAAATGTTCGACGGATCTCCTATCATTTCCAACCTTAGTACGAGTATATAATGAAGGTTATAATTTAAGTTCAATTTATAGGTAAGATACCCGGTTCCTGTGCCGAAAGGTCTATTGAGACTGTGTATTTTTCGGTATGCCTGGTTCTGCCTACACTGCTTTTACTCCATTGGCAGTTCCTGATATTTTGAAAGTATCTCAGATGTAGTTATATAAACATGAAACAATGGTAATGAAAGATTGTATTTTTCATTCATCTCGTGAGCAAATTGCAACACCTTTTACAAAATTTAAAAGCTTTATTAAAATGTAAGTGTTATTAAAATTTTATAGTGGTAGAGTCACACTTTTGATAATTGAGTTTGAGGTTTGGGTTTTTCATTGATTGGTAGCGGCCTAGCTGCATTCCTGGTATTGAAAATGTAGGAAGGCTATGGCTGGCAGTAACACTTATCATCAGGTGTGCTGCATGCAGGTATGTGTGTAGCACACAGTCGCGGCCTTGCGGCGCTTGAGGAGGCTATCACTGACGGTGGGGTGCTGTTGGCGGGGTCTCTAGACATCGCTTGGGCATTTAATAGTCTGCCATTCAGCTGCGTCAGGGAGGCACTCCGGTATCACGGGGTGCCTGTATACCTGAGACGGCTGGTGGCAGACTATTTGGTGGGGCGCTGCGTTGTCTATAAGAACCGAGTAGGAGACGTTGTGTGAACGCTCATGTCGTGCAGTGTTACGCAGCGGTCGGTCTTGGGGCCGATACAATGGAGTATCGGTTACGACTGGGCGTTGAGAGGGAGCCTCCCCCCGGCTGGGCGTAATCTGTTACGCCGACGATACACTCGTCACAGTCCGGGGTGGGATGATAGAGGAGGTGGCGCGCCTGGCAGCTCTTGTCACCAAAGAGATTGTCAGGCGGATCGAGGTGCTGGGGTTAAGGGTGGCCCTGGATAAGACGGGGGCCCTATTGTTCCATGGGCCCGGCACTAGTCGTCCCACTGACGTCTCGATCACCGTTATTTCAGTTCCAATCAGCCTCCGGGCCAATATGAAGTACTTTGGACTGGTGCTCGTGGGCGATGTTGGTTCTGGGAGCATTTACTTCGACTTGCTCCGCAGCTTGACAGCGCGGCGTCCGCCCTATCCTGTCTTATGGGCTTATGTACGCGGGGGTGGTCCGGCCGATGGTTCTGTACGGCGCACCTGTATGGGCAGGATCCCTGACCGTCCGATTAGGGCCTCCTCTGGCGAGAACAGAGGGCCATGGCGGTCAGGCCCGTACGTGGATACCGCACGGTGGCGATGTAGTCAGCCTACCTGTTGGCCGGCACTCTGCCGTGGGACTTGGAGGTGGAGATGCTCGCCGGATGGTACCGGCGGGCGTCGGCTACGCGGATAGGGGGTGGCACTGTCTCTCTCAGCGAGATGGCCGTCTGGCGGGGCGACGCACGCCGTGACGTCATTGCCCGTTAGGCAATCTGACTCGAGAGGCCTCAGTTCGGTGTTTGGACTATCGAGGCCTTCCGGCTGGTGCTGAAGGAGTGGTTGGGTCGGCAGCACGGGGTCCTTTTACTGGTGCATCGGCAAGCACTTGCACGCGGTCATGTGGAGAGAGAGGACACAACCAGGTCACGCTGGTGTAAGTGGTAGCACGATTGGAACGGATTTCCAATAGGCTTGGGTTCGAATCCCATGTTTGACAACCATTTTTCGCTTGTAATCAAGTTTTATAAATAATCAAGCATGTTAAATGCTAAATTTCAGTAATTTGAATCTTACTAATCTGTTTTTACACGTCTTATCTACAAGTAATCTAATATATTGTTTTCTTACTGTCATATTTTTATAAGTTGTGTTCTTTCCTTGTGGTGACGGAGTAAGAATACTATTCACCACCGCATATCTTGCCTGTGGGTGATCGTACGAGACGACTAAGGGATATAAAACGCATATAACAACTATGTGAGAGAAGGAAAACTCGAAACAAAACCTTATACCAACATGTCTGACAAGCGCGGTATAGTAGGTTAATTTCCCTCCCATTACGGAGAAGGCCCGAGCCCAACAGTGGGACATTTATGGGCTGTGATGATGATGAATATTAAATGATTTTATAATAGATGGTTTTATATTATGTTAAAATTAATACCTTGTAATACTTACATCTTTTAGTGTTTCGTTTTCAAGATTTAGAACTAAATCTTTCATTGAATAAAATTTTGAGATATCATACATACAAATATATTAGAATAATGTTTAAATAAAAAATCTCTGCGGCTTTAAATACAACCGAAATATATAACGCTATAATAATTGCATTTTTAGGAACAAATATGGAGCGTCCTGATAGCGATGAGAGTTCTTATCAACAAGATCACGAATCTCGGTAAGTCTAATTCACTTACTTCTTAAAACTATAACTTTTATTTTGTTTTATTTTAAAACTCAAAAATAAATTTATATTTAATCAAATTTTTATTTACAATAAAACAAGTTTAGGGATTTTATAATTTGTATGATTCTTGTTTTTCGGATACATTACATTATGTTTGGTGGACTACTGTTTTATGTCCAAGAAGTTATCGTTACCGCACAATCTTTATTCATATTAATAAGTTTACTAATTCTTGTTCGAATAAAGAAAAATATATACTTTCATTCTTTTTTTTTTGTATTCAAATTCAGTATTTTGTTTAGCAATATGTTTTCGTCGCATGTAGCTGTTTCGTCATCGTGCATCCATAAGTAGCAACATGGCACAAGCGTCATGCAACTTCAACGTCGTTTACATTGCAATCACTACAAACGAATGCACAAGCCGTTAATGATTTCAAAGAGCAATTGTAGAAGCTGGTGTAGTTTAAATTTATCTGAATTAACAGCAGCACTCTAATTTCAAAACAATGTTGGTTTATTTGAGGCAAAATGACAAGCTAAAAAAGCTTGACACACAAAAGGGTGCCCTACGAATTTCCCTATCGTCGCGTCGAGGTTTACCTTGCTCTACTTAACGGGCACAGAAACATAGAAATTTTGAACCGCATTGTTGCAAGCCGGATTTTATTTAAATATTATATTTATTTTAGTGGCAGTTTCGTTAGTCCAGTGGCATAATTATGCTACATTGAGGTTTTTTTTTCAATTCAGAGCCAGCCAAAAGCGTAATATTAGCGTCAATAGAATCGCGACTACATTAGAATAGAAATTATGTTGCTGAATGTGTGGATGTAGCAGAAGACTGCTAATCCATTTGAGATATGATAATGTTCTGTAACTATAAAAAAATATGTCATGTATGGTTATAGTCGGGGAGATAGGCCTCGTTAGCATTGGGCTGCAACCTATCTAGGAGAAGGAATACTCCGAAATATAACCAGGGGAGATGAGCCTCGTTAGCATTGTGCTGCAACTCATCTAGGAGAAGGTAAACACCGAAATATAACCCGGGGAGATAGGCCTCGTTAGCACTGATCTGCAATCTATCTAGGAGAAGGAAAACTCCGAAATATAACCCCCGATCCAAGGTGTAAACCGACCCGTGCTGAGGGATTCGCGGCAAGAGGGTAAGCTGGTCGAAAACGGAGGGTGCATGTGTTGGTGGTCACAGGGCACAGCAGAAATTCCATCTTACCTCTAGACAAGGGCACTGTGGGGGTGGACCGTTTAATACCCTAATACTCGTGGGAATGCTATGAATTGTACTAAAAATTTTAAAATTCCAAATGACGGCGATGCGGCTCGCAACCCTTCACGTCTCGTTCCTAATGAGGGCGAAAAGCGGTCTACGGAGTGCCGCTTTGCCACGCTAAATGTAGGAGGAGGAATGAAAGAGAAATTAAATGAGGTATGTCAAATGATGGATGATAAAAAGATTGATATTCTCTGTGTGAATGAGACGAAGCGAAAGGGATGTGAGATTACTAGTCATGGACCTTACACGGCATACTGGTCCGGGGTACCAATGACTACTAGAGCCTGCCAGGGAGTTGGTCTCCTACTTTCTGCTCGAATGGCTCAATGTGTGAAAGAGTATGATTGTGTGAATGCTAGATTAGTATGGATAAGGATGAAAGTAGGTCTGACTCGTATTTTTATTGTGGGAGTATATGCTCCTGTGAACGTGGGATTACATAACAATAAATGTGAACAGGATGCAAGAGAGAAATTTTGGGAGGAACTGCGGGATGTTTTGAGATTATGTAATTTGAATGAAAGGTTGATTTTGTTAGGGGATTTTAATGGATGGGTAGGAGTAAGCAGAGAAGGATTTGAAAAGGTTTTAGGAAGGTTTGGTGATGAAAGCGTGAATGAAAATGGTCGAAGTCTACTAGAAGTGTGCTTGGAATGGAATCTTTGTGTTACACACACTATGTTTGAACACAAAAAAATCCATATGTATACACGTGAAGCAAAGAATGTAAGAAAGAGTATAATTGATTTTGTAATAGTAGATGAAAGGCTCAGAAAGAAAGTACTAGACACTAGGGTATATCGCGGTATTGGTATTCATACAGACCACTTTCTAGTAATGACTAGAATAAATGGTCTTATGAAAACGTTGCGAAACCGGATACATAACCCGAAAAGTGTGCTAGAAAGAATAAAAGTAGAAAATTTGCAAGATGAGTATATTAGAGATAAATACAAAAGTAAACTAAAGGAAAAGTTTTTTCATGCGGCTGATATTTGTAGTATGGAAGAATTATGGAAGACTTTTAAAAAACAGGTGGTAAATGTTGCTACAGAAATATGTGGTGTGACTAGAAGAATGAAAGTAAACAAGGTGAAGAATATATGGTGGGATAAAGATGTGCAGAGTGTAGTTCGTGAGAAGAAGAAAGCTTGGGTAGATTGGCTTGCTGTCAGAGCCAATGAGAGAATGAAGAAAGCAACGAATGAAGACATAGATATAGTCAAAGAAGAATATAAGAAAAAAAAGAGATGTGAAAGAAATTGTTAGAAGAAAGAAAGAAGATCAAAAAGACGAGTACGATAGAAGATTATCGAAGGATTTCCAAACTAACTCGAAGATTTTCTGGAAGTCCATAAGATCGGCTCGAGGCAAAGCGCAAAATACAGAGCTAGTCTCGATCAGCGATAAATGTGGAAGGACAGTGTATGGAGAAGAATGTATACTAGAGAGATGGAAGGAATACTTTGAAAGCTTATTTGAAAGAGAAGAGCCACAAAAAATATCATTTGTGAATGCAAGAGATCTGGAGGAAGGAGAATGCATAAGTATGATAGAAATTACAAATGCATTGAAAGGTATGAGAGCGGGTAAGTCTGCAGGATACAACAGGATTACAGTTGAAATGCTGACGGCTGGAGAAGATATTACAACTAACATCCTATACCAGCTCTTCAATCTTTGCTGGATTAAAGGCCGAGTACCTATAGACTGGTGTCAGGCGGTAGTCGTACCTCTCTACAAAGGGAAAGGTTCACGGCAAGATTGTAGAAACTACAGGGGCATAAGCCTCCTTAGCATTGTCGCAAACTGTATGCGAAAGTGTTGATTGAAAGAGTAGGGAAAGTGACCGAAAAGAAAATATGGGATGCACAAGCGGGTTTTCGAAAGAGTATGGGTTGCACGGATCAAGTTTTCTCTTTACGATGCATGGCGCAAAAATTTTTGGCTAAAGGTCAGAAAGTCTTGCGCTTTCATTGATTTAGAGAAGGCTTATGACAAAGTGAGGAGGAATGAACTGTGGTCGGTACTATCTATGTATGGGGTAAATGGCCATCTTATTCAGGCGCTGAAATCCATTTATAAGGATTCCAGAGCCTGCGTAAGAATAAACGGATCCTACACTGAATGGTTTAACATTGATAAAGGTGTCAGACAGGGATGTGTAGCGTCACCGTGGCTGTTTAACCTATTTATGGATAGCTGTTTGCAAGATTTGAAAAATAATGAATGTGGTTTAAGAATGAATGAGTTACTCGTCAAATGTCTTCTTTATGCCGATGATCAGGTTTTACTTGCATCGTCGGCTGAAGACTTACAGGCGATGGTAACTACTATGCATGATGCTTTTGAAAGAAAAGGTATGAAAGTAAATGTAAGTAAGACGAAGGTCTTTGAAAAGGATAAATGTATGACGGAATGTAATATTTTTATAAATGGTGAGGGATTGGAACAGGTGAAAGAATTTCTATACTTGGGTGTACTGTTTACTAGTGATGGTAAAAATGATGAAGATGTTGAAAGACGGGTAAATGCTGGTAATAAAGTGAATGGGGCATTGTACGCTTTTATGAAAAGTAGGAATGTATCTAACAAGGCACGCCTAGCTGTACATAAGGGAGTATTAGTTCCCACTCTCATGTATGGCAGTGAAAGTTGGATTTGGCAGGGAAGACATGAAAGTAGTATAAATGCTGTAGAGATGAGAGCTCTTCGTAGTATGTGTGGTGTAAGTCTGAAAGATAAAATTAGGAATAGTGTTATAAGAGAGCGCTGTGGTATGAATGAAGAAGTAGTGACAAAGATAAAAAAGGGTATGCTGAGGTGGTTTGGACACGTGGAAAGAATGAGTGAAGAAAGGTTGACTAAACAAGTATACAAAGCGAGTGTGAGTGGGACGATTACAAGGGGAAGACCACGTCGTACTTTCCTGGGTGAAATTGAAGATGTGTTAGTGAAAGGTCAGATTAAGAGTACGCGTAATCGTAGGGCATGCATGAAGACTGTGATGAGCGTGAATGAAGCGATGGAGGTATTTCAGGATCGTGGTTTGTGGCAATCCGTAGTCTCTGCCTACCCCTCTGGGAAACAGGCGTGAGGCTATGTATGTATGTATGTATGGTTATTTTATCAATTGCTATATGCAATTATTCATTAAATATTCTTTTTTCAAATGTGTTTTTTTTTTGCGTCTAATACTCACCTAAATGTAACAGAGTATTGGTATATTACACGGATGTGTTAGTGGACTAATGCCTCTTTTCATCAACGACACTTAAATTTTACGTGATACCTAAGGCAAACTATACTATTGACATTGAATATCTATTATTTATATTTAAATTGTCTAAGGTGTATAATATTTATTTTTATTATGGTAGTGGTAGGACTACGCTGTTGACAGTTTTCTGTCTACAGCCGCGGGCCGCTCCGTCCGGGGTAGTACCACACTCGCAGAAGATCGACGTATGAGCAATGGCTATATGCTGTTGTGGTTCGTTCTGTGAGCGAGAGAGCCAGAAGCTCAACTGGGTGGGTTTGGGATATGTATTGATAGGCAGCGGCCTAGCTATACCCCTGGTTATGCAAAGGTCCATGGGCGGCAGTAACTCTTACCATCAGTTGTGCTGCTTGTACGTTTGCCACCAAAGGCAATATAAAAAAAATATATGACTTACGTGGTTATTGATAATCTAAATTATGTTTCAGACTATTATTCGTATGCACTGGTCGCCTGTATACACCACAGCTTATCCGTGATGTGTCATTAGTGGATTCAAGTCGAAGCGAATTCACATCTCGTCATAGCTTGGAATGGAAGTTTTTATTTCTAGATCATCGAGCCCCACCTATAATTGGTTATTTACCTTTTGAAGTTCTAGGTACTTCGGGATACGATTACTATCACTTTGATGATCTTGAGAAAGTGGTTACATGTCATGAAGCTTGTGAGTTTATTTTTTATAAATAGGTATGATATATCATTTAAACAATAAATAATACAGTTTGGAGAACGTATGTACATATATGGTTATGTTACGTTCCATTCACGCTGCTTTTCGAAGACTGCCAAAGTTATCTGAATGTTTATATTTTAACTATAGTTTGACTTAAACGGCGAAAGGAAATGTGGGCAATTTGCACGACTGAAATATTTTTTGATTAGTTGAGTCTTTTAAACCCCATTAGTAAATTGAAGTTTCGCGATCAGAAATTAAAAGAGTTTATTAGTAGCGAATTAGATTTTGAAATTAAATATATGTATAACAATTTTTCAATATACAAAATTTACAATAATAACCTAATTATTACTGAGATATATAAATTCAACGTTATACATTTTGTATTAGCATTGTAATACTTAGGTATTAACTTATATACAACTTAAATTACTGAAATTTAGCATTTTTTTTTCGGATTTTATATACAACTTATTCATATTTAACTCCTCACGCGCCAGACTTCGCAGTGCTCTCTCGAGTGCCCCGTGCTTTATTTTATTGAAAAAGTTCAGTAAATTTTATGGTTTTACGTAAACTGTTATTGTTGCTATATTACAAGAAAATGTGAATTACAGTGTTAAAAACAATTATAATTGTAGAACGTTTAATTGGGCCAAACCTGTCCTAAAAGCGCGTTGAGTAAATTTTTTTTGAGTCAAACGGGTGTCCAAAAGCGCGTGAGGGAAAGTTGTGCCCTGAACGCTGGCAGTTTTGCCACGTTGAATTGCATGCCTTTGCAAACCTTTGCGCTAAGTAAAGGCCAGAATTCTAGTAACATTTCGCATTAACGAGGCGCTTATTCTTAAAGATAATTTAGGCGTCAGGGCCTACGGACCTAGCGTTTACCACCCTATAAGGATCAAAAAAGTATAAATTGTCTAATTTAAAAATTAAATTCGGTGATCAGAAATTAAAAAAGTTTATCAGTTTATAAAATTAGCGAGATTTTCTATACATAGAAGACTTGCTCCATCAAAACATAGAATTGCATTAATTTCATCTATTTTTAGTTATTAGATATTATTGACATCATGTAATTGTTGACAGTGATGCAGAAAGGTGAACTAACATCGTGCTACTATCGGTTCCTGACTAAAGGTCAGCAGTGGATCTGGTTGCAGACTCGTTTCTACATTACCTATCATCAATGGAATTCAAAACCAGAGTTCGTAGTTTGCACACACCGAGTGGTCAGGTGCGTGTAATATGTAATGTTGTGCCGACTATTCCTCTCAGTCCATATACAGTCGTGGTCAACTAATTAGGGACAATCTCTAGCTGAGCCAAATTGTGAATTATTTTTTTATTTGCCAACGAGTCTTAATAATATACCATATCTTTTACATGTAAGTATAATTAGTCATTGTTGTGCCCGATTATACAAACAATAACAACTTCTTAAACATTAAACCTCTTTACAGTATAGGTGATAGATTATCATAGTGCTATTTGTTCAAAGAATGCTGGCCGGCCATTTAATTAGGGACTGAGATATTGCGTTCTAATTTCAAAATTTGAATCTTAATACTTTGCACGCCTCATAAGCGAAGCGTTGAGGTCTTGCTCTACTCTCGACCAGTGATGGGCAAAAAGTAATTAGATTAATAATTACAAATTACAGTTACATTGTAATTTGTAATTAAAATACTTTGTAACAGATTACTTAAGTAACTAATTGCAATGATTAATAAATTTAATTAAATACATAGTAACTGAATTACAATTTAATCTAATTACATTATAACAGGTTACATATGTAATCTGATAAAATGTAACTACACATTTATATAGGATGGGACACCTGCATCTTAAATACGAAAATAAAACAAATAATTATTTAAAAAAAATGTAATCATCTCAGTCATTGTTTACTTTTAAATCGTTTATTAGTTACAATTTTCTCAATTAGTTGACAAAAAAGAATGTAATCATGTCTCAATCATTGTTAAGTTTTAAATCTTTTAATAGTTACAATTTTCACCATTAGTTGACAAAAAAAATTACGTTTCTGATTTATAATTTAAATTAACCTTTAAAATTACTCGTTTTTCAAACATTTCGTCTGATAGTCGGTTTGCTTTCGGACAATTGATCATTGTCGCGTACGAAAACATACGTTCCACAGGCGCAGAAGAAGGTAGAGGGGTATTAAATTTTAAAAATATTTTTTTAATTTCCTTATGATTATTTAATATTTCAAGTTCTCTGCTGTCTTCTGCTAAAAAATGAGTGACTACAAGTTCAGCTTTAGATCTTGGTTCACTGCTTTGGTTGTCTGAACCCGAACTTGAATCTATTTCAAAGTAATCATCCTCCCTCGACCTCATTGATGGATTTTCTCGAGATAATTGATTTGGTATAATCTTCACGACTTCTTTTACGAGTAAATTTTTCATTATACTATATTCTGACTGGCCAATTAATGATGTCCATTTTAATTTTTTATATTTAGGATGAGAAAGGGCAGCTAAAGCGGCATTTTCAGCTTGAAATCCCGATATTTTCAAAAAATCTTTAAACCTTGTTTGCACACTTTTTAGGTAAGTTTCAGTCAGAGTACTGCAGTATTCATACTCTCTTGTTCCAGTTAAATTTGTCAACTTTTTCTTCAACGAAAGTATAGTCGGTAAAAATATTCCGTAATAGGTTGCGTTTTCACCTTGAAGAATGTCAAGCGCATCAGCGATAGGTTGAGTACATGACAGATATTCTTTTATATAGGTAAAGTCAGATTCACGAAGTGGATTTTTTATGTTTAAAGCTCTGTGAAGTGTTGCAGATTTATCTTCTATGGTTGCGATTTTTTTCAAGGCATCATAAAGGCTATTCCACCTTGTCTCTACTGGCCTACTAAGAGTATGGCCAAGAATATTTTGTAAAATTTCAGCTGATTTTGGCCGATTTGCAGCTTTCCACAATGTGTTACATTTTTTTATTGTTTGGTCATGCATTTTCGACAGCTCCGTTTCCTGATTTTCTAGTATTTTATTAGCGTCTGTGGCACAAAGACTCAAAGTATGTGAAGCGCATCTTAGGTGTAACGGCAGACGAGTCTCTAAATGGCTTATCGTTGGAGAAAGGTCGTTAAGATACGTTAATTCGTCGTCTGTACTATCAGTATCAGTCTTCATCACAAGAATCAATAGTGTTTTGCTCGTTTAAAACATTGATGCGATGCACACCGAAACTTTTAAAAGCTTTTACAAAATTGCTGCCGTTGTCTGTAACACAAGCCACAACATTTGTGCTAGTTAACCCATACTTTTTATAAATGTCTTGCAACAATTCGTATATTTTGTCATAACTATGTGTGCCTTTAAAGCGTTGGCATGCTAAAGCTCTTGAGACACGCTTTAAATTATGGGAATCAATCCAGTGTACTGTTACACCTAAAAAGCTTCTTCGACGTCCAGACCAAATATCAACTATCGTACAAACGTGTTTCACTTGATTTAGTTCTTGTTTCACTAAAGTAGTTTCTTCATCAAAGAATTCCGTAATCATTCTGCCAAGTGTCCGCCGGCTCATGATTCTTAGATTATTCGCACCTGTATTTAAGCGACGTAAAATTTGTCGGAAGTAAGAGTCTTTGGTACACATTAGAGATATCATTGAGTTGACGAAATATTTAACAATATCTCGATCGAATTCAGCTTGAGAATATGAGGGTACATTTGACGACCTTCGTCGTGGTGATAGTTCGTTTGACGAACTGGAAGTACGAACATTTTTTGATCTCTTACTCTTTATATATTCTTGGTATTCTTGTATAGTTTCTTGACCATGTTTACGTTTCAAATGTGTTTTGAAATTGGAAGTACACGATCTCGAGCCTTTTATTTGTACTTTATTAGGCAGACATTTCTTGCAAATGGCGACTCTTTTATCAGTTCCTGATGTATCAGGAAGTAACTCAAAGAATTTACCGTCAAGTATAGTAGGTTGCAATGCAGACATATTGCTTGTCGATGGTAATGTAGATTGACCTGCAGACACAGATTCGTCCACTGAACTGTCATCTTCTAAAAGTAGTCTTGCACTTTCATACATAGTACGTAAAACAAAAGTTTTTGCACTAATCACCAAAGCACAAAAAATGTTACGTGTTTACAATGCAAAAGATAAGGAATAACTGAAGAGGGCGGAGCGCGGGGCGGGACGCGGGGTAGCTAGGAGCAGCGGCGGCGCACGAGCACAATGCATAGAACCCACCGCTACCCGTACATTATCCTTAGTAGGATAGGTGTGCCATAAAAAAAATAGCTTGACAAAAAAATTTAAATAATTCAAAAAACACACACACCAATTTTCGTGCAGATCGGAGTAAAATTGCGTAGGCAGGAACAAACAAACAGACAGACAAAAGCAAAATCGTTCAGTCCTGAAATGGAGATTCTTGTTCGCTTCGCTCACTCGGTCAATTATAATATAATTAAATACTATGTAATTAGGTTACCTTGTAATCAAATTATTTTGTAATTAAATATATTGTAATTAATTTCATAGCATATCTAAAGTAATCTAATTACAATGTAATTAAATAATATGTAATTGAATTACATTTTAATTGAATTATTATGCAATTCAATTATTAATTGGATTACATAAGTAACTAGTTACGCCCATCACTGCTCTCGACATATGAAAATCAAGCACTTTTCAAACATAAAAATGATTGTAATTTTCTCACATTGCACTTATAGGATAATATTATAATATATATGTCAAGATAAAACATTCGTTTAAACGTATTTTATTTCTTCTCTTATTGTTTTGTGGTAGTTTTGGCGGCAATCCAGATTTTAATTTTAAGTTTTGAGAATTACTTTGAAGAAAAATGGGCAAAAATAGAAGTTACGATCCATCACTACGAAAAATTATCATGAAGTTTGTCGAGCGTGGTTGGTCATACTGAAGGATAGCATAACATTTAAATTGTTCAAAAACTATGGTATGCAATGCAGTGCAACATTTCAAGCGCTATAACACAACTTTAAATGTGTCCAGAACAAAAAGATCGAGAAAAACAACTCCGCAAGAAGATAGAATGATAACCAGGTTAGCCAAGAAAGATCCGTTTCTAGGCTCTATTTTAATAAAACACGAAGTGTTTGAGGCAGACGAAAGTGCCGGTGTATCAGCGAGGACCGTTCGACGACGTCTGGTGGAAGCAGGGTTGTTCGGAAGAGTGGCTCGTAAAGTACCGTTGTTGAAGAAATGCTCGTTTGGCGTTTGCACGTAAATAAGGACATTGGACCTATGCCCAATGGCAACATGTATTATTCTCTGACGAGACCAAGGTTAGTTTGATTTAATGACTTCAGATGGAAGGTAAAATGTACAGCGTTCTGTTAAAGCGGAAATTAATCCAAGATTCACAAAAAAACAGGTGAAACATGGCGGTGGAAACATTAAAATGTGGGGTTCATTTTCTGGACGTGGAGTGGGACCTGTGAGGAAAGTTCAGGGTAACTTAGGCCAACATCAATACAAGGCAATATTGGAAGAAACTATGTTTCCCTGCAGAAGAAACTATGCTGAAGAGCATCTCCCTATTATATGAACGCAGGATAACGACCCGAAACATACCGCCCGTTCAGTCAAGTCGTTTCTTACCAGTCAGTATCGGTGCTAGATTGGCCAGCAAATAGCCCGGACCTCAACCCAATTGAGCACCTTTGGCACGAAATCAAGAAAAAAGCTGCCAATTATCGTACTATAACTTTAGATGAACTTAATGAAGCATTTTGTGAGGCATGGGCAAACATTCCTATCGAAACATGTCAGAAACTGATAATGTCTATGCCACATCGGTGTCAAGCGGTAATTACTAACAACGGTTTTGCTACTGGGTATTGATTTTACATGTAATAAAATGGAGCTGTTAAAGATATTAGAATACTGTAGATTATTAGTTTTGTTTAACTCTATTTTTCATTATACTTTACTGTCCTTAATTAAATGTCCAGCTACAGAATTGTATATAATATATTGTCTTTGCTGGGACTAGGATGATATATTTTAAAATATGATATTAATAAAAAAAAAATCATTAAGAAAACACTTTATTGACGACTAAAATCTTAATCTACTAATTTTTAAACTTATTTTACTTTTACATTAGCGAAGTTGTGGTTAATTGCTAACAGAAGCCATTCATTAAGAAGAAGAAAATATCGCAAAACGTTGAAATTAAAGTTGACTGGTCGATGTGTTTGTAAGTGCGAGTTGCTAGTGCTACGAGTTTTTACGAGAATTATTATGATAAAAGTTATTGTGTCGAAATTATTATTGACAATGCTTTGACTAAGAAGATCTATTCTATCTTTCCCGACAAAACCGTTATTAAATTAGGATTCGACACTTGCGAATGAAACCACTAAAGACGAACGAGATATTGCCCGTGAAAAGAGAACGCAGCGGCGTTAGTATGGTCCGATTTCTCAATCACCCGAGCAAAGTACGGCAGCCCGTGCAATGGGTCGGTTGGAAATGTGAAATCGTCGAACAAATCTCAGAGATCGACAACTAGATAATTTCCTACGTGCAAGCAGAAATGTTCTTGCGCCTGAAAACAAAAGGAAATTTGTAGTATATCACAAGGTGCTTCTTCGTCTCGCTGGCACGTTAATAAAATACTTGATTTTTAAATTTATATTTTATTTATATTTGTTATCATAATAAAAAAAAATAACTTAATAAGTTTGTATTAATCTAAATCTGTTCATTAATTGACTATTAGGCAAGAAGAAAGAAGAGAAAGAAGTTTGCCAGGTCGGCTAGTATACAATGAATGAACATTTTCTCATATACCATGTGGACCCACCCAAGACAACGACTGGGTTCCGGTGGCCCGCTCGCTCGGCGAAGAGAGGTACATGTAGGGCGGGTCTATGGCGTCGCGCGCCGCTTCTTCTGTCGCCCCGGACGGATTTACCGGGGTGTGACCATTACAGAGCCCACCGCCAAAAAAAAATTCTATGTGGACTGGACGTATTTATATGTGGTTTTAATTTGAGTTTTAAAACTCTGAGTGGTTTACTTTGCCTATTTATTAAACATTTTATG
The DNA here is from genome assembly GCA_905163515.2 of Lymantria monacha. Lineage (NCBI taxonomy): Eukaryota > Metazoa > Arthropoda > Insecta > Lepidoptera > Erebidae > Lymantria > Lymantria monacha. The sequence goes on from LR991081.1 coordinate 38,761,709, forward strand.
TTCTGTGGTAGTGATTTGAAAAAAAAATACGGAAAAGACTACTAACCAGATTACTATTCGAGGTTCTTACAAGATCACAGGAGTCTGATATCGACCGAAGTATATTCTCCTCCATGTTATCCGATTGTGAAACAAACATATGGCAGACTTGGAATGTATATGAGTTGAAGAGTATGCGTTGAATAGTAAATAAAATATCTAAGTTATAATCTTTATAATTTTAGTTACGCGGACATTGTAAAAAGTATGAAGCAGGAAGGCGCTGAATCTGAAATTGCTAATGAAACCGAGACAAGTAGAGATGTGATGAAGGAGACACCATCAGAAGATGCCCTAGTTTCGGTATCGCCGTCGTATATATCCGAGGCCAACGAAGCCTTCAACAGTTCATACCAACCGCTGATGCAGGTGACGGATCAGGTAGTGTCTATATTCTGTACCTTCATCTATCTGTCACCATATCGTCATCCACTTATATATGTATAAACCTTTCCAATGGATAACGTCCCAACCGCCACGCTTGGTAAGTGAATTAGAGGTTGTAAGTGGTGTTTTAAGTTTGCCAAAAGAATGATGCTACCATTCTCTAGCCCATACACTTAGATCACCACCAACTAAGCAACGATCTCTAGCCGGTTTTCATGACTCCCACGAAAGAGTAACGGGTGGTAACACAATCTATTTACATTCTACATCTTATTCATTTATTATGTATCTAATTACATTGTATCTGTTGTAAAATCTTTTTTGATTCTCGTATTAGGTGATTATAAGATACGTCACAAGAACATAGAAGTCAGTCCTCGATCCTTGGTATGGGACATATGATTTGGTACTGCATAAGTAGCAACAACTAACGTTAGTTATGTCACCATACTAAGTGAATAATTTTCCAGTATTATACGTAAATTGAAGTATAAATTACCGTAATAGGTGGTAAGAGCAATGTTTTTTAAATAATAATAATAAATACTTTGTTTTTAAGTATAACATACAGTAAGCTGCAGAATTAAGTCAGTAACTTACATTTCCATAAAAAAGTAGCGTTATAGCGGATACTATATAGCGGATACTATATAGCGGATTAATTATATTAAACAATAAACAAATTGTTACATTAAAAACTACATACTTTTATGAAAAAATTCTCATAATGTTCGACATACTTTTAGTTATTAGAAGTACAATTCACTTTTGCACCAGTTACCAAAAACTTTGCCTCATATTTAATAGCTTGAAACTATTTTCCACATTTCTCGCAAGTTTTTCATAGTACTTAGATGACGTTTGGTATCACTGATCTTGTAAACATTCTCATAGAATATTGAAGTTCGATGTGAAGTGGTGCTTTAAAAAAAAAGCATGCTTTTAGATTGATACCCGGACTTGGAAATGGCCAACGCAGGACTTGCAATTTTCTTATTTAGCCACTTTTATACTATTTCCGATTTTTTGCTATGAGTTTATTATCCTGCTAGAATATCAATTCGTTTACCTGGTATGGCGTACTATCAACACAAATATATTTTAACAATATAGTGGTACATTTTGCTATCCACATTTCCTTTTATTTTGTAAATTGGCCGAACGCTATAGCGTTCAGATAACTCTACAGTTTAATATTGCCGCCATGGTAGTCATCTTATCGATTTCCTAAATTTTAAGTAATTCTTTAACAGAATTATATAATATTACTAGCGATCCGCCCTCGTTTCGCTTCGGTTGCATAAGTTCAGTTGTGTAGTTTACTTTCGCTGCGTAGAATTCCTTTCGGAGAAATAACTTAAAATCCTACTTCATCTGACCTTTCCAGGGCAGAAAGAAAGTTCACACCGAATTCCAAGTCTGTAAGGACATTATTTGAAAATGTGGATTTTTTGGGTTAACACATTTCTCTTTGGGAGCGGAATTTTGTAAAATCTGTAATCATCGGACCTCTATAGGGCAGAAAAAAAATATTCATACCAAATTGCAAGTCTGTAGGAGGTATATTTAAAAAATGAGATTTTTACACCCCAAAAACTCCCCTTGCGGGTGAAATTTCGCCAAGTCCGTTCTTAGCTGACCTCTACTCGGCAAAAGGCATATTCCTACCAAATTTAAAGTCTGTAGGCCTTATGGTTCCAGAGAAATCGTGATGAGTCAATATATAGGTGGAAATCTCTTATATACAGGGTGGAAGTGGACCGCTCCCGAAAACAAGGACAGGTGACCCTACTAGTCCTACTTGTAATGATAGGCTAGAAAAAAAATCGATACGTATGAAAAAAGTTTTTTTTTTCACAACGAATTTTACGTTTTTTTCACACTCCATCGTATTAGGACAATGCCATGTAACGCTAATTCTATAAAAAAATACATAACTATATTCAGATGAGATACTTTCCGATGATGATACTTTCCGTGTGGTGACGAGAGAGACGAGATGATGATGATACTTTCCGTGTGGTGACGGAGTAAGAATACTATTCACCACCCCATATCTTACCCGTGGGTGATCGTACGAGACGACTAAGGGATATAAAACGCATATAACATCTATGCGAGAGAAGGAAAACTCGAAACAAAACCCTATACCAACACGTCTGACCAGCGCGGTATAGTAGGTTAATTTCCCTCCCATTACGGAGGAGGCCCGAGCCCAAAAATGGGACATTAGGGGCTGTGATGATGATGATTCAGATGAGGAAAAACGCAATCTATTCAAAACTCACGATCATATGTTCAAGAGTTCAACGACTTCGCGTGGTAAAAAAAAATGTTTTTTTCATCCGAATCGATTTTTTTTCTAGCCTATCATTACAAGTAGGACTAGTAGGGTTACCTGTCTTTGTTTTCGGGAGCGGTCCCCTTCCACCCTGTGTATATAGATTTGAAATAAGTTTAAGAGTAAGAGACTACTTCGTCATAATTATGGCCGATTCCACAGCCCAAAAATTGACATGCGGGGTGATAGTTGTTGACAATCGTATCAGTAATGGTTGATCGATTGCCGTACCATGTGGTAGAGATGTTGCGGATATAAAGTTTCGAGTCTCAATTTGAATACGGATGTTAGAATATTCTAATAATGATATCATTATAACGTTTTCGGATACTGTTACAGATATGGAAAAAATTTGGTTTATCCGACAGTTTCGGATAGTTACAATTACGGAGATTGAATCTTTAGATATTTGTAAAAGGCGATTGCAAAGTAGGGCGATTGCGGTGTTATTACCCTCTTACGTTAAGGCTGTTAGTTCGGCTGGTTGAAGGAAAATCTAGGGTAACGTGTCTCAATCTGACACCGACTCTAGCAGAGAAATGGTTCTGGTATATACATCTATAGTAACAAGGTTGTAACGCAAAACAAGTTACTGTTGATATCTATTATTCTACTTTTTGCAAAAAAAATATAAAAAATATACATAAGTATAATTCTTAATTTCAGCCTAACTCAGTGAAGTCCGTTTCGGCTGGAAGTACGACGGGCACTATAGCGACCGTTGGGACCGCGGCTACGACAGGCGCTTCGTGGGCAAGATCATCACTTGTACGGTTTACTGGTTCTGATTCAGCCTCGATCTCAGGCTCGGACTCTCGCTCTTCACATAGGAATACTATGCGCGAGGTATTTTCTACTAATATCTATTCCCGTTTACTGCTTGGTTGGTAATTTACATGCATAATTAGGAGCTTTTGTTATTTTTGTCTTATAAGTTCCTATACTATGGCATATATCTTTGTATTGCGGGGGCTTTTACAAACATAGAATATATAATAAGCTTCAAAACTTAGAATAAAAATACATAGATGGATAGCTCGCTACTTTAAGTGTTTAAAAAAGTGAATCCAAATATTCTGTTAGTGTGCAAGCGATTACACGAGTATACACGCACATTACTATAAAATGTGTGTAAGCGATTACATGAGTATACACGCACACTACTATAAAATGTGTGAAAGCGATTGCATGAGTATACACGCACACTACTATAAAATGTGTGAAAGCGATTACATGAGTATACACGCACACTACTATAAAATGTGTGAAAGCGATTGCATGAGTATACACGCACACTACTATAAAATGTGTGAAAGCGATTACATGAGTATACACGCACACTACTATAAAATGTGTGAAAGCGATTACATGAGTATACACGCACACTACTATAAAATGTGTGAAAGCGATTACATGAGTATACACGCACACTACTATAAAATGTGTGAAAGCGATTGCATGAGTATACACGCACACTACTATAAAATGTGTGAAAGCGATTACATGAGTATACATACACGCACACTACTATAAAATGTGTGAAAGCGATTGCATGAGTATACACGCACACTACTATAAAATGTGTGAAAGCGATTACATGAGTATACACGCACATTACTATAAAATGTGTGTAAGCGATTATATGAGTATACACGCACACTACTATAAAATGTGTGTAAGCGATTATATGAGTATACACGCACACTACTATAAAATGTGTGTAAGCGATTACATGAGTATACATGCACACTACTATAAAATGGAACACAATAACCTTGCACACTACGGAACGGGCTGGCGTAGGGTGACATTTCTGTCACCAATGGCATAAAATATTGCGCGTGGAATTGGTTTCTATGTGTTATTATTCTAAGACCCAAAACTTATTTGAGAATAACTCAAAAAATGAATCACCTTGTAGCAATGACTTAACATGAAATCTGTCCTTAACCATTTCTTTCCTGCGAAGTCGTAAATTCAGCTGGGAGGTAATCCAAGAACGCCAGCTTAACTCACCTGGAAATTTCTCAACGTCAACGCAGTCATAAATTCGCCTGCCAAGCGTGTTATATATCCTTGTGGAGAATTGTGGCATTATATCTTCTTGTGGAGGTACAGATCTTGATATGCATAGATGGAGTATGTATGGATACATAGATGAAATCGAACGACTTGTAAAGAAATGAAGAAAGTAACTTTATTGCTGTATTATTAACTATTGTAGTGTGAATTTATAACTATGTACTTTAATTATTTTACCTCTGTTGCGTATAGGCTCACAAGAATGCCAATCCGTCGGCTCTCGCGCCTCAACACGCATTGGGAGCGCAATATCTAGAACCCGTTCCATATGTGAGCGCTGTTGGGGTGCCTGGGCTGTCACCACTTCAACTACCGACGATACCCATCGTAGTCTCCACTGACCAAGCCCAGATGCAGGTGAACTTCGCAATCATAACCGCCATGCGCAACTTTTGTCACACAAAAATTTAATTTGATAAAACAAGAACATATTTTATTAACTAAAAGATACAGTACTGCTATTTCCTGAAATATATAAAATTTGTGATATATTAAAAAAAAGAAAACTTATTAAAATATAAAATGTGAACCCTGATGATCAGTTGGTGCACAATAAAGGATAATAATCCACAAAGTGTTGTTATGAGTTTGTGTGTATCTTGTCTGCTTTAATTGCATGTTTGTAAAGTCACCCGCAATACAAGGATTATTTCCTTAGTGCAGGGTGGTGCATTAAAAAAAAAATCTATTTTCGTGAAATTTAGCATGCAGGAGGTCACGGGGGCGATTATTTTACCTAGCTAGGTTTCATTTATAGAAAATATTGTTTTGTCAGAATTTTCAGCCAACGATAAACTATTAAAATATGAAGTAATAACTAATAAATAATAAAATATTAACGCTGTCATTAAGAATGGACATAGCTCAATTGAAAAATCGAGCAGTCAGTCAGCAGTATATGTACATTTATATGTGTATTTATACGTATGTGTATGTATATGGATTCGTATATATCCGCAGCTTTCAGATGGGTTAAAGAAATGTGTCACTATACCTTGCTTTCCCAGGGAGGTCGAGATAACAGGCTGGAGGTCAGGGGAGTGACCAGTAGTGCTTATCTGGGAAACTCGACAACAATTGCTGTCGCTAACCCGTTTGTCATCATTCTTTCATTAGCACTATGACATTATCATCCTTCGTACAGTGGTTGTCTTTAGGATAATCTATGGCTGAACAAGAAATTTATTATTGCAAAAATTGCCTCTGAAATGCACTATATTGTGTGATACAAGTTAGTGGCTGTCGCAGGAGCAGTTGCAACGAAAACACGAGGAATTGCAAGAAATGATAGTCAGACAGCAAGAGGAGCTACGCCAAGTAAAGGAGCAACTGCTACTAGCAAGGCTTGGCATCCTACAGCCCATTATAAATGTAAGTATCTCACATCCTGGTGGCCTGTTATTAAAGATATATAGTCCTTAAAGTATAGCTTGATCTCTGTGACAGGTGGCTACAAAACCGATAAAGTAATTTTGAATAAGCGTCATGTTCACAATTTTATTTTATATCACATATTTTTATTCTTTATGTTCCAGTATTATCGCAACTGAAGTGCGATAATACTGGAACTCCCCTTAACTTGCCTTGTAAAAGAACTTGGGCAGTAACTCTTATTATCAGGTATGCTGCATGCTCTTTTGCTACTGGTTGTTTAATAAAACAAAAAAAAACACTTCTCTAACTAGACATAGAAGACACAGAAAAAAATAGTTGTAATATTATGTAAAACACAAAATAACATCTAAATTTTATTAATATTTTATTAGGGTGAGTGACATTAGGGCTTTGAACGCCCAGCTCAGGACTGTACTGTGGAGGCCACAGCGAGCCATGGCTGTCAGAGCCATTCGCGGGTACCGCACGGTGTCTACCGAGGCGGCATGCCTATTGGCCGGGACACCCCCGTGGGACCTAGAGGTGGAGATGCTCTCCGACCTCTACCGGCGGGTAACCTCAGTGCATGACGAGGGTGGCTCCCCATCGTTTAACGAGATAGCCACCTGGCGCGAGGACCCCCGCCGAGACGTCGTCGCCCGTTGGGTTACGCGGCTGGAGAGGCCTAGACACGGTGTTGTTACCGTTGAGGCCCTCCGGCCCGTACTGATGGAATGGATGGAGCGGCGGCACGGAGTCCTCACCTTTCGGCTGGTGCAGGTATTGTCGGGGCACGGTTGCTTCGGCTTGTACCTGCACACGGTGGCGTATAGGGAGTGGACTCCGTCCTGCCACCATTGCAGTAGTGACGAGGGCACGGCGCAATATACGCCCGAGGTATGTCCGAGCTGGGACGGGCAGCGACGTGACCTCGTCGCTGTTATCGGTGCCGACCTGACGCTGCCGGCTGTCGCGAAAGCGATGGTCGACAGCGTCAGGCATCGGGACGCGGTCGCCGCCTTCTGCGAGGCTGTCATCTCGCAGACGGAGGCGGCGGAACGAGTCCGGGAAAATTCCCGTGACCCGGGCCGCCGTCAGCGGCCGGGGCGGCGCAGGCGCGAATACCTGCGTCTGATGCCGCCCTAACCGAGGCTTCGGGTGATCGGACCGGGGAATTGTCCGGTCACCCGACGTGAGGCCACCGCGTGAGGGCGACGCCCCGACGGCGAAAGCTGTCGGGGCGTCGACACGAGAGGAACCCGTAAGGGTAAACCGCTGGGCGGGCCACCGAAGACAAAGATCGGGTACCGGAGGCCCGCTCGCACGGCGAAAAGAGGTGTTTGCAGGGTGGGTCCATGGGGTTGCGCGCCGCCTCTTTTGTTGCCCCGGATGGATTTGTCGAGGCGCGACCACATCCATGGTCCACCCTGCGGAAAAAAAAAGAGTGACATTATCCGAAAGGGTAACCCGCCGGGCTGGCCACGGACGTCAAGGATTCGGTACCAGTGGCCGGCCCAATGGCGATGGGGAGGGGATACGGTGGGTTGTGGGATCGCGCGCCGCCCTTCCGTCGCCCGGACGGAACGGGCGGCGTGTGCCCAGACCATAGCCTGCCAAAAAAAGGGTGAGTGACGTGATTGCAATATAGTGTAATACATACACTATTTTTTACCGTTTGATAGAATGACTATGTAAGTAATTTAGAACTTAGTATATATATAAATATATAGTGGTAGAGCATGACGGTTTTTTGTCTGCATCTATAAATGGGTCGGTTTGTTCGGAGTAGTTCCACACCTATCATTAGCATACATATCATTAGGTCAGATTAGAATAATCGGTCATTATTCATGATAAAAATAAAACTTTTCTACATTAGCCATTACTTCGTATTTGCCCTGGATGTATAGTCTCACACATGTCTTGGTGGCAGCAGTGAGTACAAGTATAAGATATTTGTCATTATCATTTACATTATGCCCTAAATTTATCAGAGATAAATTTCAATAATCAAGGCATTGTGTAGAAGACTAACAAGTTTTTGTTCGAACGAAGCTCAAACGAGGTACTTACAATGATCAGTGGCATACTTATGCAACTGGATCAACAAGGCAGTGGCTATGTTATGTACTTATATAATTACCATTCCTACGTCTTTCGTATTTCTTGTTCGATAATTTCAAACATCATAAACATTTAAATTATTTTATTGTTGCATTTCTAAAGTGTAGTTTAATATTTTCAAGGTTCAGGTGCCATATGCGAACCCTGAAAGCATTTCGAACCAGCGTCTACCGACATCAATAGCATACGAAGGGGCTACTAACAGGGAGACGATAACAGGTTATCCATCACAGCATCCGCCACACACTACGGGCCACCACCAACATAATATGCCTCAGTAATCACCTAAAGTTGGGAAAACTTTCGGAGTTCGCTTATAGTGATATTTTTTGTTATAATTATACAATGTCATCATGGATGTGTATACTTGCCAATTCGTTTGTATATATTAAATATGTACCAGATTATAATTTAATATGAAATTACAAATATAATTTTAACATGTTCATTAATAGTTGTTGGTTTTAGTAACGTTGTATTATATACATTAACATTTTGACATAGTTTAGATGCAAATCTTATAACTGTACTCGCGATCGGTGCAGTACTAAGGATCATTCAATCTGCTGTGCCAATCATTATGTTTCGGTGATCAGCTCATCAAGTTAACCTCATTAGATGAGGTTATATTTGCTATCTTATAGCGTTGATTTGCTACCTATCAAAATGGCAACAAACCTTTTACTTTGTATAGCATGTTTTGTAATGTAGTTCTTACTAAACCAACGAGCTATTGTAAAAGAAAATATTTGTAACAAATATTTTCACATAAATATTGGTGTATGATTTTTTTATTATTTCAACTTATTATTGTGTTAAAAGGCTGTGCAAATTTTAAGATACTATTTAATTTTGTGAAGATAATATATTTACAATATTGTATAAGGATATATTTTTATTATTATACTATGATTAAAATCATCAGCTGTCTGTATATGTATTTTTCAACTCTTATTTAATTATTAGTTGAATCATAAAACCAAAGTGATATTGTGTTAAATTGCTACATATTATTGGATTCGGGATTAACGTGCCATTTATATTATTTAGTATCCGAATTACAAGGTCCTTTATATACGAAATTATAATAGTTTCTACATTTTATAGATCTTGTTACCGAAAATACTTTCTAATTTATGGTAATCTTAAAAAAATATGATTTCATTATTATAATATGGCGGCAACATCGACTCATGTTCTATATATTATTACATATCCGTCGCCAGTATCGCGGGTACGTGTTCAAAAGTTGAGTGTCTGTTAAAATTTTATTTCTATTCAAACGGGTGTCCCAAAAGCGCGTGAGGGGTTAAAGATAAAACGATGTTGTCTGTAACTTGCGGATTCGACGACCTATAAATTCAAATATATAAGAATCTACAAGTATCAATACCTAAATTGTGCAATATTTATATACGTTAAGTTAGGTATTCTATTTCAATGAAGACGATTTTGTAACTTGTTGCCTAATTTGTTATTCCATTTCAGAGTCGGTATATTCTAGTTAAAATTTCTATTTTAATTTTAAGCGAGGCAGAAATTAGTCTTTTTTGAGACTGTAGTAATCGGTAGATTGCATAGTAAATAAAATGGAAGTCTTGGGGTGGATTAGCTGTCATTTATTTATTTTCTTTTTAATTTTCAAAAGTAATCTTATATAGTCATGTGGACCAAGTGAGTATATAGCATTATGAGAAAATATTAGATAAGATATCGTTTTTTGACATCTTTGTTACATGGAAAGAAATTATTTTTTTTTGCGTTATTAGGGTAATATAGATTTGTTATTATATTTTTTTTTGTTAAGAGTTTGTTTAATTAATTCTATTAACATTTTACCATGATGTTAATTTCCTTTACATTTAAGCAAATTCTAGATAGGTAGTTATAAGTAAAACAAATTTATTACTATAGGTAGATATTTATGTATTTACAATATTGTCTGTTTTATATATCGTGTCGGGCGTTCATACATCCTGTCAATTATCAAAAACTTATAAAAATATTATCTAAAAAATGCCACTAAATTAATTTCATATCATCATTATGCCGTACTTATAAAAAAAAAAACATAACGTTTACAATTACGTGTTGTGATTCAAATTAATCTTTAGTACTTGAAAATTGATTATAGGTACATATTTAGACAATTGTATCTGTTATGAAAACGTGGCAAAAATTACGTGACTACCACAGATAACCTTTATGTTAGTAGTATTAAAGCAATCTGTAAAAATATCAATATTTTATTATGTGGTGATTTTTTTCTTACATTAGATAGTTTTATCGCATGTGACTATATAAACGACATATTTAATTTAAAAATGTTAATTGTACTGCATTGGTAGCGCATTCGATTCGGGCTTGTGTAATTTTGTCATTCTAAAATGTTACATAATTGTACTGTTGATTGTGTAGTTATAATTGATCACATATTCATGTACAGTCTTTTACATTTAGGTAATATGTGTAATTAATCGTGTTTAAATAAATAGTTAAACATGTACAGTGTATTAGTTTTAGGTAATATATGTAATTATATGTTGTCTGTCAGAAATATATTTTTGTTATATGTATATAATGTAAACGAAACGCCAAATTGGGTTTTTGAAAATTTGTTTTTGAAACAATGGAATGATTATATATCAGGTATAACAATACCAATTTTAGTTTATATTCATTTTTCATAATTAAAAAGTTTAATTAGATAAAAAAATAAATATTTGAAACTAATACCGAAAACACGCCGACAGTATCAGATGCCAAAATGTAAAAGTTAACTGAGTAACACGCCATTTAACAGTGCAAATACCATTCTTAGGGTTCAATTGGAAATAATCTATACAGCTTCGTCGCCGTAACTCTCACGCGATATTACATGAAACGACAGAACGAATAGCAAAGTCACTCTTTTTTCTTCAAGAACCCATTTGATTTTTGATAAACTTGATCTATGGTTGGTTTGTCTAAATTTATAACTTGACCCGATGTCACTGCACACTTATACTGGTGGCCTGGAATTCTAAGTTCAACGATACATGTCTGACTGTGATATTAAGTTGTGTTTAGTATTCACTTACAGGAAAATAGGGATGAATTTGGCAGACTTATTTTGGTGTATTTCGCTAAATTAATAATTGAGTCGATTAATAAATGCATACATTTCACATTTTCCAATTGTGTGTTTTTAATATTTGTTTTCTTTTTTGTTTATGTACCAATAAGTTAATATATTGTCTCAATGGTGGCGCAATCATGAGTAGATTCGTAAACTAGGTCTAAATAAAACAATGCGGCTTAGCTGTTATATCTATGTCGCTTTTATATTTAGCTTTCTTCTTTTCTACTCTTTTAGCTGATCCACGACTAGGGGACAATGACAACTTCATTGTCAGAAAAGTAAAATTGTGTGTTGGAGAAACTTAATTATTTTAGATTATGTTATAATACATATTTATGTAGGTACATAGATAAAATACACACACATCCAGGTGCGGCCTTACCTATAGTGCAGAGGGTGCTATGCACCCGGGCGCCAGGTGTTAGGGGGCGCCGAGAGCCACTCGGGAAACATCGAGCCTCCACTGTAACGCTCCGCACGGAGCGGGTACACCGAACACAGCAAATGCCTAACCATCTATAAACGTAGTGGATGCGTTATTTGACAGGTTTGGGTAGGTTGCTTTATCGCCATGCTAACTGTAACTTCATAATCCGATTGCACTTACCTGGTTTCATGTCAAAATAACGAGACTAAGCATACGACAACGCATTCCAGCGAGGTTCGAAGTTAAGTCGAACGTGTTGTAACTATCAACCTATTCCATTTTGTTCATGCATTTTGATACAAGAGGGCACCAGGTTATTGATTGCACCCGGGCGCTACATGTGCTAGAGCCGCCTCTGCATACATCAACCATAAATACATCGGGTTGAGAACCCCCAGCACTCGTCCACAGTCCGAGTAAAGTTGTCATAGCCATCTGAACCTAACAACTAAGTCACCCCAAAAAAAAGCATAAATACATACTTACATATAGATATAAATACCATAAGACATATACTTAAAATGCAGTAATGGTTTAGGTTACGGCATATGAAATATGAAAGATAGGAGGAAAGAAGTAGAAATCGATTCGTGGAACGACAATTTTTACGCTGTTTCACGTTAGACCTGCAGGACGCATCAAGTGGACGGGAAAAGAGAATCAGAGGTATTTAAATTTATTTATATATTTTCTAAAAGTTCTTATGGTATGCAAGAGCGGAAGAGCAGGATTATGTAGGGTAATTTAATAGTCTATGTAAAACTTGACTACGTCCAAGGGGCGGCCATTAATTTCGTGAGGCATTTTGGTAGCCCCCCTCCCTCCGCACTTGGTGAGATGTAGATTTTTCTCGACCCCTCCCCGCGTTTCGAATATTACGTGAGATTTCTCAAAATTTGTATTTGCGCTGAATTTTTTTTAAAAAACAACACCATTTTCTTATTTATTTTTATTTAACAATAGCAAAGACTAGTATTTGATAACATTACTGTAATCTTAAATCGCATTGATAAAATTAGTTAATAAATACTTAAACGAAAATTAATAAAATATTTATTCTAAATTACCCCATGGAGGCTCATGCACGGTCTCAAGAGTGACTATTGAAACTAACATATATCCAAGTGAATTTCAGTGAAATAGTCTGCTCTTTCAACTTCGCTCTTATTTAGCCACTATACTGTTGTTGTTTGCAGAAGGATGTTTCACATGGTTTTCTACTCGAAAAAAATTACGCGATATTTGCCAAGACACCTCTCGTGAGATTTATTAAGATTCAGCTATATCCCCTCTTCCCCAGAACATCTCACGTAATTAACAAACATTCAGCAGGGAGGGAGCTGAGGAAGGTATTCTATAAAATATTAATAAAAGATTAAAACAACTAATAGATTCGTACAAACGTATATTATTGCTTCATGATTTACAGATTTTTTTATAAAAGGAAAATGTCTTATTTTAAATATTTCTTTAACACCACTATAACGTTAAAATTATTTCAAATTTGTCTCTTCTTACGCCACATTCTGTCCTTTGCACATTTTATAGTATACTCCACGCGTTTTGATTAGTTCTTCATGATTACCTCGTTCTATAATTTTACCTGTAAAAAAAAAGTTATGAAGTGTGTGCTTGTGAATACTTAAGTACGTAGAGCAAGATATTTGCTGAAGTTAATTTTCATGGTTCAGAAGTTAATATTAAGATAAGGTATGCATAGTGTAATTATATAAAATAAATGCCATGAGTTCTAGGCTAAAGGAATAAATATTGTTTTAAGCTAAGGCTATCTAGATATTAAAACCATTAGTATATTCGAAAAGACTATTTTCACTATATCTTTGCTGGTGATGGGTCGTGATTGACCGCTTGCCATGTTCTGAGGTTCTGAAAGTATTAAAAAAAGGGTAATGTTTTGTCTCTAATATACTGCGGTTGACTTTGGTTAATTTGTGGTGGCATACCTTTTTGATGAATATGTATTGTAAATGGCAAAGAAAATCCTTATACATATTTTGTAATCCTCAAAATAAAAATTCTACTTGTGTGGAACGCCCAGCAAGGTATCTATCAGTTTATTAAATTTTAAACAAAGGACAAGTGAATGACTAAGTAATGACAATGAAACATTTACCATAAACTGAGCAAATACTAGTACTTCATAATGTTTATTACAGGTAATAAATGACAATACATTCTTAAGAACCTGTTTATTCTAAAAAAACCCTAAAAGATAGAAGACAAGACAACATTTTAATAAAAAAGTTATTTCTCGATTGCTGTGGATACTTTTACAAATTTATTAAAGATGAAGAGGTTGTAATTCAATAACATAAGATGTTCCTCATCTAAATATATAACCTGACGCCGTTCGCATGTTGTTGAAATAATGATAAGATAATTTGAAACTTGCGTCTGTGTAATTTCTGATTGTTTTATTCAAATTGGTCCCTGCACTAAAGAAATAAGCCTTGTATCGCGGACACTTTATAGACAGCATCGAGACGTAAAAAAATAACACCCAGACTCAGAACAAGAAAAAGTATTATCCTGAATGGGATTCGTACCTTTTGTATGTTGTCAGGCATCGATGGCCGTCAAACTTTAAAAGGCTTGCTAAAATATGATTATATTTTACCTTTATCCAAAACGCATATCAAGTCAGAGTTTTGAATGGTAGACAACCGATGAGCTATGGTAATGCAGGTCCGGCCCTTTGCTGCTTTATCCAATGCTTCGGCGACAACCTGCATACAATGAATATATTATAATTACAGTTTTTGCAATAACTAGATATGCCATATAATTACCTACAATAAATTTAACAGAATCAGAAAGGGAACAATACACGCACTGCAAACGCAGTTTACAAAATGCAGCGGTTGTAGTTAACGTAATTAGCTATAGTTAGTAGATTTCTCTTTATATTAAACTATGCACCACGACAGTGCTGAATAGTGGCGAGCTTAAAACCTATATTGACTACACACAAAATTGAGAATGAACTCTTATTTAGATTGTACATCTACCAGCTACCTATTTTATTTTAGCTGATCGAGTGTTGAAGCCGTTCGGCTAGTCAATCATTTATTATTACAGTTTATACAAACCGTTTTAGAAGTGCAGGTATATTTTTAATGATGTCACAAATTACAATATTTTTTGTACCAGTCCTTTCATATAACTATAAATAGATAATATAAAACGGAAAACTTTTTTAGGTGCCGGCATCTTTACAATTCGTAAGGCGTGCAATACATACCTAAATAAGCCTATGATTGTGTAATTTTTCTTTCGTTTAACAATGACTCAAAACACGTCAAGTGGACCCCCCTTTTACCACTTGATGATAGAAAACTTATTAAAATATGATTATCGAAAGTAGTCATACCTAAAAATCATCCCTCAAAACAGTTTTTGAAAATTTTGAATTTAACAATTTTTTTAACAATAAAAATTTTCGGTACTTTTAATTAATAAATAAATTATGAAAAAGCTATTGAAGATAACTTAACCTAATTTTCAGCGATTATAGTAAAATATCTATATTTTCATATAAAATTCTTTTGCAAATTTCATTTGTTTATTATCATGTTTTTTATTAACTTTTAAATAAACAAATTGAAATTTTAATGACTTCTCAGTACGATAATCGAATTTTTTTTTTAGTAATACGCGTTATACATTTAAGTTCTTTATTTTGAAATCAAATTTCACTGCCCGGTATTAGTTTAAATAATATGAATTTTTATATGACGCAGCGGCGAGCGGTACAAGTGCTGCGCGCTACTGAGCTGAGCCGTTAAGGCTGTAGATCGCTACAAATTACACAATTATTTAATAAATGATTTTTACAATTCAATTTTTCTTATATTTATTTATATTTTTAACAATATTTGCACAGAGTAATCAAGCTATATTTATAAAAAAGTATTGTCGAGGTATGTATGTATTAAAAATTATTTTTCAACTGACTAATATTTTTAGATAAAAAAAAATAAGCTTCACCATCAGTTTTCATTTGTTATTTATAAATATAAAACAAGTGAATTCCGGTATGTATCGAGATTTATTTGTTTTTAACTAGTTTCTTAGCATAAATGTATGCTACACTAACAAAGATTTTTTTTTCGTGAAAGCTGTGTTTTATTATTACACTAGCGACCCGCCCTCGCTTCGCTTCGGTTACGTTAATTCAGTTGTTTTGTTTACTTTTCCTACATAGAATTCCTTTCGAAAAAGGAATTTCTTAAAACCCTACTTCATCTGACCTTTATAGGCCAGAAAGAAAGTCCACACCAAATTCAAAGTCTGTAGGGCCAGTATATGGAAATGTAGATTTTTTGCTCCTCTCTTCGCCGTGCGAGCGGGCTACTGGTACCCGATCTTTGTCTTCGGTGGCCCGCCCATCTTGAGCATATAGACATTTATGCCATGGCGGACTTTTTTGTAGGCATATA
Source organism: Lymantria monacha (assembly GCA_905163515.2). Lineage (NCBI taxonomy): Eukaryota > Metazoa > Arthropoda > Insecta > Lepidoptera > Erebidae > Lymantria > Lymantria monacha. Next base: position 38,778,064 of record LR991081.1, read on the forward strand.
TAAGATATACTCGTACAATTCCACTACCTACACTACCAAAACTTTTGGGCCCCGAGCTCGAACGCGAGGCGGCTGCGTGGCCCGGTTGAATCACAACGCGCCGCCTGGCGCGGCGACACGAAAATAATTTCGTTGCGCATTATTTTGATTTTGCTATATCTCCTAAGGTATTGATTTAATTTGCATGGTCTGAAGGAAAAAAATTATCTTCGTGAAATGCTCAAGCCAAATAATGTATTTAAAATGATAAGGATTAATACAGTAATTGTGTAAATAGCTTTTCAATTATCGTTTTATAATTGACCATTTTTTAAAGTATTAAAATGGATATAGTATGTTATCCTTAAGAGATAAGCATATACCATCGCGGACTTTTTTGTAGGCCCTTTTAAGTAAAAATCATTTATTAAATAATTGTGTACTTGTAGCGATCTACAGTCTTAACGGCTCAGCTCAGTAGCGCGCAGCACTTGTACCGCTCGCCGCTGCGTCATATAAAAATTCATATTATTTAAACTAATACCGGGCAGTGAAATTTGATTTCAAAATAAAGAACTTAAATGTATAACGCGTATTACTAAAAAAAAAAAAAATCGATTATCGTACTGAGAAGTCATTAAAATTTCAATTTGTTTATTTAAAAGTTAATAAAAAACATGATAATAAACAAATGAAATTTGCAAAAGAATTTTTCAGCGATTATAGTAAAATATAGATATTTTACTATAATCGCTGAAAATTTCGTTAAGTTATCTTCAATAGCTTTTTCATAATTTATTTATTAATTAAAAGTACCGAAAATTTTTATTGTTAAAAAAATTGTTGTTAAATTCAAAATTTTCAAAAACTGTTTTGAGGGATGATTTTTAGGTATGACTACTTTCGATAATCATATTTTAATAAGTTTTCTATCATCAAGTGGTAAAAGGGGGGTCCACTTGACGTGTTTTGACTCAATATAAGTAATAAATATACATGTGCGTGCAGAGTTATGAGAGATTAATAATTCTTAAACAGTAGATAACTAGTTGTTGTGGATAATGAAATGTAAGTTATGGTTATATCGGCTACTCTATTATCAATTTAAGATAGAGATTTATGGGGAAGCTTATATTCCTGCTGTAATACCTTCTCACTGTTAGCATCTAATGCAGAAGTAGCCTCATCTAAAAGCAGCAATCGTGGTGCGCGGATGAGCGCCCTCGCAATGCATATGCGCTGTTTTTGACCTCCAGAGAGTTGTGCGCCGCCGGAACCCAGGCTTGTTTCGTAACCCTGGCAAGAATTTTATCCTGTTATTACGCGTAGATTTAGGCTTTAAAGACAATATATATTATTAATTTGCCCAAGGAACAGTCCTTTCTTAATGTAGTTGTTGCTATCTGACTATGGCAACTAAATCTTATCGGGTAGATGGCACACGTCTCCTTTAAAGACGAAAATATAATACGAGCCGAAGATTGAATGTCATACAACAGCTAACCCTAGTGTAAGTGGTAGCACGATTGGAACGGATTTCCAATAGGTGTGAGTTCGAATCCCATGTGTGACAGTCATTTTTCGCTCGTAATCAAGTTTTTATATGGCAACTACATATATTGTTAGGTTAAAATAGAGGTCAGGGTATTCTAGAATAGCACTATCTACTCTAAAAAAATACATTACATTCTGGACTCATGTATGGAAATGATATTAATTTATCAAATAACAACACTCGCATTTCAATAATCTTTTTCATTATAGGATATTTCAACTTACCTTTGGAAGAGAACTTATAAAACTGTGTATGTTGGCTGCTTTGGCAACAGCGATTATTTCATGCATATCTACTTTCCTATTGTTGTCACCATAAGCAATATTTTCAGCTATAGTGCGGTCAAACAGGACAGGTTCTTGTTGCACTACACCTATTTGTTGGCGCAATCGTGGAAGGGTAAGTGCCTGCCTGGTATTGATCCCATCCAATTCCTGTAATAGTATAATTATTTTTTAAACTCATTGCTTATCAAAAATTGTATTATAAAAATATTGTAATAATATACTTTTAAAGTAATCAAGTTGTTTGTTTATATTGTTTTTTGTTTAAAAAAGGAAAACCTGGCACAAACATACAATTAACGGATACAAATAGCACTTCGGACTCGGTCAACAATCAAGCAAATTCTACAAAGTTTTGTTCTATTCGGTATGAGAGATCGCTACTTAGATCTCTGACATCTGAGCAATTAGACCTGAGCAATTAGACTTATATTATGGACTACAAATATTTAAAGACAAAATTATAAATTCAATGTATTAAAAATGTTGAATAAAAATCCTATGAATAACAGTTAAAAAAAATATTAACACCTATTTGTTATCTTTTCCTTCTTTACTTTGCTCTTTTTCGTTTTGACTTTCGCCGTTGTTACTCTTTTTTATCCTTAAATCACGCTCTCTTAGCCGCTTTTCTCTTTCAAACTCTTTCATTCTGAGTATGTAGTCATCATATTCACAGTTTAAGTAAGCATGCTTTTCATGAGAACAACGGTATACTAACGGCATGTGTTTGTAACGGCAGCTTTGATATTGGAGTAAATAATGAGCGCAGTAGTCTCTAAATTTTATAGGTATTTTGGCAGATTTAAGTTCGGCTTCAGAAGCAATCATTTTACGTTCAGCCCTTTTGAATCCAAAGCCAGTATTTACAGGGAATGTAGGCTTATCATTCATATTTAGATCAAGATGACGAGTTGTCGCTGTTCCCAGTATCTGTTCCATTTTAGATGCGTTGCTTAGAATTATCTTATTTAAAACACTTTAATATAAAACTTTCGTATAGCAGAAAACATTGTCAATATGATAGAAAGTTGTAAAACTATTGTGACTTGATTTTTTAAAAAATTATGATTGATACACATCCTCAAAGGAGATAGTATACCATAGGTTAGTGGTTTAATGTACATCAAGTAATTATTAATCTATTGAATAAGGATAGGTATATGTTGAAGATGGTTTACTGTGTGAGACACAAGGAGGTTTCAGGAGTGGAAGGGGATGCATGGATCAAGTGTTCTCTCTGCGCAACATTGTGGAGAAGCATCTGGCTCTAGGTCAGAGGGTTTTCTGCAGTTTTGTGGATCTGGAGAGAGCATTTGACACGGTTGTACGAATGGAACTTTGGCACATTTTACCGGAGTATGGTATTAACGGTAAACTGCTACAGGCTGTGCAGTCCAGTTACATGGGCTGTAGAGCCTGTGTGCGGCTGGATGATGGAATGTCGCCTTGGTTTGACGTCAATATCGGCGTTAAGCAGGGGTGCGTTCTGTCAGCCAGGCTGTTTATCATATATCTGGATAAATGTCTCCAAAGGTTGAACGATATGAATGTGGGAGTCCAGATGGGCGACTCAGTGGTCACTGCTCTGCTTTATGCAGATGATGCAGTCCTGCTGGCACAGTCAGCGACTGACCTGCAGACCCTAGTCGACACAATGACAGAAGATTGTAAGAAAAGGGGTCTACGCGTGAATGTGAGCAAAACCAAAATAATGGTCTTTGAAAGAGATGAAGCCAGAACAGATGTAAGAGTAACAACAAGTAATGATGTACTAGAGCAAGTGGATGAATTTGTATATCTTGGATGTGGATTTAGCCGAGATGGAAGGTACACCACTGATATAGAGCGAAGAGTGAATGCGGGAAATAGAGTGAACGGAGCGTTGGGGCAACTTCTCGGCAGCCACCACCTCAGCCAGAAAGCACCTGTAGCAATACATAACGCAGTGCTTGTCCCAACATTACTGTATGGAAGCGAGAGTTGGGTATGCAGAAAAGAGTATGAAAGTAAAATTAATGCGGTCGAAATGCGATCTCTGCGGCAATTCTGTGGAGTTAGGCTGACCGACCGCATTCGTAATGACGACGTAAAAGAGCGAGTAGGTATGAAAGAGAGTATTGGTGTAAAGATGCGAAAGGGAATGCTCCGATGGTTCGGACATGTGGAAAGAATGCCGAACGAACGTCTGGTTAAGAAGATATACAATGCGAAAGTGGAAGGATGTAGGTACCGAGGGAGACCGAGATTAACCTACCTAGACCAGATCGGTCATATACTGAAGGAAGGTGGAGTCAAGTCTCCGAAACCGGCGAGCGTGTATGAAGAGAATTATGAATGTTGAGGAAGCGAGTGAAGTATGCAGAGATAGAGTTCTCTGGCACTCTGTTCTCTCTGCCTACCCTGCAAAGGATATGGCGTGATGATATGTATGTATGTGTATGTATATGTTGAAGATACTTACAATGGTACCACTGTCTGGATCGTAGAATCTCTGCATCAGTTGAATCACGGTTGATTTGCCACAACCAGAAGCACCTACTAAAGCAACAGTTTTTCCAGCATTCACACTTAGGTTTATACCCTTAAGTACCTTTTGCGTTTTTCTTGTTGGGTAGCTAAACTCTACGTTCTTAATACTGAAGTTTCCACTAGCTGACTGTAGACAACATATATTATTAGGTACAAGTGACAGAGGTAGCTACTTAATCATGTTTAACTACTTTTATTTACCCAATCTTTTTTATCTTGTGCAGAATCTTCCGTCTTAACTTCAGGTTGTCTTTTGACGAGTGATAAAATTTTTGATGCACTTCCTTTGGCGTTGTTTACACTCGTCGCGTATACTAATGTCTGACCTAACATATAAGCTCCAAATAATACTGCTTCGGTAACCCTGCAGAGAAAACTTATTTTCAGATCTACATATATGATTGAATATACTTAGCAAAAAAAGATCAATGAAGGTACTTACAAGAATACGGCTTTGTAGTCCAAGGTTCCTTCTGCTACCAATATAGCACCATAAACGATGGCACTGCAAAAAGCTATGAAGGGGACGTAAATGCCCATGCCTAGTACTAGTCCGCGCCATCTTGTCTTACTGGCTACAGCTGCACAACCGGTAGCCAATTTACCACGAAATTTTTCCAAGAAAGTTGTTTCTATACCTAAACATTATTAATAAGATATTTAGTATATATTTATTTAGTATAGTAACAAGAAGTTCTTCTTCTTCTTCTTAATGAATGGCCTCTGTGAGTGATTAACCACAACTTCGCCAATGTCAAGTAAAATAAGTTTAAAAAATTATAATAGATTTATATTTTAGTCGTCAGTCATGTCAGTTCATTGTCTAAGTAAATAATATAATACAAATACTTTATATAAAATTATCTTTAGACAGCACAAAAGTAGACCCAAGAAGTTCTTTGAAAATGTAAACAACAATATCTATGCATTTCAGAGTCTGCTTACAATAGATATGATGTTATTCTATAGTGAGGACAAAAATTCCAATGAATGGAAGATAACTGATAAAGATTAACTATCATCAAATTTAATATGAGTTTGTTTCTTACAAAATGTCATCTACATTACAAAAAAGTATTTAACTACGAAAAAATTAAAATACTAAAATTAAAATACTTACATACAAAAATAATTACTTTTAATTAAAATACTTACATTTTAATTTTATTAATTTACTATCTACCCTTTTCTCCCTTAGTTTAGTTGTTACACGAGACAGATGCGAAAAATGTATCTGATGAACTCTGCGTTTCATATCTAATATTTAGCTGTAAGCGTATGCTATAGATATGTGCTGTAAAATTGATAAGCTTGCCTGGTACATACGAGTGATACGAGTATATAAACAATTGGGCTTACCCAAACTTTGTACTGTCTTGATACTAACGACTGCCTCTGTCGCCAAGCTTGTAGCTTCTTCCATAGCTTTTGTTTCGTCTGTTTGTGATTTTTGAGACATACGTCCTTCAAACCAAAGACTACCTACCATCTGATGAAATAAAATAAAATTTGTGTGGCTGGACATAAGCTCAATACATGTTGTGCCTACACTAAATATAGTGATAGATATAATGTAACAAAAACGTATTATTAAAATGAGCAGAAACTTATAATTTCAATTATGATCGCCAACCGACGTACTAAGCGATTTCAATTATGATCGTACTAAGCGAAAGGGTTATAGCATTATCAATCTCCGTGGGAGCTCTAAGTCTTACAACGACCTTGTGATAGGCTGGTCATAATAAGTCTTTTTACAACTGCACATGCTCCTTGGTACCGCACTTATCACTACTACCACTAGACATTGCTTCGAAACCATTTGAATGTATCATTATGCTCAACCCATAATAAAGTCTCAATATTTTAGCTAAAATATAAAGATAATATATTTACCAAAGGCAGGAATGCTGACGACACTAAGGTTAATTTCCAATTATAAGCAAAACCCATGAGGACACCTATAAGAATAGAACTAATCCCTTGCATTATGATGCCAATTCTTATTCCAGTAGCGCCTTGTACTACAGCAGTATCTCCACTAAGTCGTGCACAAATAGCTCCCACTGTATTCGCTTGATTGTCATAGTAGCCAATTTCCTAAAATGTAATACGATAAGTAATTTTTTTATATGGTATTGAAAAGTTAAAATATTCAGTACTCGACGAGAAAACATTTGTAGCTCAGTACAGTACGTACGGGTTATTTAGGTAAATGTTATAGTTTTCTTTCACATTTAAATAAAGATTTATATATCTCACTCTCTCCAAGGAATTAAAGAAATTACATCACGGGTAGAAGTGTGTTAGAAATTGTAAGTATGGTCATGTAATATTCCGGGCTGGCCACAGATGGCAAGGAAGCGGTACCAGTGGCCGGCCTAATGGCGATGGGGAGGGAATATGGTAGGTTATGGGGCCACAGGTCACCCTTCCGTCGCCTCGGACGAATAGGTCGACGTGTGTCCACAACATAGCCTACCAAAAAAGAAAATGTCATGTAATATGGGTAGGGTACCCCTTTTTTTTTTTTTTTTTTTTTTTTTTTTTTTTTTTTTATTGGTGGGCTATGGGTGCGTCTCGCCCCGCTGAATCGGTCCGGGGTGACGGAAAGGCGGCGCGTGACCCCATAGACCCACCGTAAAACCTTCTCTCTTCGCCGTGCGAGCGGACCACCGGTACTCGATTTTAACTTCGGTGGCCCGCCCGGCGGTTTACCCTCGCGGGTTCCTCTCGTCGACGCCCCACGCGGTGTGGGTAGGGTACCCCTTAACTTATTAGGACTTATGAGGAAATAGGGCCAGAATGATTTATAGAAGACATTTAAAGTTATTGCTACATAAAATCTTACCTGTCTCAACAAAGCTGTGAAATATTGTATCCGTAATCGCATTGTCATTTTCATACCTGCTGTAGTAAACATAATATTTTGTAAGCACATACATATGCCAGCGACACTGGCCACTACTACGAATAGGCCGGCATAAATATCGGCATAATATTTCAACTCATCATGGTCTTCCAATCGAAATACCTAGAACAAATTGAGATAACAATAAATTAAATTAGCTTAATTAAGAGGTTAATTACGGGAACGATGAATTTAGGTTCAAAATCACATCGCGCATGTTTTTGACATACCTATTAAAGAGAAAACTCTAATACAAAAACGCTGGAATATATGTTGCAAATATTTTGAGGTAACTTTTATGCAGAGTTTTTTAAATAAATGTTCTCAAAAATAATTCACATAATATGTGAATTTAAAAGGATGCTAAACTTCGGTTCCAGCTGAAATGAAGAATATATAGCCATTTGGTACAACACTATACCAACTCGTCATTATGACATCCTTATAGAATGTAGTAATTTCGGACGATAAATGGAAGAATGTTGTTCATCTGAATTTGGTTAGATTATAAAATCTACGCCATTGCAAATGTATATATAAAAGTTAGTGAATAATGCCTATTTTATAGAAAACACTTGAGTTTTAAAGTAGAGAATATTCATATTCCAGGTGATCTATTTAAAAAGCGGGCAGACGGACGTCAAAAATACTACGTTTGAAGAAGTTAGACCATTACCTTATACTTACGACTGCTCACCAAAGCGGGCGGCGGAGAAAGTTAAAATTATAAAATATTGTCACTTATACTTAGTTCATCTAATCTAAGAAGTGCATTTTGACGTTTTGCATTCTTTAATACACAATAACCTCGGTCAAACGTATACACATGATTATAAACACTAAATCTGAAATTTTAAACAACTATTAAGTTATTTACATAATTAACATTGCGGGTGACTTTCTTGTACAATAATCTAATGTTGAAACTCGTAAAACTAATTTAAAATTAAAATAACATGGTAAATAGTAATTGTTATTGACGACCTAACAATGTCACGTCATCACGTTCTATACAGTAGTGCTTGGCAACTTCCAATTCACGAATATCCAAATAATCGGTAAAAATATTAGAATGATACAATTAATCGAATAGAGATTTTGACAGAGATGTACATTTCGACGCTTTGATTGATGAAGAAATAATTATTAATGTTCGCGACGCTGATAATTCAAGTAATAGTAGTAATTCTTAATAAATAGCCATTTTCAAATCCAGTTTTTGTTTTTAATTAACCTAATCCTACTAAATATGATGAATAGATTCTATGCTGAAGTAATTAAATTTGTTTAGTACTAATTTAGCACTTAATATATTCATCACCTTTTTGAAAAATAAAAAATGAACCGATTATTAATTATAAAGAATCAATATCGATTTTTTAGTAAAATCGGATATTTTCGATAGCGATTATTTGGTTCACATACCTAGACAACTTACTCAGACAGCTGTCAAAGTGCACTTCTTAGATTAGACAGACTATAGTATGCGTAACATACGCATAGTAAGTGATAAACTAGTATCTAAAATAATTTAAATATCAATAGTAAGATGTTGAATGTCACATAGCATTCATTTATTTATGATTTTATCTATAGATGTTACCTAAATATTTGGTAACATTGGTGAAAAAGGCCATAATACTCATAATGGTAAATATTAATACACATTAATAATGATTCATCATCATCATCATCACAGCCCATATATGTCCCACTGTTGGTCTCGGGCCTCCTCCGTAATGGGAGGGAAGTTAACCTACTATACCGCGCTGGTCAGACGTGTTGGTATAGGGTTTTGTTTCGAGTTTTCCTTCTCTTGCATAGATTTTATATGTTTTTTATATCCCTTAGTCGTCTTTTACGATCACCCCCGGATAATATCATAACATAGATTACTACAAAGGTTTTATTTACCGCGCTAGTGAAACCGAATAATACAGCAAATGCCGGCAAACAAGCCCCTTGAGCGAATGCTGCAATGGAGCCAATTATGATGTAAAGCCATTCTGGTGCGTTCATTTTCAATATCTGCCATCCTGTGATGTTATCTAAATCCTAGAGATAATACTAATTGTTAATTATTATATTTACAGAATTCCAACACTACAACAGTATTGGTTTCCAGTGAAATACATGAATTAAAAACCATATACATACATAAATCTCTAGTTGTAATGGATCAAATTCACTATATATATATATATATATATATATATATATATATGTGTATATATATATATGTGTATATATATATATGTGTATATATATATATATATATATATATATATATATATATATATATATATATATAGGTATATATATATATTAGGAATAGTATGTAGCATAGAAAGGTGTTACTGAAATCGCAACTTACTATGTCTTCGCTAGTCTCATTGTTGTTATCTGCATTCATAATGAAACTTTGATAGCCGACAGAGACCACCGATGAAATAGAACTTCTTGGTGTCATCCATTCTTGAGTTTCTTTGGAAATATTGATTATCATAAAAGTAATTGATATATCACATCATTAAGCGTAGGTACGTAAGTTAATTGTGAAGAAAGAGAGGTAAACCCTAAAAAACCCGTCTGGCCCGTGTGGTACAGAAAACAAGCCAATTTTGCTCTTTATCTTTTGCTTATTAACCGACTTCCAAAAAGGAGGAGGTTCTCAATTCGAACGCTATTTTTTTTTTTTTAGAAAACAAGGATGAAACTCCTTGCCTCACATGTCTGAACTATGCATCCATGTGCTCATTATTTTTTTTAATTAATTCTTTCATAAGAACGGAAAATTCCTAAGCAAGTCAACACTTAAAAATTACGAATCTGCAATTAAACACAAGACTAAAAACTTAAGACTTAATTTAGTGGTAGGGCCACAGTTTTCTGTCAACAGTCGCGGGATGGTCCATCCAAGGTAAACTCTTGTAGAAGATCGACGTCTGAGCAGTGGCAATATACTGTTTTACTTCGTTTGGTGAGTGAGAGAGCCGGCGGCCCAATTTTCTGAGTGGGTTTGAAGTTTTCGTTGGTAGGCAGCGATCTGGCTGTATTCTTAGTACTGAAAGGGTCCATGGGTGGTAGTAACACTTACCATCAGGTGTACTGCTTGCTCGTTTGTCACCATAAGCAATAAAAAGAAATTTAAAGGACAGTATAAATATTCCAGTGAAATATTAATACGTATGAGTCTACGTATTTAGTACCTTTGAGTGAATTGTGTTTTGGTTTTACACGTTGATCTTTTTTTAATATATCATTTTTTGATTTCTTATCATTTTCACTGGTTTGTTGTGTATCGTGACATATTACATTTGCTTCAATTTGTTCTTCTTTTACTGGTTGAAGAGGCTTTATTGTATCCACAGGTATCTTTGGTTTTTGTTGGGTATCTGTTGTTACTAGTTTGTAATAAACACCTGAAATCAAGATTATAATTAAGTGGGACATAGGATATCAGTGTGAGAAAAGCATAATAATGTCTCATGACAGACCTTTGATTTTCATAAGTTCGTCATGTGTGCCTTGTTCCACAATAGCTCCTTTGTCCATGCAAATGATTCTTTGTGCGTTGGCTATCGTCGCTAACCTGTAAGTGGACACATATTTTTTTTCTAAAAGTTGCTATTTCATTATCTCATAGGTCTGACTGCTTTTCAATATTACAAAAATCTTTAATATATAAAAACCATTCGTGGATACGTCATTAAGTATTCTGCTTGATTAACAATACATTTGTCTCAAACTAATTATTGAATATGACTAGGCCTTAATAGTGGTAGGGCTTCACTGTTGACAGATTTTATCTATAGCTGCGGGTCGGTCCGTCCGGGTTAGTACCACAATCTCGCAGAAAATCGACGTCTGACCAGTGGCAATGTGCTTCGTTCCTTGAGCGAGAGAGGCGGAAACCCAACTTTCTAGGTGGGTTTGGGATTTTCATTGGTAGGCAGAGGCCTTGCTATATCCTTGGTATTATAAAGGTCCATGGGCGGCACTCAAATTTGCCATCAAGTGTACGTTTTGCTTGTACGTTTGCCACCAAGAGAAAGAAATAGAAAAGGTCTAGACATCAATCACTTTTGTCTATAAAGTCGATATCGTCAATGGAATAAGACTGAGTTTACTATATAGCTGTTTAGTTACCCATAACTGACCTATGTGAAACCATGATAGTGGTACGCCCTACACTGGCTCGATCGAGTGCTGCCTGAACCTGACGCTCGGAGTGTGGGTCGAGCGCAGACGTCGCTTCATCCAAGAGGAGAACTGCCGGCTCTCGAAGTAGGGAACGCGCGATTGCAATACGCTGTTTCTGTCCACCGGAGAGTGAAGCACCGCGTTCGCCTATCACGGTATCATAGCCCTAAAACAGTTTTGCAAATTTTTCATTAAAAATAGATTGATATATTTATTAATAATTAAATAATCATATATAATATTCATATTGCAGAACTAGTTGTATCCGCCTTAATGAATTTGCTAAATTATTCGTGGCCTAGTTAGTGTGTGTGAACAAACGGTTTGATGTAATTTACGAGCATATTTTTGCAATGAAACTATGTATCACAATTTATCATCACTACTACAAATAAAAACTCATCAAGAGAATAGATCTTTTTATATTAGATCTTAACAACCTAAAATAAGAAATAACCACCTTTATAGAGTACTAGAAATTTCTATGTATGTAATAACTATGTACTAAATTAATGTTACTTTAAAGTACCTAAAGTCTTTATTCATTATCATCACCATTTCAGCTTACTGCGTACAAGGTTCCTTCACGGTGGTAGAGAAATTGACCAACTATCAACTATTGACCACGCTGGTCAGACAGGTTGGCATAGGGTTTTGTTTCAAGTTTTCCTTCTTCTGCATTGATATTTTATGTATTTAATGTCTTAGCCGTCCTTTACGACAACCACGAGCAAGAAAGAAGATGGTGAATTATGTTCTTGCTCCATTACTACACGCAAGTCTTCTAGTCAGTTTATACATACATACATACATATCATCACGCCATATCCCTTGCAGGGTAGGCAGAGAGAACAGAGTGCCAGAGAACTCTATCTCTGCATACTTCACTCGCTTCCCCAACATTCATAATTCTCTTCATACACGCTCGCCGGTTTCGGAGACTCTTGACTCCACCTTCCTTCAGTACATGACCGATCTGGTCTACGTAGGTTAGTCTCGGTCTCCCTCGGTACCTACATCCTTTCACTTTCGTATTGTATATCTTCTTAACCAGACGATATCTTCTTAACCATCTTCTTAACCAGTCAGTTTATGGTAAGGTTTAAGAGGTAAGAGGTTGTTATGTGGGTTTAGTTGTATTAAATATAATATAATCCTGTATTTGTTAAATTGTAAAATAAATATACACTTTTCGCTCGTAAACAAGCTTATATATATATATATATATATATATATATATATATATATATATATATATATATATATAATCTGGATCTCGGAAACGGCACCAACAATTTCCATGAAATTTGGCATATAGAGGATTTCGGGGGCGATTAATCGATCTAGCTAGGTTTCATTTCTAGAAAATATTGTTTTGTGTGTATTTTCAGGCAATAAAAAATATAATTTTTCATTGGCGGCAAACTATTAACATATGAAGGCAAATTTTGATACTGTCATTAAGAACAGACGTAGCTCAGTTGGAACATTGAGTACCTAGTCTAATATTTTTTCTTGCAAACTTGCAAACATTGTATAATTTTGGCGCGCCAGCTCTCAATTTTAAGATGTGAGCTGGGATACCGGGAGGCTTCGGTGTATTCAGGAACTCGACCGGTTGTTTAAGACGGGGTTTATCACTTATTCAAAGGATTTACTTCGATATTTGACCCTTTCGAATGTTTTCAAATATTTGCAAGTAAATGGTTTAAAGAAATCGAAACGACCGTAGCACATAGGTAGGTACGTCATGGCGTCTCACGAACCATCTGATCAGCATCAATATGCTTTCTCTGTGCTATTGTTCCTAATACAACTCAACCTTTCCATCTCGATTTTTGCAAATATAATAACTAAAACTTCGCTGTCCGTCCGTCCGTTTCTCTGTCACCAGGCTGTATCTCATGAACCATGATAGTTAGACAGTTGCAATTTTCACAGATAATGTATTTCTGTTATCGCTATAACGACAAGTACTAACAAACAAAATAAAATAAATACTTAAGGGGCTCCCATACAACAAACGTGATTTTTGCTCCTTTTTGCTCGATATTTTTTTAGGTCCTATTTTGATTTTTTGCTTGATATGGCTTTTTTGTTTGATATATGTATATATATTTTGGGAAATATAAACCTGAGTGACCTTAAGCGCAGCTAAAGTGTAGCCATATTCTCATTTTTGTATATATATATATAGGTATATATTTATTGTATACAGGGTGTCCCAAAATTCAACGATAAGCTGGCACCAGCAGGTGGACCTACATATGACTACTCGAGAACAGAAAAGAAAAAAATTCTACCTTGATTTTTTTTTTCATTACGACAAAAAAACCAAAATCTTTAAAAATGGACATCCTTTATTATATTATTAAGTGCTATTGCTACAGTTTTACAAGTAATTCTGTGATTTTTTTTTGTATTGGCAAGGTAAGTAGCACTACTATCGATCACAACCATTAAAAATTCCAGAATATCTATAGTTTTTACACAAAAATCAATCAAAACTATGTTTTTTTCATAAATTATGTAAGATTTTGACTTTCAGCTCACTTTCACTCACCATAGTGAAAAAAAAAAGTATGGACACTACTGTGGCAAATAGTATTAAAAATTGGCGCAACTAACTACAATTCTAAAATGGTATAACATTCAAGGCAAACTAGCCACAAAAATATACTTAGGTGTACTATTTCAAAATAACAACCATATTTCGAAAATTGTTAGTGTTGATAGTAATCACTTTTACTAAGTAGCCAAAATGTTTTTGTAGCAAGTTCCCAGAATTTGAATGAGACATGTGCGTAGTCCGTAGATCCACAGTCTGAATTATTTTATGGCGAAGCTCGTCCAAGGTTGCAATCGGTTTTGTGCAGACTCTGTCCTTTAGACAACCCCAATAGAAAAAGTCCAGGGGATTTAGATCGGGTGAACAGGGTGGCCACAAGATAGGACCAAGTCGCCCGATCCAACGCCCTGGGTACTCTTGGTCTAAGTACTCTCGCACAGGACGGGCATAGTGAGCTGGGCAACCATCGTTTAGAAACCACATGGTTTGCAAATCACTTAAGGGCACATCTTCTAATAATCCTGGCAACTCATTTTGTAAGAAGTTTAAATAACTATTGCCATCTATGTTTCCTTGTAACTCAAAGGGCCCTATCACTTTGCCATTTATTATGCCAGTCCATAGGTTAACCTTAAATTGGTATTGGGATTGTCTTCTCTCACCAGGTGCAGATTTTCATTGTTCCAGCTATGAAGATTGTGAAGATTTAAATATCCATCTTTCTTGCAGGTTGTTTCATCACGACGACGTGACGTTTTAAAATTCTATGTGCAGTACTTTTTGGGATTCCCGTTGCTGCTTGTACAGCACGTACAGAGGTAGTTGAATCGTTTTCTATTTCATTGAGAACTTCTTCATCGTGTTCCGATCTAGGTTTTCCAGCGTTTCGCCTGTCAGATGGTATACGACCCTCCGAAAAAGCTTGATACACGTTAATAAATACGCGATAATCCGGATACCTTTGAAGATTAGGGTACCTTGCTCGATACAATCTGCTAGCAGCGTTGGCATTGCATCGGCATTCTCCATAAATTAGGTGCATATTAGCGTATTCTAACGCTGTGTATGGTAGCGGCATGATGAATGCTAAACACTTGAAAATAAGGCAAAACTTCTTTAAAAAAAACACAAAATCACAGTCTAAAATAATGCCAAGTCAGGCCAATTTCCAGGTCACTTAATTCAATCCAAAAGTCGTCAGTACCAGAGCCACTTTAATTAAAACAGAACGGTGTGCAGTAAACAAAGAAGTAGAGCATACTGACTTGCTGTGCTGCTGAGGACATTAATTACTTCTCCACCTGCATTAATGTTACTAAACAATTAGCATCTATCTATCTCCCTCTAACGTATAATCTCTCTATCTCTGTCTAACTTATTTTATGGACTTATGGACTACGCACATGTCTCATTAAAATTCTGAGAACTTGCTACAAAAACATTTTGGCTACATACTAAAAGTGATTACTATCAACACTAACAATTTTCGAAATATGGTTGTTATTTTGAAATAGTACACCTAAGTATATTTTTGTGGCTAGTTTGTCTAGAATGTTATACCATTTTAGAATTGTAGTTAGATGCGCCAATTTTTAATACTATTTGCCACAGTAGCGTCCATACTTTTTTTTTTCACTATGATGAGTGAAAGTGAGCTGAAAGTCAAAATCTTACATAATTTATGAAAAAAACATAGTTTTGATTGATTTTTGTGTAAAAACTATAGATTTTCTGGAATTTTTAATGGTTGTGATCGATAGTAGTGCTACTTACCTTGCCAATACAAAAAAAATCACAGAATTACTTGTAAAACTGTAGCAATAGCACTTAATAATATAATAAAGGATGTCCATTTTTAAATATTTTGGTTTTTTTGTCGTAATGAAAAAAATAATCAAGGTAGAATTTTTTTCTTTTCTGTTCTCGAGTAGTCATATGTAGGTCCACCTGCTGGTGCCAGCTTATCGTTGAATTTTGGGACACCCTGTATAAGTAGATATTCCACTTAATGTTTTATGCTAATAATTGTTGTTCCAACCAATCAGGTTTTACTTTTCCTACAGTTCAATAAATAGATTAACAAAAAATCTTGATTAGATTTCTTTCACTACAAACCAAAATAATTTCGTAAATGATGAATTACTTAATAATGATTATATGTATAGGTATATATACTATAAATTTGAAATTCTATTGTATAGTTGTAATTTCATTCATATAAATATAAAAAAAACAGTATCAAATTCGGTCCAACTGTTTAACATTTCACTATTTTGATGTGTAAGTGATAAATAATTAAGAAATAGATTAATATGTAAGGCATAATGCACCTTTTTAAAATCGGTTTGGTAATTCCACAAATAAAATTGAGTCCAAATCAACCAACAAGCTTTTGGACTTTATATTATTATTTTAAAATACTATTCGTGCAATAAATTTACGCTTCATTATAAGTGATACTGTAGCATACGTACATTAGGTAATTTATTAATAAAGTCATGCGCGTAGGCCATTGCTGCAACACGTTGAACTTCTTCACGTGTCGCTTCTGGACAACTGATCGCAATATTTTCAAATACTGTACCGCGAAATAATACGGGTTCTTGTCCCACAACACCTGAAAGATGATAATATTATGGAATAGATATATCTATCTTACTAATGTATTCACTAAAAAGCACATCAATCTATTCAAGGTTAAAAGAATCGGAGTCGAAATAACCCAGAATCTGGATTAATGTAAAGATTAACACAAGCGGTAACATATTCTTAACATAAATCAGGCATTTTAGTAATTGTAGACATTCTTAATTGTTATAATAAAAGTAGTAGTTTAGAATATGAAGTGATACGTGGGCACTTCATATTCATCCGAAGACTTTTTTTTATATCATCGTCATTATCCTGCTTTTATTCTAATTACGTGGGATACATATACTTACTACTACGTACGCACTTCTCTTCCATCGTACATATTACAAAAGTTATTGGCAATAGTTTTACGAGCGGTCACCTGCTTGATGACTATCGAACTCGATATAAAACTCTTAGTCATCTTTTACGACATCCACGAGTAAATTTACAGTTGGTAGTATTCGTAGACGCTCTCAAGACTTTTTACCTGTGAATACAATTATAAAAAACTACTGGCCGAATAAAAGAATTGAGTATGAAATTTGAAAACAATTTGTATTTTACCCAATATTTAAAGTATAACTTACCTAATGATGACCGCAGTGAATTTATATTAAGATTTTTCAAATCTTTACCGTCTAACATAACTGTACCACTCAGTGGGTCGTAAAGCCTTTGTAGCAGTTGTATTATAGTAGATTTACCGCATCCAGACGATCCAACGAGAGCCACAAACTCGCCAGGTTTGATGTGAATAGAAAAGTTATTTAGTACCTGTTGGATAAAAAAATGGATGAAATATTAAACGCTTATGTTGTATTTACATACATATCATCACGCCATATCCCTTGCAGGGTAGGCAGAGAGAACAGAGTGCCAGAGAACTCTATCTCTGCATACTTCACTCGCTTCCTCAACATTCATAATTCTCTTCATACACGCTCGCCAGTTTCGGAGACTCTTGACTCCACCTTCCTTCAGTACATGACCGATCTGGTCTAGGTAGGTTAGTCTCGGTCTCCCTCGGTACCTACATCCTTCCACTTTCGCATTGTATATCTTCTTAACCAGACGTTCGTTCGGCATTCTTTCCACATGTCCGAACCATCGGAGGGGAGGAGAGGGGATCCAAAGGGAATGCCTTTCGCATCTTTACACCAATACTCTCTTTTATACCTACTCGCTCTCTTACGTCGTCGTTACGAATGCGGTCGGTCAGCCTAATTCCACAGATTTTCCGCAGAGATCGCATTTCGACCGCATTAATTTTACTTTCACACTCTTTTCTGCATACCCAACTCTCGCTTCCATACAGTAATGTTGGGACAAGCACTGCGTTATGTATTGCTACACGTGCTTTCTGGCTGAGGTGGTGGCTGCCGAGAAGTTGCCCCAACGCTCCGTTCACTCTATTTCCCGCATTCACTCTTCGCTCTATATCAGTGGTGTACCTTCCATCTTGGCTAAATCCACATCCAAGATATACAAATTCATCCACTTGCTCTAGTACATCATTATCTATTGTTACTCTTACATCTGTTCTGGCTTCATCTCTTTCAAAGACCATTATTTTGGTTTTGCTCACATACACGCGTAGACCCCTTTTCTTACAATCTTCTGTCATTGTGTCGACTAGGGTCTGCAGGTCAATCGCTGACTGTGCCAGCAGGACTGCATCATCTGCATAAAGCAGAGCAGTGACCACTGAGTCGCCCATCTGGACTCCCACATTCATATCGTTCAACCTTTGGAGACATTTATCCAGATATATGATAAACAGCCTGGCTGACAGAACGCACCCCTGCTTAACACCGATATTGACGTCAAACCAAGGCGACATTCCATCATCCAGCCGCACACAGGCTCTACAGCCCATGTAGCTGGACTGCACAGCCTGCAGCAGTTTACCGTTAATACCATACTCCGGTAAAATGTCCCAAAGTTCCTTTCGTACAACCGTGTCAAATGCTCTCTCCAGATCCACAATACTGCAGAAAACCCTCTTACCTAGAGCCAGATGCTTCTCCACAATGTTGCGCAGAGAGAACACTTGATCCATGCATCCCCTTCCACTGCTGAAACCTCCTTGTGTCTCACACAGTAAACCATCGGACACCATCCTCATTCTCCTTTCAATAATTTTACCATACACTTTTGCTGCCAAACTGATCAAGCTTACGGCTCTGTAATTTGCACAGTCATAACGTGAACCCTTGTTTTTAAACAAAGGCACGATGACTGCGCTATTCCAGTCCCCGGGAACCATTCCCGAGCTCCAACATAAATTGAGGAGCAACAGGAACGCCTCCCAGTCACAGGAGCCACAAAGCTTGATCATTTCGGCAGACAACATATCAATGCCCGCTGCCTTACCATTTTTCAAACTTCTTATCGCCCATTCAACTTCATCCATACTGATGCCATCGGAGGACGCCGTTGTCGAATGTTGATCTACTAGACCACATGCGAAACCGGCGTCAACCGTAGCATCCGCATACATATCGCCAAAATATTCACTCCATCGGCTTAACACGTCTTGTGTTTGTGTAAGAATGTCTCCACCTTTAGACCTTATTTTATTTATTCTGAAGGCTGACCAATCACCCCGAGACTTCTTCACCTCCCCCCAAAAGAGTTTGGTGTTACCCTCGAAGTTTTTAGTCAGCCTATCTTCTGCACTCATACTTGCTCTATCACGTTTCTCATTCACTAAGGCCTTGGTGTATTTACAACTGATATTATCTAAAATAAAAATTTTCTACTATTTCATAAGGATCACCCATCCATCAACAAACTGAGCAATTAGAATATCATTATTTATAATCATTCATCCTCCTAATCTCATCTCCTACTCTTATCCCGATCATTCTCCTACTCTTATCCCGATTACTTGGGGTCGCCGCAAAATGTATTCACACATATTGCAAACGCTATTGACCCTCCATGGGAATGTAATTGTTGACTAAACGTCATTAGATGGAGTTGGCCCAAGTCGATATAAAGCTCTTAGTTGTCTTTTACGACATCCACGAGTAACTTTAGTGTTAGTTGTCCTTTGCGCCTGATGCCGCCCTAGCCTTCGCCCGGAGTGAGGCCACCGCGTGAGGATGGCAGTCCGACGGTGAAAGCTGCCAGGACGTCGACACGAGAGGCTACCCGCGAGGGTAGACCGCCGTGTGGGCCACCGAAGACAAAGACGGGTTCCGGTGACCCGCTGGCACGGCGTAGATAGGTATGTTGTCTACGGGGTCGCGCGCCGCTTCTTCCGTCACCCCGGACGGATTAGCGGAATGTAACCTCACCGTAGCCCACCGCTAAAAAAAAGGTTGGTTGTACTCGTAGCCGCTACCGCATAGCGCTACTACAATTAGAATATCGTTATTATGGCACATTTAACATATAGATCTATAATTGCGAAAAATATATTTAATTAATATTATACAGGTATTATTAATTTTAAATTCTAATATTATTTTAGATTTAAATTCTACACAAATATGATGGATATAGCCGTTTCAGCTTATCAATAGTTACTATTGTATATAAAGGTTTAATTTATAGGCCAAGTTAAGACTATAAAGTGTATGTTAGGAAGGTTCTTATAAGGTAGAACTAATGCAACCATTGCCACCCTTGGCAGGCTGGGTTGATTATTACAGTTAACGTTATAGGTTTTCCAGAAGTGTTGCTACCCACTTTCTTGCTAGCCTCTTGCTTTTTGGACTCTCCCCAGAATGTAAGGTACGGTGATGCGATATATTCTTAACAGTCTACACAAGGATTGGTAAGTATATAAAATAACTTAATTTATAACAATACCTTAATATCTGGTCGTGACGGATAACAAAAGCTGACATTTTTTAAAGAAATGCCGCCTAAAACTCTTCTTATATAAGCGCCTTTCTTATCGAAGCTGTCAATTTTGGGCTTCCTTTCGATTATGTGGAATATAGAAGCTGCGGCACCGCAAGCTGATGAGAAGTCCTCAAAATGTGGTACGCTCATTGTTATTGATTGGGTAGCCATGAATATATTGAATATGACCTGAATGAACACCCAAATATGATTTATTTTAAGTATTGAGAGTTTTGAGAGCATTATTCAGTTAATGCTTCTCAATTTTGTGGCATAGTCTGCAATATAAAATAATTTTCAATAGAAACTTTTACCAAACCGTTTCTTAATGATTGACACAAAATTGAGTGGCATATATACGTAAGAGCTTTCTTTGGTCTTTACATATTAATCGGATAAAGAACGGGATCGTATAGATAAATCAACATGTAACACTCATTTTATATCATCATTCTCCTACTCTTATCGCAATTACTTGGGGTCGATACAATATGTACTCTTCTTTTATAGTACACATTATAAAAGTTATTGGCAATAGTTTTATGACCGGCCGCCTGCCAGACGTCAACCCTCCTTGGGAATGTAATTGTTGACCAGATGGCATCAGTTGAAGTTGGCCCAGGTCATTATAAGGCTCTTAGTTGTCTTTTACAACATCCAAGAGCAAAGTAAGGGTTGGTAGTATTCGTAGCCGCTACCACACAGCAACAATAACATTAATTTTACCTATATGCAAAAAAGAATTAAAAGTATATGATAGTGTTCTCTAATTACTATCTAAAGTGCCATAAACGCATTAAGGGTAATTTCCTTGCAGTTATCGATCAGCTCCTTTTATTGCAATACTGCTGATAAACAGCACAAATGGCATAGCGGTTAATATACCTACTATTCTAAGTGTCCCGGGTTTGACTCACTAGCAAGACAATACTTTGTGCAAAACACAAATGGGTGTTCTGAATGTGTCTGTGATTTATGTCTGTTATATCTGTTATTTATGTTTATTATATGTTTGTAACGTCCTAAGCAATATAAAGATTATTTACTTAGTGCAAGTAGTAAAATGCGATGGCGACGTTTAAAAAAAAAAGAATAATTTGAATGTGTCTATAATTGAAATCTTGTTTCATATAACTGAATAAATGATTGTTCAATTTGTTCATGTTCATAAATCATCATCATTCTCCTACTCTTATCTCAATTGCTTGGGGTCGATACAATATGTACTCTTCTTTCATAGTATAAGAGACATTTACGACATCCATGAGTAAAGTAAGGTTTGGTAGTATTCGTAGCCGCTACCACACAGCATCATGTTCATAAATAAGTTATTTAAAAAAGTTTATATACATATATTATGTATTCTATAATTATTTGTGTTACTGTTCATAATTTATTTGCTGTATTTGATTTTTTTAAATTCACCCTGCACTAAGGAAATATTTTTTTTTTGCCAGGGACTTTACAAATATATAATTAACGCAGACAAATTACACCCCGACTCAGAACAACAGCTTGTAGGTTGTACAGTCTTTTTTCTGTCGTTGTTTGTTTTGTTATTGTTTACATAGGAATCAAACCCGCGGCTCTGGCATGGAAGGTCAGGTATTGTAACCACTATGCCATCTGTGCAGTTGTATTGTTGCTTCATATGTTTGTGTTCCTATGTAGTTAATTCTGAAACTAATAATATTATGTATATTGCAGCTAATCCTCGAAATGAATGGATGGTACGATTTTGATTGAAGGAAAACATCATAAACTGAATTTTATTTAACTAATTGAAAACAGTAATGCCTAACTTTTCTTATTGTCAGCAATCTCTGATTATATTAGCAAAGTACTCAGTCTAAACTAGCGTTAAATAAAAATGATGACAATTTACTCTCGTTATGATGAAACTTATAAGCTACAATGCAATATTAATATTTAGTACCATTAACTCTATTAAACTACTGCAAAATAAGCAATAATATGTGTTACGTGGACACTTTTATACTAGGTTATTAAAATTGGCAATAATCATTTTATTGAAATTATATTAACATACTTTATTAAAGATATCGGTCATATACTGAAGGAAGGTGGAGTCAAGAGTCTCCGAAACCGGCGAGCGTGTATGAAGAGAATTATGAATGTTGAGGAAGCGAGTGAAGTATGCAAAGATAGAGTTCTCTGGCACTCTGTTCTCTCTGCCTACCCTGCAAGGGATATGGCGTGATTATATGTATGTATGTATGTACTTTATTAAATGCTGTTAAAGAAATTGTTGTTCATATAGCAATAATTTAATTAGGCCTAAATTATAAATTATATTACTAACCAGGTTTGAACTGTTGCTTTGCAAATAAGTAATAAATCAGCAGAATTGCAAGAAAATATTGCTATGTATGTGACCCTATTTTCCCTGTAGTCAGAAGCCACGTTGAGCTGACGCAGTATATTTAGATTGAAAATAGGATTATCGTAATGTGATATTAAGAATGACTTACACTAAAAACTGTTCCGACCACATATGTCACTTCATCACTAGACTTGCCAAGATCTTGAATAACAAGACGAACACCGTATGTGAGTCCAATAGCGTTCAAACAGTATGTTATGATCCAGTTAAAACCATTACCGAGGCCATTGAACCAGCCTCGCCTACAACCATATTGTTCCGCCGGAAGTAATAATGTGTTGTACCTGTAAAAGAGTCTAGTTAGTAATTGTTACTCTGTATACATGTGATGACTGGCTCTAAGGGTGGGCAACTTGTGCTACGATAGAAACAAATGCCACTCGGTAAAATATCTATGATAGTAGGTAAATTTCATTCTATTCTGAAACAAGCTCGTTTTTATTTTTAGAATGTATATGCATTGGAATGAACATAAATAAGTGCTGTTAGGAAAATTCTATTTGCTATACAATAAAGTAAGGCATATAAAGTCCATTGGACATAGTCCAATCGACGTCTACGAGTTGATGGATGAATAACATGATACAATAAAGTAATAATTTTGAAATCTGCGAAAGTAGAAAAAGCGATCATTCTCACCATATTTTCAGTTCAAATACTTTTCACTGCTAAGCTCAAGCCTCCTCTACAATAGGAGGGAAATTGACTTACCACGCTGGTCAAACACGTTGTTATAGGGTTTTATTTAGTTTTCCTTTTCTTAAAAGCGACACCATATTTTTATTATTTATGGGTCATCTGTTGGATTGAACGTAGCTAGTGGTTTTATCATCATCAACAGAACGGAAGCTAGTGGTTTATATAAAAGGAAATGATAGAAAGAAAGATAAAAAAGCTTAATACCTGTCGACTTCTTTACTTTCTCCTCCAAACGCCACAACTGTCTTCACAGATTTCATAATCTCCTCTGCATGTTTACCAGCCTGGGCATATGATTCCAGTTCTCGTACAGACGATTTGGTTTGATACTGTAATATAAATGCAATTAAAGCGCTTAAGACTTGGGTTACTAACTTGGGGTTAATTACCTACGCGGAGGTAAAACTTGTATTTCACGGGGTTAACAACGAGCTGGTTATTGTCTCTCTGTTTGCCTTAAACTTTTAACTGACGATTGTAAAATCATTCCTAAATTATTTTATTTTTAGTTATTATATATTCATTGAGTTAAACTTACATGTAATTTAGAGTTACCTATAGGTATATATAGAGATATCTAAATTTTTCATGTGCAATTGTTTTTATGTTTAATAAAGTCTACATATTTGTATTTTACGTTAAAATCAGTGACACTA
This sequence comes from Lymantria monacha, assembly GCA_905163515.2. Taxonomy (NCBI): domain Eukaryota; kingdom Metazoa; phylum Arthropoda; class Insecta; order Lepidoptera; family Erebidae; genus Lymantria; species Lymantria monacha. The sequence goes on from LR991081.1 coordinate 38,802,345, forward strand.
GTTAGGTCATAAGGGTAACGGACCTAAAATGGTTAAGAACCACTGGCTTAATATCACTTGAAAACCTAGATCGTACGATAAATAATAATCTACCTATAAATTTTAATTTAAAAGACTATAATACCTATTAAGACCCCTGTCATCATTCTCCTGCTCTTGTTCCAATTACTTGGGGTCGACGCAATATGTACCCCTTTTCCTACATATTGCAAAGGTTGTTGACAATAGTCTAATGACCGGTCGCCTGCCTGACATCAACCCTCCTTGGGAATGCAATTGCTGACCAAATGGTAACAGGTAGTGTTGGCCCAGGTCGATATAAGACTCTTAGTTGTCTTTTACAACATCCGTGAGCAAAGTAAGGGTTGGTAGTATTCGTAGCCGCTACTACACAACAAATATTAAGATAGATAAATATTAAGACCCCTGTGTCGCTGTATAAATCCATTAGATATGAACTAAACCGTTTCTCATCATCATCATCATTATCAACACCATCATCATCATCACGGTTGATGATTGGTATTTATAATATTTTACTCAGGGTATACAAAAGTCTTGCGGGTGACTGGACCAGGGACTTCGTCACCCGCAGAGAGGTTAAACGCGTGAGAGCGACGCTTCGGTAGTTAGCCAGGGCGTCGAAAGGGGATGATACCGATACCAATGATAGAAGCGGTACCAGTGGCCGGCACAATGGCGAGAGAATACGGTGAGCTATGACCGCACGCGTTGCTCTTCCGTGGCCCCGGACAAAATGGGTCGGCATGTCTCCGGACTATAGCCTACCCAAAAACAAAAAGTGTACGAATTTTGCTATGGTGTTGAGTATGGTGGTAAAGAGGTGACTGTATTGTCATATCAAATAGTTCTTCAGTGCACTCCCAGTTTAAGAAATGGTGTAGTACATAGAATGACCTAAAGTATCTCTGCCGCTCCAGACACTCCAGTCATGTTATTACTTTCGTAAGAGAGAAACATATATATGATTAAAAAAATGTACAGAAACTTACATTGGTTAGCCAGTACGCGGTGGCAATAGACAAGGGCGTCATTGTTGCGCAAGCTAAAGCCAGTTGCCATCCTATAGGTATTGCCATAATGAAGCTTATCACACCTGTTCCTAGCAAATTTGAGACAACCGCCAGTTTTTCACTCATTCCAGTTTTTAGCTTCGTTAGATTCCTGGTAAGAAAGAGGAATAAAAATTACATGTATGTCCCTGGTCATTTGATAATGGATAGTGTTTGATTGACTGCACGGATGTATAGTGGTTAAGATACCGACCTAATGTGCTAAGTGTTATGGTTTCAATTCTCACATAGGACACTACTTCATGAGTTAAACAAATTACTGTTTTTATTCTGGGTGTAATTTGTGTTTGCTAATTATATGTTGGAATAGTCCCTCGTAATACAAGGAACATCCCCTTACCGCATATATATATATATATATATATATATATATATATATATATATATATATATATATATATATATATAAAGATAAAGTGCCACTTTGCAGTGTATGATAAATGCTGAATATTATTATAGAATTTAAAGTATAATTTAAAATACTTAATTGACCCACATAAAAATTAACAATATCATCAAAATGTATAAAGTCGGCGACATTATAATGAAAGTCAATAATCTGAAATGATGATGAATATATATTCATTTATTTGTACCTAGTCTAGCCATAAATACTGTTACAAAGAAAAAATATTTTTTCTATTGCAAATAACATTTATTACTTTTACAGTGTGTTTTGTTTAATACATAAATATAAAACAATTTAAAATATAAAAAGCTTATTCGAAGTGGTCTCCATTGGCTGCAATACAGTCCTTTAAACGTTGAGGCCAATTGTTAATAGAAGCACGCACTCTTTCCATGAGAAAATTCTTCACTGCCAATCGTATGGATTGTTCTAGGAACTCCAAATTATCATGGCGTTTAGTGCAAGCCGTGCTCTTTAAAGCTGACTATCAATCATAATCCAGCGAAATAATATTGGGACTTGCCGAATGCCAGTTTTCAGCTCTGATGAAGTCCGAAACGTTTGTTTCCAACCAAGACTGCGTAGACCGAGCTTTATGACCCGGCGCCGAGTCTTGTTGGAAGGACCATATATATAACCAAGGTTATTGAACATGGTGTTGTTAAGGGACTTCATTACCTTTTCAAGAATGATATCTTGATACACTTGTGCCGATGTTTTAGTACCTTTTTCACAAAAGTATAGCTCAGTCACTTCTTCATAGTTAATACCCCACCAAACCATCACTGAAGTCGCAAAATGCCACGTTACAGGGGTTGGGAAGCTTCCTTAGAATTTGAGTACAAACACGGTCATTTTGTTGATTAAAAAGTTGCTCAATTGTAAAAATTTTCTCATCCGTAAACAAAATTTTTCTGTGACCTCCTATTGCATACCGCTTCAGTAGTTGTTTCGATTTTATCACCCTATTCTTTTTAAAATTATCAGTTAACAAATGACCAGTATGTCTCTTATAGGCTGCAAATACTAAGTCATCTTTTAAAATGTGCGACATGGTTCTAGGTGCTATCCTCATCTCCCGAGAAGAAAATTGTGAAATAAAATCTTTTTCTTTCGGACAGTATTTCTTCGAACTCTTTCACTTACTGCTTTGACCTCCTTTTTCGTACGAATACGAACGAATACTACGTGGACGGCCAGATCTTTTCCATACCTACTTTGTGTAATGCAATCACAGCGATTCGGTTCTCTTTATCACCCCACTCCATTTTAAAATAGCAAAATATTGTACAATGTATTGGCGCCAAAATTACAGATTCCAATTTCAAATGTAATATTTTGTTTATTTTTAATTGTAACAGTGTTTATGGCCAGACTAAGTATATATAAATAAATATATATTCATCATCATTTCAGGTTATTGACTTTTATTAGAATGTCGTTGACTTTATACATTGTGATGATATTGCTAATTTTTATGTGGGTCAATTAAGTTGTCCGCGCATCAGATAAAAATTATAAGAAGGCTTTTATTAAATTTTATAAGATTTGATAAGATTTACTTTTATTAAATTTGACTTTTATTAAATTGACTTTTATTAAATTTGATAAGATTCTAGAATAATATTCAGCATTTTTATACACTGCAAAATGGTACACTTTATAAAACGTAACAAGGCCCAGAAAATCTTGAAGAAAACGGACTTTAGGAGAGATATCAACATACAATGCGTTTTTCACAAAACCATTTGACAGATCTTCAAATCTTTCTGCATCTAGAAATACTCCAACATAGAATATATAGATACTCAATCTAAATAATAATATTATTCTATGTTAGCTTGATAATCTCTAATCAGATGTATTTGATCGTATAGAAATATATTTCTTTCCATATCATCAATGATAGTTAAATATTCCAATTATGGTAATAAATTACTAAAGTAATAGCATACTCACTCGGCCATCATAGACGCCAAATTAAATTGATTATCCGTATCATACCAGTACATATCTTGGCGAAGTACAGCTTTCAGAAATCGCATTTGGATTGTAGTTATCTGTAGGCAATATTGAAGAAGGAATAACTTAGTTATTAGTTACCAATGAGCATTTAATATGCAAATAACAAAATTTCTTATGGTATTTGGGCAAGAATTGAAAATTTGTTGATCCTTTTTACCCCACTTATACTGGTAACGAACTAAGAGTATGGTATGTTCGTCCTTTTCAGTAACGTACGAGGCAACTAAAAGCAAGAGCAAGAGAAACAGGAGAAAATCACGAAACTAGTCTCTATTAGTGATTAAGTAAAGCAAGATTCTAGCATTTTTTCTAAATTCTATAATAGAAACGGGTTCATTAATAGTTTAAGAGCTAACAAGGAGAAATATATCTACGACCTGGAAGAGAATTATAGGTATTTATAGCACAATTTACAGAAAGATAATTTACAAATTGAATGGAATATAACTATATTTTGATATGGTTTAGAGTTACCCAAATAATGTATGCTAAAGAAGTAGCCTTACTAAGACTAAGCTCTTCATCAAATAGTTGTTCGACTATCATCAGTTTCTTTGCGCGTTATTTTATAAAGCTTTTTTTTTGGCGGCGGGATATAGTAGGTCACGCCCCGCTAATCCGTCCGGGACGACAGAGAAGCGGCGCACGACCCCGTAGACCCGTCCTACATATACGTCTCGACGCCGTGCGAGTGGGTCACTGGAACGCGGTTTGTTTCTTCAGTGGCCCACCCGGTGCATTTCATAAAGCTTAAGGTATGCTTAAGTCCAGTGTAGGTAATCAGACCAATAAAATTCTAAAAGAGCTGTTGTAAAAAGTTGTTAGTTACCTGTCGTAAAGCGCTCCAGTTGATAAGCCAAACAGCAACAGTGGTCAATACTAAGCATATGCCGACGCTAACGAAGGTACCTATGGTGAGAGCAATGGCATCCTTTACCAAAGCTGCCATATTCTGTTCATGAGTCGCATTGTACCTATTAAATGAGGGCAATCATGAGTAAGATAATATTTGTAAGTACTTATTATTAACAGAATATTTTAATAAAAAAAGAAAATCCACGTTTAGCGGTTTATTATCATGAACTGTAAATGTAAAATTTAATTACATCTTTATATATATAATTCTTCTGTACGTGTGTTGACAGTGAACTCTTTCTATACTGCCTTAAAATTTTTTGTGTGTTTTCGAGGAGATTCGGGAATGGTTTAGATTCGTAATTGGATCCGGTAGGTGGCGCCGTTGTTGCTATGTCGAACGGCTAGACCGATTGGGACGAAATTTTCTAAGTATATTCCAATGGGTCCTTGGATGATTTCAAAACACAATTGGACCCAGTAGGTGGCGCTGCTGTCGATATATCGCTTAAAACTTTACCGGGCAGGACGAAGCCTGCGGGACAGCTACTAGTTATTATAGATACTTTAATTGTTTAGTTACATGCATTACTTAAAGCGAGTGGAGATATATTTATAGTGACTTATACAGAGATTTAATATCTTCATACGCATATATATATTTATATATAAAAAACATTTCAATAGATAAATGTTCCTAGATCAATTACCATACATGTAAAGGTTCTAAAGATCTACTTACAATCTTTCGCCTCCACCAAATACGGACAATAGCGGTAAGTGAGTACTGTAACGGTCAATTGGTGGATAATTTCTTTCCTGAAAACTGGTACTTAATTCTCCAATCTGTATTAAATTGTAAGTCATTCCTCCACCACTAATAAATCCTAACAGCACGCCTATAATCGTCGCTGCCTTTTCAAGGCATGTAGCGTATCGAAACTAAAATATAAATAAATAGTAGGTTAACATTTAATCTTCGTCTCCACCATATATAAGTACCACGGAAGTGACGGAATTCTTTCAAATTAGCAGCAAAAATAGAATACAGCATGTATTCTATTTTGGCTAGACGAAAGGTTTGATTTCAAGTTTTCCTTTTGTTGCAGTCATTTTATCTCTCTTACGATTCCCGTTAGGAAGATAGGAGTGTCGTATTGTGTTTTTATTGTATTACCACATTGAATTATTAAATAATTCATTAAGTCTAGACAGATTAGATAAGAAAGCCTGGTTGATCTAATGGCTTAAGTAATTACTTATTATATCCCAGAGTCGGCCTTGGCTGCGTGATACTCTTAATAAACCTTTTCCCCCTAGTTTAATCAACATCAACTCTGATTATAGGTAATCAGATTAATAAAGATTTGAATATTAAACTATAAAAGTCCATTTGAAAAATATGAAAACCATATGAAAGGCAGATACTGAAAAGAATATAAAATACTTACAATTTGATAATAGGATATATTAATATCATTTTCCTTTGTTTTTCTGTAAAAAAACAGAAGATATAAATATCATGATTTAAAATAATATACTAGTGAAATTTATCTTATTATTCTAGGTCCATATTTATCATACTTACGCATAACATAATCATTCCTTAATGCGTTATCTTATGCATGCATGGCATATCTTAATATATGTACATGAATGAAACACAAAATATGTTGTAAGGTTAAGTTTTATAACCGACGATTTGCATGACGTTAAACTATCTGAGGTATGTAATTATTGACCAAAACTTAACCAGTTGAGATACCCTTTTTTTGGGGAGAGATTATATAATCGACGTTGGCAGTAGGAGTTACGGAAGGGACAGCATTCAGCCTCATAACTTGCCATACACGTGTACACCTTTTCACGACGTGCGGGTGGGACTCCGGATGGTAAGGTGACCGATTTGACCGGTGGTAAAGGATTTAATTCCTTTGAATAAATCTTTCATTGTGGAAAATTTACACAAACAAATAATTAACGGACACGAACTACACACACAAACACTTAGATATTTTTTACATTGCATGTGAGTATTATAAGGATTGATAATATTCGCATCAACGACGCAGCATGTGCCTTTAAAATTATATATATTCCTATAAAATAATAATAAATTAAAATATTAATTTTTATTATAATTATTGATTCTTATTATAATAAGAAATATTTTAGAGTTACTAACAAAACTATTTTTCTGTTTTAGCAGGCTATTATCTGACATCATAGAGCCGCGTGGTATGGCAGCAGTAAGCAAACGGCTGAGTAACCTGCCGTGACGTTTCTCTAGTTCTAGAGCGGATATTCCAATTTCTCCGTAAAATCACCACGTGTTAGCTCTCAAAGCAGATGAGAAGATTATTCGCGGATCATTAACCCACGGCCTTAGCTAGTTCAACATCAGGGATCCCGCGCATATATCGTCAACACGTGGTATTTTTCTCAGAATATAAAATAGTATAAATTCAGCGATAGTTTGTATTTTCCATTTCCCACCAGGGTAACGACCTCAACTGTTGGACGTAAGCCTCCTCAAGTAGGTATTCGATAATCGACCTCTCCGAGTAGGTACCACAACTTTGTATTAGTGGGAGTATATTTTAAATAAAAAAATTAAAATAAATAATACCCAAGATTAACTGCCAACTCCAAACAATTATTTAGAATCGTAGCAATATATTACTCTTTTGTTATTATAAATATTCCAAAAGTTTTGGCAATAGTTTTATGACTGGCTGTCAGCCTGACATCAACCCTCATTGGGAGTGAAATTGTTGAACAAACGGCATCGGGTAGAACAGGCCGGGTATAAAGGTTAGTCGTTTTTTACGACATCCACGTACTCGGGTTGGTAGTAATCGTAGCAGCAAACACACAGCTTTTTTCTAACACTAATATTAAAAATAAATATATTCGCTAAAATAAAACATTAAATTTGTAATATAAAACATTATATCAGACTGTAAGTAATATTTACGTATATATTGAGAATATATTGTAATTATTTAGATCTAACTCTCAAACAAATCGTTAATGTTTTAATTAGAGTATATTATTTTATTAGCAAACAAAGCAAGCACAGCTAAAAAAAATATTAAAAAAACTCACGTATTTGTATCCTTAATGGCCGTTCCTGTCATGTTAATAACAATAACTTAGAAAACGTATCGTGATGAAAATTAAAAAAAAAACAATTTGCAAAGTTTTCCGTACCGATGTTGAATAAATACTATCTCTGTCACATGCGCGTATCTATTTATATAGGTGTATAATATGTGCTTACGAATAATTCGTTAAAACCATTGTTGCAATTTTTTATTAATACGTAGGCAAAGCTGGCTATAATACTAACGAATCACGTGTACTTCTCTTTTTTCTATTAAATAGTTGATATTGATATAAGATGATTTCTACGGTTTAACCATTCATTAGTGAAGCTTATATCCTGGTAGAAAATCATATTGAAAGAGGTGCTACGGATACATGGAGTGTCTTCCATAGAGTTGCCGGGATCTAGATGCTACGCAGATGACAACCCTCATGGTGAAGAGGGCTGACATTCTGGGAGCGTCGCGATTGGTAGGTACAGAAGGAAGTAGCGCTCTTCGTAGTTGGACTTGCATGCTGGATTTGAGGGTCTCGTTGGATAAAACTGAAGTCCTCCTGTCACATAGCTTACGAAGAGGTTCCCCCCAAGGAGCACAAATCAGTGTGTCTGATGTTGTCGTACCATTGCGAGTTCAGATAGAATATCTGGCCCTGCACCTCGATCGATATTGGAATTTCAGGCCACATTTTTTCCAGCTCGTACCTAGGATCACCAATTCAGCCGCGGCACTAGGAAGGTTTCTGTCAAATACTGATGGCTCAGGGTTTTCCTGTCGGCATCTATATACCAGAATCGTACGGTCCATGACACTGGTCAGAGTCCCTCACCGCTCGCAATAGGACCCTCCTATGATAACCGCAGAGACTCATGATGGTGAGGGCTATCAGAGGCTACCGTATGGTGTCCTGGACTGCTGTGATGCTACTGGCAGGTGACCCGCCTTGGCCACTGGTAGCGTAGGTGTACCGGCTCCGCGCCATAGTGCAGACTAATGGCGAGCAAGTCTTCACAAGGAGGTTGGTCAGAGCACAAGAAGTGATGCGATGGGAAGTCATCCGGCTGTGGAGGAAAGATCTGGAGTCCCCCGTAGCAGGGTGGGAGACCATAGAAGTGGTTGCACCACATCTCCGCTGCTTTCTCCCGAGGAGCCACAGCAGCCTAACGTTTAGGATGGTGCAGGTGCTTATCGGACACAGAGTCTTCGGTAAGTACCTTCATAGAATTAGAAGGGTAGAGAAATTAATCGTAAAGGAAGTCAATCAATTGTGAAGGAAGTGAGTCGTCTTCAAAGGGAGTAAGATTATATAAACTTGTACCATCATCATTCTCATAGCCATAATTATTTCTGTAACAGTAACTGGTATCATGCCTATAGGTATATAAGGATATTGCCGTATTATAATAAGGGGTTAAGGACTGCCCAAATTTACTAACATAAGATGTTCATGATTAGCGGTTTTGGCAACTCAAAGTGATTACTGATACCAATTGCTCATATCATTTGCCGTACAATAAAACTCTTCTCATTTTATAGGTATGCTGTACTGCATCAATGTGCATTTATGTGCAGCAAAATATAGCTGTATAGTCCTGAAATATTGAAAAGTATTTATTTTGCGCAGTTTTTAATTTAGGTGTTTATTATGGACTAATATTACGAGAAGTCCGTTATAATTTAATGTATGTTTATCATTTGATAATGCATTATTACTAATGAGCACTAGAGAGAGAGGTTTACAACTTACCGTTAGATGGACCACTATTTCAACCAAAATAAATACGAATACCCTTTTCTTAGCCCTCAATTTTCTGACTATTGCGTACAAATCTGCTTCCAAGTGGTATGCAAATTAGCTTATAATATCAAGTTAGAGAAAGAGTTGGTATAAAGATTTTCTTTCTACTGTAATGATGTTTTATGTCCCATATGATGCCTTACGACATACCTGTGCAAGTAAGGGTAGAAGGTAAGTACAACTTGCCTAAACTACTACTATTATTAGCTACTATTATTATTGTTATTAATTTGATTATGAATATACATACACTTACATAAATACCATCACGCCATGACCTTTGCAGGGTAGGCAGAAAGAACAGAGTGCCAGAGAACTCTATCCTTGCATACTTCACTCGCTTCCTCAACATTCATATTTCTCTTCATACACGCTCGCCGGTTTCGGAGACTCTTGACTCCACCTTCCTTCAGTATATGACCGATCTGGTCTAGGTAGGTTAGTCTCGGTCTCCCCCGGTACCTACATCCTTCCACTTTCGCATTGTATATCTTCTTAACCAGACGTTCGTTCGGCATTCTTTCCACATGTCCGAACCATCGGAGCATTCCCTTTCGCATCTTTACACCAATACTCTCTTTCATACCTACTCGCTCTCATACGTCGTCGTTACGAATGCGATCGGTCAGCCTTACTCCACAGATTTTCCGTAGAGATCGCATTTCGACCGCATTAATTTTACTTTCATACTCTTTTCTGCATACCCAACTCTCGCTTCCATACAGTAATGTTGGGACAAGCACTGCGTTATGTATTGCTACACGTGCCTTCTGGCTGAGGTGGTGACTACCGAGAAGTTGCACCAACGCTCCGTTCACTCTTGCCCGCATTCACTCTTCGCTCTATATCAATGATCTAGACCCCTTTTCTTATAATCTTCTGTCATTGTGTCGACTACGGTCTGCAGGTCAGTCGCTGACTATGCCAGCAGGACTGCATCATCTGCATAGAGCAGAGCAGTGACCCCTGAGTCGCCCATCTGGTCTCTCACATTCATATCGTCCAACCTTTGGAGACATTTATCCAGATATATGATAAACAGTCTGAGACAGAACGCACCCCTGCTTAAAGCCGATATTAACGTCAAACCAAGGCGACATTCCATCATCCAGCCGGACACAGGCTCTACAGTCCATGTAAGTGGACTGCACAGCCTGTAGCAGTTTACCGTTAATACCATACTCCGGTAAAATGTCCCAAAAGTCCTTTCGTACAACCGTGTCAGATGCTCTCTCCAGATCAACAAAACTGCAGAAAACACTCTGACCTAGAGCCAGATGCTTCCCCAAAATATTGCGCAGAGAGAACACTTGATTCATGCATCCCCTTCCACTCCTGAAACCTCTTTGTGTCTCACACAGTAAACCATCGGACACCATCCTCATTCTCCTTTCAATAATTTTACCGTACACTTTTGCTGCCTAACTGGTCAAGCTTATGGCTCTGTAATTTGCGCAGTCATAACGTGAACCCTTGTTTTTAAACAAAGGCACGACGACTGTGTTATTCCAGTCCCTGGAAACCATTCCTGAGCTCCAAAATAAATTGAGGAGCAACAGGAACGCCCCCCAGACACAGAAGCCGCCAAGCTTGATCATCTCGGCAGACACCATATCAATGCCCGCTGCGTTACCATTTTTCAAACTTCTTATCGCCCATTCAACTTCATCCTTACTGATGCCATCGGAGGACGCCGGTGCTGAATGTTGATCTACTAAACCACATGCGACACCGGCGCCAACTCGAGTATCCGCATATATACGGCCAAAATAATCACTCCATCGGCTTAACACGTCTTGTGTTTGTGTAAGAATGTCTCTATCTTTAGACCTTATTTTATTCATTCTGAAGGCTGAATAACCACACTGAGACTTCTTCACCTTCCTCCAAAAGAGTTTGGTGTTACCCTCGAAGTTTTTAGTCAGTGTATCATCTGCACTCATATTTGCTCTATCACATTTCTCTTTCACTAAGGCCTTGGTGTCATTCTTACATTGCCGATATATTTCTTTCTTCTGTTCAGTCATACTGTCATTCAGATTCAAAGAAGAGACATAGTCTAGATACGCTTTCTTCTTTTGCTCTACGGAAGCTGCCACTTCCGCAGTAGGCAGCACTTCGGAGGCGACTGTCTACCAAAATTAAATCTATTATACTTTTCTGTTCATTCCTTCTCCATGTATACATATGGATGTCCTTATGTTGGAAAAATGTGTTTGACACAATAAGGTTTCTCTCAATGCATGCATCCGCTATGAACCTACCTGCGTCATTCACTCTCTTATCACCAAATGGACCAAGTACGTCCTCATAGACGGAACGCTTGGTCCCCACCCATCCGTTCAAATCTCCGCATACAATCACGCGTTCACTAGTTTCTGCCATATCCAGAACTTTCCTAACATTATCCCAAAACTTCTCCAGGTCTGATGCCACCGAGAATCCTACGGGAGCATATGCTACAACCATGGATATCTTGGTGACACCTAGTTTTATACGGATCTCAAGAAGTCTGGGATCATACATTCCGTAATCCTTCACACCTGAGGCCAAGCGAGAGGACAACAGCACTCCTACCCCTATGCTGGCTCGATCGCTCTGTGGTACACCAGACCACAGAGCCATCCCGCCACCAGGAAGATCGCAGGCGTCGCTGCCCTTTCGCTTGGTCTCTGTTACACAGAGTACGTCTAGCTGTTTGTCCGCCATACGGTTATTAGCTCGTGCAACTTACCTTCCACACAACCTCTTATATTCCACGCGCCCACCCGGCACTCTGCTCTCCTCGACTCGCCTGACTTGGCAAGGCGTGATGGGTGGCGGCCCCCATCGCCGCATCTGCCGATGTTCGTACCGACGGGGGCGGATCGGTACGCGTCGCCTCCGGGGGACGCCCTAACCCGCACTGCGGTACGCATTCGAGCCGGATTAGCAGTCTAACTAGACTTGTAGGGGACGCGACGAGCACGCTCCGGACTATGCCCCCCATTAAATTTAATTATAAAACAAAGCAGACAATGTTCTGGTCAGCTAATATTTAACAAAAAACAATATCTTCATCATATTTATGTTGTATAGTTGTAAATGGGCGTTACTTTTTGAATGTATGAAATAAGTATATACAGGTAATGAAATAAGATTAAAGAAGGATTGATGCTACCACAAGTAGAAAACTAAAAAAAGATGTATAATAAAAGAGTAAGTCATTTATTAACAATTTATTCAACGACCACCATTGACGCGCTAAATTCAGAAAAATGATAAGGAAAACACAAGATTATAAATGGTTTCAAATGTCTCACAAAAATTTTATTTTTTTCAATCAGAAGACTTGTTTGTTATTCCCTCATAAAACAGAAATTTGATTAATTAATTCACTGGATACATACATACATATCATCACGCCATATCCCTTGCAGGGTAGGCAGAGAGAACAGAGTGCCAGAGAACTCTATCTCTGCATACTTCACTCGCTTCCTCAACATTCATAATTCTCTTCATACACGCTCGCCGGTTTCGGAGACTCTTGACTCCACCTTCCTTCAGTACATGACCGATCTGGTCTAGGTAGGTTAGTCTCGGTCTCCCTCGGTACCTACATCCTTCCACTTTCGCATTGTATATCTTCTTAACCAGGCGTTCGTTCTGCATTCTTTCCACATGTCCGAACCATCGGAGCATTCCCTTTCGCATCTTTACACCAATACTCTCTTTCATACCTACTCGCTCTCTTACGTCGTCGTTACGAATGCGGTCGGTCAGCCTAACTCCACAGATTTTCCGCAGAGATCGCATTTCGACCGCATTAATTTGACTATCATACTCTTTTCTGCATACCCAACTCTCGCTTCCATACAGTAATGTTGGGACAAGCACTGCGTTATGTATTGCTACACGTGCCTTCTGGCTGAGGTGGTGGCTGCCGAGAAGTTGCCCCAACGCTCCGTTCACTCTATTTCCCGCATTCACTCTTCGCTCTATATCAGTGGTGTACCTTCCATCTCGGCTAAATCCACATCCAAGATATACAAATTCATCCACTTGCTCTAGTATATCATTACCTATTGTTACTCTTACATCTGTTCTGGCTTCGTCTCTTTCAAAGACCATTATTTTGGTTTTGCTCACATTCACGCGTAGACCCCTTTTCTTACAATCTTCTGTCATTGTGTCGACTAGGGTCTGCAGGTCAATCGCTGACTGTGCCAGCAGGACTGCATCATCTGCATAAAGCAGAGCAGTGACCACTGAGTCGCCCATCTGGACTCCCACATTCATATCGTTCAACCTTTGGAGACATTTATCCAGATATATGATAAACAGCCTGGCTGACAGAACGCACCCCTGCTTAACGCCGATATTGACGTCAAACCAAGGCGACATTCCATCATCCAGCCGCACACAGGCTCTACAGCCCATGTAACTGGACTGCACAGCCTGTAGCAGTTTACCGTTAATACCATACTCCGGTAAAATGTCCCAAAGTTCCTTTCGTACAACCGTGTCAAATGCTCTCTCCAGATCCACAAAACTGCAGAAAACCCTCTGACCTAGAGCCAGATGCTTCTCCACAATGTTGCGCAGAGAGAACACTTGATCCATGCATCCCCTTCCACTCCTGAAACCTCCTTGTGTCTCACACAGTAAACCATCGGACACCATCCTCATTCTCCTTTCAATAATTTTTCCATACACTTTTGCTGCCAAACTGGTCAAGCTTATGGCTCTGTAATTTGCGCAGTCATAACGTGAACCCTTGTTTTTAAACAAAGGCACGATGACTGCGCTATTCCAGTCCCTGGGAACCATTCCCGAGCTCCAACATAAATTGAGGAACAACAGGAACGCCTCCCAGACACAAGAGCCACCAAGCTTGATCATCTCGGCAGACACCATATCAATGCCCGCTGCCTTACCATTTTTCAAACTTCTTATCGCCCATTCAACTTCATCCATACTGATGCCATCGGAGGACGCCGTTGTCGAATGTTGATCTACTAAACCACATCCAACACCGGCGCCAACCGTAGCATCCGCATACATATCGCCGAAATATTCACTCCATCGGCTTAACACGTCTTGTGTTTGTGTAAGAATGTCTCCACCTTTAGACCTTATTTTATTCATTCTGAAGGCTGACCAACCACCCCGAGACTTCTTCACCTCCCTCCAAAAGAGTTTGGTGTTACCCTCGAAGTTTTTAGTCAGCCTATCTTCTGCACTCATACTTGCTCTATCACGTTTCTCTTTCACTAAGGCCTTGGTGTCATTCTTACATTGCCGATATATTTCTTTCTTCTGTTCAGTCATACTGTCATTCAGATTCAAAGAAGAGACATAGTCCAGCCACGCTTTCTTCTTTTGCTCTACGGAAGCTGCCACTTCCGCATCCCACCATGCATCACCATTTGTTTTTCTATGCTTCTTTGAACTTCCACATACTTCTTTCGCTGTATCTACCATACTCTCTTTCAATACTCTCCAGCATTCTTCAATGTCCGATTGCGGCTGGCTTGCCATCGTCAGCCGTTCTCGGACACCCTCTGCATACTTTTCTCTTACACACTCTTCTTGCAACCTTTCAACCTTTATTCTTTCAAGCCCTCCGAAGTGGACACGCTCTCGCCAGTGCCTCCACTTTCTGAACAGACCACTAAATCTCGCAATAACGAGATAGTGGTCCGTGTCGACTGTGGGGCCCCTGTAGGCTCTTGCGTCCAATATTTTGCTTCGGAGGCGACTGTCTACCAAAATTAAATCTATTATGCTTTTCTGTTCATTCCTTCTCCATGTATACATATGGATGTCCTTATGTTGGAAAAATGTGTTTGACACAATAAGGTTTCTCTCCATGCATACATCCGCTATGAGCCTACCTGCGTCGTTCACTCTCTTATCACCAAATGGACCAAGTACGTCCTCATAGTCGGGACGCTTGGTCCCCACCCATCCGTTCAAATCTCCGCATACAATCACGCGTTCACTGGTTTCTGCCATATCCAGAACTTCCCTAACATTGTCCCAAAACTTCTCTAGGTCTGATGCCACCGAGGATCCTACGGGAGCATATGCTACAACCATGAATACCTTGGTGACACCTAGTTTTATACGGACCCAGAGAAGTCTGGGATCATACATTCCGTAATCCTTCACACCTGAGGCCAAGCGAGAGGACAACAGCACTCCTACCCCCATGCTGGCTCGATCGCTCTGTGGTACACCAGACCACAGAGCCATCCCGCCACCAGGAAGATCGCAGGCGTCGCTGCCCCTTCGCTTGGTCTCTGTTACACAGAGCACGTCTAGCTGTTTGTCCGCCATGACGGATATCAGCTCGTGCAACTTACCTTCCACACAACCTCTTACATTCCACGTGCCCACCCGGCACTCCGTTCTCCTCGACTCGCCTAACTGGGCAAGGCGTGATGGGTGGCGGCCCCCATCGCCGCAACTGCCGATGTTCGTACCGACGGGGGCGGGTCGGTACGCGTCGCCTCCGGGGGACGCCCTAACCCGCATTGCGGTACGCATTTCGAGCCGGATTAGCAGTCTAATTAGACTGGCAGGGGACGCGAACGAGCACGCTCCGGACTATGCCCCCCTATTATATATTCACTGGATCATTTTACTAATCCAATTTACATTCAAATTAAGAATGAATTGAATATATATTTGTAGTTTAAAAAAAGTAGTTTAAGAAAAATAAAATGAAGGAAACAGGTGACTAAGAACGTAGATTCCATGCATTCAGGGTGCTTGTACATTTGTTAATTCTGTTCATCTAAACATGGATAACATTGCGACATAAAAAAATAACTGTCGCAATTAATTGTAAATTTTAAATGATACGTCTCATCTTAATTATGCTCAATCATAGTTTTATGCTTCGAGTATTAAAGTTCTACATCAAACAAACAATTAAATGCCATACATATGGTTTTATCAATTAGATAATTTTTATTATCTAATAGCCTCTTTTAATGCGCTGTTTCTTTATAATTTTAGTTTTCATACGAATAACACCGTAGGTATGTTTTATTTTCATAAAAATAGATAATTGTCCATATTTTTACTGTTTTAAAATAACATATAACAAACAGGAGATAGTTTTTAATTCCAATTGTTTATTAATTCTTATTAGGATGAAGAATACCAAATTTTAATCATGAACATCTTATTCACGCTCTGAAATCCATTTATAAGGACTCCAGGGCGTGCGTAAGAATAAACGGATCCTACACGGAATGGTTTAATATTGATAAAGGTGTTAGACAGGGATGTGTAGCATCACCGTGGCTGTTTAACCTATTCATGGATAGTTGTCTGAAAGATCTGAAAGATAATGATTGTGGTTTAAGAATGAATGAGTTACTTATCAAATGTCTTCTTTATGCCGATGATCAGGTATTACTTGCATCGTCGGCTGAGGATTTACAGGCGATGGTAACTACTATGCATGAAGCTTTTGAAAGAAAAGGCATGAAAGTAAATGTACGTAAGACGAAAATAATGGTTTTTGAAAAGGATAAATGTATGACGGAATGTAAAATTAGTATAAATGGTGAGGAATTGGACCAGGTGAAAGAATTTTTGTATTTGGGTGTATTATTTACTCGAGATGGTAAAAATGATAATGATGTTGAAAGAAGAGTAAATGCTGGTAATAGGGTGAATGGGGCACTGTACACCTTTATGAGAAGCAGAAATGTGTCCAAAAAGGCACGTCTAGCTGTGCATAAGGGAGTATTAGTACCTACCCTCATGTATGGTAGTGAAAGTTGGATTTGGCAGAGAAGACATGAAAGTAGAATAAATGCTGTAGAGATGAGAGCTCTTCGTAGTATGTGTGATGTGAGCCTGAAAGATAAAATTAGGAATAGTGTTATAAGAGAGCGCTGTGGTGTGAATGAAGAAGTAGTGACAAAGATCAAAAAGAGTATGCTGAGGTGGTTTGGACACTTAGAAAGAATGAGTGAAGAGAGGTTGACGAAGAAAATATATAAAGCAAGCGAGAGTGGGACGAATACAAGGGGAAGACCTCGTCATAATTTTCTGGATCAAATTAGCGATGTATTGACGAGAGGTCATATTAAGAGTATGCGTAATCGTAGAGTATGCATGAAGACTGTTATGAGTGTGAATGAAGCGATGGAAGTATGCCAGGATCGTGGTTTGTGGCAATCCGTAGTCTCTGCCTACCCCTCTGGGAAACAGGCGTGAAGCTATGTATGTATGTATGTATGAACATTACTGTTGTCGAATTACTTCATTCTCTCACCGTGTTTGTTATAAATGGTGGTACGAAAAGCTATGATTTGGCTAGTTCTGTTGCCGCAGGATGGTCCATCTGGAATGGTACTACACTCTCGCAGATCGACGTTTGAGCAGTGGCAATGTGTTGTTGCGCTTCGTTCAGTGCGCGAGAGAGCAGACCCGGCAGCCCAATGTTCTCAGTGGGTTTGGGGTTTTCATTGGTGGCCAGCAGCCTAGCTGTACCTTTGGTATTGCAAAAGTCCATGGGCGGTAGTAATACTTATCATCAGCTGTGCTCCTTGACTGTCTGCCACTATAGGCAATAAAAAAAACCTTGACAGAATGACTAGCTGAAATTGGAATAGGTCAGCGTAAAGCTTTTAATCGACTTTCACGCCATCTCCGATCAATGTTACGACTCCTACTATTCGTGGTTGTTATTACAAGTCACACCATCATTACAGCAATAGGCGTGCTATTTGCTGATTTGTCACCATAAGCATAAGCAATAAAAAAATGTTTTAATGTACTACTTCCAAAATATAGACAAAAAAATGAGAATATGGCTACACTTTAGCTGCGCTTAAGGTTACTCAGGTTTATATTACCCAAATCGTGTTCTGAACACACGCACACACACATATGTATATATATATATATATATTTATGTATTTATGTGTATGTGTGTCTTCACCATACCCATATTAAAGTACATATATCAAAGGAGCTGAAAAAAGTAATCTGCCATTAACATTATCATCTACTTTTGAAGAACTTTCATTTGATACATATATTATACAGGTGCGAAAAAAAATATAATCAATCTTTTTGAAATGGCGATAACATTGAATTTAGTATGATGTTATTAATTTTATCATTTTCTATACTTTAATCCTGTTTATTTAAAACCTATTAAAGGTGTTAAAAAGAACAATACAATCTGCTATCTTGGAGTAGCGGCCATCTGAGGTTTAGTGCGGTGTTACCAATTTTATCTCTGTTTACTTTTCAAACCTTTCATTTGAAATGCATATTAAATGGATTGAAAAAAAAATATAACCCAGTACTATGAAGTGGCGGTCATATGGAATTTCGCGTGATGTCATCAACGCTATTTTTTTATAAGCTTTTCATTTGATAGCGATATCAAAGAGAAAATTAAGAAAGTTCTCAACCCAAAAATATATAATATTGTGTTTATATACAGATGTTAGCCGCAGGTGGCCTTAACAGCTTTGCCTAGACTATGATTGAGGACTGTGGGATCTTGCTCGTAGAAAATTAAAAAGAAAGTTATTTAAAAACAAATAAATAAAAAATTAAAAGAAAAATAAAAATGTATATTTTTTTTGTATGTTCAGCTGTTAGTCGTAGATGGCTTTAACGGCTTTGTCCGGACTATAAGTGAGCGCTGAGGGCTCTCAACCCGGCAAAACTTAAATGAAAAAAAGAATATAAAGATCACCATCTCTTTACCTACTAAACTTTTTAACAAAATTATAACGCGATCCTTTCCTTTTTAATTGTATAACCAATTACAATTACAGAATTTAAGACAAAGCAAAACTACATTAATGTCCATATAAATGTCAAACCGCTATTTCCCTCTTTAAGGGGTTGATTTTCCAAAAATGCTGAAACACGTATTTCTTTTATTTAACGCTAATTAGTCAAATACAAATTTCCATTGATCGGGCTGACGAAGTTTCACACAAATGTTCAAACCCCTATTTTACACACTTAAGGTAGAAATTTTCAAATATGCTGAAACATATATTTCTTCATTCAATATTAAATTGCCAAATACAAATTTTCACGAATTTAACTTCCAAACTGACGAAGTTTCATACAAATTTGCAACCCCCATTTTACACCCCTATGGGGAAAATTACCAAAAATCCTTTGTTAATGAGCGGCTACAACATGTAAGGCGTAAACAGAAAATTCCATGTAAGATGCCCCGGCGGTTTAGGCTGTGCGATCACGAATCAGTCGGTCAGGACTGGCAGTTATATATAACATATACATATTATGTAATATATAAAATATAGATATAGGTAGTTTTAGTAAATAAACCGTGACAGTTTCATAAAAGTTTAATAAATGATAGGTAATAATGGTCACACTTAACATAAAAATAACTGAATATCTCAAAATAACTAATATTTATTAACATTAAACACAGTAAACAAAAAAATAGGAGGAACACAATATAATTGTAGTAAATTAAAAATACAATATATATTTAGTATTGATATAAACATAAATATCTATTTCTGCTGGATAAATCTTACGAGATTGATCAAAATAATGTAACAAGGAATTGTATATCTTAAAAGCATCTACAAAAAAGTTCACGATGGAATATGTCTATCTCGTGAGACCGCAACACCATGTTTTCTTTTTCATATTACTAAAAAATAATGAGTTATTTACGAAGCTATTTTAAATAACACAGTACTATTTCTTATCCAATTAAATACATTAAGTACGTGGTGCATTTAATTTGGATTAAAATTGCCCTTTATAGCATATCATTAACATGAATATCTTAGAAGTTATCAGAAATTTAAAATGCGGAGTTATAACGACAAAAACCGAAGCAATGGTGTATACCCATTATACGCAATTGCTTCACTTCGCCACAGATATCCAGATATACACTAGTAAGATAGTCTTAATAAGCTATTTAAGTGATTATATACGTTGAAGTTAATTAAATCTAGATTGGATTTAAATCAACTATTGAATATTCAACAAAAAAAAATTGAAAGATTCTATTATAAGTATATTGAGATTGAATTGGATAAAGTACTTATGTAGTTACACATAACCACATAGCAACAAGCGTATTCGTCCAAGTAAAATGGTGAACAAGCATATTAAATACACACATAGATGATAACATACATTTAATTAAAACTATGATTTGGTAAGTAATTGATGTCATTGTTTGAGTTGGCATATTCGTGATCCCAATTTACTATGCTACGTAAATAGTTTGATTTGCTTTATATATGCACAATTATATTGTAGTTTAAGTGTTACATTTGATTTTGTTTATTATTGCATTTTATTGTTGGAGAGTGCTAAGATTGTAAATTTGCAGTTTCACATCTTTATTTGTTATAGTTTTTAGTTTAAGTTCAATAACCTCACCAGTGTTCTAAATACATTATAATTATTAATAAGTAGCATTTTATGTAAGGTATTCAATAATTGTAAGACCAAGGTGTTTAAGCCAGATTTTGTCCTTTGCTCATTCGCCAATAATGTCCATGTTGATTTATTAATTCTGCATGTGTTCCTCGTTCGACGATTTTACCTGTAATATTAAATGATGAAATTAACCCATGTGATATGAGTCAATCATGATGATGATGATTAAATGATATGGATGTAATTATAATCTTTTCTGTGTAGTGATAGACACACAGAAAAGGCACACGACAGGGATTTGTAAAGTATGGAAGAAAAAGCAGATTGGGATGGATTTCGTGAACTTTACGTTTCCTACCCATGGCCGGCTCTATTTCTCCTTCATTGGTTCAGATAAGTATGCGAACTGCTTTATTAAAATGGTTATTATGGGGATGGAGATATTCATCCCCAGTACTATAATACCTGTCGACTGCCGTAACCCTCCTTGGTTTAATAAAACTTGCAAGGTGGTTCAATACCAGAAGTAATCTCCATACCGAGCTTGGAATAACACCAGAAGTCGGACCCATATGCCAAAGAGGAAAAACAAAAAATCATTGCTGCTTCTAGGTCTTGTAAAAAGACCAAGGTGATGCATGTGGCCACAATTGACCAGTGATTCGAGAGCTATCTTGCTGCGAATCCATACATTCTAGTCACTCGCCAAGCCTGCACAACATGACAACTTCTGCCAGTCCAATGGTGGGACCATTGCAGAAACGCGATGGTAGTCTGGCTCGGCTTACGTCTTCGCTATGACTCTAATAGGTTTCGATCTTCGTGGAAAGTACTTCGTATCCACTCGATACCAAAAAAGAGTGGCTGGTGGGACCTATTGATTACAGGTCAATAGCGATAATGTATTTACTCTCTAAGTTAATGGAGCGAGAGTAATAAACCGTCAGCTTTTGCTAATGCAGAAGCTCTTCTTAAAGACCAATGATTACTTATGGCACGGAAGCGTGGTCTCTAAATGTAGAACTCATGACCAAGCTCAATTTTTGCGTGCTATGGCGTGGGTTATTTTTGGGATTTTTCTGCGAGATAGAATCCGTAATACAGATATCCGCAAGAGAACGGATATAATCGACATAGCAGAAGAATTAGCATGCTGAAATGGCAATGGGCATGCCACATCGCTCGACGAACCGATAACCGATGGGTAAGAAAGGTTCTCGAGTGGCGACTGCGTATCGGATGTCAAAGCTTTGTGTGTGGCCCCTCCAGATGGACTTACGAACTGGTGAAGGTTGCTGGAAATTGTTGAAAACACCTTGTGGTGAAATATGAGGGAGGGCTACGTTCAGCAGTAGATTCATCACCTTCATCATAATCATCACAGCCCATAAATGTCCCACTGTTGGGCTCAGGCCTCCTCCGTAATAGAAGGGAAATTATCCTACTATACCGCGCTGGTCAGAAGTGTTGGTATAGAGTTTTGTTTCGAGTCTTCTTTCTCTCGCATAGATGTTATATGCGTTTTATATCCCTTATGATCACCCAGGGTTAAGATGGTGAATAGTATTTTTACTCCGTCACTACACGGAAAAGCAGTAGATTAAGAAAGCTTAAATGATGAGGAAGGATGACGATAAAGATACTTGTGATCGCCAATTTGTGGTGCATGGTCAGCTCGCGATAAACATAGGTCTTTCTTATACGCAGATGGGCAGGGGATTTGGCAGGCAAAGGTAAGTGCTAGCTTCATGCTAGATATCACTAAGGCGTTCGGCAGGGACTATCACAGAATCTTTATATCGAAAATACCATCAGGTGGCATCTGCGTAGAACTTTGTAAATCCCAGTTTCTGGATGAAGGAGCATATGAGATATATGGAGATGAAGGAGTCTTACATGACTTTTACTCTGACCGAGATTACGAATAAATATTGGCGTACAACAGTACAAAGTATAAGTTCGTTCACACGTAAAGTACTGCTCACATATTTGGGCGGTTGCGCCAAAATATTAGCTTGACCTATGAGAGAGAAATATTGAGATTATCAGCAATACGAATAGCACGTTAAATATGACGTGCTATTCGAATTGCTGATGATCTCAATCTTACGGACGAATTGGAGTCCTTAGAACGCCAGAGAAACTTGAATTTTCTCTGTGTGCTCTGAGGAGCTGTTTGATTAATACCAAGGTCTCTTTTCTATCGTTGTAGCACTCAACATCGTCGCATGAGCCACCCATATCATCTGCAAACGATATGGTCTTCAACTGCATTGTTTCATAGTTTAATCCTTCACGCACGTGCAGGCTTCTAATTTGCTGTATATATATGTAAAACATCTATATGTTAAGAATTTACTTAAAGTCGTTTAAATAGTTTACCTTTATCTAATACGCATATAAGATCAGCGTCTTTGATAGTAGAGAGACGATGAGCAATCGTAATGCAGGTTCGACCTTGCGCTGCTTTTTCCAAAGCTTCAGATACAGCCTGCAAAAATGATAAAATATTTAAAACTGTTACTATTATAGGTTCTAAGATAATATATTTATTTTAAATGTCTTACTCGTTCGCTGTTAGCATCCAATGCGGAGGTAGCTTCGTCCAACAGCAGCAGTCGCGGCGAGCGGATAAGAGCTCGTGCTATGCATACTCGCTGTTTCTGACCACCGGACAACTGAGCTCCACCAGAACCCAGATTCGTGTCATAACCCTAGAAATATATTAATAAGATAGTTTCTAATATGGTAAGTCAAAACTTATATAAAAACAAGAGTATTTATTAATAAATTTGAAATTATAAATTATTCTGGGCTTTAACTTCTAATTACATTTAATTAAAAAGGCCAAGTTGGATAGCATAACAATATTTAGTTATAGTCGAGAAATTAAAAAAAGAAAGAAAATATTAAAAGATTCATAGTATTTGCATTATACTATAGCCTAAGTATGAAAATCACGACCTAAATGTTTAGTTACAATATTAGCATGACTATAGTAGGCAGCACGTAGCGTATATCAGTGGCTATCTTCGGTGCAATACGACTCTGTGGGTGGCAATTTTGATGGAAATGGTAAAGCGTCGTGTAGTAGTCTTGTATTATATTCAGAAACCTCTAGTTTCATGTCATTTTATATAATGCGATGCGGAAGAACTGTTGGGATGTAGGGAATATGAATATAAAAGTTCTTTAAATGTTTTCGTTGTTACATAGTAACTGTAAGATAGTAAGATATATGTATAATATAGTATTATTTTTAATACACGTTATAGATATTGAGTATAAATGAAAACGTAAACGTATTTAGTAAATGATGAACTAGTAATAAGTTTATCTTACTCCAAATATGTATTCATCATCATCATCATAGCTCATATATGTCCCACTGTTGGGCTCGAGCCTCTTCCATAATGGGAGGGTAATTGACCTACTGTAGTACGCTGGTCAAACGTGTTGGTATAGGGTTTTGTTTCGAGTTTTCCTTCTTTCGCATAGATGTTATATGCGTTTTAATATGTATTATTTCACTAAAATCAAATATTCTCTACACTAAATAAATTTCATCAATATTTTTCAATTTACCAACAAATTGTTGGAAACATTTGTTTAAACATTTGTTTTTATCGTCAGTATCAAGACAAGGTCAGATTTTATTATAAGCTTACAAAAAGCTGTTATTTAAACGTAATGCTTCTTTACTATTAATAATACTTTCTAAGTAAGCATTACTCAAAAACTAAATACTTTACCATTACGTTAAAACTTTTTAAATCTCATTAAATTAAAATTTCTTTATGTTTAACTACATTCAACGAACTACTGATATAATTCCAAAAAAATACTTTATTAATTACTTGTATTTTTATTTTTAAACCTTGCACTAAGAAGCTAATCCTTGTATTACGAAGAACTTTAGAAATATATAATTGATGGACATAAATTACGTCCAACTTAGAACAAAAATCTTTGGATCGCCCAAAGTATTGTACTACTGGGCAAATGAACTCATAACAATTGGTACGCTATCTTAACCGCTACGCCATCTGTGCAGTATTTGATGTAAGACAGTAATTAAAAAATTTACATTTGTATAGACAAAATATTCACAGATTCTAGCTTTAAAATAAAACTAAACTATCAATAAATAAACCTAAATCCAAGGATCAGGAAATGTCGGACAATTTTTTTAATTTTTTTTCATTTTATTTTCAATAAGAACATCAGAAGCACAAGAAAAGACAAAGAGATATAAAGCTTAATTACTCAGTGGTTGCGATTTATGAAAGAATGATGTTTATTAGAAATATTTAGAAAAAAAACAATTAAGAAAATTATTCTAATGTAATTAATATTTTTAAACTACGAAATAAAAAAGAATACAAAATTAAAAGCATTTCATTTCATCATACTGTATTTGATTAGACACGGAAATATATTATGAATGTGGGAGCGTAAGGTTCTTAGATACAACTCGAAATTTAAAAAATATTTGGTTGGGGAAACTAACATTTTTTTATATGCCGCTTTTATCATGAAAGGGATAAACAGAAGCATCGTGGTGATGCTTCTGTTTATACAGACACTGTCTTTACTCCCATGTTATAGAAGTCAAGACTATACCATTAATCGGACGCAGGTCCAAGCATTGGGCTTGCTACTTTGACTTCCCCAAGAAAAATCGAAATTTGAGATAATCTGCAGTACAGCAAACAACTTATTTGCACAACTCACGTTCTGTACTGAGGTCTTCGCTACCACCATAGCATATTAAAACCACTGAGCTAATGAATAAAGTTTTAATTCTTTCTCATCTCTCATCTTATCTCAGCTCAATTATGTTCCACTGTTGGGCTCGACCCTCCTCCATAATAGGAGGGAAATTGACCTACTATATGTACCACGCTGGTCAGACGTATTGGCATAGGGTTTTGTTCAAGTTTCCCTTCTCTTGTATAGATGTTATATGCGTTTTATATCCCATAGTTGTCTCTTACGATCACCCACGGGTAAGATAGGGTGGTGAATTGTATTCTTACTCTGTCACCACACGGAAAGGAGACTCGGTCCCCAGACGGATTCTTTGCATTAAATTTATTTAAAAATTTAATAAAAACGTAATGATAATATTTCTTGAAAGCACTTAATTTACAATAGACCTTAAATATATAGACATAACATGGCAAAATAAATGCTAAATAATTACATTCTCGGTCTCGAATCGTTTTCCATCAAAAACTTTTAAGTGACAAAACTTTTATGTAATATGATAGCTGGATATCGAACTTTACTTAACCGCAGCATTTCAGCTGTTGATTACTGTTCATACGTTTTAATTTCTTTTACGTGACGATAAATTTACGGTACGTATGATAACTGAGTAAAGTTTGTGCTATCGATATTATTTTTATTTACGTACGTTAGATACGCTGTTACGAAACTAGGATTTGGATCTTATACAAATTCGTTTTAATACGAAACTTTGATGAAAATATTCATACATAGCCCGCTAAATAATGTCTCAGCTGAAATATATTTTATTTTAATAGAAAATACTTACTTTTGGTAGAGAAACTATGAAACTGTGAATGTTAGCGGCCTTGGCAGCGGCTACGATTTCGTGCATGGTGACTTTTCTTTTATTGTCGCCGTAAGAGATGTTTTCAGCTAAGGTCTGGTCGAAAAGCACCGGTTCCTGTTGTACCACGCCAAGCTGACGTCGAAGCCGAGGTAAGGTTAGACTAGTTCTAATGTCACGCCCATCCAGCTCCTGTTTAAAGAAGGTCTAATTAAATTGGCGATTCCTGTTGATGTTATAGGATTCCAGTTTTTATTTTTACTGCGGCATAGTAAAGGGTTGTATTTGTATTCTTAACACGTCACCAGACGTATATATTGACTAGCTTTAAGCTGCTACTTTGTAGACTCACTATACACACTACTAAAGATATTTTTTTATTGCATGCATATGGTAATCTTTATTTTCGTTTACAAATGAGTATATTTATAGGCAACAATTACACTATAACCTTTTTATTATTTTCATTTTTCTAATATATAACTAAAATACTAAATCTGCTGTGTGCAGTATTTTATACTTTATACAGAACTAGCTATCCTAAAGTGTTTCATCTCCTATTTTTATTTACCCCTTAAGGGTAATTTTTACGAAATTTTAATGTCATATTTATTTATATCTAATCAATAGCCTAAAATAAATTTCAAGCTTCTGGTTTTAAATGATGATTCCTTACAACGTTTCTTCTCCCGTTACAACTCTTTTGTGCATTAAAAAGTAGCCTATGTCCTTTGTTAGGCTCTAGAGTATCTGTATATCAAATTTCATTTAGATCAGTTTAGTAGTTTTGACGTGAAAGAGCGACAGACAGACAGAGTTACTTTCGCATTTATAATATTAGTAAGGATTTCCTAAGCGTAAGTCAAATTAGAAGAGGCATTAGTACATTTATTTACATTAAAAGTTAGACCAATTTTACATAGTATAGTGTTTTTTTTTGTTGGAAGATTAACAAATATATAATCTAATTATGTTAAAGCATATCATTAATGAGATGTCTTAATCTTAAAATAGATCTTGTTATGCCATCTTTATCTATTCATGTTTACATATATTTACAACTCTACCTTGTCAAGCTATCATCACAAAATATACAATGGATTTCCTTAATTTACTAGTTTTGAAAGTGAGATTATTAAAGATATAATTTATCGCATTAAATAAATATTTATTATGTAATACCAGGTATTTGGTGACCTAGTCAAGGCCAATGATGGACGAATAGGTTACACAATACTACGACATACTCTGGAGGACGCTAGCCATCGGAAGGTAGGTTAGATTAAGTTACGCCCCGACGGCGAAAGCTGTCGGGTCGTCAACTCGAGAGGAACCCCGAGGGTAAAGCGCCGGGCGGGCCACCGAAGACAAAGGTCGGATACCGGTGGCCCGCTCGCACAGCGAAGATAGGAGTTTGCATGGTTGGTCTATGAAGTCATGCGCCGCCTCTTCCGTCACCCCGGACAGATTTGGCGGGGCGAGACGCATCCATAGCCCACCGCAAAATAAAAAATAAGGTTAGATTAAGCTATTCGAAAAAATAACCAGCTGTGATATGCAAATCACTACAGTACTAATAAGGCAACCATTGATGTTAAAACGCGTATAGCCCAGCAGTTTATGTTTAGTGCGGAATGCCGCCCGATAGAGGCACAAAAACTGTTAATCATTATGTTATTGCCGTCCTTTAGTGGTGTAGAGGAAAATGTGTTACTCTAATGTGTAAATAATAATGTACGTACTATATTACCAGTCTCTGGATCGTAAAATCTCTGCATCAATTGCAGAATAGTAGATTTACCGCAACCTGAAGAACCAACCAGGGCAACGGTTTTTCCAGCTTCTACTTTCAGGTCTATACCTTTGAGTATTCTTTGATGTGGTCGCGTGGGATAGCAGAATTCAACATCCTTGATTCCAAAGCTTCCACTGGCTACCTAAGTCATAAAAAATTATGTACAGAGCAATCCTACGTCCTACACATACTTTTGAGTACATATACCTATGCTTCTCGGACTACAACTTATTTTTTTTAGCAGATAATTTTTTTTTTAAATGGTACATACATACATATCATCACGCCATATCCCTTGCAGGGTAGGCAGAGAGAACAGAGTGCCAGAGAACTCCATCTTTGCATACTTCACTCGCTTCCTCAACATTCATAATTCTCTTCATACACGCTCGCCGGTTTCGGAGACTCTTGACTCCACCTTCCTTCAGTACATGACCGATCTGGTCTAGGTAGGTTAGTCTCGGTCCCCGCTACCTACGTCCTTCCACTTTCGCATTGTATATCTTCTTAACCAGAAGTTCGTTCGGCATTCTTTCCACATGTCGAAACCATCGGAGCATTCCCTTTCGCATCTTTACACTAATACTCTCTTTCATACCTACTCGCTCTCTTACGTCGTCGTTACGAATGCGGTCAGTCAGCCTTACATCTAAATCTATGGAAGATTTTCCGCAGAGATCGCATTTCGACCGCATTTTACTTTCATACTCTTTTCTGCATACCCAACTCTCGCATCCATACAGTAATGTTGGGACAAGCACTGCGTTATTTAGAATGGTAGTCACTGAAAAAATTGCATCGTCTAATAAACAACTGCATATATCATTATTGCTTAATAGACTGGCTATGAATTCTTACCCAATCTTTTTTATCGCGAAGTCCATCTTCTGATTTTACTTTAGGTGTTCGTTTGATGATGGCCATGATTCTAGATGCTGCTACCTTGGCTGAATTGAAGCTTGGACCATATACTAATGATTGACCCAGCATATAAGCACCATACATAATGGCTTCATTGACCCTATGAAAAATTTAAGCTGTTAAGTTAAGTATTTTAGATTTATTTTAGACTAGAGTAACAATAGGTAGTGATGTACTAGAGCAAGTGGATGAATTTGTATATCTTGGATGTGGATTTAGCCGAGATGGAAGGTACACCACTGATATAGAGCGAAGAGTGAATGCGGGAAATAGAGTGAACGGAGCGTTGGGGCAATTTCTCGGCAGCCACCACCTCAGCCAGAAGGCACGTGTAGCAATACATAACGCAGTGCTTGTCCCAACATTACTGCATGGAAGCGAGAGTTAAGTATGCAGAAAAGAGTATGAAAGTAAAATTAATGCGGTCGAAATGCGATCTCCGCGGAAAATCTGTGGAGTTAGGCTGACCGACCGCATTAGTAACGACGACGTAAGAGAGCGAGTAGGTATGAAAGAGAGTATTGATGTAAAGATGCGAAAGGGAATGCTCCGATGGTTCGGACATGTGGAAAGAATGCCGAACGAACGTCTGGTTAAGAAGATATACAATGCGAAAGTGGAAGGATGTAGTTACCGAGGGAGACCGAGACTAACCTACCTAGACCAGATCGGTCATGTACTGAAGGAAGGTGGAGTCAAGAGTCTCCGAAACCGGCGAGCGTGTATGAAGAGAAT
The DNA here is from genome assembly GCA_905163515.2 of Lymantria monacha. NCBI lineage: Eukaryota > Metazoa > Arthropoda > Insecta > Lepidoptera > Erebidae > Lymantria > Lymantria monacha. The sequence continues at coordinate 38,832,074 of LR991081.1, forward strand.
TATGAATGTTGAGGAAGCGAGTGAAGTATGCAAATATAGAGTTCTCTGGCACTCTGTTCCCTCTGCCTACCCTGCAAGGGATATGGCGTGATGATATGTATGTATGTAGATTTATTTTCTATTTGCTGAATAATTGATCAACTTTGTATGTTGTCCTCCTCATATTTTTATATAAAGACTCCACCCTGCACTTAGGAAATATTCCTTGTATTGCGGGGTACTTTACAAACATGCAATAACGCAGACAAATTACACCCAGACTCAGAACACCACTGTGGATGGGACAAAGTATTGTCCTGCGTAGGACTCGAACCCACGGCACTGGCACGGAAAGTTGGTATCTTAACAAATAAAATTAAATTTAAAATAAACCATAAAGTATCAGTGATGGTAATGGTAAATATTTACTTTAAACTATTATTACAGCTTTAACTATACGCTTATTGTGTTAAATAATTCTCTGTTACAGTATTCTATTGATATATATTGTTGGTTAGACAGCGTTACTCATCATTTCATCACTCTCCTACTCTTATCTAATATGTGCTATGAAAGAAGAGTACATATTGTATCGATCCCAAGTAATTGCGTTACTTGGGGTCGATACAATATGTTTAATATTTTTTTATAATATGTGCTATGAAAGAAGAGTTTCTTTCATAGCACATATTGTAAAAGTTATTATCAGTTTCATGAAAGGCCACCTGCCAGACTTCAACCCTCCTTGGGAATGTAAGTAGCCCAAACCGCATCAGATGGAGTTGGCCCAGGTCTTTATAAGGCTCTTAGTCTTCTTTTATGACATCCACGATCAAAGTAAGGGTAGTATTCGTTGCGGCTACCACACAGCATTAGATAGAGTTACTATAGAGTTTTATTTCAAAAAATCATTCTCCTGCATTAATATATATCTACTTACAATGCTTAATGAACATGGGTGGGAAAAGAAAGCACGAAAAGTTGTATTTTTAATCTATAAGTAGTTGGAACAATTATATAATAGGTAATACTATACTTACAGTAAAACAATTTTGTATTCAATTTCACCGTAAGCAACAAGAACTGCACCATATACCGTCGCACTGCAGTATGCCATAAATGGTACATAAATGCCTAAGCCAAGCACCACTCCACGCCAGCGAGTCTTTTTGGTAACAGCAGCACAGGCATCCACCAAAGCTTCCTCAAATCTCTTAATGAATATTGTTTCTACCCCTAATATCGAAGTTAAAAGTTTAATACATTTTATAGCAAATATATCAATTACCATTTATAATATTTGGAGTCAAGAGTCTCCGAAACCGGTGAGCGTGTATGAAGAGAATTATGAATGTTGAGGAAGCGAGTGAAGTATGCAAATATAGAGTTCTCTGACACTCTGTTCCCTCTGCCTACCCTGCAAGGGATATGGCGTGATGGTATGTATGTATGTATGTACCATTTATAATTTTGGATTTTAATTTTTCTTAATATCATTACTATAATCGTTTCGGCTTTATCACACATTTATATAGTATTATGCATAACATCTTCTCCCTCTGAAATAGGTGGCTAAGGGAGCAAATGCCTTATAGTGCTTTACTAGCCCCTGCCGAACAAAAACAGTACTTCAAAACAGTGAGCGAGAGCGAGAGAGCCGGCAGCCCAACATTCTAGATTGGTTAAGTTTTGCATTGGTAGGCAGCTTAGCTGTACCCCTGCTACTGCATTAGTCTATTGGCAGCAGTAACACTTATTAGTAGGGGTGCTGCTTGCTCGTCTGTCACCACAAGCAATAAAAAAAATCTTTCACGGAATGACTAGATGAAATTAGAATAGATCAGAATAGTGGCTGCTATTACAAGTCATATTTTTTATTAATAATACCAATAAACAATATGCACTATGTAGATATATGTATATAACGGTAAAAAAATGTTCAACACAGTGGAGGATATACTATAAAATATTCTTTTCCACCAGGTCGATTAATAATAGTTTAAAAGTCAAAAGAAACCATTGATTACATGTTATCTTTTAAATACGTTAATATTCTTATAGTCGAATAAAAGTTAAAGTACTCATAATTAAATGCTTAGAAGGCATTGTTGCTAGTTGTGATGCTACTGAGAATTCTATAAAGAGACGCCCACTTATCCATGTAGGTTTCTTCATGCACGAGAATGCTACACAGAGTGGTCATGTGTCAATTGCATCCACTGCTCCCTTCTTTTTTCGCTGTGGAAACGCATTCACTCGCTTAACGGCCACGTTGCCGGCGGCGGAGCGAGTTAGCGGACGCAAGCACCTCACGTTCCCGCTCCGCGGCCTCTTTCCTTTTCATGATGACCTCACAAATAAGGAGACCATCGACGACTAGCACCTGTCACTATCAAGCATCTTCGTGATAATGGTCGATAGCTACAGATCCCCTCCAATGACTGCCGACAGGACGTCGCGCTGGGGCTCCCAGGCGAGGCATACCTCCAAAGTGTGACGCGCATCGTCTACTGGCGCGCCCTACTCGTGACATCCTGGAGCCCCTTCTGTTCCAATTTTGTGCAGGTACTTACTGAAGATCCTGCGTCCGGTAAGCACCGCACCAACTTAAGGCTTAGGCTGCCGTGCCTTCTATTAATCCAGCGATGGAGATACGGCGAAACCACCTCTACAGCCCCCCACTCTGCTGCGGGGACTCCAGTTCTTCTTTTCACCGCCAGGGGACTTACCTTCGGGCCACTTCCAGTGCACTGCCCAGTCCTCTTACGGAGACTTGCTCGCCAGTAGCCCGCGCCATAACGCAAAGATGGTAAGCCTCCGCCGGGGTCTCAACCACAAGTAGCCAAGGCGGGTCGCCCACCAGCAGTGTCGCCGCGGTCTACGACACCGTACGATATCCCCTGACAACCCTTACCACCATGACCTTCTGAGGACGTCGCAGAAGAGTCCTGTTGCGGGCGGCGAGGGAAGGCCACCCAAATAGACCACACAATGTCATGAACCGCACGATTCCAGCGTGTAAACGGCGGCAGGACGCTCCGGGACTTCCAGTCTTTGGCAGAAGTCTACCTAGCACCGCAGTCTTAACGAATCCACGGCTCCCTACAACTACTAAGATATCGTTAGTCCACTTAGTTCTCCAATAACATTATCTGTTTGTTGAGTAATGTGGTCTGCCAATTTTCACTTCAACGTGCTAATTAATTAAGCCATGTTGGTAACACCTGTTCTTCTACGACTTTTTGTATTTTGGATTCTATCATGAAATCCCGAGTAGCCCTCTCTATAGCTCTCTGATTTAGAGTTTTTTTGTGAGGCTCACATTTTGAGACTACATTTCAGTGTCAAGTTTATTAGATATGGTTTATATTTTATGTTTTCTTACCCAAACTTTGGACAGTTTTAATACTGACTACTGCCTCTGTTGCTATAGCCGTTGCTGATTCCATAGCTGCGCGTTCGTCTGCTTGAGATTTTTGTGATATTATACCTTCTAACCAAATACTGCCAACCATCTATAAAAATAAAAATAATTGCACAACTGCACTAATAAGTAGGTGACTTGATAGATGAACAGTCATCAATGTTCACAGATATAATGCTTATTGAATACATAGGCAGTTTTTATGAGTCATCGTGACTTTGTATGTATTAATTGTATGTTTAGTTTTAATCTATATCATCATTCATCATTCTCCTATTCTTATCCCAATTACTTGGGGTCGATACAATAGGTACTCTTCTTTCATAGTACATGTTGTAAAATTTATTGGCAATAGTTTTATGACCGGCCGCCTGCCAGATGTCAACCCCTCATTAGGAATGTAATTATCGACCAAACGGCATCAGAAAGAGTTAGTCCAGGTCGTTATAAGGCTCTTAGTCATCTTTTACGATATCCACGGCAAAGTAAGGGTTGGTAATATTCGTGGCCTCTACCACACAGCTGATTCATCTAAATTATTATGTGATAGCATTTTATAGTTGCAGAAATATGTTTAGTTTTAATTTATATATAATATAAAATAAAGTCGCTGCCGTTGTATGTACTACGAATTACGCAACGGATTTAAATGCGGTTTTCCTCAAAAGACAAAAAAAAAGATTTAAATGTATAATAAATGCATATTATAATAGATATAAACTGATAAACAATATGTAAAAAGTTTCAGAATGCTATTTCGAATCATTTTAAAAATAAATGTGTTCAAGTACGTGGATGTCGTAAGTCACGCAGTACTAAGCTATACCCGAGTTTGACTCACTTCGCACGGCTTATAACATAACAATTGATAAGATATGTGTGTTACCTCAATGTCAACCTCAAGTATAAATATTAAGTACAATATAACCCCCGCTTAGTATATTTATCTCCCTATATATATATATATATATGGTGATGTGTTATACGGATACTACCAACCCTTACTTTGCTCGTGGATGTCGTAAAAGACGACTGAGAGTCTTATAACGACCAGAGCGAACTATCTGATGCCATTTGGTCAACAATTACATTCCCAAGAGGGGTTGACGTGTGGCAGGCGGCCGGTCATAAAACTGGCACAATACAGCTACAATTTCTATCCCGATAGAAAGTTGCTAATGGAAGTAAAAATCTTTAATATTATAGTTATTTAGTTAAATGTGTAGGTACTTACCAGAGGTAGAAATACTGTGCCGACTAAAGTGAGCTTCCAATTATAGCAAATAGCCAAAAGGAATCCAACTAAAACAGAACTGATACCCTGCAGTACAAGACCTATCCTAAGACCTGTGGCGCCTTGCACTTCTGCTGTATCACCGCTTAATCTAGCACACATAGCGCCAACTGTATTAGATGCTTTATCAAAGAAGCCAATTTCCTGAAAATAATTATGTGAAGTATTCCGTAGCTAAATACACATAATTCCTCTTAGGTATTATAAAAAAATCAAGTGAATTTCACTCCTAAATGATTTTTTTTAAAATTAAAACCATGCTTGTAATAATAAATAACCAAATGTGAGTAAAATTATTTGATCTACATAAATATTTACATTACAAAAATTACTATGACACCTCAATATTGAACGCAAGCATCTATCATAATTAGAAGTTATAATTCCAAGTAATGGAGTGATATTATTTATGTACGGTCTTTAACCATCTGTTACGACATCCTTGTGGAATGAACATGTTGAAACAGTTTACATTCTTATTCAGTCTTTGTCGCCGCAATCAATCACTAGAACGAAAATGCTAATTAAGTTCCAAACGTTATGGTTGTTCAATTCTGCCAAAACTTATATATCACTTTGCCAAAATTGGTATATACCTTTGTTACGATATACGCACAATTGAATTGCATAGATGAAGTATTGGCTAAGATACTGATCTACCGGGCCAGGTGTGTGTGTCTTAGGTTTGATTCCGATGCAGGATAATAACTTGTTGCGAGCCATAAATTGTTGTTCTTAGTGTGGGTGTAATTTTTATCCGTTAATTATATGCTTGAAGATGCGTCGTTTATTTTCCGTTCAATCTGTGTGGGGCGACAGAAAGAACGGCGACCCCTTATGTATATAATATATATATATATATATATATATATATATATATATATATATATATATGTTTATTTACAATAGGTAATGATGTACTAGAGCAAGTGGATGAATTTGTATATTTTGGATGTGGATTTAGCCGAGATGGAAGGTACACCACTGATATAGAGCGAAGAGTGAATGCGGGAAATAGAGTGAACGGAGCGTTGGGGCAACTTCTCGGAGCCACCACCTCAGCCAGAAGGCACGTGTAGCAATATATAACGCAGTGCTTGTCCCAACATTACTGTATGGAAGCGAGAGTTGGGTATGAAGAAAAGAGTATGAAAGTAAAATTAATGCGGTCGAAATGCGATCTCTGCGGAAAATCTGTGGAGTAAGGCTGACCGACCGCATTCGTAACGACGACGTAAGAGAGCGAGTAGGTATGAAAGAGAGTATTGGTGTAAAGATGCGAAAGGGAATGCTCCGATGGTTCGGACATGTGAAAAGAATGACGAACGAACGTCTGGTTAAGAAGATATACAATGCGAAAGTGGAAGGATGTAGGTACCGGGGGAGACCGAGACTAATCTACCTAGACCAGATCGGTCATGTACTGAAGGAAGGTGGAGTCAAGAGTCTCCGAAACCGGCGAGCGTGTATGAAGAGAATTATGAATGTTGAGGAAGCGAGTGAAGTATGCAAAGACAAAGTTCTCTTTCACTCTGTTTTCTCTGCCTACCCTGCAAGGGATATGGCGTGATGATATGTATGTATGTATTAGAGTACTTATTTTATTAATTAATAATATATAATGATTATTATATTTATACGTCACAGTACTAACATGTTTTCAATGACGTGTAAGGTGCTATGATTACCTTATATCTATCTATTTATAGAAAGAAGTATAGTGATCCCCATTAAAGGCTTGTACAATTCGAAAGTCGCAATAAAAAAAAATCATTAAGTGATGACTTCTAATGTTTACGCGAGTATTACACATTTGAAATAAAACTACTTTTACGGATTCTATCAAACACATACAGTGATCACTGTAAAGTACCTATATATTTAAAATACTCTATGCTGTAAAGTGTTCGAAACGTCGGGCAATTAAAAATCAAATACAAACGCGATAGAATTCGTAAAAGTAGTTTTAATTCAATGTTGACATATTTGACATAGATATTATTGCGTTCCTATTCCTTCACTGCACGGGTAACTTTATGTGCCTATGTGTTTATTTTAATATTTCACTGTTGGTAGTAAAGATAATCTATCTTGACACACACAGATCCCAGTAAAACTTCATTTTTCATATCACTATTCTTCTTGAAGCAAATATGTAATAGGTTAATAGAATTCGAGCCTTGCCGGGCATAATTCTAGATTTCATGCAGCCACTAAGTGCTATTGACGCACGCTTGGCTCGACCTTGGCTTCGATCCTGACATTCATGAAAAGCAATCGCATGCTTGTAACGCTCAATAGGTCAAAAATTTGAGCTTATATTTTTTTAAAGACTCCTACGATACCACATGAATATTTTGTTTAATCTTACAATGTTAACTTTTGCAGAATAAGCCCTTTTTTGGCGATGGGCTATAGAGTGGTCACCCCACTAAACCCGTCCGGGGGGACAGAAGAAGCGGTGCGCGACCCCATATACCTGCCATGTAATGTACCTACAAATGGGCCACCGGAACCCAGTCTTTGTCTTCTGTGTTGTAGAATAAATCCTAAGTGCTACACAATTTAAGATGAGATTTATACGTTATGTATATATGTATATTCATGAGTTAAATTTGAATAAACAATATTTTAATATATAAATAACCTATTTAAAGATGGCGTCAAATTATATCTATTAAATACTATGTTATCGATACCTGTGTCAGTAAAGATATAAAATATTGCTTTCTCAATCGGGTTGTCATTTTTAATCCAGCTGTGGTAAATGTAGTGCTTTGCAAGAACATAGAAATACCAGCAATGGCTGCCACGACGACAAACATGCCCGCATATAAATCTGCCCAGTATATAATCTCAGCTCTATTCGGTAGAATAAATATCTGTAAAATAAAATAAATGAATCAAATATCGGATTAATTTTTAATATTTTATGAAACTGAAATGTTTGTGTATAGGTCTCCACTGAAATGTTTGTGTATAGGTATAGATCTCCGATTCTAAAAATCTTATTGTATAACATAGACTGTTTGTCTAGACAGATTATAAGCATACATAAAGAGATTATAATACATAACGCTGCGATCAAAAAAAGCGGAGGCTATGAATGTTAACTGGCAAAATATAGTAGGAATGGCCGTCAAGCGTTTTAACCTTTCACTGTAATCATAACAACAGATGAGACAACGGATTTCTGTTATTTCAGTGTTGGCAATTAATATAATATGGATATTAATGATATTGATAATATTACTTATTTGTTTGTTTGTTTGAGCACCCATAATATCTTACGATGCTGGTAAGATATCATGGGTGCTCAAACAAAAAAAAAACAAATATGAATTAAATATATGAGTAAGCCACATAAATGAAGCTGCTAGTACAGCTAGTAGTAAATACAAATGTATGTAGTTACCCCGCTTGAGAATCCGAAGAGTAAAGCGAAAACTGGAAAGCAAGCTCCCTGGATGAATGCTGCTATAGATCCAACAGTTATGAGCGGCCACTCTGGACCATTCAACTTCAAAATTTGCCAATCGCTTATTGGTTTTACTTCCTGATAACAAAGACGTTATTTTATAGATAAAAAAGTAAGATATATAATAATTAAATTTATAATAATTATTTTAATGTATACTTCATCGTCATCCTTTTCTTCGTCCGATTCATAATCAGCATTATACACGTAATTTTGTAATCCAGCTGACATTACAGAGCAAATGGACCCTCGTGGAGTCAGCCAATCATGTGATTCTGTAATTAAGAAGTTAGTTTACTTATAAACTATTATATGATAGCATATTATAGTTGCATAAATATATTTATTGTGCCGATTCAAAAGATACTGGTTATATTCAAATAGATTTAAAGATACATGTGTATTTATTATCTATGAAATATATATACAAATTACAAACACACACACACACACACATTCACACACACACACACACACACACACACACACAATGTTTTATTAAGATAGCTGACTTCCTTCGTATCACTTCCTTGATATCATTTTAATGATTTGAACCATAGAGATTGTAGTATATCTTACTTTGACGCTTATATACTTAGCTAAACTAATCTCTAGCCAGCATTTAACTATTTGTATACCTTATCTTTACTATCCAAAGCTTATATTATATTTATTTTATTTTCTGTGTGGTGACAGAGTAGAATACAATTCACTTCCCACATCTTACCTGTGGGTGCCATAAAAGAGGATATAATATGCATTTATACAACAACACACAACAACAATGTGTACAATTATCCTATTACAGTAGAAAAGGCTCGAGCCCAGCCGTGGGATGTAGAAGAGCTGTGATGATGGTGATAATGAATTTGATATATCAGATCTAGCAATTAATTTTTTTTTATTATTGCATAAAGAAGTAACATTTATACACGTAAATTTGATTTGCATTCATTGATTAAAATTTTCCAGGCAGTTATGTTAGATTGATTATATGGCACTGGTAATTCCATGATAAAGAGATGTAATGCAATTGAATATAAAACATTAACTTATAAAAGCAGTTCAATATATATATATATATATATATATATATAGATAAATAAAATGGCGAATAAAATCTATTAATGACCTCTTTTAGTTGAATGATGTCTATGTAACCGTTTAGACTTTCGTTTGATGTCAGTCCGTGGCGCTAATGCTGTGTCACCAATATTCTCTTCACCGTCAACTTCTTCAGGTAAAGTTTCAATCTCTTCCAGATCTTTATTCTCATTGCCTGTTGTAACTAATTTATAATAAAAACCTAAAAATTTAAATTAATTTATTACTATATAAGAATTTTTTTTTTTTTAAATTTTATGTACTATATAAGAATTTAATTCTTAAAGTCTCATATATCTTTTTACGTCAAACAAGGAAGTCCGTAATTCATCAATAGTCATATTTTAATGTATGGTTATTTACCTTTGGTTTTCATAAGTTCATCATGTGTACCTTCCTCCACAATTGCACCTTGATCCATACATATAATTCTATCTGCATTTACAATGGTTGATAGCCTGGAAAGGAACGATACGATATACGATATAGATCAAAAAGTTTGATGCTTATATACATGAATGCGACAAAACGAAATGCGATCTCTGCGGAAAATCTGTGGAGTTAGGCTGACCGACCGCATTCGTAACGACGACGTAAGAGAGCGAGTAGGTATGAAAGAGAGTATTGGTGTAAAGATGCGAAAGGGAATGCTCCGATGGTTCGGACATGTGGAAAGAATGCCGAACGAACGTCTGGTTAAGAAGATATACAATGTGAAAGTGGAAGGATGTAGGTACCGAGGGAGACCGAGACTAAACTACCTAGACCAGATCGGTCATGTACTGAAGGAAGGTGGAGTCAAGAGTCTCCGAAACTGGCGAGCGTGTATGAAGAGAATTATGAATGTTGAGGAAGCGAGTGAAGTATGCAGAGATAGAGTTCTCTGGCACTCTGTTCTCTCTGCCTACCCTGCAAGGGATATGGCGTGATGATATGTATGTATCAAAAAGTTTGTTCGTAAATCCAAAGAAAAAGTTAAGAGATCATACAATATTTGCAGTTTCTAGGGCACATAACAAATATCTAAAAATAAGAAAAGGGTTAGACAGTGGACGTGACATTACAAATACAATATCATCATTCTCCTACTCTTATCCCAATTACTTGGGGTCGATACAATATGTACTCTTCTTTCATAGTACATATTATAAAAGTTACTGGCAATAGTTTTATGACCGGCCGCCTGCCAGACGTCAACCATCCTTGGGAATGCAATTGTTGACCAAACGGCATCAGATGGAGTTGAGCTAGGTCATTATAAGGCACTTAGTCGTCTTTTACGACATCCACGAGCAAAGTAAGGGTTGGTAGTATTCGTAGCCGCTACCACACAGCTTTACAAATACAATAATAAATATAATATTAGATTACGCGAATATTCTATATCTATCGGGATCGATTTCGAATATGACTTCATTAAGTTCTTGAATAAGTACTGGCCCTATGGATACTTTTAATATATTTACCAACCTATGTGAGACCATGATAGTGGTGCGCCCTACACTGGCTCGATCCAGGGCTGCTTGCACCTGACGCTCGGAGTGTGGGTCAAGTGCAGACGTGGCTTCGTCTAGGAGCAGCACTGCGGGCTCTCGAAGCAACGAACGTGCAATTGCGATTCGCTGCTTCTGTCCGCCTGATAACGAGGCACCACGTTCACCTATTACCGTATCGTAACCCTGGAAATATTGTTACAATAAATAACTGTTAAATGATGATAAATAAATAATTTATATTATTAGTAATTACGAACATTAGGAAGATTCATAATAAATTCATGTGCATAAGCCATTTCAGCAACAACTTGAACTTCTTCCCGAGTAGCCTCTGGAAAGCCGACGGCAATGTTATCTAGAATCGTGCCACGAAATAGCACTGGCTCTTGACCAACAACACCTTAAAAATAAAATAAATATTATCACTTTACTATAAACATTAAAAAAAAAACTCTTATGACATTGGAATGTGTTATCTAATACATACCTAATGAAGAACGCAGCCAACCTAAATTAAGATTCTTGACATCCTTCTTATCAAGTTTAACTATTCCAGATTGGGGATCGTATAATCTTTGAATAAGTTGAAGTATCGTAGACTTGCCACAACCTGACGATCCAACTAGAGCCACACACTCTCCAGATTTAACACGAAGGGAGAATCCATTGAGAACCTGCACGAGGAAAACATTTTACAATTTTTCCTGATAGAAAAAAAGGTCTTTTGTTAATGTTTACCTCACCTTCACTTCTGGTCTTGATGGATAGTTAAAGTATATATCTTCTAGATTTATTTCTCCTATAACGCGTCGAGGTGATAGCCCACCAGAATGTAAACTATCAATTTTTGGTTCTCGTTCTAGAAGTTGAAATATGCTAGCAGCTGCACCACGCGCAGTTGCAAAAACTTCCGCATGAGGTACACAAAATGTAATAGATTGTGTAGCCATATATACACTGAATAGTATCTGAAATATAATAATTCACTGTTTGTTAAAAGTAATTATTGTTGATTAGTATTGAGATCGTAGATATGAATTTGCTGTGTGAAATCATCAATGACTCTACTGTTATTTTACATTTATTATGAATAAATCTTAACGTATTTTAGATAATGTAATATCTTCGAGATACAATATATTCTTTTAATAATTCTAAAAATTGCATGTTTAATTTTAACTGAACGTCATCATCATCATCATCATCACAGCTCATATATGTCCCACTGTTGGGCTCAGGCCTCCTCCGTAATTGGAGGGAAATTAACCTACTATACCACAGGGGTCTGCAGCGTGGTATAGTAGGTTAATTACCCTCACATCATGGAGGAACTCCGAGCCCAACAGTGGGAAATATATGAGCTGAGATGATGATGATACCACAGTGGTCAGACGTGTTGGTATAGGGTTTTGTTTCGAGTTTTCTTTCTCTTGAATAGATGTTATATGCGATTTATATCCCTTAGTCGTCTCTTACGATCACACACGGGTAAGATGGAATCACACGTTGGAAGTGAAAAGGAAGAAGTCACCACATGGAATTACCAAACTGAACATATTGTTCTGTATTCGTATTTCTAACCTTATAGATTATCCACGTCGATAAAATACAGATAAAATTGGTTATTATTAAAAACAATTGAGAGAACATCAGAAACTAGTAAGCAATAAACTTATAATGATCACAAACTCGTCCACCAAGCGTAGCGATTGGTGTATTATCCGTGCACTTTTAATTTGGCAGGCTTTGGTCAGGACACACTCCGTCAATTCCGTCTGAGGTGATGACATAGAGGCGTGCGACACTACCCACCCACCGTGTTGTCCACTCATCGTCATTGGGCTGACTATCGGTACCGATCCCACCTATCAGACCTGCTAGGGAGAATTATGTCTACTAGTGGATGTCAATTAGTTGAAGGATGGAAAACTGGTTATAATAACATAAAATGAAACGCTTACACTGTATAATACTCCCACTAAGTATATTCGTTGATCTGCTGCCTTATCGAAGTCACCTAGTACCAATCTAGTGCCATATGTAAATCCAATAGCATTGAGAGAATACGTTAGTATCCAATTAAATCCATTGCCTAATCCACTGTAAAGGCCACGCATACGCCCTTGTTTTTCAGCTGGCTGAAGCAGTTTGGCGTATCTGTTTAGTAAAAAATAAAACATTAAATTATAATATGGAGAAATGTTCGGCAATTAAATTATTATTATCATCATCATCTCAGTTGTGGGTTCCACTGCTGTGATTAGAGGGTCGTTGAAGAGTCAAACAGTGATTATCTGCCTGCACCTTTTAGTTGACTTTTACGATTACCCAGGCCAAGGGAGATGTAGTGGCCACTGTATTCTAATTCTATCAATACACGGATAAGAAGTAAGTAATGAAAGTATTCAAAAAGTAAGTTAATTAAGATGAATGTACATGTAAAAATTGTTTATATGATTTTGAACTGAGTTGATTAAGAAAAAGATGTATTTAGTAAAGACGTTATTGTACGTACTTGTCAACTTCCTTACTCTCTCCATTAAAAGCGACGATAGTTCGTACTGATTTCAGTACTTCTTCTGCTTGCTTACCAGCTTGACTGTACGATTCCATTTCTAAAACCGACGATTTTGTTTGATACTGAAATAATACCATAATTTCAAATACCATAACTTATTAATAATATTATATAATAATATTAATATTATAATTTTAGGCGAATTATCTCATCCACATAATGGATTATCAATTAGATAATTTTCTAAAACCAATTATTTTTTGCACGCCTCATAAGCAAGGCGTTGAGGTGATACTCTACCGATATATGAAAATCAAGGTTTTTTCAAAACTAAAAATGACTGTATTTTTCTCACACTGCACTTATAGGATAATATTATCATGCATATGTCAAGAAAAACATTAGTTTAAACGTATTAGATATTTTTAAAAAGCAATTATTTTGTTTAAGGTAAGAAAAAAATATTAAAAAAATATACGAGGACGTCTGGATGTCTGTCCGTATAGATCTGGCACTCTCGCAACCGTAAAAATTAATGTATCAAAGTATTTTTTTTAAAGCTTCATAATCTCAACGCGCTGTTTCCTTTCGAAAATGAGTTAGTAATTCTTTGTCGTTTAATTGCAATTAATAAAAAACTAAACTGCTTACTCTTTAGTGTATGTATACCTAACGAAAATTGGGTTGGTTTACAATCCTTGCAAGCTATGTTTTGCGCTACGTCGAGAATGGCGCGAAATTTTAAAAGTGTTTCTTTTTCTTTTATTTATGACATTGAATAGTAAATGATAAATAATAAAAAAAAATAACGATCTTATTGTAAAAAAATTAATGATTATGAGGCGTACACTTTTTGATTTTCCAAATTTATTTCTTTATTAAATAATTGGACGGACTGTGGGGTTCCAAAATCTCAACGATATATTTTCACGTTTTTTTAAGATTTTATTGCTCGATTTTTTAAATGCTTGGCGTGACAGGAAAGAATTTACGACATTTGGTCTCGCGTCAACGGCGAGGTTAATACTTTGCCACACGCAATCACTGTGGAAACCTCTTTTCAGATATCATTATTCGAAATTATTAATTTTTCTTTAGTTTTATATCCATTAATTAATCAACCTAGGATATAGGACCACGCTATAATCGTCACTCTCGGCAGTCGGGTTAATGAGCGTAGTTTTTTAAAGACAATATTTTCTACTAAAGAATAAACACTTGTGTCGTGGGCAACTTTTCAAACATACAATTAGCGGACACAAATAACACCCAGATTCAAATTTAATTAGTGGATAGCACAAACTATAGTCTTTATACTCTCTAATTGCACAAAGAACAGTAATTTTCCGAATAGTGATGAGAGGGAAAATTCAATTCACCACCTTCTATTTTGGCCGGATGTCGTAAAAGATGACTGAGGGATATAATATGCATATAAAACCTGCGCAATAGATGGGCATCTCGAAATAAAACTCTATAGCAACACGTCTGACCAGCGCGGTTGGTAGGTAAATTTCCCTCCTATTGCGGAGAAGGCGGAGCCCAACAGAGGGGTATATGAGTCGTGATAATAATAATGAAGGGTAGTCCTCCCGTGCCTGTTAACTGATAGTCGGCAGGCACGAGAGGAACTACTCGGCACTCGGTACACCGCTGCTTACATCATAAACTATTTGTGTCATCATCACAGCTCCTATATATCCCACTGTTGAGCTCGAGCTTCCTCCATAATGGGAGAAAAATTGACCTACTATACCACGCTGGTCAGGCGTGTTGGTATAGGGTTTTGTTTCAAGTATACCTTCTCTTGCATAGATGTTATCTGCATTTTATATCCCTCGGTCATCTCTTACGATCACTCACGGGTAAGATAGGTGGGGTAAATTGTATTCTTATAGCGTCATCACACGGAAAGTTATTAGCATATACATATGTATAATAATTGTCTAATTTCATTTCTGTCATCATTTTGTATAATTTTTACCATTTGTGTCATTATTTTGTGTAATTCTCATATACATATAAAATTTGTGTAGTTCATGTTATTCTCTTAAATTCTTCTAGGATTAAGGCTGCTGCCCATTCATCTAGTGATACTTTAGCCGATTGTTAGGACTGTTATTCTCGCCACCGAAGATAAGGACTGGGTTCCGGTGGCCTGCTTGCTCGGCGAATATAGGTACATTACGGAGCGGGCCTATAGTGTCGCGCAGCGCTTCTTCTGTCGTCCGGGACGGATTTATTGTGTGAAAAGACCATAGTCCGCCACGAAAGAAAAGGACTGCTATTCTCAACCCGTCATCACACGTGTAGTATAGAATTATCATACCTCTGGATCTTTGGCGGTGACTCTGTCTTTTGTACGATCTTCACTAAATACACTGGTTTAAAATAATTATACTTACATTTGATAATATAATTGAGACTACTATAGAGAAAGGCATAACAGCAACACATGCAAGAGTGAGTTCCCAGCCCATTGGGAATGCGCTACAAAGACAAATGATAGATGTTCCGATCAAGTTTGACACGACGGCAAGCTTTTCACCCATTCCCTCCTTTAAACTCATTAAATTTCTGAAAAATAAAAATAAATATACATGAGACTTTCTGAAGTAAAAGACATTAATTTCTGAGACGATTTTATTGTTTTAAGAAGAAACTCTACAAGATCTACTTTAATTCTCCTTTCCATACGGGCAAATAATAATAGCATATTGACTAAACTGGTATAATATAACTAAAGATAATGAATGCTATATTTTTTTACAATCTGATCACACTCCGCCTAAAATATATCTGGCGATGGAAGAATGATTTGTGGCCACAGAACCTACTGTTATCCCACACCGCTAATTGAACGGGACACCAGAAGCTATTACTTGACTGTATAGATATAAGAGTAATTAAGAGAACTTGTTCTTTGATATGAACGATGTAAAATTTTCATGCGGATAGAATGCGTTTAATATAATTAATTGTAAAAATACAGTACAAATTGTTTTTTTTTTTTTTTTTTTTTCTTTAATTTTTTGAGCGAGTACACATTAATTAATGATTACGATTATGATCATGGGATTCTTAATTTGAATTATGGATAGCAGTAAAATGAATAAGCTAGCTTTCAGTGCGATCGCCATGTTATAAAAACATCCTCTTTAAGTGATTTCACTAAATAACATATGAAATTCTATAAGTAGCCACGATTGGCATCTTTTACACCCGTCAAGTTGTTATTTTGGTTATAAATACAACCTCTAACTGATATTATTGCGCACTCGCGGTCATCACACACATTAAAGATTCGTATGATGCCGAAGTAAGAATACAACTTCTCCACCATCCCCTATCTCTTATCTCCATATTATTTTTATTGTGCCTGGAGGTGAAGGAAAACTTGAAATAAAATGCTATAAGGCATGTGAGGTCGACTTCTCCTTTTTATAAAGGTGATTCGAGCCCAGCAGTGAGACGTATAAGAACCGAGATGATGATGATGATGACGATGAATCAAAGGATGATGATCGAACAGTTCAACTTGTTCGATAGCCGCTAGTAAATAAAAGAACTATACGACACTCATCATCATTCTCCTACTCTTATCCAAATTACTTGGGGTCGATACAATATGTACTCTTCTTTAATAGTACATATTGTAGAAGTTATTGGCAATAGTTTTATGACCGGCCGCCTGCTCTGGCAGGCAGACGTCAATCTCCTTGGGAATGTAATTGTTGACCAAACGGCATCAAATAGAATTGGCCCAGGTCATTATAAGGCTCTTAGTTGTCTTTTACGGTATCATCACAGCTCCTATATATGTATCTCAAATACATACAATAAAAGCAAATTAAGTAAGTAAAATAAAAGTAAAGTAAAGGTTGTAAGCCGCTACCACACAGCTAAACTATACGACACTACGTGAACAATAAATATAAATATTTGTTTTATTTTACAAATAGTAATTTGTACTTACTCTGACATCTTTGAAGCTAAATTAAATTCCGAATCAGTGTCGAACCAAGACATATCTTGACGTAAAACCGCCTTTAAGAACAGCATTCTTATTCGTGTTATCTGTTATAAATTATAATATGGTTATTATCGAATATCATATTGTCGTATTCCAACACAGAATATTATTCATATAGAGAAGCGATAATTATATTGATTTATAAAGATTTCATTGAATTTATTAGCCTATCAATCTGTTATAAATAAGTCTGCGTATGTGGAAGACAGTGGCAAAATTGTTACGATTGATAGGAACATTGGCGATATCAGGTGACCTTTAATCCTTGAAATTTTACGGTAAGTGCCAATAGTCGACCCAATAGCCATGCGGAGAGAACACAGTACGTTATGGAGCTGCACGCCGTCTTTCTGTCTCACCGAACGGAATGAGCTTGGTAAAAAAAGGAGAGCATTACTCAATCTCTGGCAATTTCTTAGCCAGTTTTACTACCAATGAAAGTAGATGATGCATTATAAAATCCATCACCGCATAGAATATTATTATAAATGATGTTGTTAAAAAAAATTAACATACGTTTTTAATAATCTATAATAATCTAATATCGATAGTTTAATGGACTAAAGGGCAATGTAACGTGTTTTGCTTGCTTGCTTAATTTGCGTCGCAATGTAGGTTAATGCTTACTATTCTTAATCAACGCATTTATTTTCCACTTTCAATCAAGTATGTCAATTATAATAAAAGTAATTATATATTATAACATAAGTATGACATCACTGCTTTCAATAATTAAAACGATGAGAACATTAAAAACTACTTTTTGTACATAAAGCTGCGGTTCTCTCATTTACATATTCTATTGTATGTTAATTACGAATGGATTCGATGGATGAATCTTTCTAAGGTGTCAAACGGTATGGTGGTAAAATGGTAACTGTGACACCAAGTCAAGAACTTCGTCAGACTACTCGTTGAAAATGCGGTAGATTATAGACTGCATCCATAACCCATAAATCCATTAGCCTATCAATGTCTGTTATTAGATAGATTCTTCTTTTTTAAATATTTTTATTAAAGACCATTTTCTTCTGATCTAAGGAAATAGTTCTTGTATCGGGGAAACACAAATTACATTCTAACTCAGAACGACAGTTTGTCGATCACATAAAGTATTGTTCTGTGTGGGAGTCTAACTCGCGATACTTGGTATGGTAAGTCTGTATCTTACGCTATCAGTGCAGTCAGAAGGCATAACGGCTTAATGTAGTATGGGTTAGAGAACGCTTTTTCTCTGGCAGCGGGCTATGGAGTGGTCACGCCTCACTAATCGATCCGGGGCGACAGAAGAAGTGGCGCGCGACCCCATAGACCCGCCCTACATGTCTTTTTATGCTGAGCAAGCAGGCTACCGGAACCCGGTCTTTGTCTTCGGTGGCCCGCCCGGCGGTTTACCCTCACGGGTATCCTCTCGAGTATTGACCCGGGCATTGGCCCGGCAGCTTTTGCCGTCGAGGTATCGTCCTCACGCGGTGGCCTCATTCCGGGCGACCGGACTAATCCCCGGTCTGGTCACCCGATGCCTCGGCTAGGGCGGCATCAGGCGGAGATATTCGCGCCTGCGCCTCGGCTGGCGCTATAATAGAAAATAAAAGTTCCTGACGCTGTCGACCATCGTTTTCACTACGGCCAGCAGCGTCAGGTCGGCACCGATGGTTGCAACCCAACTGCGAGCGTATGCTGCGCCGTGTCCTCGCTGCAACCACACTGGTGGTAGGACGGAGCCGTCTCGCTCCTTGCCACCGTGTACAGGTATTTGCTGAATCCATGCCCGACAAAACCCGCACCAATCGGAAAGAGAGGGCTCCGTGCCACCACTCCATCCACTTGATCAGCACCAGCAGGAGTGCCTCCACGGAACGTATACCGAATCGAGGCCTCTCCAGCTATGCTGCCTGGGTTGAAGAACGCTGTTATAAGTTTGCTAGGAGGGAGCTGTTACCTATTTTTCTGATCTCTCATAAGGTTTTTGCGACTAAAGGGAAAGTAAGAAGTAATGACATATTTCATTCTTAACTTATCACATCGTTCTCCTTTTCTCTAAAGCTCTCCTGCTTTTACCACAATTACTAGGGGTTAAGGTAATATGTACTCCTCTTCCATTGTACATATGTAAAAGTTATTGACAGTAGTTTTATGACCCGTCGCCTGCCTGACGTCAACCTTCCTTAGGAGTGTAATGGTTGACCAAACGGCATCAGGTGGAATTGGCCCAGATCGATATAAAGCTTTTACTCGTCATTTACGATAACCACGAGCAAAGTAAGGGTTGGTAGTATTCTTAGCCGCTAGAACACAGCAAAATTATTCTTATCTCATCACCACATGTTTACTTAATTTAGCCCATTTTCATCTACCTTGGCGAGCGCGTTCATGATCGTAGTTTTTGGCAGGCTATGGTTTGGCAACACCGCACCCAACCCAACCCGGGGTGACTATAGGGCGGCACACGGCCAAATAACCTACCATGTTACTTGCCATGCGATTCCATCGCGATTGGACAGACCGTTGGCACTGATTCCTTGACCAAGTACTTGGATAGTGCCCTCTCCCTTAAGGCTTAGTTAGACTGATGTTACGATTCCCACAAAAAAATAATGGGTAGCGTTCACATAGTATTTCTAAGTCATCACCACTTGCGTAATTAATATTATACACGACCTCATTTGCAATAGTAATCTGCACGTGTAACTATTGTGTAAAGTTCAATGCAATAAGTATAATCTCGATTATTACATAAGCCAAACAATTTAGCGATGTTATAAATCGTTTGTTTGCTTTTTGCTTAAGATAAAACAGACAACATATGGTAACGAGATAAACCACTTATAACTAAATATTTTTATTCAAGAATTATTATAAAAGTAAATTAAACTTTGATGGGTAATTATATAGTAAATATAATTAATTATTAATTAATTAGTTAAACCCGATCATTCGAATTGATGTATTTTATTAATGGTATTTAGTACACCATATATTCCCACATGTATTATACCTGTAAGGTAGGCAATAATTATTATCAATCATCATCAATCACAGTGACATTAATGTTTGACTTTCAGGTAATAATGAGAAGAGCGTTTAATTTTATTGGGACCCGTAATAAATAATATCATAAAAGATCAACATAGAAAGACAAAAAAATTCTTCCTCTTATGCAATGCAGAAGATAAAATACAAAAGAGGATCTACGTGTATATGTAATTTTTTTGCGTTGAACTATGGAGATACGACGTATCTCGCCCCGCCTTAGGGCCTTAGCCTAATTCTTGACACTGTCGACCATCGCTTTCACGACAGCCGGCAGCGTCAGATCGGCAACGATGACAGCAACGAGGTCACGGTGCTGCCGTTCCCAGCTCGTACAGACCTCGAGCGTATGCTGCGCTGTATCCTCGCTACATGCCGCACTGTTGGCAGGACGGAGTCAACTCCTTCCTTACGACCGCGTGCAGGTAGTTGCCGAAACAACCGTGCCCCGACAACACCTGGATCAGCCGGAAAGAGAGGACTCTATGCCGCTGCTCCATCCATTCTATCAGTACAGGCCGGAATGCCTCAACGGTAATAACACCGTGTCTAGGCCTCTCCAGCCGCGTAACCCAACGGGCAATGACATCCCGTCCGTCGAGCACTAGGCCCAAGTACTTCATATGGGCCCGGATACTGATCTAGAAGGAGTTGACGACTATCGAGGCGCCGATAGGCGGTCTTATGCAGGGCCCACGGAATAAAAGGACCTCCGTCTTATTTAGGGCCACCCTGAGCCCCAGCGTATCGATTCGCCTGACCATCTCCTTGGTGCCGAGAGTGGCCAGGCTCGCCACCTCTTCGAGTGTCCTGCCCTGGGCTATGACGAGCGTATCATCAATATAGCATATCAAGCACAGCCCTGCGATTCCCTCTCAACGTGTATATGTGATATGTGTGTATGAGAGGCGCAACAAAACCGTCCCACTAATGTGAAAAATTAAATACCTTTTTTTACTATTTATCTTTTCTAATTGTAATGTAGCGTCCAATTGCGAAAGCTCTTTTATTAATATTAGTAACAAAAATAGAAAATTCTAATATATATTAATAGCTTATTGGCAAGTTTATTAAATTAAAGAGGTAGTTTGAAAGTTGCGCCAGTGACGGAAAAAATAAGGATTGAAAGATTGACATGGTATAGACATGTGATGAGACGGGATGAAAGTAATGTTGTGAGGAAAGCTTTAAGCATGAATGTTGAATGTTGAAGGCTTAAGGGGTAAGGGAAGACCCGTGAAACATGACATGGATAGACAAGGAGTGACCACAGAGATGACGTCTGATAGAGTTGTATGGAAGGAGAAGACATATTGCTTCGACCCCAAATAAATTGGGATAAGAGCAGGTTGATGATGATGGCAAGTTTATTAAAGTCATAGATATTTAAAATGTCTAACAATTTTCCGTTAATCAAAATTCCTTGAAACTATATTAAATAAAATTTAATGACATCAGCGCGACAGGACGAGGTCATATTTATCAGTAAGTAGGCATTATTTCATTTTTGTTCAGAACCTGAAGCGCAGAGAGTCAATAAGCAGTAAGGTCATTAATTTAAAACAATTGATTTCGTTTATGGTGAAATAGACGCAAGACACGACTGCGTTACTATGGAATCATATACAAAGCAAACAAAAAGCTACAACTTTTAAGAAAATCATATCTCAGTGTTCTCTTATACCAAAAGTATTCGCGGAATACATAATCTATACTTTTAGGAATAAAGTTAGACATGTTTGTGATTACGACACCTAAAATGGTGGATTTCAAAATAAACTTTAAGCTTTATGTGAAATCATCCTATGACAATTTTAAAAATACCAAAATGTGTGAAAGCCCTCTGCGAGTTTCTGATCACTAAGTTTTGTTTATTTCTTTAAAAAGATGGAGTTTGAACATTATTTTTAAATTTTATTATCATTATTTATTCAATATTTAAAGGAGGTCAGTATATTCCAAAGTAGAGATGTTAGGAATATCCGTAACCGTAACTGAAACTTTTAGATATCGAAATAAAAACATAACCGAAACCGAAAACGAATTCGATGTAAAAGTTTCCTATAATTTCGGAAATAGGGAGTCGGTTTCTGTATTCACACGATATGATAGATTTTCTTTCACCAGCTGAATTGACAGTCTAAACCAGAATTTATGCTTCTAATTGCTTCCTGCAAATTTCGAGATGTCGTCAGTCTACCTAGTGGGGTGTGTCGTCCTACGCTGTTTCTTCCTTGTTGTAGTTATCACTCGAGAAACTTTCTTCCCCAACGGTTGTACGGTTGTTGGTTCGACAAGTGATTCGGCCTGCCTTCTTGGGCTACGTCAGTTATACCCGTTCTGCTACGTATTTCTGTATTCTAAATTTTTTCATGAGGAGAAACACCGAGCCCTCTACATAGTTGTTGAGCAGTTTAGATCCTTTTTATAAGACCGACATTTAGAGACCACGTTTTAATTCCGTAAGTCATCACTGGTAACACACATAGGTTATAAGCTTTTGTTTTCAAGCACTGTGGAATATTGGAATCAAAAATCTCGTAGGTTTACCGAACGCTACCCAGCCGAATTGGATTTCTCGTTTGACCTTTTTCTCGAAATTCGGTCTACCTGTAAACTGTACTGTTTGTGCTGGGCAAACATAATAATCGACAACATGGGGAACTTCATTCCCAGCCGGGACGGTATAGAAATGAGATGGGCATTAGACATGACTTTCGTCTTGTCCATGTTCATTTGCAGGCTATCAGTCATGTACAAGTATGGATCACTCGCGAAGTACAAATTACTGAAATTTAGCATTTAACATGCTTGATTATTTATAAAAAACTTGATTACAAACGAAAAATGATTGTCACACATGGGATTCGAACCCACACCTATTGGAAATGCGTTCCAATCGTGCTACTACTTACATCTGTGCAAGCTGTCGTATGGCAATCAATTTTCGGCTTGTGTGGGTTTGAATCCCACTCGCGAAGTATACAAAAAACCGTAAGACATCCATTACAAGAGATCTCTGCATTTTCAAAAAAATTGTTTTAAGCGCGTAATAACTTTTATGCCTTTGCTAGATTGCGGTTCCCAGGCACACTTGCTCTGCAAGTGGGTTGTTACAAGTTGCAAGTTCTCGTACTTTTATTGAAACATGCATGATTGCGTAAATGATGCCTTTTTACCAACTTGCATAGACTTGTTACTGAAATTTCTAAACCGAATCAATCTATTTATGCTTAATACTGATTTAAATATTTGAAAGAAAGATTTTTTTTTTGGATTCTATTACGTTTGTATTTGACTTTTAATTTGCCGTCGTTTCAAACATTTTACAGTGTTCATGGTCACGGCAGGACTAAGGTGTTTCACGTCCAACAAGTCATCGTTATTGCAGATATTTATATCTACCCGCTACAGTAGTAAACAAAAGCTTTCTTGCCAGATCTTTCTCAGTGTGGCCTCGTTGCTGGATGGGCCACCGAAGACAAAGACCAGCATCCGGTGGCCCACTCGCACGGCGTCGAAAGGTACGTTGCTGGGCGGGTCAATGGGGTCATGCGCCGCTTCTTCCGTCGCCCCGGATGGATTAGCGGAGCGTGAACATACCGAAGACCGCCGGCAAAAATAAAAAGAGTGTGGCCGCGTTCCGATGAAGTGGCAGCTTAATGTATTTGTTAGTTCTTAAACTAGTCAATTACCACAATATATTAATTACTAAAAATAAATATTTAACAATAACTGATCGTAAACGTTGATGACAAAAGAATTTAACGTGACTACGTAACAAAAATCTAACATCCACATGAAAAACACTAGCGCCCCTAAGCGGCGATACCAGCCTCTTTGGACACCTATGGCCTAAACGTAAATCGCTCAAAATAGGTATAAAACGATTGTCACGACACTCCATATTTCTCTTTTACAATACCCTAAAAATCTAATATCCGTAACCGAAAATATCGGATAATGCGAAAGAATTTCATACGCTTAACCGTAAGCGGAACGGGTGTAACGTTATTCTAATATCCGTATCTGAAACTTCATATCCATAACATCCCTACTTGAAAGTAACACAGAAACCATGTGTGTATGGACTGCCTTAAGCTATGTCACGCTATGACCAGCAAGAGTACTAAATACAAATTGAAACATGACGTGTGAGAAGGCACGAATGGCAGTACTTGCTTGACAGAGACTCGCTCATGGAAGTGTGACTCCAACCAATCGCGTAACTAGCGCAACATTTTGCATTACGTATTAAGTAATATGTTATGAATAACTAAATGCAGCAGTAACAACATAAACTACTAAGAGACTATAGCACTAGTTGATAAAACAAGTAAAAAATAATATACTTTGTTTTTATTGACCTTAATAAATAAGTTCTTAAACTAATTTAAGTACACCTAAGCAATTTTGAGTCGACGCCAAACAATCAATGAACAATGATCACTAAATTATCTCCGACGCCGAAAATTACTTTATAATTTTTTTGTGGTTATAATAAAATCTGTGAATGAACAATCAAATCATCATCTATTTTCGTACTCTGAGGGTTGGAATTATTTTTTTAAAATTTATTTAACACCAACTTCGGGGTATGCGTTTTCCAATAAAAAAAGAATTATCAAAATCAGACTACTCTATAAAAACTTATGCCTTATCATATATTAAAAAAAAAACATACGCGTACGACTTGAGAACCTCCTCCGTTTTTTTTCGTCGGTTAACAAATGAGTTTCATACGATCGTTTGACCATTATATTTCATTTTATTATATCAACCATATAACCTGTTATTGACCTATATACATTTGAAATAATTATAATTGTCATACTTGTGATCCAATCAATATAATTTAGAATTAAATTATTTTGCCCTAGTGTTTAGGTGTAATAAAATACTACAAAGTGTTAAAGGAAATAATTAAAGTATCATTTTATTACATCACGACCCGCTATGAAGATCATTGCGTTGAAATAATTTAGTACCACTTGATAAGGCCAAGGATTTTACTATCTTATAACAAATTAAACGATATTGCCAACTGTACATTTATACATCAGTTATAAACGTATGATATAATGGCGAGCGAAATTAAACGAAAGCAAACTGCATGCTATATTTTACTTGCTATTAATGTTATCATATGTAAATATGATATCTATAAAAAAAAAAATACCTGTCGTAGTGCACTCCAACTGATTAGGCCAACAGAGATGATACAGAAAAGTAGTGAAACAGCGATACTCAGGAATAGACCAATAGCCATAGCCTTTGCGTCTTCTATGAGAGCTTCCATATTCTCCTCGTATGATGCATTGACACTAAAAATACAAATATTCATGACATCACATGTTTAGTTATAAAAAAATTATAATAGTTATAATAGTTAAATAATCTATTTTCATTTTTAGGTTTAATATATATTTATGGACATTATTACAATCACTAGATCTGCAATCGAGCCGAAAAGAGAGTCTATTTATTCAAATCTTGCTCTTTTATCAAAAGGATATTGAACTAATGATTAAGTAACCCCAAAAACTTGTATTTATTTTAACTTGTATTATTTATCATTAGTCAATGTAAATTGACTATTGAATAGCAAAATACATACAATGAAACATAGAACCACCTCCTTTTTGAAGTCGGTTAAAAAGTAAAATGAAATTTGAAATAAACCCCTATAAAAGCCGCTAAGCTTGGAATACGAAGATACACCATAATAGAAAATTTTTAATATTATGATATAGGTACTTTCATACTCAACAATAGAATGTAAATAAATTAAAAAGCAAAATAATATTCGTTTCCTTAAGATTATACAGATTCATATATAGCAGCATCAGCAATACTACGAGATACCTAAATATTTTACTAAATAGGTATACTCGTACTGTATAGATAACAATATTTAGTAAATATTAGTACATTGTCAATAAAAGATCTCAAGTTCAAACTCATATCTTGCAATTGAAATTTATTAAAGATTATAACTCATATGAATGGTGCAAATAAAAAACTATATGCTTTAGAAAATTTATAGAAGGCATGTGATTGTATGAGCTACTATCGGACTGGCGAAGTAGAGTAGCATCATTGTTATTTTCAATTAACTATGGAACAACAGAAATAATACTGATGGTTTTGCCAAATATATTCGCTTACTAAGATTTATATCTGGCATAAACCTCTTCTTGTGTACTAAATGTAATATAATTCTATCTATCAGCCATTCATAGTTCATTGTTGAGCGTAGATATGTCCAGAGAATGTCATACAATCAACCACATACATTTCTCTGCGATTGCCACTAAGTTAACAAGTAACCTATTGGGAAGCTATTGTTATTATACATAAGTATTATACAATGCAAATCTATAAAAGTTAGAACCGATATATTATTTTATATATCAATTTGGTTACTGATTGATTTTAGTGTTTTTAAATGTATCCAAATTGTTATCGCACCGTAATAATATCCGGGTCGTACACACATGCTGTTGCGATTTAAAAAAAGTATTTGCTATTGTCTCTTTAATTCGGTTCGGTAGTTTTGGCATTGATTATAGTAAATAGTAAGTGTAACGATATATTTAAAATTTAAAAATATATATTGCCAGATTTCAATCATGAGATAAAATTTATCCACTGTATATAAAGGCTTTTTTATGTTTTCATATTAAAGAACTAAAAAAATTTTTAACTTTTATTTGATGATTGAAAATCGAGCCGAAATAATTTAAAGTTATATGTACAGTCTTCTACCACCGCCAAAGGCCTGAGTAAGTGGCAGATAACTGCTGAGTCGATCTCTAAACGTAGTCCTTTCGACGAAGGCTGTACTTAGCTCTCCGATTTGCACTAAGTTGTAACATACGCCACCGCCACTCATTAATCCAAATAATACTCCTAAGATTGTTGCCATCAGTTCTAAATATGTCGCATATCGAAACTGTAAAGAACAAATAGTATTTGATTATTTTAATCTTTCTATCTTATCTAGATGATTTTCTTTATAATAATTAATTACTACTTACTATTTGAAAGTATGATAGTTTGAGCTCTGTACTCTTCTTTCTGAAACGAATACGAATTAACATTTTAAGTTTATGTTTTAGCGTCAAATTAGGCATCAGTCTTGGAATTAGTCTTGATCATGAAATATTATTACGTAATTTATGTTAAATCTATAATAGTGATATGTCAATAAACTAAGAATACAATTCAGCATTCCTTTCTTTCCCATCATCATTCTCTGCACAAATGGCGTAGTGGTTAAGATACCGACCTTCCATGTCAGTGGCGTGGGTTCGATTCCCACGCAAGACAATACTTTGTGCAATCCACAAAAGTGTTGTTCTGAGTCTGTGTGTAATTTGTCTGCGTTAATTGCATGTTTGTAAAATCTCCCGCAATACAAGGATTATTTCCTTAATGCAATGTGATGTCTTAAAAAAAAAAACCTACTCTTATTCTTATTACTTGGGGTCGATACAATATGTACTCTTCTTTCATAATACATATTGTAAAAATTATTGGCAATAGTTTTATGACCAGCCGTCTGCCAGACGTCAACCCTCCTTGGGAATGTAATTGTTGACCAAACGGCATCAGACGGAGTTGTCCCAGGTCGTTATAAGGCTCTTAGTCGTCATTTACGAGATCCATGAGCAAATTGAGGGTTGGTAGTGGACGTAGCCGCTACCACATGGCTTCCCAGCATCGCTTTCTTTCCTATAGTTATCAAGTCTAATAAGGGATGTAGGCAGAAAATATCACTAAAATAGAGTAAAGTAGAATAATTTCAACTTTTGCTGGGAATGCGAAAGCGTCATATAGTGGTTTTGTATGTTATAACAATATCTTAGTAAAGTCTAAAATAAGTCTTAAATAATTTTGATGACATTTTATGTAATGTGATGCGGAGAAACTACTGGAGTGTAGTAAATATAATATAAAAGTAAATTACAAATATTATAGTTTTACATCAAAATTCTCAGAAGATACCATTAATACGCACGCACTGTTGAAAGCGATGATTCGACTGACTGACGGACAATGATTAATTTGAAGAAATTGAATATATGAAGAATGTGATAATTTATGAAGAAAGTAATAAGTGAAGCATGTGATAATTTGTGCAGAAAACAAACACATTGTTGCAACTTTCAAGGTACCATACATTGAAAGTTGCAACAATGTGTTCGTTTTGGTAACTAATTGCCAATTTAAAAAAAAAGTATCCAATTTCCCTTGCAGTTTGAAAATTCTCATTAGTGAGCAAACATATAAAAATACGAATAGGAAAAGCTACAATAATAATATAAGTTTTTTATTAGCTACTGCTACTAGATCTGCTCTCTGCGGGCGAATAATTAATATCCTTCGAATATTAATCATCACCATCATCATCACTTAGCCTTTTTGTCAATCCACTGCTTGACGTTGGCCTCCCTCAAATTTCGTCATAAAGTGCGGTCATGTGCCCGCGTGCATGTGATCCAACAACTCCCAAGCAAGCTTCAACAAGTCGTCGATCCACCTTGTGGGAAGGGCGATTGTGACGTCCGATATGTGGTCGCCACTCGGAAACCTCTCTTCCCATCGGTTATCGGTTCGTCGAGTAGAGCGATGTAGAGTGCCCAGTGCCACTTCAGCGTGCTAATTCTTAGTGCTATATCGGTTACATCTATTCTTCTACGGATTTCCGTATTACGGATTCTATTTCGCAGAGAAATTCCGAGCTTAGCCCGCTCTTTAACACGCTGAGTGACTTTGAGCTTTGTCATGAGGCCTACATATTGGGAGCACGTTTTCGTGCCATAAGTCATCACTGGTTGTAGATATGTGTTTATAGATACTGAGGTATAATGGATGAGAAGATCCTGTAAAGTTTTGCGAACGCTACCCAGCCGTAGTGGATTAGTCGGCTGACCTCTTTCTCAATATTGGATCTCTCTAACTGGACTGTTTGTCCAAGCTAAACATAATAATCGATAACTTTGAGAATAGCATTGCCAATTAAAACCCTTATTGGGATGATATGGGTGTATGATACGACTTTCGTCTTGTCCATGTTCGTTCGTAAACCAATAGTTGGGATACCCTGCTTAAATCGTAAAGCATGGTGCCAAGGTCCTCCATGGATTCTGCCATAACGACAATATCGCCCGCAAATTGAAAGTGAGTGATGTATTTGCCGTTGATATTGTCAAATATTAAATATACTCGTAATTAATGTTAAAATTTTGTTATATTAAATTTTGACTGAACTAGGTCTTATCAGTTTCACCGAAGACAAAGTATGGGTTCCGGTAGCATACTCGCTCGGCGAAAAGAGGTACATTGCAGGGCGGGTATTTGGGATCGCGCGCCGGTTCTTCTGTCGCCCCAGATGAAAATAGCGGGGAGTTGCCACTCCATAACCCGCCCCAAAAAAAGGTCTTATCAATTTAAATAATAGCACGGAGAGCCATGTAAAATTATAATATTTTTATGCCCAACTTAACCATATTATCTTAGTCTAGTTATTTCAAACGCAATTAAAGGTATTTTTAATATAAAAAGACAAATACTCTGCCCTAATGAAATAATTCTTGTATTGCGGGGAATTTACAAACATATAATTCACAGCCATAAATTACACCGAGACTCAGAACATCAATATCGCACAAAGTCATGTTCTCTGTGGGAATCGAACCTACGATACTTGCACGATGGTTTGGTATCTTAACTAGTGATTAAGACATCCACTATTGCAGTTACAATAATAATAACCATTTATTTTCTCATCACAAAGGGTCACAATTAAAACATAGGTAAGCTATATTGAATATAGGATATGTTAACAGTATTTGGAGCCTTTGTGAGGGGTTGGTGTCCGTACTAGGATATACCTGTGTGACGGAATCACTAGGCTAACATATAGGATACATAACATAAGGAATAATATTGGGTGATCTTTATCCTTATGAAGAAGCGGTTATGCCACATAAAGAAAATACTAAAATAAAAATACAATGTAATAATCCATATAATATGTGTAATAAATGCATAAAGTAGGAAATGTGGTATGTATTTGTGTGGCGTATGTGTATGTGTGTGGGAACATATATGTTAGAGTATATGAACATATATGTGTGAATGCGCATGAGCGTGCGCGCTGTTTGGGTGTATATGCAAGCATGTCTACGAGTATATCATGTAAATGGGTGTGCGTTTATATGTGCGTGTGTGTGATAAGGTTTTTGTTAAAAATTATCTAAAGTAATTGTTCAGTAGAATCATAGTCTAATCTTTGGAGCCAATGAAGTAGCTGTTTTTTACATAATATTTTGGAGAGAACGTAGATTGGTATTTTTGGTTTATTTTATTTAACTATTATAACATACATATCATCACGCCATATCCCTTGCAGGGTAGGCAGAGAGAACAGAGTGCCAGAGAACTCTATCTTTGCATACTTCACTCGCTTCCTCAACATTCATAATTCTCTTCATACACGCTCGCCGGTTTCGGAGACTCTTGACTTCACCTTCCTTCTTCAGTACATGACCGATCTAGTCTAGGTAGGTTAGTCTCAGTCTCCACCTTCCACACAACCTCTAACATTACACGTGCCCACTCGGCACTCTACTCTCCTCAACTCGCCTGACTGGGCAAGGCGTGATGGGTTGCGGCCTCCATCGCCGCAAAATTTAACTATTATAAAGGCTTTACATATATGAGTAGAGCTCCGAATATAAACAAAAACAGCAGAATATAGAATAATACTGCATCGTTTATGTATATGAAGGTTAGGCATTAATGGTAATCTATCGCTCAGCGAGATAGCCACCTGGCGCGAGGATACCCGCCGGAACGTTATTGCCCGTTGGGTTACGCGGCTGGAGAGGCCTAAACACATTGTTGTTACAGTTGCGGCCCTCCGGCCCGTACTGATAGAATGGATGGAGCGGTGGCACGGTTTCCTCTCTTTTCGGCTGGTGCAGATCTCGTCGAGACACGGTTGCTTCGGCAAGTAGCTGCACACGGTCGCAAGGAGGGAGTTGACTCCGTCCTGCCAACAGTGCGGCAGTGACGAGGACAAGGCGCAGTATACGCTCGAGTTCTATACGAGCTGGTTTCGGTAGCGCTGTGACCTCGTTGCTATTATCGGTGTCGATCTGACGCTGCCGGCTGTCGTAAAAGCGATGGTCGACAGCATCAGGAACTGGGACGCGGTCGCCGCCTTCTGCGAGGCAGTCATCTCGCAGAAGGAGGCGGTGGAGTTCCACCGCCTCCTTCGGCCCGAGTCGGCCTCCGGGCCACCGCCGGCGCCCTGAGCGGCGCAGGCGCGAACACCTGCGCCTGATGATTCGCCCTAGCCAAGGCATCGGGTATGATCGGTCGTGAGGACGATACCACGACGGCGAAAGCTGTCGGGGCATCGACTCGAGAGGAACCCGCGAGGGTAAACCGCCAGGCGGGCCACCGAAGACAAAAATCGGGTACCGATGGCCGGCTCGCACGGCGAAGAAAGGCACTTTGCAGGGTGGGTCTTTGGAGTCGCGCGGCCTCTAGCGTCGCCCCGGACCGATTTTGCGGGGCGTGATCATAGCATAGTCCACCGCAAAAAAAGGGATTAATGGTAATAATTAATGGTACTAACCATCCATGTTTACTATCGGAGAAGTTACTGACAGACAAATTTCAGATATGTTGAGATCATGTATATAACTATTTAGATATACGATTTTTCTCACGAAGTTATGTTTTAGTGTTAAAACAAGCATTAATTAACATTTTGCGATTTAATACATAACACATAACTTTAAAAAGTCAGAGGCGCGTGCTGTAGATTCGAACCTGAAACCTATACGTTAAGGATTATCACGCTAAGGATCTATTGGGATTTTCTATTCGTGTTCATAAATTTTTAATAGATGCCATTACAATTTAATCATTCAGATACAAGTATTAATATGAAGTATTAAAATACTGGCTATGGGGGGTTCTATTAAGGATGCTCCGATGGCGAAAGCTGTCGAGGCATCGACTCGAGAGGAACCCATAAGGGTAAACCGCCAGGCGGCCCACCGAAGACAAAGATCGGGTTCTGGTGGCCCGCTCGCTTAACGAAGTGAGGTGCATTGCGGGGCGGGTCTATGGGGTCGCGCGTCGCTTCTTCTGTTGCCCTGGACGGATCTAGCGGGGTGTGACCAGACCATAGCCAGCCGCCAAAAAAAAATGGGAGTTAGTTAGGCGGGGATAGTTTTGGCACGTTTCTATTCGAGAAATCTACTATCACAGACAATAATATATACTATATCACTATCGTATCAAAATGTATAAATAAAGGATAGAACTTAATTCTCATCTACAATTGTCATACGAGAATCGTATGACTTATCGCTAGGCGATAATTTTTTGCCCCTGTTTACACAGCGAAATTATATTAAGAAGATTCTTACTTACGAGAATCTCGACTTGCATAAACGTTATCTTGTAAGACATTTTTTCTATTTCATACGAGTATCGTTCAGATCGTTTGGAACCGTTTTGAGTGCGAGGTTTGATTATTCAAGTTAAGTATTTTTTAAATCACTTAGGAAATAATACTTGTATTGCGGGGAACTTTACAAACATAATTCATCATCATTCTCTTGCTCTTATCCCAACTACTTGGGGTCGACGCAATATGGCGTAAAGATGGATGGTGATATGGAAAAAGAGGACTCTTTTTCCTTACAGCCCTATCAGACGTCATCTCTGTAATCACTCCCTGTTTATACATATCATGCTTCACGCAGTCCATCCATCTTTTCTTTGGTCTCCCTTTACCACTAGAGCCTTTAAAATTAATACTCAAAACCTTCCTCGCAACATTACTTTCATCCCGTCTCATTACATGTCCATACCAGCTCAAACGTTCACTCCTTAACTTATCCGTCACTGGCGCTACTTTCAAACATTCTCTTATACGCTCATTCCTTATCTTATATATTCTCGTCACGCCGTACATCCATCTCAACATTCGCATCTCCGCTACATGTAATACATTTACAAACATAATTAACGTAGACAAATTACATCCAGACTCTGAACAATAGTTTGTTGATGGTACATTTGTTGATCGTTCTGTCTACAGCTGCGGGCCGGTCCGTCCGGGGTAGTACCACACTGTCGCAAAAGATCGACGTCTGAGTAATGGCAATGTGCTATTGCGCTTCGTTCGGTGAGCGAGAGAGCTGGAAGTCCAACTGGGTTTGGGGATTTTATTGGTAGACAGCGGCCTAAGCTATATATACCCTTTGTATTGCAAAGGTATCAGGTGTGCTACTTGTTTCCCACCATAAGCAATAAAAAAAACGTACTAATCTACGTGGGAATCAAACCAAAAAGAAAAAGTGAAAGTCGTTTAAATTTGGAACTGCCGACAATATTAAATCATTGAACTATATGGAAAATTTTATCTCATCACTCACCATTTTTAACCCATCTTTTTGGAACGAAGTTCCTTATTTTTCTATTTCTGATTAATTAACTGTTGTATTAGAAGAACAGATATAATGAAAACACCCTCGCCCACTGCAGTCACAGTAGCAACTGGCACAACATCTCGAAATACCATTGCCTTAAAACTCTATTTAGGCAGATATTATCAATATACTATTGTGAAGCAATTGCTGCAAAAGTGGAAGAGCGAGAAGTGCGAATGGTTAGACGAAGATTTTTTTATATTCTTTCGATAGTCGTTTCTTCGAGACGAAGAATTCTCGCCATTTAAATGGGTCTTTATTCTTTCTCTCCTGTGCCCAGGCAAGAAGATATGCTATATGATAAGCCGCATTAATATTAGATTTAAGATAAAACTCCACTCAGTTGTATGATATGTTATATAGCCATTAAATTTGTGTAAATAGGTATTCAAAAAAGAGTAAATTACAATAAGCAGACTAAAAATAGTATCGCCAGCAAATTATATTAGGTTTATGACAAATTGTGACTTATGTCTGTGTAATTTTAAACCAAATTCAACCGAGTGCAATAAATAGAAACACGAAAGATAATAATAAAATGCCGGTTTAATTCAAAAGAATCCCTATCCCTACTAATATATAAATGTGAATGTAAGTTTGTTTGTTACGCTTTCACGCTAAAACTACTCAACCGATCATCATGAAACATTGTACACATATTCTTGGCGGTATTAAAAGTAACATAGGATACTTTTTATTAAAAAAAAATCAAAATTTTTATATGAAAAATAAAACAATTGTTTGTCAAAAAATCTCAAAATCTAGCTTCTTCAACGCCATCTAGCAGTCCTATAATGAAGTTCCAACCCTGAGTATTGTAATACCGTTGCACTGTATTACCGATGATCAAAAATAAAAATAGGGGATCAAAAACTTTAGGAAAGTAACCTTTTACACGGGCGAAGCCGCGGGCAGAAGCTAGTATCTTATAATTGGTTTCAAGACGGTACCGATTTGTGACGGCTGTGAAGGACAACAGTATTGGATCATATTTTGAAAAAAAAATTTACGTTTATTCTTCATTTTTAGTGTAGATATAGGTATTTAGTTAAGTATTTAATCTAGTATTTAGTTAAGTACCTGTAGTAATTCATTTGTAATTGATTTCAAATTCTTATAGACTGCAATAATCAATTAGTTATAGGACCTTAAAATAAAAGTTTAACTGCGCGAAGACAACTTAAAATCAGGGTATAACTTCAATTAGGTCTACGATAACTACAACTTATGCTTTCTAACTTGTGCTTTGTACTCCTAGTACAAGTTTCTATTGTCTTATTTTTGGAACAGCCATGATACTATATTAAGGCTTTGGTCTCATTACATTATTATGAACAATGGGAACATGATTGTCACTGTATTATCTCCTAACCACCAACAGAGAGATAGTGGCGTCAATCATCAGCTCAACAGCGTAAAGTAATGTTTATCAGACTCAAACACCTAAACCTATATTCTTTTTTTATTTGATTTATGAGGATCACTATACATGTATATAAAATTTTAGGTTAGGATTCGCTCGTCGGTTTCTAATTTGGTGACAATAAGATCGACTCAGAATAAAAACAATGGAATATTATCATTATCCATACTTAATTAACAGATAAATTGGTCAACATCTTTAAAAAAAATTGTACAGCTGCGCGATCTACGTCAGATAGTTTGCAAGACATGTATGTCTGAAGCATTCTTCGTGCGTTCAAATGTTTAAGAATATGGGAATGTGTTAGGAATATGCGATTGACCCTAAACAATACATACAGTCGAACAAACATTAATCCTATGTTTAAAGTAGATAAAAAATAAGTGTTCCTTATTTCATCATAGGATATCTAAAATCTATTACTTAAAAACTTTCCGTGTGGTGACGGAGTAAGAATACAATTTACCACTCCTTATCTTACCCGTGGGTGATCGTACAAGACGACTAAGGGATATAAAACGCATATAACATCTATGCGAGAGAAGGAAAACTCGAAAAAAAGTCCCTATACCAACACGTCTGACCAGCGTGGTATAGTAGGTCAATTACACTCCCATTATGGAGGAGGCCCGAGCCCAACAGTGGGACATATATGGGCTGAGATGCGATGATGATAATTACTTTAAAAAAACAATTATTTATCTATATAATAAACAGGGCACCTGTTAGTTGAATTCGTGAAGGTTCCTCATCGTAAAGAATATTGGGCTCTTTTTTTTTATTTATTTGGAAAAGAAACAGTTGTACAGCATATTGTCTATACTAATAATAGCGGTATGAATAAAAAAAAAAAAAGTACAACCAATGACGTTTTCACAGCTTATAATAAATTATTTAATATAAACGTTATGTATAGTTCGGTGTGTCGATAACGGTAGTAATAGTTTTCAATAAAAAATAAGTGTAACAATATAGTTCATATAAAAATAAAGCTTTTATAATTTCCTTTTTTAATTGAATGTAAATTTAGGTTAAAAATATCAATATTAGAAAAGATCATTAAATAATGTAAGAATTCTGTGGAGAGGCTATCATTATTGAATTATTTTGAAATCTTTGTGTGAAACGGAATAATACAATTTTTATGTTTTTATGCAGCTTCAATAGAGGAATAATTTACATAAATTGGCACTCATATTGCCTTTACAGATTAAAATATTTTTAAAGTATAAAATTCGAAATTGTAAATATAGTATAATAAGAAGATAAACTCAAAACAAAACCTTATAATACCAACACGTCTGACAAGCGTGGTATAGTAGGTTAATTTCCTTTTTATTATGGAGCAGGCTCCAGCTCCAGGCCCAATAGTGAGACGTATATGAGCTGAGATGATGATGATGAAATAAAGTGTAATAGTAATAAAGTTATTTATCTAAAACTAGCTTTAATTATATTCTTTGTACATTGTAGTAACACTATTCATATTAATCTCAAATTATTATACCGAATCATATTATAATATACCCGTAATTCTAAACGGCACAATTTTTATTTCTAAGATAGTAATTTATCTGTTAAAATATTTTAGATGTACGCACAGCATAATAAAATAATTTTATAAGAAAGCATATATTTAAAAAAAATATTAATCAAAATTCTCAAGAACTCCTTTAAAACACTTACGTCTGTTTTTTCTTCTTTGATGCCATCTTCTAAAAGTTACGTCTTAAATTACTTTATGACAATATTGTTTAATAGTTGACTGAGTAGTCTGTACTGTAGAGAGGCTGGGAGCACATTGATGATTTATCCTGATTCCTTAACGTTTTCAAACACGCGAATTCTCAGTGACGCTAAACGATTATTAAGTACTATTAACTGGCTCGCATTGGAGACATTTCTGGTACTAGTATCGTAAAGCGGATATCAGCGAAATATTTAGAATGAATGTTATTAATTGGTATTCGCAAATATAGCCCGTAATAATATTTGTAGTGTATACACAATACTCAAAATTTTTGACTACTGTATTTAGAACTCTGAATATTTTATAATACTTTTCATACTATGTGTGTGAGAGACTTCCAGAATTCGTAAAATTTTGATGACCTTAGGCAATGTTACTTTCATATCTTATACATTATACTAATTAAAATATTTGTAATATTACTTGTATTTTATATCTTTTCAGATGCGTTATATAGATATGATACTAATATATTAAGACTCGACAAAATAAATCTATACTATGTTAGGAACGTACCCATAATACGTGACCCATTTTGTACAATTACCACAAATATGTTCCCAAATATGTTCCCATTTTGTACAATTATTAATCGTGACCACAAGGTCACGATTAATAATTGTACAAAATGGGAACATATTTGTATATGTATTATGGTCTTGACCAATTTTATCAAGACCTTGTCCCACTTCTAGACTAGACAGGTCACGTAGTAAGGGTACGTTCTCTTACAATTTCCACTGAATTAGACTTTCAACTTTTTCTGAACTCACTGTTGATATAATAAAAGTAACTGGCGAAACTTTAGGTATTATTTACTCTGATATGAAAAGATTTTATAATATTATACAATTTATATATATATATATATATATATATATATAAATATATATACATATATGGCAGCAAAAGTGTATGGTAAAATTATTGAAAGGAGTATGAGGATGGTGGCCGATGCTTTACTGTGTGAGACACAAGGAGGTTTCAGGAGTGGAAGGGGATGCATGGATCAAGTGTTCTCTCTGCGCAACATTGTGGAGAAGCATCTGGCTCTAAGTCAGAGGGTTTTCTGCAGTTTTGTGGATCTGGAGAGAGCATTTGACACGGTTGTACGAAAGGAACTTTGGGACATTTTACCGGAGTATGGTATTAACGGTAAACTGCTACGGGCTGTGCAGTCCAGTTACATGGGCTGTAGAGCCTGTGTGCGGCTGGATGATGGAATGTCGCCTTGGTTTGACGTCAATATCGGCGTTAAGCAGGGGTGCGTTCTGTCAGCCAGGCTGTTTATCATATATCTGGATAAATGTCTCCAAAGGTTGAACGATATGAATGTGGGAGTCCAGATGGGCGACTCAGTGGTCACTGCTCTGCTTTATGCAGATGATGCAGTCCTGCTGGCACAGTCAGCGACTGACTTGCAGACCTTAGTCGGCACAATGACAGAAGATTGTAAGAAAAGGGGTCTACGCGTGAATGTGAGCAAAACCAAAATAATGGTCTTTGAAAGAGATGAAGCCAGAACAGATGTAAGAGTAACAATAGGTAATGATGTACTAGAGCAAGTGGATGAATTTGTATATCTTGGATGTGGATTTAGCCGAGATGGAAAGTACACCACTGATATAGAGCGAAGAGTGAATGCGGGAAATAGAGTGAACGGAGCGTTGGGGCAACTTCTCGGCAGCCACCACCTCAGCCAGAAGGCACGTGTAGCAATACATAACGCAGTGCTTGTCCCAACATTACTGTATGGAAGCGAGAGTTAGGTATGCAGAAAAGAGTATGAAAGTAAAATTAATGCGGTCGAAATGCGATCTCTGCGGAAAATCTGTGGAGTTAGGCTGACCGACCGCATTCGTAACGACGACGTAAGAGAGCGAGTAGGTATGAAAGAGAGTATTGGTGTAAAGATGCGAAAGGGAATGCTCCGATGGTTCGGACATGTGGAAAGAATGCCGAACGAACGTCTGGTTAAGAAGATATACAATGCGAAAGTGGAAGGATGTAGGTACCGAGGCAGACCGAGACTAACCTACCTAGACCAGATCGGTCATGTACTGAAGGAAGGTGGAGTCAAGAGTCTCCGAAACCGGCGAGCGTGTATGAAGAGAATTATGAATGTTGAGGAAGCGAGTGAAGTATGCAGAGATAGAGTTCTCTGGCACTCTGTTCTCTCTGCCTACCCTGCAAGGGATATGGCGTGATGATATGTATGTATGTATTATATTTTTTTTTAATATTATTGTACAAAGTAGATAGTGAAAACAAGAAAAGTTATGAACTATAAAATCGCTAGTCTAGTCTAACAAAGAAAATTAAATTTCTTGAGGATTCGTCTTATTTCAAATACAACTAAGTAAAGTATATATACACTATAGATCAAAATCTAATCTCATGGCACATAAAGTTGTATTATTATGTTATGTATATAGTACATTAAGTACATAAACGTTTATTTGTACTGTATTTATAAATAACACCTAGTCGTGGATAGTATAACATTAATAACGTTCACGTTAAAACCTTGATGTACATAGCATAATAAGTCTTACACTAGGTACATATAATAATAATATGACTCAATATATTTGATCTCAGCTCATTTGCGTCACATTTTCTCAATTCTCTTTTACAGTGGAGGAAAATTTGCCTATTCTAGCAACTTGATCAGACAGGTTGGTATAAAATTTTATTTAGTTGGTGAATCGACTCAAGAGGATACCCGCAATGATAAGGGGGCGTTCAAGTATTACGTAACGCAATTTGGGGGGAGGGGGGTCTTGTAAAATATTACAATGTGTTACATAGCCGGGAGGGGGGTTCAAACAATGCGTTACGTAACATTGTTATTTTATTAAATTATTTTATTAAAAAACTAGGGAATTAAAATTTCCCAAGTTGCCAAGCAAATTTTATTTTTTAAATGATGATCAAACAATATACAGTAAAAGCTCTTTATTCGCGGGGTATGTGTTCCGTAAATATGCCGCGAATACAGAAACCGTGAATATGGAACGGTAATTTATATGGGATTATAGGGGATACGTTCCTAGGTGATTAAATAAAAAACAAAAATATATGAAAAATCAATTTAATTGAAGTTTTTTTCATTTCGATTATAATTATTTAAGGCTTCCTAAGCCTTAAGATAATTAATCAAAATGTTTAAAAACCACTGCCTAAATGGTTTGAAGAATTTTGTAATATTTTCTTGCTTGAGTTTTTAAAAACTCCTCCAATTCAGACTGATACGCAGCAGTCGCATTAGCAATTTGCCTATTAAAAATAAGACTTCGAAGGCAAAATTATAATAAGATCTATTTTACTTTTTTATTAGTCCATTTGAGGGCATTTACAAAGTATAAAGGGTTGGATACCTATTAGTATCCTTTTATTTTTATTATGTATGTACTTATTAGATCCGCGAATAAAGAAATTTTTAGCCGCGAATATAGGAATTGAGTCGCATTT
Organism: Lymantria monacha; assembly: GCA_905163515.2. Classification (NCBI taxonomy): domain Eukaryota; kingdom Metazoa; phylum Arthropoda; class Insecta; order Lepidoptera; family Erebidae; genus Lymantria; species Lymantria monacha. The sequence continues at coordinate 38,872,603 of LR991081.1, forward strand.
TTTTAGTCCGCGAATAGTGAAAACGCGAATGAAGGAAGCGTGAATAAGGAGCTTTTACTGTACACATGTATGGTGAGTTTGGAAGCTCTTTTTTTTATTTATTATTGACGCAAATACGTTTAAAAACGGTCACTTGGGTGTTACGTAACGTTCAGGGAGGGGGGAGGTGGAGTACAGAGAAACGTTACGGCGCGTTACATGGGGGGGAGGCAGTATCAAAAATCTTCAAAAATTGCGTTACGTAATACTTGAACGCCCCCTAACCCGCTGGGCGGACCACCGTTTGCACTGCGTCGGCGTTGAGAAGTATATACATTGTAGGGTGAGTCTATGGGGTCGCACGCCGTTCTTTCTGTCGCCCCGGACGGATCAAACGGGGTGTGTCTATACCATAGCCCGCTGCAAAAAAAGCGTAAAGTCGTGTGGTAATCATTTTTCGCTTGTAAAACAAGTTTTTATAAATAGCCTAGCACAGAGGTCGGCAACCTTTTGAGTCAGAAGAGCCAAAAATTAGAATTTATAATAGTCCGGTCAGTTTAGACATTCGAAGCTACATAAATTCCCAACAAGCTTTAAATCAGTAATATTGTTTAAAATATTATTATGCCCACCTTTCCCCTGTATGGATTTTTTTTTATTCAAGGTCAAAGGTCAAAAAAATAAGTTATTCGCGATTTTCAGCAAACCGGTAAGTTTTATCATAAAATACTTCCGACAAAAATTATAGATCATAAAATTATCTACAAAAAATATATCAATACTTTTTTTCATACGAGCCACCATTTTTGAGATATAACGATTCAAAAAGTTGTTAAAGTTGTAATCGTCATCACGTTTCCACGCCACCTATGAGGTAGTGTACTTAGTGCGTTTTTTTTAACGTGGTTTCTCCAGTAGGCCTATTTTACGGGTCAGTTATGTTCCTATTTAGTTTGAAATTATTGCAAAATAACGGATATTAGTGGAGATTGAAAAGATAAAAGCAATTTAAGTTAAAAATAGTAGTGAAATTTAATCGACCGAGTCTTTCAATCTTTCGAATTCGAAATTCGAATCGAACTTTCAAATTCTTCTTCTTGATCTTCTTATTCTTGTTCATTTTGTTTTTCTTTATCTTCATCCTGAGTGCATGTTGGAATCATACGGATCCTACACTGTTGGTGATTCAATATTTTATGGGTTTCATTTTACCTGATATTCTTATAGTTATAACTTATGTATATTTTATATTATAAGTGTAAGTAACAATGACCGATAGAAACATATTTTAACATATATTATAACTATAGAGATCTACTCGTATATACGTGGCGTACTTATGCATATTATGACGATTACAACTTTTACAACTTTTTGAATCGTTATATCTTAAAAAAGGTGGCTTGTAGGAAAAAATATATTGATACATTTTTTGTAGATAATTTTATGATCTACAATTTTTGTCTGAAGTATTTTATGATAAAATTTACCGTTTTGCTGGCAAACGTGAAAAACCTATTTTTTTGACCTTTGACCTCGCATTTTTTTTTCCATACAAGGGAAAGACTTTCAAATTTTATTTTTAATCATTTTTTAAACAATCTTACTGATTTTCAGCTTGTTGGGACTTTATGCAGCTTCACTCTTATTTTTTGGTCTAATTTGACGGGACTATGAAGGTTTAAAGTTTTTAAAGAGGCACAATTTTTTTTTACTAACAATAATTTGTGCCTAATCCTCATTAATCAATTCAGAACCATTTTGAATGTGATGTGTTCAGAATGTTTTCTTTATAAAATATTTTTTTGCGTACAGAACCAAAGAGCCGTAACTTCAAATGCCACATGTGGCTCGCGAGCCGCAGGTTGCTAACCCCTGGCTTAGCATATTAAATTTAATGCTAAATATCAGTAATTTTATTTAGCGTTCTCACTCTCTTCTAATAATGTTATTCGTTTGCGGCTCTTAGTCCTCTTGCAAAGTGCGGAATAAAAAAGGTATTGACTGATATGAAGTAAATCAATTAGATGTCTAAGTCTATAACGGAGATAGAATTTTTTTTTTGTAATTTATCTTTATATATATATAATTCTTATGTAGGAGTGTATGTCACTGTACTTTTCCTAAACGGCTGGATGGATTTTGTTGATATTTTTTGTGTGTTTTCAAGAGGATTCGAGAATGGTTTAGATTCGTAATTGGACCTGGTAGGTGGTGCTGCGATTGAGTTGTGGGATTTTTACTTTTCGTATATTGACTGTTAGTCGGAACGAAGTTTACCAGGTCCGCTAGTGATATATTAATAATATATTGATATTTTTTATACCAATTGTCGAACAGGTATTTTCTTAAAATATTCAGGTTATTAGATTATGCGGCGTTTGCATCGTGATCTTACGGAAAAAGCGGAAGGAAGTGCCAGAGCAGGTCAAGGCGGACAGCCTTTGTACTTCATCAATTGACAATGACATAGGCATCGTCAATTCAAAATGACATAGGTTCGGTGCAAAATATTTGATTTTAAATATCCACAGTCCGGCAGTCAGCTCAGCAGTTAGAGACTTGTGACAGGTTGGGTTGTAAGGCTCTAGGTCTCGATGTTATTCTGATGAAAGATATCCTATCTTCTGCAAAAATTGTATCAGATTATACCACTTAACCTTGATCCACTTTAGGTTAATCAAATTACTGTGTGTAATTTGATTAACCTAAAGTGGATCAATTAATAAATAAAGCTTCCATATATGCTCATTTTACTCGAGAACCTAAAGAGCATATAAGCTTCCATATATGCTCTTTAGGTTCTCGAGTGGCGACCACGAATCGGACAACGCAGCGTAGGACGACCCCTCACTCACTCGGTGGGCCACCGAAGTTAAAAATCGGGTCCCGGTGACCCGCTCGCACGGCGAAGAGAGAGGAGTTTTACGGTGGGTCTATGGGGTCACGCGCCGCCTTCTCCGTCACCCCGGGCCGATTTGGCGGGGCGAGGCTAATCCATAGTCCACCAAAAAAAAAAAAAAAAAAACCCCTCACTCGGTGAACTGATGACATTGTGAAGGTCGCAGGAAACCGTTGGATGCAGGTGGCACAGGAACGTTGCGAATGGCATTCTCGTGGGGAGGCCTATGTCCAACAGTGGACTTTTATGGGCTGATGGATGGATGGATGGATATGCTCTTTTGACAATGATGTTTGTCTTCCTGACAGAAGCGGACTTACCGCTCTAATATTCTGAGTGTCGAAAAATACGTCGCATTTCTTAGTCAATATTGTCACCGAAATTAGTGCAACTGGAAATAACGCAAATTCTTTATTGTTTGATATTAGTTATGTCTATTATTGTTTCATATAGATAATACCTCTTATGTTAAACAAATTTTCTTAGTGATTGTGAAATAATAATTAACAATGCAATGTGCTAACATTTTGGTTTTTGATAACCATATCGGTTATTAATGTCGTTGTTACAATCATAGAGAGGACAAATTGCGATGATTCTTGTAATTTATGTCTGTGCATTTAATTTGTTATATCTGTAGTTTATACTCTAAATATAGGAGCAATTAAATACGAAGGTCAGTTCCTGGCTTAGCTTATGTTGGGATTTAATTGCAATTCAAAATTATTTTGATTATGCGTTTATTGATATAAAAAAGGACGTCATGCTGGCGATAATTCTGTTATTTTGGAATCTTTTCCAGCATTTCATCTTATTAATTTGTAGCATATAACCATTATCGTTTCGTCTACACAAGGTTTATGGAAAGCACATCTTTTTAGGAAGCACATCTTAAATACACAACGTCTTTCGCAAAATAAATGATATTAAAATAGTATTAAACCTCATTATGTCCAACAATAAAAATCTGATGAATGGATAAAAATAATCAGGATTAACAAGATTAATATATTTTTATTGGGACTAATCCCACCACACTTTCCAACACTGTAACTCCTGTAAGCCAGGATCCACAATGATTTCCGTATAAAACACCAACGTTTGCCCCTCAGGAACTCTCGGGAAACCCTTTTGTCTTGTCTTGGAACCCGCAACAATTTTAATTGGAGAAGAAAAAAAACAGAGGTTTTGAATAAATGCACTTCCCACCTATGTTTTATCCACAAGGTAAAAATTGGCTAAGAGGCCAATAGATAATGAGATTATCATACAATAAGTTCAGGTAAAAATATATAAAATTGTTACTAAAATAATTAAATAGAGCTAAACACAGTGATACTCCCAATTGAAACCAACGAAATATGCCTTGACCTTTTAATATACATACCAATATTGACATTGACGTCTTTAGTATTCAAAATAAACGAGTCGTGTCCGCAACTATATTATTTACGTGGTCTAATTTTTCAACGTGCCCCTACTTAGCTTTAATTGCAATTCAGAAAGGCGACGTTTAAAAGATTCTTGTAATATAATGAATTCCATGATGACTGATTTTGTATTAGGTAATTTTAAATTAATTTTCCTGGCTGGAGTCTCCCCGAGTCAACAGTTGACCTGCTGTAAGCTCGTCAGAAGGGTTGGTATTAGATTTTAGTTTGCATTCATTTTGCTTTTTGTTTGCATTCTTTTCCAATGTTTTATATACATGTACCACCTGCACCTACGTGCAAGATGGTGAATTGTAATTATTACTCCATCACTATATGGCAAATTAAAGAAGTATAAGCTTGATGTTAATAAGAGGAGCATATTCTATCTCTTTCTTACACAAAGATATACTCTTACACAAAGGTTTAGGGTAGACACAGGTTTGCGGTATGAAACTAAAACACCTCCTCGTGGTGCACCCTGGAAACGTCAGATCTTCTCCCTCTGACGGCTAAGATTTCAGCAGTAGTCTCGCCGTGCACTGTGCCGGACAGAGAACGCACAGATGTGATCCAGTAGGACGGGACGGTGGGTCCACGTTTTTCTCTCTCCGAAAGGCATGACTCTCGCTCTCATCTCGTCTCGCTCGCGAGACAGACCCACATGTACAACCCGCATCCTTGAGTTCGAGATATTCTGAATTCGGGGCCGGGATCTGCAAAGGTAGACACTCTCCTGAAAAACAGACTCGAATTATAAGTTTGTCTGCTAAACAAAGTGTAGAAGATGACGACCACCACTATCACTCCGCCTCAGAGCCAGGAAACGCGCATATCAGTGTCTCCAAAAATTTATTTTGACAATAGTGGCAGCACATCGGCCAGTGGCAGCATATCTCCCTGCCGCGTTTTCGTCAGGCTCTGCCATGGCGAGTGTGACAGACAGTGGCACTGGAGGTCAAGCTTGAGGAGGTCTCCTTGAGGGTTCAGCAGCGTTCTCATAGTAAAGGGAGCTCAGATTCCGACCTTTACGAGGAGTCTGCCGAATTACCTCCACCAAAATAGATGAATTCTCGTCGAGGACGGGGGTCAGTGGTAGTGACAAGGACAGCAACTTCAGCGCTGGTCAGTGCGACTGGGGGTAGTGGTTCGCAAGTCCAAAGCGGCCACCACGGAGATGATGAGGGCGTTGCAAATATCTCTACCCCGCTGACGAGGCGACTGAGAACACAGCGAGCTACAGCCTTCCTATGTTCAAGATGGAGGCCTTGCAGGCTGAAAGTACCCGCCTAAGTGGCGAGATTTCAGGCTTGCGGGGGCAAATTTCGGACAAATGAATAAGTTGGCAATGGTTCAGCAAGTGAACTGCGAGTTGGCGAAATAGATGGCCTACTTGCGGGCGCAATCCACGCAGCTTACACCGACTACGCCGTCGGCTAGCACCGAAGAAAGAGCCGCTATGCGCTGCGGAGCGTGCCCCGTAAAGGCTCGGCCAGAAGTGCCGTCCCCACTACCCGCGGTGGAGAGCGTGCCGTCCTGGGCGAGGCCTTGCGCGCGATTATCAACTCTCATGAAATTAGTTGACGCGCATGCCAGCTCTGGAAAGAGACTGTCTCCGAAGCCACGTCTTCGACTGCCTCTCACTGCAGACAAACGGCAGTTAGCAGGCTTCAGGCCCCGGCAGGTGGCCGAGCTGTCGTTCGAACTAACGATATATATGACGTCGTCGGTATTCGGGAAGCTTCTTTTCCATCTCATAATCAGCCACTTTGCTGCAAGTAAAGCGATACTTTTTGAAGTCGAAACTTGGTGGAACCACGGTTTGGCCAGGTGATGGCGTTGATGTTGACGGAGATGCGATATTTCTCCGTGTACTTATTTCCGCCAGCCTTCTATTCGAATAACTCTTATAGCAAGTTGAATGCATAATAACATTTTCACAATTTCGAAGCATTTGCCCGTGTTCTTTGTCGTCGCGAATAACGCTAGTTAATATCAACGTCTGGATACCACGTTTTTTTACAGTTATCACATTATCTTCGTTTGTAGCTTTTCCGCACACAAAACACTGCGACATTTTAGTTCAATACGTCTACTCCGTAAAGCATCGATCAGCTTAATAAAGCCGTTCACCTTGAAACGACGCCGTTACAACTGTTAGGGCATTTTTGTTTTCCTTCTCTTTTTATTCAGAGGAGAAGGATATCCCACTCCCGAATAACAAGCCAATGAGCTTCATGGCACACCACTCCTAGCGAAGGGGCCTAGGGTACGCAGGTAATTTTCGGGCTACGCAGGTATACTATTGTGGAGCGTTTACTTGCAAATCCCGTGGTTGTAAAGACTCCGAAGAATAATAAATTGTATTGCTGTTGAACCGCTGGGTTTTGCCGAAAATATTAAAATTACAGAGAATTAAATTCTCGACAACTTTGTTTATTTGTTTTAAAGTTAAAATTAAACAAAATACAGTGACATTTTCAGAAGAATGCCTTTTTTGTTAATAACTCGATAAATATCGATCTTAGACAAAACTACCTATATTCATCAAAATTGTAGAGAATTTGATTTTCTACAACTTTTGTCCCTTTGTCTCTTTTTTCTCTTCAAGAGAAGAATATTTCTAGTACGCAGCCACGGACGCTCAGTTTTGGATTGGGCGTAGGACCTTAAATATTGTTTCTACGAAAAAATTATACGTATCAAAATTATAGAGAATTAAATTCTCTATAACTTTTAAATGACTGAAATTTAGCATTTAACATGCTTAATTATTTATAAAACCCGATTACGAAGCGAAAAATAATGTCACAAGCGCGGATTCGAACCCGCGCCTATTGTGATTCCGGCCCATTCGTGTTGCCACTACACCACCGTGACTTATTGTAGGACATGCAAATTTCGGTTCGTATCTTATTTACGTCTTAAGGTGACGGTATGCTATCTACCCGACAATGTTTACACATTGTTATAGGCTTAATACTTCAAACTTTACAGTTAGAATTGTATTAAACGATGATACAACCTTGTTATTGAAATTATTGAAATTTAGCATTTAAATTTGACTGAACAGAAGAAAGAAATATATCGGCAATGTAAGAATGACACCAAGGCCTTAGTGAAAGAGAAACGTGATAGAGCAAGTATGAGTGCAGAAGATAGGCTGACTAAAAACTTCGAGGGTAACACCAAACTCTTTTGGAGGGAGGTGAAGAAGTCTCGGGGTGGTTGGTCAGCCTTCAGAATGAATAAAATAAGGTCTAAAGGTGGAGACATTCTTACACAAACACAAGACGTGTTAAGCCGATGGAGTGAATATTTTGGCGATATGTATGCGGATGCCACGGTTGGCGCCGGTGTTACATGTGGTTTAGTAGACCAACATTCGACAACGGCGTCCTCCGATGGCATCAGTATGGATGAAGTTGAATGGGCGATAAGAAGTTTGAAAAATGGTAAGGCGGGCATTGATATGGTGTCTGCCCAGATGATCAAGCTTGGTGGCTCCTGTGTCTGGGAGGCGTTCCTGTTGCTCCTCAATTTATGTTGGGGCTCGGGAATGGTTCCCGGGGACTGGAATAGCGCAGTCATCGTGCCTCTGTTCAAAAACAAGGGTTCACGTTATGACTACGCAAATTACAGAGCCATAAGCTTGACCAGTTTGGCAGCAAAAGTGTATGGTAAAATTATTGAAAGGAGAATGAGGATGGTGTCCGATGGTTTACTGTGTGAGACACAAGGAGGTTTCAGGAGTGGAAAGGGATGCATGGATCAAGTGTTCTCTCTGCGCAACATTGTGGAGAAGCATCTGGCTCTAGGTCAGAGGGTTTTCTGCAGTTTTGTGGATCTGGAGAGAGCATTTGACACGGTTGTACGAAAGGAACTTTGGGACATTTTACCGGAGTATGGTATTAACGGTAAACTGCTACAGGCTGTGCAGTCCAGTTACATGGGCTGTAGAGCCTGTGTGCGGCTGGATGATGGAATATCGCCTTGGTTTGACGTCAATATCGGCGTTAAGCAGGGGTGCGTTCTGTCAGCCAGGCTGTTTATCATATATCTGGATAAATGTCTCCAAAGGTTGAACGATATGAATGTGGGAGTCCAGATGGGCGACTCAGTGGTCACTGCTCTGCTTTATGCAGATGATGCAGTCCTGCTGGCACTGTCAGCGACTGACCTGCATACCCTAGTCGACACAATGACAGAAGATTGTAAGAAAAGGGGTATACGCGTGAATGTGAGCAAAACCAAAATGATGGTCTTTGAAAGAGATAAAACCAGAACAGATGTAAGAGTAACAATAGGTAATGATGTACTAGAGCAAGTGGATGAATTTTTATATCTTGGATGTGGATTTAGCCGAGATGTAAGGTACACCACTGATATAGAGCGAAGAGTGAATGCGGGAAATAGAGAGAACGGAGCGTTGGGGCAACTTCTCGGCAGCCACCACCTCAGCCAGAAGGCACGTGTACATACACATACATATACATAACGCAGTGCTTGTCCCAACATTACTGTATGGAAGCGAGAGTTGGGTATGCAGAAAAGAGTATGATAATAAAATTAATGCGGTCGAAATGCGATCTCTGCGGAAAATCTGTGGAGTTAGGCTGACCGACCGCATTCGTAACGACGACGTAAGAGAGCGAGTAGGTATGAAAGAGAGTATTGGTGTAAAGATGCGAAAGGGAATGCTCCGATGGTTCGGGCATGTGGAAAGAATGCCGAACGAACGTCTGGTTAAGAAGATATACAATGCGAAAGTGGAAGGATGTAGGTACCGAGGGAGACCGAGACTAACCTACCTAGACCAGATCGGTCATGTACTGAAGGAAGGTGGAGTCAAGAGTCTCCGAAACCGGCGAGCGTGTATGAAGAGAATTATGAATGTTGAGGAAGCGAGTGAAGTATGCAGAGATAGAGTTCTCTGGCACTCTGTTCTCTCTGCCTACCCTGCAAGGGATATGGCGTGATGATATGTATGTATGTATGTAGCATTTAATATGCTTTATTATTTATAAAACCCGATTACGAAGCGAAAAATGATGTCACAAGCGGGATTCGAACCCGCGCCTATTGGGATTCCGGCCCAATCGTGTTGCCACTACACCACCGTGACTTATTGTAGGATATGCAAATGTCATCGGTGCCGACCTGACGCTGCCGGCTGTTGTGAAAGCGATGGTTGACAGCGTCAGGAATTGGGACGCGGTCGCCGCCTTCTGCGAGGCTGTCATCTCGCAGAAGGAGGCGGCGGAACGAGTCCGGGAGGATTCCCGTGACCCGGGCCGCCGCCCGCGGCCGGGGCGGCGCATGCGCGAGGATCTGCGCCTGATGCCGCCCTAACCGAGGCTTCGGGTGATCGGACCGTGGAATTGCCCGGTCACCCGACGAGAGAGGAACCCGAGAGGGTAAATCGCCGGGCGGGCCACCGAAGACAAAGATCGGGTACCGGTGGTCCGCTCACACGGCGAAAAGAGGTGTTTGCAGGGTGGGTCCATGGGGTTAGCGTGCGCCTATTGGCGCCTATTGACCATATTTTCTCTAAAGTTGAAAATAAACAAAATACGGCGACATTTTCAGAAGAATGCATTTTTATTGATAACTCAAAAAATATCGATACTACAAAAAGATTATGAAATCAAAATTGTAGAGATTCAAATTGCCTACAACTTTTGTCTTTTGCATTTTCACCTAAAGTCAAAAATGACCGAGTTATTCACCAAAAACTCTCTTTTGGAAAAACCAAAATGGCGGCTAACGCACACCCCCTAGGCGGTGGAAAATCGAGATTTAAGCTACCAGAGGGACCCCTAATGATTGCAAAAAAAAATTGCTGTGCGGAATTAATGTAATTTAAAATTCTAATTTGACTGGGCTATAAATGCTACAATATTTGTCATCGTTAAATATGTTTATAGATTTTTATAATTTTCATGCCATTTAAGTTAATAGCAATTATAGTACATAATTGAATACCCAGTTTGTTCATTATTTTCATTGCCAATTTGTTAAGTTAATAATTAAAGACAAAATATTACTAATAGTATATTGCTATAAATAATTAAAATTCCAAGTAATTTATGTTCATTTTATGTTAAATTAATATTTGAATGTTTAAAAATTTTATTGTATTTATCGTCTCATTCAAAGTTTGTAACCCTCTACCAGTCTAAGAGAGAACAAAGGTTAGGTTGACAATGTGATTTTTATGCTCTTAGGGCCCAAGCGGGTCCAACTGTTTAGATAAAATCATTGAAAATATGCCCGACAGGCTACACAGATACGTTGAATTTAGTTATGTTTTGTCGGTCATATAGTCCGACATGGCAGCTAACGTGTTAAGAACAGTGGCTAAGGGTTTGTCGCAGCGAAATGAGAGGACCTCATGCTTTACGGTGTGAACTTCTCCCGTAATAGGAGCGTGACTGATTTTGGGACCTCCCTTAGCAACTTGGGAGCCTCGATACCTTCGTCCTTGTCTTGGGGGACTTCAACACCAAATCCATGGCGTGGAGGTGCCCTACGACAGACGATCGCATGCAGATGGTCGTGGAGAGGGTTGCGTCACTGGACGTCTGCATTCTCAACAGGGGCTCAGTGGAGCAGGGCGGGTCGATAATGGACTTATATACGTTGACGGACACTAGTCCCGCTCTCGAGGTTGCGGGAACATTTCCGTTACCTTGCTCCGCGGCTTGTCAGCGCGAACCCCCCACCCCCCTCTCTTGCCTAATGCCGAATGTGAGAGACCCAGCGCTACGTGCCGACGGCTGTACATTTGTGGTTTATATCAAATATTGTGTTTATATCGAATTTATTTGCCCATTACATTGTGAATTTTATCTATAGCTACATGTCTAATACTTCTTCAAAATGGGTTCTGAAGATGTGAAGACCCCATAAACGGCTATGATAGTCAGTTTAGGTAGTCATTGGACTCAAACAGCATAGCTACTTTTACATCTTAGAATATTTCTGTCGACTACAAAGTTCATAAGACAATCACTTCGTAGAAAAATAATATACCAAAGCTGTTTGTTATTTTTAAATGTTGATTCCAAAATTACTGAGCTTAATAAAGACTCAGAACATGACGACTCTCTCTCATTTTTATAAAGTCACAAGGACAAAAGTTTTCGTTTAGTGTATCAAAACGTGAATCCAACTTAAAATCAATGCAATGTCAAAGGAATGGACGCGTAACAATTGCTCTCGTAAATTTGTGTTCGACTAAATTACCACCAATTGAGCAGCGACAATCTCGCATCGATTTCAATTAAATATAAAAGTACTATAAATATTATAGTCATCACAATGTTCTCTCGATTGTTTTTCGGTCACGGCAACCAATTACTTTGTCTACTCGTTACCAACGTCATTTTTCTTTAATTTTCTATATATCTCCTGTCTTCTAATATCCTACATCATCATCATCACAGCCCATATATGTCCAACTGATGACGAGCTCATCAGTAATAGGAGGGAAATTAACCTACTATACCGCGCTGGTCAGACGTGTTGGTATAGGGTTTTGTTTCGAGTTTTCCTTCTCCTTCATAGATGTTATATGCGTTTTAATGTCCTACACTGATGGCCTAATGATCTAGGTAGATTATTGTAGATATACCTACTCTCTGTCAATCACCTGTGTCTATGAATCGAACACACTATATTTGATAGTGTGTTCGACTCCCATATACAGCATGTTATTCTAAATTTGTATAAGATTTGATGAGTGTGTTTCTTACAAAATTCTTATGAAGATCTTCTCATTCAATATTCTACACAAAAACAAATCTTTTGTGTTCGGCTGCCTATAATCTTAAAGCTATGTTAGATATTTTTCTCCGCTATTTCTCTAACAAATGAAATCCAAATTATTTCAAAATTCAACAGTTGTTGTCTAGTCTAGAGGATTAACGCGTTAAAGTGACAGCGGACAAGAGTTACATTGTTCAATAAGCCGATAACATTGTAGAAGAAAGGATTTGAGTATCAAGCATGTATTAGATAGCGCAGTGTAAGGATGCCCTTCCTTCAGGCACATTGACGATATAATGTAGCAGGTGTAGTAGGATGCTAGCGGCACAGATCAGTTCTTCATCATATATACTACACATACATACTCTTGGAGAAGCTCAGGACAAACAATGGATGCCTATATAATGATGGATAAATGGGTGTAATTTGTGTAGATTACTTTTAATTTTATATCCTACTGATGGCGTAATAGTTAAGATCCTGATCTTCCATGAGTTCGATTCCCATGCAGGACAATACTTTGAGCGAACCAGAAACTGTTGTCCTTAGTCTGGATGTAATTTCTGTCCGATAGTTGTATGTCTGTGCCCCACAATACAAGGATAATTTCCTTAGTGCATAGGGGCAACAGGTTATGTTTTTTCACAGTATGAGATAAATGGTCAGTCCATTTTAATACTGCAATTTGTTTTGAGATATACGTCTCTTGGCTGTGATTTCACATGCTTACTATATTTAGTCATTTAGAATATTTACGCGAAATAATAATATTCTTATTTAAAGGCTAATCCGATGCAGTACATAAAACGCGCTCTCGTGGCACACTGCTGAACTTTTAACTACTAACTAGTTAGTTTTCATATCTATTAATAGATGTCGCTAAGTAATCTAACCTAGTTTATTAAAATAGCTAAGTCAGTAAAACTACATGTTTTACTTATACATCTGGAACAAAATTAATTTTATAATAAAATAACAAACTTATGATCTATATGCGAGTATATAATAAATACAACGTAAATAGAATTATAGTTACGAATTTTATGGCATCTGTATTTGAATTTTAGTTACACGACGTTTCGAATATTTTTCGGTCTTCCATGACTACTAAAAAGTGTTCACGATCAAGAGAAGACAATCAAATTTGTCCCGTAACCATGATTGCGTAAACATAGTTTAATTAGAAAATTATTTTTCATCATCATCATCTCAGCTCATATATGTCTCACTATTGGGCTCTAGCCTCCTCCGTAATCGAAGGTAAACTAACCTATTATACCACGCTCGTCGGACATGTTAGTATAGGTTTTGGTTTCGAGTTTTCCTTCTCTTACATAGATATGATAGATCTTTATGCGTTTTATATCCCTTAGTCGTCTTTTACGATCGCCCACGGATAAGATAGGGGGAGGTGAATTGTATTCATATTCCGTCACCACACGGAAAAAATTTTTTTAATTACAAAGTATAACGATGATAGTAGATTAGCCTCTATCTATAGGGACGTATTAAAAATAAAATTTGTAATCACCGCTTCCTTTCCCACGTATATCCTAGGATATACCTTAGGTTTATTAGAAGATACAAGAAAAAGGAAGACTTAGAAAAAAGCTTTATGCCCACTCGTCTGGCGAGCATTGTATAGAAGACCAAGTTCTCTCCCAGTCTGAAAGAGGCTGACCCTTAACCATGGTATTAATTAAAGAAAAAAGGAATAATAGAGGTGGACGTATTTGAAAAGCCCTTTTCTTTTTTCTTGGCAGGATATGGTCTGTTCTCTCGCCGTCCATTTCGTCGGAGCAATGGAAGGACGGCGTGTGACCCCATAATCTACCATGCTGCCTTCCCGTCGCCATTGGATCTACCACGGGTACAGAGTCCTTGACACATGTGGCCGACCCGGCGGATTACTCTTTCGGTTATCATCTCCATCGACGCCACAGCAATAAACACCACTATCCAGGGCATCGCCCTGGTATGTTCGACCTATCTGCGGGTGGAGAACTAATTTCTGGTCTGTCCACCCGCATATAGCTTAGTGTTGCCCAAATGCAAGACCAAGATTCGCTGCAAGAGTCTCGCAGTGCTCCCTTAGATAGCATTTTACGATTGCTTTGGCAAAGAAAGGATTGTCAACCTTTCGTATCCTTAATATACGGGGACCTACACGGGGAACTAATTTGATGTTATTTTAAACAGTCTCATGATAGAGAGGTGTGATCATAGGCCCCACTCTCGTTAGTGGTATGTACCAAATGATTGATAGTTGTACAGTTAGTGCCACTAGATGAATGGAATTTTATTCATTTAGTTAGATGTCTCATTTCTATGTGATTTTTTCATTTCTATCAAAACAAGTGACTCTGTGTTATTCTAACAGCGAGAGTTGCAAGTCTTGTGAGACTCAGAAGAGTCTTGCATATCGGCAACACTAATATAGTTATATACTGCTAACAGGTAAAGGCTATCAGTCCACTGTTGGACATAAGCCTTCCCAAAGAAGGAAAATGCTATAATATCTACACTTGACAGACGTGCTAGCGTTCACAGTTAGTGTTTTAAATTTCCCAGTGAGTAGATACTACTGCTTATTCTCCTGGTGACTCCACGGTAATTAGAGGGTGACAGATTTTGTTCTCAACTTATAATCACCTACGAAAAGTTAACTAGATATAGAGTTATAATTCAAAATATTCTTTCTATGCATTATTTGTTTTTCCAAATGAACTGATCAAATTTACAAACAGCATTTCACACATTTAAATTTTTTTTAAACAAATGCAGTCCAAGAACTTGTTGCGAATTGTTATAGTCTTATATGTATATTAGTCCTAACGCCTGCAGATAACAAAATACATAATTCGACGTAAAGCGATTGCTTATATTATTGTAGGTACAACTATGTAGTGATTTGTAGTTAGAAAAAAAAGCCTGCCGTTATTTAAAAGTGTAAATGATTTAATTCATTAACATTATTAAATTAGCGAAAGAGAATAATTAAGAAAATCAAATGACCAGAATGTCTAATAACAGTCCATTAATTACGTGAGGCATTTTGAGGATTTTTTGAGCTCCCCTTCCCCAAGGGAGACCCTTGGTGAGATGTCGTGAGATTTTCCCCCCTTCCCCAATCTCTCGTGAGGTAGAGTATAAAGGTTTTTTACTTTCATTTAACTAAACTTTCACGCATGTTTACACCATTCTCTGCTAAAAAACAATTTACGTGATACTTGTCAAGATCCACCCTCTCCCTCAAGTGAGATTTAGTAAGATTCGGCTCGACCCAGCTGAATACTTCACGTATTTAATGGACGCCCCCTAAAAGAGCTAGGCTCGATGCCATGTCATAGGATCAATACATTCAACATTCAAGCGCCGTCTTAGCGCTAAACACATATTTTAATTTATTAATCAAGATATCCTTTTTAATTTAGAAACGAAATTAAAAACTTGTAATTTTGATTGGAATTTTGCTCTAGATTTTAGCAGAGTATTGTTTATAATGAAATGGTTGTATAGTTTTGCTATTCTCATAGTATTTTGCTTTTTTGTATACATATATAAGCATTAACGGACTCTCTTTGAGTCGCCATGCGCTTAATGGGCATGAGTTACGACTTTTGCATGCACTTAACTTATGTAATTAACTAAAGGATAAGTTTTCAATCCCAAGTAACTTTAAAATTTACAACTATTATTCTTCGTCTTCTAAATTTAAAAAGAAATACATATATTTATCTGTATATAGTAAGTACATAATAGATTGTGTAGATCATTATAACCATATTGATATTATACATAATAGCTTAATAAGTATGAACAAGTATCTATGTTTGTTAATTGTTACGCTTTTACGCCTCACCTATTCAATCAACCAATCATCATGCTTTTATGTAGAAGTACAAAAAATACACATTTACATAGGTTAGTTTAACCTATGTAAATGTGTATTTTTAGTAAATATAAATATTTTGGAAATACCAAATCGAACTAAAACTGAGGGTTACCTAATAATATAATTTTAAAACGATCGTTTGGCATAACACCTTTCCTGGGTATGTAACTAACTCCGGTGGCCCGCTCGCACGGCGAAGAGCGGTGCTTGTTGGGTGGATCTATGCATGGGAAAAAAGGTATGTAACTAACTAAATTAACACATAACTTAATTGGAAACTCATGTCATTAAGAAGACAGACCAAGTTTATCGCATAAGATAATCTGATATGTTGAAAATAAAGGAGACTTTGGATGTTGATGTTGATGTTGCTTTTGGAGTTGGATGAAGAATTATTTGGGCGCTTTATCGTCTTCTTTTTCAACCCTTTTATACGTTATCTAGTATTCTCGTATCGTTATGACCCAAGACTGCAATAAAAGGGAAAAGGAACTGCTATACTATAACGCTCAAACTAGTTGATTTAGAGCACGGTTTCTCAAAGTGGAGTACGCAAACTCCTAGTGGCTCGCCATTCGTCGGTCGGGGGTTTGTGGCAAGGGTTACGTAATGGCGGCTTGATGACTGGCGAGCACGTGTGCACACACACATTGTAGTACTCGCGCGACTGGCTGAATAAGTATTTTCCAGATATATATTTAACAGGAGGTTCGCTGATATCTGGAAACTTTAACAGGGGTTTGTGGAGCCAAAAGTCTGAGAATCCCTGGTTTAGAGTTTTATTGTGGTGCTTAAAATGCAAAAAAAATGAAATATTTAATTTACATAGTGACTTTAATAACAGTAGGTACTGTACTTGGACAGTCTGCAAATCGCGTTTGAGGTAGTACCTATACTATACAGACCTTTTCTAATTGGGACTAATCGCTCCACACATTCCAACCATTAAAACTCCTATAAGCCAGGATCCACAATGGTCTTCATAAATGATACTGAAGTTTGTCCCTCAGGCAGTCCCAGGATATGACTTAAACGGACCTTGTAATAACTCAAGAAAATTTCCATGCATTTAAGCGCTTCTGCTATATCTACTATTGTAATTAATCTTATAGCTCCCATATAGGCCCCATAAGCACTGTCAGCAGTACAGCACCATGTACTGCTGCGCTTCACGGTTTAGTACATCTGCTTATCTATAAGCCTATTAGCAAATTTTTGCTTCATGTCTCCCGCATTACGTAGGAGGAAAGTGGAATTTTACTAAGCCTCCTTTTTTACTTATCTTATTAAATTTATTACGGGTCCCAAGATAATTAAAAGTGTTTCCTGGAACTTACTGAAGAACTGAACTTTGTAAAATTTTATATATTAAAGTTTTTTTGTCTTGTAGTAATGTTAAGCGAATATATTTCTTAGTTATCTTTTACAACAGTATACTCAAGAAATATACCACTATAATTTTTTGAACTAAAGAGTGATGATATCTGCTTAATTTTAATATACGATACCTCAGTAAAGGAAGGTGTGGTGACCATCGTATTTTAACTTCATCATCATAAGAAGTCGTTTTAAATACAAAGATTAAAATATAAATATACGAATTATAAAATCTATCTATATTTCTAGAAGCATTTAGGCTTATATCAAGACGGCCACTTCAATTAAAATACCTGCTCTTAATTTATGATCATATAGATAAGAATATTATGATTTTTAATGAATAACTGTATACAAAGTGATTCTTTTAAAAATATCTAATTTAATTACAAAACTTTTAGGCACACCAAGCAACTATGTATTACTTTTACAGTAATATTTGTATTTTCATTAAAAATTTACATGTAATATATTCTTTTTTTTTGTGACGGAATAAAAATACAATTCACCGCCTTCTCTTCCCAATCTTACCCGTGGATATCGCAAAAGACGACTAAGAGATATAATATGCATATAACATCTATGTATGAGAAAGAAAACTTCCAATAAAACATTATAACAACTGGTCTGACCAACGTGGTATAGTAGGTTAATTTCTTTTCTGTTGCGAAGGAGACTCGAGCTATATGTGAGATGCAATGATGACGCAAAATATGAAATTTAATTGAATCCAGTCTTTGATTTGATATTAAAATATAACAATTTATCTATTTTTAGTTGACTATGTTATATTATTCAGTTTCTCGACCACGTCTTGGCAGTCGATAGGTCATTAGTACGTTCCGTCAATTGAGTCTTTTATATTCCTAGATCTGTCGCAGTTGTAGAGACAACAGTGGTTTTTAGCATCGTGAAGCGAGAGAGGTGGGAAGGCAACAACCAACAAGGGCATTGAATTGATCACAAATAGTGCGGACGTTTAACAATTATTTGTTTATTTATTTCCAACAATATAGACAAGGATAATAAGTGTTATCATAAAATCTGGATAATATTTTACTTCTAACCCTGAATCTCTACAAATCACTGTTTAAAATATGGTATATTTTTCTATTATCATAAATTCTATGAGTATTTTCTATGCGGTAAAATAAATAAAGTCGAGGCAATAGCAAATATACATATGTTTGCGCATATAAGAAAATGTATCCATATTATGTGACCCATTTTTTACATTTTCTTCACTCCACCCCTCGTGACCACCCGTAATATAACCCTATAAGTTTTACGTAATAAGTCATTAATATGGTTTTTAATCATATTTTTAAAGAGGAAATTACAAAGAGAATTAATTTGACTCTTATTCGTTTTTATTAATATAATGCTTCAAATTACTGAAATTTTTAGCATTTAATATGCTTAATTATTTATAAATACCCGATTACGAAACGAAAAATGATGTCACAAGCGGGGTTCGAACCCGCACCTGTTGGGAATCCGGCCCAACCGTGCGGCCACTTACACCATCGTGAAATATTTTAGGCCCTAGGCCAGCCAGACCTAGGCCAACTCCATTTGATGCCGTTTGGTCAACGATTACATTCCCAAAGAGGGTTGACGTCTGGCAGGCGGCCCGTCATAAAACTATTGCCAATAACTTCTACAATATGTACTATGAAAGAAGAGTACATATTGTATCGACCCCAAGTAATTGGAATAAGAGTTGGAGATTGATGAAGTTTATCATTATACGAGATTTTTCTTATAGCTAATGTTCTTGAATGTGACAAAGGGGATAGATGATGATGGACAGATAATGTTCTTGAATGTGACAAAGAGGAATCGTTTTTGTATCTTTTTACAATACTATTATATAGTTTTACTGTTATATAGGTTTACTTATGTGCGTATCTCGCTAAATACCTGTACATTTCGTATAATGAGTCCTTATAGAGCTTTAGTTATTTTTTTTATTGTCACTTCCAAATTAACATTTACAGCTTATAAATGTTAATTTTATGTTTAAGAGAATTACTAAGTCTAAAACACAATCTGAATGTATTAGTTGTATATTATCTATTTTATATACAAATTTACTTTCATTTATTTACTCGTAAACCTTACCTGTACTGACATTTTTAGCATTTAGTTACTTAGGTACTATTTTTGTGACATCACTTGAATAGTAAATTTAGATCCTCCAAACTATTGTCAATACATGATTCTATAGTTTTACAGACCTTTAGGTCATCTACGAATAAAAATGATGTAGCATATAGAAAGCAATTGAGAAGGTTATTAATAAATATGCTAAAACAAAGGGCCCAAATGTGAACCTTGGGGCGCACGCGAAATAATGATGTTCAAATCAAATCAAATAATTTATTACGCATAAGCCCCATAAGTGCCCCTATGGGGCTTATGCATACTGTCAATTTTACATTATCTTTTATAAATTAAATTTAATTAATCTACCACCGGATCGGAAAGTAGCCATAAACTGAGAAGATCCGGCAAGAAACTAAGTGTGCGCGTAATTTTTTTTTAAATTATCTATTTTCAAAAATGTGATTGGTTACATGTTTAATTTATATTAGCTCCAGTGAAATGCCCTTCGAGTAAGGATTCATTTTTTAAAACTTTGTATATAATATAAAATTAATATGTAATTAGTTGATTTAAAAACATTCAGGACTACATTAAAAAGAGGATCACTTAAACACTAGGCGACCCATGAATACATAGAATATTATATAGTTAATGAATAAATATATGTCATAGAGTATATAATTTATTTTATATATTACCATTTTCCGTCAACATATCTGATATT
Organism: Lymantria monacha; assembly: GCA_905163515.2. Classification (NCBI taxonomy): domain Eukaryota; kingdom Metazoa; phylum Arthropoda; class Insecta; order Lepidoptera; family Erebidae; genus Lymantria; species Lymantria monacha. Next base: position 38,892,789 of record LR991081.1, read on the forward strand.
CTTTGTAACGACAGCATACTTAGCTGGCGGGTTGACAATCGATAATCGATGCTGCTGCCAATTCTTCTATTGGCCCAACAGTTGGTTAACAACAATTGTAAAGACTACCAGATAAGGGCAAATAAGAGGTGGTGATACATAGTAGCTTTCACCAGAGAATTTAATTTAAAAAAAAAAATCATGAATTTATTTGTTATACTTCAATCATCAATGTATTTTCAATGTACATTAAATGGAAGTAAAGAAATGCCTCATACGTTGTCGTAGTGAAAGCAGTTAAGAGACGGGCGAGCCCTACGTGCGCAATCGCATACACGAGACCTGTTCTGCCGAACGCGTTCTGATAACATAGCTCCCTTGATTTAGATCTTCCAGATACAAGTACATACATAAAGATATAACTGTTTATTACTTACTGTATTTGCTAGTTACTAATCTCGATATGATATTTGCTAGTTAATATTAATAATGTCGATTAGATATCTATATATTATTAGTAGATATTATTACACATGTACTACTCACTTGCTGGATTACAAAAGTTTGTAGAACACCAAAATTATTTGTGAATATCAAAGTTTTTGTGGTATGAAATACAAAATGAAAATTTTAAAAAATCGCTTATTTTTTATTTTACTTGAAAGTATTTCCTTATTACATGTATAATTACCATAAAGTTTTTGTAAAAATGATAATATTTATTAGGGAAATGAACGAATGGCAATATTTTTAATGCTTTTATTATATTTAACTTCATTAACGAAAATATTGGAATATTTGTTGGTATTTTTATCTATCTGTTAATTTTTTAGTAAATTAAATAAAAATCTAGACTAAATTTATGATAATTTGGTGTGAAATAATTTATACTTTGCAGTTAGTATATATAATCATTTTAATAATAATAATTTCAATATAAAATTCGTTGCGGACGAACTTATGGGCTAGCTATTATAACAATTATAAAATATGTATTATATAAACTATAAGTGAGCACAGAGCGCTGTAATCCAGTCGATAGAGTCCTATCCTGTGTGCTATATTTAGTAGACGGAAACTGGCCCTCGTTATCAGTAGCGCAAGAACCTAATCACTTTCATTGCAACCCCGCGAAGGAGGTCGCGGAGCGAGCGCTATCACATACGCAGTCCGTCCCGCGCAGTGGGTGCGCGCAGGCGTGCGCCATGACATTGTTCCCACGTCGGCCCCGAGACGATCCCGCGACGTTGTGAGCGACGCTACGCGACATCACGAGACTCCCGGCCGCAGCCGGGAATGGAGGCCTGTTGCGCGATTACAGCTGCCGAGGACCTTGTGGGCGACCAGGTACTCCACACTTTCCTGAGTGACTCGCGCACCAGTGACCTACGTTCAGTGTTGCCTTGCACGTCAATACCCTATAGTCAAGTGACCCTTTGATTACCGTGATCGTTTGTGTAGTTCTGATCCCGAATACAGTATGCAATGTGATTTGGTTTGTAGCCTAGACGTAATTTATGCAAATGTAAACCTGATAGCTGTCTCTGTTCTATGTTAACTATTTCACTAAAGCTTTTAAGAATTTCACATTCAATACCTTTTTAAGTATTAATAGCTGCTTAATTATAATAATAGCATTGTTAGTGCTCATTTAGTTGACTTGATAGCTAATAATGATGGAATATATCGTACATGAAACTAAATTCATACAAAAATATTAATCAGCGGTGTAGATTAAAAACATTTACTTTTTCATTTAAAATAAATTTAAATAATTACTTTCTAAAATAATACTAATTATATTTATTAATTCACGTAGATCTATTTAATATGAAAGTATATTTTAAAATATAATTATATTTGAAATTAGATTTATCCTATATATGTAGATATTAATAATTACTTAACTATATTTCACCTAGCGCTAGGCTCGTAATGTGACTACTTTATAACATCAATGCTTCAAGAAACATTGTTAATATTTTTTGCAGTATATGTGATTGCAGTAAAATATTATGGAAAAAAAAACTACAATTTGTAATCTTATTGAGCGTACTGTTAAAAGTTGAAATATATATAATTATACATAAAGTATTTCGATCAAAAAGTACACACTATAATATATGCGAGTAAATAATAACATGAAATACCTAAATATTTATTATTAAAATCCTTAAAAATATAAGCGTGTTTGAAACTTTAAAGTAATGTTTTTTTTTTATAATAGCAACACAACGAGATATATATGCATGTATACTTCTATAAAACAGTATGCGACGCAATAGTTAGCGCTTACTTACAAAAGACATCAACGACGACCGACGGCAAGCCGTTCTAATAAACATATACCGATTAGTTCTTAAGAAAGTAAACACATTTTTCTCGTTTTTATCAGTTATTATTACGATACAAATACTTGAGATAATATATTTTAACATTACAATTATTATTAATATAATTTTTCAAAGAACGCTAAGCCTTATTAAAAATAACAGCGACTATAAATAAATCATTTATTGTATATATCATATTAAATATTTCTTCTTAAAATAAATGTACACTTTACTAGTGAACTGATATATCTCTTTAAAACATCAATTTTGCTATTATTTAATAAGCTTAATAATAACTTTCTGTACATTTATTAATGATAATTAAATTAAATCGACAAATCCATTGTTAGAGACAATATAGGCATAATTTATAATATGTTGTACATATTTAGTATAACTCACATTTGGTAGTACACATATAAGAAAATCTACGCGAAAATTCAATTTAAAAAAAAATTGTAAGAAAATTATGACGTAAAGGTTTAATAATATTAAATAGCTTTTATTACTATGTAAATAGATCATAATTGAATAACATATAGTTAGTAATGTGAGGATGTTGTCAATCGATCCGAGTCTAAAATTGCGCCGATTTTCAAATACTCCTTCACTATCTAGCTATTTTATAGAAGCAATTTGACTGACTAAAGCAATTTTCCGCTTACTAGAGGTATATTCATGTAAAATAAAAAGAGAATAATCGCGAATGTTTAGCAAATATCATAGCAACCGTTTATTTGATAAGTCTCCAAAAACATTCATTCAAATAAAATAATTCATAATACGTCTGGACAAAGACATTATTGATTGGCGGTGAAGACCGGCCACGCAAGTTCTCAAGCGAGGCGACGGCAACGAATCAAACATCCGATTTTCTATAGATTAAAGTACAGTTATTGTCATTTATTGTCAGAGACACTCCATAGTTACCAATATACACTCATTAGCATATAACCCACACATATGGTATACATATATGCATATATAAACATATATGGAATCATCATCATCACTCAAAGATCATTTTAACCGGCCAATGAACTGGCTAGCGGATAACTGACTAAAATTTATGAAAGACACTGTCAACTACGATATGATTTTTTTTTAAAATTTATACAGATACTGTACTTCTAAAACAGGAATAAAGTTTTTTATAACACTGTTATACTTATAACTCAAAGCTCCTAGTATAAAGATTAGCATTAGTTGAGTCGTAGTCCTGATATAGACATATACAGATACTACTGATTATCGATACAATCTTGGCACAACGTACATATATGTATAACGACGAGATGAATAGCAAGGATTGAACTTGAATAGGATTTTACAATATAATAAAGTACAACATAAATTAAAACTTATTTACAAACCTATAAATAAGGTTAAATCTTTTTTTTCAGATATTTATAAAATAATATAGGCTATTATATAAATATTTATATAATAATATTTGTTAAAATATTTGCTTCGTCGGTGCTTGACATATTGAGCAGTAATATATGTTCATCCATTTTTATTGTAACATGTAGTAAGATTAACAAATATTAACATTGAATAGCCCGTAACTGCTTACTATGTTATGTGGAGGTAATAAAATATTACGGTCAATAGATATTCACAACTCATGATTATATCGGATTATTATTCAACTTAAAAATTTTCAACTTTATTATTTACTAACTTTTGCTTATGGTTTTAAATCTTGTAGCCGGTAACGGCTTTAACTAGATAAAATAATCTTCCAGTAAAGTTAAATCGCTCTTTCTCTTGGCAGCTATTAGCGATGTGCTCACAAGTATATAAAAATATGAGAAAATATCGCAAACTTTATAATAATGCAAAACATTGTCAAATTACTACTGATCCTAATAAAAGAATAAAAAGACTTCTTCGCTAAACTTTTTAAATATGCTGATCGATATTATTTTATAAGAATAAATTAAAATTATACCCAGTGAACCTTAATAGGCAATAGTTGAAAGAGTCTGAAGAGATTAATATCTCAATAAAGAAAATTAATGGCAAAGAAAATAAATGTTTTCTATATATGTGATTATATTTTTTGTTTAAATTAATACTCTTTCAGTAATTTTAATTATATCAAATTCTATTAAAAGCTTACATTTCTATTACTTCCAAATAGAGTGTTGGTTTAGTAGTTATAGTTTAAATGATAATAGGGCTCTGCCTATGTTTGACAACTACATAGATTAAAAATCTACCTATACATGAATGTAAGTACTTATAAATATTTACACTACTTTAAAATATATACATTACATAGTAATAGTACATATTTCAGTACATTATAATATTGTTATCTTACGTTTTAAATAATCATGTTACAAATATCCAATATTTGTACACTAAAATATACCATTAATATAATATAACAAATAATTATTCAATTATAATTTTAACGTTCTAATTCTGCTTAAAATAAAATAATCACCATCATCATTCTCCTACTCTAATCACAATTACTTGGGTTCGATACAATATGTACTCTTCTTTCATAGTACATATTGTAAAAGTTATTAAATAGTTTTATGACCAGCCGCCTGCCAGGCGTCAACCCTCCTTGGGAATGTAATTGTTGACCAAACGGCATCAGATGGAGTTGGCCTAGGTCGTTATATGGCTCTTAGTCGTCATTTACGACGTCCACGAGCAAAGTAAGGGTTGGTAGTATTCGTAGCCACTACCACACAGCTAAAGCTAAGCTTGAAATAAAATAATAAGTTAACTAAATTTAACAATCATTTAAAATGAATTCAATTGCCTAAAGAGAACACTTTAGTGCTTTATGAAATATAACTAACTCATAATTAGGAGGTATATAAAAGGGGACGCGGTCGCCGCCTTCTGCGAGGCTGTCATCTCGCAGAAGGAGGCGGCGGAACGGGCCCGGGAGGATTCCCGTGACCCGGGCCGTCGCCCGCGGCTGGGGCGGCGCAGGCGCGAGTACCTGCGCCTGATGCCGCCCTAACCGAGGCTTCGGGTGATCGGACCGGGGAATTGTCCGGTCACCCGACGTGAGGCCACCGCGTGAGGACGACGCCTCGACGGCGAAAGCTGTCGGGGCGTCGACAGGAGAGGAGCCCGAGAGGGCATACCACCGAGCGGGCCACCGAAGACAAAGATCGGGTACCGGTGGCCCGCTCGCACGGCGAAGAAGAGGTGCTTGCAGGGTGGGTCAATGGGGTTGCGCGCCGCCTCTTCCGTCACCCCGGACCGATTTGGCGGGGTGCGACGTCCATAGCCCACTGCAAAAAAAAAAAAAAGAGGAGGTATATAAATGAAATTAACTGAAATTTATTAAAACGTATCTCCGAATGCACAAAAATCACCTAGAATTGCTAAAATAAAGAAAGTAATCAATAATTTTACTAATTTTTATAATTGGTTCGTCACATAATGAATTGAACTGAATATGGAAGTAAATTTTAAAGCACAATAATTATACGATGACGTAGGAATTTACATGCTACAGAACCTACATATTTAAGACGCAATGTTGTTATAAATATGATGGAAGAACTGCTGAGTGAAGTAAATTAATCTACTATAACACATGTACATACAACTCATTAAATCGTATTTTAAATATTTGCACGTTTCTTTTCCTTTTAGATATACATATTGTTTTTTATTTTTTATTTTGCGACGTTACTAAGATATATAATATTAAAATATAAGCTATTTTCAATGGAAGAAGCAGAAAATAAAAATGTATCAATTACTCAATTATTCACGCAAAAACTACGGTGTATAATTGCAGCATACCGCTTAAATAATATTTTACACGGTATACTTATTGAATAGTATTAGGTATAACACGCTGTAAGGTCGTACATCGAAAAAGCTGTAATTGTATTATAGTCTTATAGTCTTTTCATAAAGAGTCCTTGCTTCCTTCTCAAATGAAACTTTGTCATCACAAAAACTGTAAAATATGTATATTTACCGATGAAAAATCGTAGCTCTCATTAAGATTACATTAAAGTCATGATATCTAAAATCTTCTATACATATAAAATGCTTTGTCCTGAATAACTGACTAATTAGTGGATAAATGCACAGCCTAAACTGCTGATCGCAGTGATTTCAAAATTGGATTGTGTGTTCTTTGGCGTAGGTATTTTATAAGAAAGGAATTTCGAAATTCTATCTCTAAGGGGTGAAACGATTTTATTCATATATACATACATATCATCACGCCATATCCCTTGCAGGGTAGGCAGAGAGAACAGAGTGCCAGAGAACTCTATCCTTGTATACTTCACTCGCTTCTTCAACATTCATAATTCTCTTCATACACGCTCGCCGGTTTCGGAGACTCTCGACTCCACCTTCTTTCAACACGTGACCAATCTGGTCTAGGTAGGTGAGTCTCGGTCTCCCCCGGTACCTACATCCTTCCACTTTCGCATTGTATATCTTCTTAACCAGACGTTCGTTCGACATTCTTTCCACATGTCCGAACCATCGGAGCATTCCCTTTCGCATCTTTACACCAATACTCTCTTTCATACCTACTCGCTCTCTTACGTCGTCGTTGCGAATGCGGTCGGTCAGCCTAACTCCACAGATTTTCCGTAGAGATCGTATTTCGACCGCATTAATTTTGCTTTCATGCTCTTTTCTGCATACCCAACTCTCGCTTCCATATAGTAATGTTGGGACAAGCACAGCGTTATGTATAGCTACACGTGCCTTCTGGCTGAGGTGGTGGCTATCGAGAAGTTGTCCCAACGCTCTATTCACTCTATTCCCCGCATTCACTCTTCGCTCTATATTTAATTCTAAAAAAGTTAAATTCACGTAGAAGCTTTGTGCATTGCAAATATTTTTACAATCGGAATATCTTGAACGTCACCGTACTATATTATAACTGCATTTGAAATGGTAAAGACTAGAACATAAAAAATATATTTTTATGTTTTAAATAAACATAAAAATATATATTTTTACCTATAGATTGCCAGACTATAATAAAGAATTTTATATTTTATAAGTATTTACACATTTAATCATAATAATTTATGTGTAATAACAAAATTAACAAACCGACAAAAAATTCTATTAGAACCATTTTCGACTTCTATGCGAACGAAGTCGCGGGCAAAAAACGGACAAAAGTAAGAAATAAACTATTATTTCATTAAAATCTACGCATAACAGTAATAACAAGGTGTATTCTGAATTATTAATTATTTTTAATAAAATTCCTTGTACACTTTTATGAAAAATAATGGTATATTTATAATTTATTAGCGCGTCTTCTTCTTTTTGATGAAAAGTGTATGGAGTTCTATATTCATTGCCAACAGACAGCACTTTAGTTCTAGGAGAAGCATTACAAAATGTTAGTAGACAATCCCAATTTGGTTCAACAATGCTTCAAGTCTCTTAATAATTTACGCAAGATACATTTTATTTAATAAGATAAAAAAAAACTCACTGTTAATAAACAGTGAGTTTTTTTCTTACTTTTCACCATTGTACGATCATATAATTCGACATCATAATGATGCTATGAGCTGAGCTGAGCTTCCATAGATTGTGAAAACAGGGTGTGTTAGTTAAGTAAGTTAGTAGGTTTGAATAGAATAACTTATAAGTGCTTTCTTACTCTTCCCATCTGTTTACAATGTAGATGTCTAAGTCAAAATAAATACATTCGATGAGATAGTATATAAAGAAGGGCTTGCGTATAATATGTATAAAAAACAATTGTATTTCAGATTGTCCCGGGCGGCGGTCGTTGGGGTACTCCACACGCCGCCGGGCTCCTCGACTCTTGGATTCAGATGCAGGTTAGTTCTTATTGTTAATTTCCAGAATGGATTCCTCTCCTACCAAATAATGAAATATACCAATCATGTTAAAATCCAGAAATTTATTTTGCCATATACTTGAAAACAACTAATTATTACTCTGTAATGTCCATTTATTTTTGATAAGTACTAATTTACATGAGAGATTTAAATGGACACTTATGATATGAACATATAACACATATAACGTATTTAATATCACTGCGTTACTGATCATCTTTCAAATAGAAATCGCTAAATACATAATAATTTGCATGTTAAAGTACCGCGGATTTAGATATGTGTTAGAAATTGAATGACAATCGTATGAATTTATAAGAGTTTATTTAATAGTTGTTAGTGTGGTGACAAAACAAGAATACATTTAATTCTCTATTTTGCTCGTAGATATCTTAAAAAACGATTAAGGGATATAAAATACATATAATATCAATGCCAGAGAAGGATAACCCAAAATCAAATCATATATTAATCTAACTAGCGTAGCCAAATAGGTCAATTTCTATCCTATGACGGAGGAGAGGAGCCTTTGAAACGAATATGAGCTGATATGCTAGTTGATGAGGTGATGATGAAATAATATTTGATTATGTCTCTATTGTAACAGTATACTTTTATAAATGTAAGTATTTTTATAAATGGTGAGGAACTGGAACAGGTGAAAGAATTTTTATATTTGGGTGTTTTGTTTACTAGAGATGATAAAAATGATGATAATGTTGAAAGAAGAGTAAATGCTGGTAATAGAGTGAATGGGGCACTATACACCTTTATGAAAAGCAGAAACGTGTCAGAACGAAGACATGAAAGTAGAATAAATGCTGTAGAGATGAGAGCTCTTCGTAGTATGTGTGATGTAAGTATGAAAGATAAAATTAGGAATAGTGTTATAACAGAGCGCTGTGGTGTGAATGAAGAAGTAGTGACAAAGATAAAAAAGAGTATGCTGAGGTGGTTTGGACATTTAGAAAGAATGAGTAACGAGAGGTTGACGAAGCAAATATATAAAGCAAGCGTGAATGGGACGAATACAAGGGGAAGACCACGTCATACTTTTCTGCACCAAGTTGGAGATGTGTTGACAAGAGGTCTTATTAAGAGTATGCGTAATCGTAGAGCATGCATGAAGACTATTATGAGTGCGAATGAAGCGATGGAAGTATGCCAGGATCGTGGTTTGTGGCAATCCGTAGTCTCTGCCCACCCCTCAGGGAAACAGGCGTGAGGCTATGTATGTATGTATGTATGTAACAGTATACTGTACTGTGGTCCATCGTAACCGCTTGAGATCTTCCCAAATGCTTGTTTAATATATAAAATTATTTTTGATGTACATCTATCAGTTTTCTGCTTACGGATTATATCATCCTTCTGACATTATATCTCTTTTTTCGGGAGTTTTCTGTTGTTTACTGATATAGCCTTTCAAATTCATATCTTTTCTTGGCGGAATATAGCAAGAACGCATGACGTTTGGATGTATGGAACACCGTCAGGTCATTGTGAGACTACATGGTCCACTGTATATGCGCTCTATGTATTTTAATTGAACAGTGATATGTTACACATTTAACTTCAGTAGCTCTAATAAAGAAATATTAACGTCAAATTATCAACTTTGAAAAGGTTTTGAGAGGTTTGCTTGGGTAGGCCGCCTAGATGTTATGCTTTCATAGTAGAATCTTATGCATAATCAAAAAAATAAAACAATAATCAAATCGCAAAAACATACGCGATTATATCGTCTGTGTTCACATCCATACATTACATTCTCCTAGCTAAATTACGTCACCCCATGACATCACGTGTCTATACCAAAATAAACGCTTTCATTTCTACTTCTCTGTCATTGACGACAGGACAAAATTTTCATCATATGCATAAAATTTACTACTGGGTATAATATTTCTTCAAAATTTAATATGGACGGCCATAGCACGGCTGATAAATAAATCTATTTCAGACATTTCTATTACACCATATATTTAATTTAACAATTATTATTATTCACATAGCTGTCTGAAATCATCTCTCACCTATAGCTTTAGTAGTTTTTACTGCAAATACAATATTTAAAGTAGTATAAATTAGTGATCAACTTCGGACTTCGTTAGATTACACACGTTCATTCAGGTGCGAAACCGATATAGGGTAGAATAGCATCGAGATCCCTTGAGCTCGATTGTGTAATGTTCCCTTCCTCTCACTTGACAAGTAAGTCGAAAATCAGCGAAACTTACCTATCAGCCTAGCGGATGGATAAATACGAGTACGAATGGTGTATTTCAAGGTTTTCTAGAACAAAAAAGTTACTGGTTTTACATGAACTATGTGTGTGGTGAAGGAGTAAGAATACAATTCACCACCCCCCTATCTTACCCGTAGGTATCGTAAAAGACGATTAAGGGATATAATATGCATATGGCATCTGTGCAAGAGAAGGAAAACTAGAAAACAAAACTCTATACACACGTCTCACCAGCGCGGTATATTAGATCAATTTGCCTCCCATTATGAAGGACGCCCGAGCCCAACAGTGGTAACATATGTGAGCTGAGATGATGATGATGATGATGATGTATCATGAACATGAATAATTCTCCATTAACTTGTTACATACTGGTAAGTACTACAATCACTACCTCATTATCACTTGATTTTCTTTTTGTAAGCGGGTAAATAATCTGTCAAAACACACCCTGTCCAGTTTTTTAGGATCACAAAAATGTAATGCGAGGTTCCAAAATGTACAGTGCTGCATCTGCTCTTCGCCTTTTGGGCGGACCTTTGTGTTCAGCTTCATTTGTCATCAGCGGCTTCAGGATTTTTAGCGTAGGAGGCTCTCTCTCTTACGGTGTTACCACTGCGAACACACTGCTCCTATTTTAATTTGAATATCTATAGTACATTTGCTGGTTCCTCTTAGAGAATGTTAAAAAAGCGCTGCGAAATTGTCAGAATTATTGTAAATAATTTTTATTTATTATAAATGTTTAAGAAACTTAAATGTCTTCAAATTAGTATGAAACTATGACTTTACAAACTAGGAACGCTATCCTTAGATAGAATTCAACACACGCTGCGTACAACCGCCAACAATACGCTAATTGAATTAAAACAAAATGAATCAGCCTACAACCACCTTTACGGTTAGCCTTTACGGTTAAATAATACTTATTAATCCAATCAATTTCGTACCTTATCCTACAATTATTAGGTCAATATTACATTACAATAAGATATCATGAACGGAGAAATCATTGGTATGCCACACACACTAGTGACATTGTCACGTACAAACGACATGTGTATACATCTATTTACGTAAATCTAAGAATTATAAAATAAATGTGTTTGTATCATTGGAATACTCAACTTTTCCATAGTTTCATCCAAGAGCTTTTGAAAGGTACTCAAAATGTATGAAAGATTTATTTTCTTATTGGTACATACATACATATCATCACGCCATATCCCTTGCAGGGTAGGCAGAGAGAACAGAGTGCAAGAGAACTTTATCCTTGCATACTTCACTCGCTTCCTGAACATTCATAATTCTCTTCGTACACGCTCGCCGGTTTCAGAGACTCTTGACTCTTCACCTTCTTTCAGTATTATTGGTATTGGTTAATATAAATTCTATAATGTAGGCTGCAGGGATTTATGAACCGTTAAAATGGTCATCCAATTCTAACCAATGATAAATATCTTATGCACACTCTGGTGTTTGAAAATAAACGGATTTTGAAAATTTGGATATGATTATTCATGTTTGACGCTGACTGTACAAGTGTACAATCTGCAGCTATAAATTCTTTAGCAAATAAAGCTGGGGGAATAGACTATTCATAATATTATAACAATTCAGCCAATCCATACAGCTTACAGAATAACGTCTGATCTGTTTATGCAAAACTTGCAAAATTGAAATCAACTGTTTTTATGAACTTCATCGCGTTTTTGTTTTTATATACTACGATTCTGTATTAACAAATCATATTTGTCTTTAATTTATTAAATTGTCACATTAAAGTATATCTAACTGGTGAAGATCACTCTTGGCCTACGTAAAAGATGATAACGCCATATTTAAAATAAAAAAAAATAAAAAAAAATCTATTAATAGGCGGGTTGGTAATCACAATAGACATTATAAGTTGTTAGGAAGAATGATGTTGATCGGTTTCTTGGTGATCCCTCCGCCAGTTTTCAAAATTGTTAAGGGAAAGTAAGGGTTAATTACACACTGTATTTTTAATACTTCACCACACGGTCAACCAATCAACAGAAATTAATACGTATTAATAGTATACAAATTGATTCATTGCCGTGTGGTGACGGAGTAAAAATACAATTCGCCACCTCCTATCTTACCCGTGGGTGATCGTTAGAGACGACTAAGGGATATAAAACGCATATAACATATATGCAAGAGAAGGAAAACTCGAAAGATAGTAGGTTAATTTCCCTGTCGAGGCTCGAGCCCAACAGTGAAATATATATGAGCTGTGATGACGATACAAATTAATACGTGCATGAATATAAGTACAGTAACAAATGATAGAAAATAATATCAGTGTTACACATATATATGCATATGCTTTTTAATTTAGTGTGAGTCAAATTAATAATTAAAACCTAAGTACATAAAAACTGTCTGTAAAAATGAATATATGCTAACGACTAACATATTAGTCCTCTTGCTAATAAATGCTTAAAAATATTTAGAACAAAATTAAAACGCAATGTAATCCGTAAAAATAGTTTTATATCATACATATTAGAGTAAATGTGAAGAGGTATTTGGCTTTATAATAAATAGTTAGTGTTTTAAAACATGTTTAGTGATTTAATGCATAGTTAATCCTTTCGTGTTCAAATAGTTAGCCTGACTAGCTTCTCATCCTAGTTGTGGGATCATGAATATTGATAATTCCGACGGGCTTTTAATCCATTCATGGCAGACATTCCTTCTATCTAACTTAAACGGTTTGCATAATCTTTTACAAAAAACTGAACTGAAATTGAGTACCTGTAACGGTATCCATAGCTGATTATAATGATTAATGAATAGAATTTTACAAAACTAGTGCCTTTTAGTTCTAGCTGAAGAATGGCACTAGCTTTGTAAAAATTTTTTCATGTATTAATTATAATTACATTTTAATGAGAAGATGTAAGATTTCACGTATTATTATTAATTTAGTGATAAAATTTTACATTGTGAAAGTCACTTTATATGTGGGCAAAAGCAAGTAGTAGGTAGTTAATAAATTTATGTTAAAAAAATGCGTCTTCGAACCCAAAAAATGGCAACAGCTATTAAAAGATTTGTATTTCTATTTTGTATTTGTATTTATATGGTATTTAAAGATTTGTGTTGGTGTAAAGATGCGAAAGGGCTCAGATGGTTCGGACCTTGCAAAGAATGCCGAAAGAACGCCTGGTTAAGAAGATATATAATGCGAAAGTGGAAGGATGTAGGTACAGGGGGAGACCGAGACTCACCTACCTAGACCAGATTGGTCACATACTGAAGGAAGGTGGAGTGAAGAGTCTCCGAAACCAGCGAGCGTGTATGAATTAGAATTATGAATGTTGAGGAAGCGAGTGAAGTATGCAAGGATAGAGTTCTCTGGCACTCTGTTCTCTCTCTGCCTACCCTGCAAGGAATATGGCGTGATGATATGTATGTATGTATGTATTTTTATTTTTAATATGTATCGTAAATTGTTATATTCATTTAATTGGAAATATTAGAACATGTACAAAGAAGCTGGTAGATTAAAATAGTCTATCAGCTTCTCAACGTCGATACGAAACTACTGAAACTGGAAAATGCAATTTTGACAGTTGTTTCTTTTGTACCGTAGAGACGAAGAAAAAAATTAATGAATCTCAATCCCCAATTGAAACGTAGCGTCAAAGTTTATATGGGAAGAAATAATAATAAGTTTTATTTATGATCCTCAAATTAAATACACAGACAAATAGTCTGTAAATAAATGCGATTTTCAGCATTTGTCAATTTTTATCCTCTTAAAAAAAGGGAGTATAAAATAGGGTGTTAATTTTTTATGGTGAAACTTTTAATTGTTTTATAATTCAATTAAAAATTAGCACAAATAAGTACTACGCAGCTCCTTACTTTTGTGATGTAGAGACTCATTGAAAATAAATATTCATAAAATCAGCCCCTTAGAGAATAAAAAGGTGCGAAAAAATTACTTAAATATTTTCATCCTACATCACAAATATTGAAAAGCATATCTAACAGGATCATCGCATATAATTTCTACGCGAACAAAAATCTAATCTATTATAAAATAAAAATTCAAAACTATATTTTTTATAAAATTAGTAAGACGTGGTGTTTGTAAAACCAAATAAATGAATACTTAAGCAATTTCACGCTGCTTCATCTTGATTTACTTCTGAAATACCATGTCTAATAGTTAATTGGTTTCGAAAATGTATCAAAAACCGGATAAATAACTGATTACACCAATTTACGCGCAACATAACGCCAAGAGGGGCCATTGTTGGAGGGCAGGCACCATAGCATGTATGGGAATCGATATTGTGTAACGTAAGGGCTAATAGACCGAAGCAACATTGGTTTATTACGAAAGAAATTTGACGTACCTATTTTATTTTAATTTATTTATTTTAGCTCGTTTACCATCTGGCCAAATTCTAAATAACCTAGAGCAAGTGAAGGGCAGCATGGGGCTTTATAACCCACCGTATTAGTTCTTTCGGCCTAATGAACGGGCCATGATCAACGGCGATCCTTTGACTTTAGTGAATTTAACATACCTTAAAAAACCTATGCTGTTTCATTGAAAATACATTTACCTTACTTTAAGGCCACGCATGTTAACGACATCGGGGTTCATAAATACAAAATGTATTAATGTAAAATTATCTTAGATTCTATTAAAGAATAATGTGCATAGAGTTAAATAGCTAACCTAAACGAAATCTATAAAACAGAATTTAGTATAAAAATATCAAAAAATATTAATTATTGGCGTGTAATAAATAATATTAATTCGTTAATATTTTGTTGCCATGTCATCATCATCATTCTTCTACTCTTATCCCAATTACTTGGGGGTCGATACAATATGTACTCTTTTATCATAGTACATATAGTAAAAGTTATTGGCAATAGTTTTATGACCGGTCGCCTGCCAGACGTCAACCCTCGTTGGGAATGTAATTATTGACCAAAAGGCATCAGTTGGAGTTAGCCCAGGTCATTATAAGGCTCTTAGTCGTCTTTTACGACATCCACGAGCAAAGTAAGGGTTGGTAGTATTCGTAGCCGCTACCACACAGCTTTGTTGCCATGTCAGATATTACCTAATTCACAACTTATTACATTTGGAAAATAAGATATTGAAAAATATATTGTGGTTAGATTTATATATCTACCTCACGTTTAATGCAGACCTAGTTGGTAAATTACATAAGATTTGCGTTCACGCTTCACGTAATGTTCATCTATAATTTGATAGGTGGTAGTAGATGGGTCATAGTTCGACAGTAACTCACTCAATCAACTCCAATGTTCACTGTAAGTGATGGGTTAAGTATATAATGTATATCCACTCCACCGACTGAAGAATCACCAGGGATATGGACAGCAGTATTCTTTTAAGCAGCTTAATATCACTTATATATGAGTACGCTAATACACATAAGATTTTCGCGGCAAACTTTTTTATATCAACATTTTTTTTTCATTCATATTCAAATGTAGGCATAGGATCGTTTCTTTGAACATTAAATACGTTTATTTTAAATAGAAAATTATGATTACAAGTGCGCTCTTAAAAATGTATATTAAATTTTCATATTATAATTTATACAATAAAACTTATACAAATCTCTAATTATTAATTATTTAAAAAAAAATATTTATTTTCTTTTTATTTTTCATTATGCCTAAAAACGAAAACATTAATAAAGAAATCAATTTCTTCTATTTTACATTATAATTAATATTTTAATATAGGAAACAAAGCTTTCAGTGTGTCAAAATATTTTTATTAAATGTTCGAAAAATCTAAACGGAAATGCAAAAATAACAATACGTTACCTTTTCACCACATTTTGTAGTATTGTGTAAATATATAGTTGAGGAAATGTTGTAATAATGCTGTTATCAATAGTAGTGATTACAGACCGGGCGTATTGTTTTTTAAACGTTTACTTATAAGCGGAAAATGGAAAGTTAGTTTTTCGCACAAAAAGACGTAATAATCGGTGTGGATTAAACAATCTTTTAAATGGTCTGTATTAAATGGTCTAGCCACTAGCGTAATATCATCTATGTTTTATTAATATCACCGATTATCGTTATACAATTGTTTATGCAGACCTGTGTAGGCGACTTTACTTACAAATAATTTATTTGAATATACTCATAATGTACATGCAATAAAAGCAAATTGCCGATCTAGCTAGTCCAATCTCGGTGCGGTCAAACAATCTTCAAATGACTTCTATTATATTTGCAGCTTATTATATAGTTTATCTGTTATATGTATATATCTGTTATATAGTATATATTGAGTTTGAGCAATTTTTAAATAATCATTTAGTTAATATATCTATGATATGTATCAAGTACTAGTGTAGTGCAGTTTAAGAAAACAATACGTCATGAATACTTACTTGCTGGAATCATTAGAGGAATGCTTGTTTTTCTTATATAAATACATTATAATTAATACATTTCAAATATTGTATGCTTATTGTTTGTGCTTATTTATTTGACAACCTTTCAGTGATTTATGTTCAATAAAATTAACTAGTGTGATCTCATAAATACCTGATCCCATAAAATGAAATGTATACATACATATCATCACGCCATATCCCTTGCAGGGTAGGCAGAGAGAACAGAATGCCAGAGAACTCTATCTTTGCATACTTCACTCGCTGCCTCAACATTCATAATTCTCTTCATACACGCTCGCTGGTTTCGGAGACTCTTGACTCCACCTTCCTTCAGTACATGACCGATCTGGTCTAAGTAGGTCAGTCTCGGTCGCTCCCGGTACCTACATCCTTCCACTTTCGCATTGTATATCTTCTTAACCAGACGTTCGTTCGGCATTCTTTCCACATGTCCGAACCATCGGAGCATTCCCTTTCGCATCTTTACACCAATACTCTCTTTCATACCTACTCGCTCTCTTACGTCGTCGTTACGAATGCGGTCGGTCAGCCTTACTCCACAGATTTTCCGCAGAGATCGCATTTCAACCGCATTAATTTTACTTTCATACTCTTTTCTGCATACCCAACTCTCGCTTCCATACAGTAATGTTGGGACAAGCATTGCGTTATGTATTGCTACACGTGCCTTCTGGCTGAGGTGGTGGCTACCGAGAAGTTGCCCCAACGCTCCGTTCACTCTATTTCCCGCATTCACTCTTCGCTCTATATCAGTGGTGTACCTTCCATCTCGGCTAAATCCACATCCAAGATATACAAATTCATCCACTTGCTCTAGTACATCATTACTTATTGTTACTCTTACATCTGTTCTGGCTTCATCTCTTTCAAAGACCATTATTTTGGTTTTGTTCACATTCACGCGTAGACCCCTTTTCTTACAATCTTCTGTCATTGTGTCGACTAGGGTCTGCAGGTCAGTCGCAGACTGTGCCAGCAGGACTGCATCATCTGCATAAAGCAGAGCAGTGACTACTGAGTCGCCCATCTAGACTCCCACATTCATATCGTTCAACCTTTGGAGACATTTATCCAGATATATGATAAACAGCCTGGCTGACAGAACGCACCCCTGCTTAACGCCGATATTGACGTCAAACCAAGGCGACATTCCATCATCCAGCCGCACACAGGCTCTACAGCCCATGTAACTGGACTGCACAGCCTGTAGCAGTTTACCGTTAATACCATATTCCGGTAAAATGTCCCAAAGTTCCTTTCGTACAACCGTGTCAAATGCTCTCTCCAGATCCACAAAACTGCAGAAAACCCTCTGACCTAGAGCCAGATGCTTCTCCACAATGTTGCGCAGAGAGAACACTTGATCCATGCATCCCCTTCCACTCCTGAACCCTCCTTGTGTCTCACACAGTAAACCATCGGACACCATCCTCATTCTCCTTTCAATCATTTTACCGTACACTTTTGCTGCCAAACTGGTCAAGCTTATGGCTCTGTAATTTGCGCAGTCATAACGTGAACCCTTGTTTTTAAACAAAGGCACGATGACTGCGCTATTCCAGTCCCCGGGAACCATTCTCGAGCCCCAACATAAATTGAGGAACAACAGGAACGCCTCCCAGACACAGGAGCCACCAAGCTTGATCATCTCGGCAGACACCATATTAATGCCGGCTGCCTTACCATTTTTCAAACTTCTTATCGCCCATTCAACTTCATCCATACTGATGTCATCGGAGGACGCCAGTGTCGAATGTTGTTCTACTAAACCACATGCGACACCGGCGTCAACCGTAGCATCCGCATACATATCGCCAAAATATTCACTCCATCGGCTTAACACGTCTTGTGTTTGTGTAAGAATGTCTCCACCTTTAGACCTTATTTTATTCATTCTGAAGGCTGACCAACCACACCGAGACTTCTTCACCTCCCTCCAAAAGAGTTTGGTGTTACCCTCGAAGTTTTTAGTCAGCCTATCTTCTGCACTCATACTTGTTCTATCACGTTTCTCTTTCACTAAGGCCTTGGTGTCATTCTTACATTGCCGATATATTTCTTTCTTCTGTTCAGTCATACACTGTCATTCAGATTCAAAGAAAAGACATAGTCCAGCAACGCTTTCTTCTTTTGTTCTACGGAAGAAATGTATATATATTACATAAATAAAGTGGAATGAATAAATAACAAATGGAACATACATACATACATATCATCACACCATATCCCTTGCAGGGTAGGCAGAGAGAACAGAGTGCCAGAGAACTCTATCCTTGCATACTTCACTCGCTTTCTGAACATTCATAATTCTCTTCATACACGCTCGCCGGTTTCGGAGACTCTTGAGAAATGGAACAATATTAAAAAAAATAATTTAATGTGTTATGCACACATAAATAATATATATCGTACCTTATTAGATAAAAGTATTCGTGTACTAATGGTAGGGCCACATTATTGACAGTTTCCTGTCTATAGCCGTGGGCCGGTGTCGCCGGGTAGTGCCACGCTCTTGCAGAAAATCGACGTCTGAGCAGTGGCAATGTGCTTGTAGTGTTTGTAGTTTTCATTGATAGGCAGCGGACTAATTAGTCTCTAGTATTGCAAAGGTCCATAGGCAGCAGTAACACTTATCAACAGGTGTGCTGCTTGCTCGTTTGCCACCAAGAGCAATAAGAAAAACGTAAATATTTGATATGAAATAGTTTAAGACATATGTAGCTAAATGTATATGTATAACCATTCTGGGCGATATGAGGTGGCGTGCGGCTCTAAAACCTGGTGTATTACCTCTCACTCTGTCCTCGATGGTGAAAAGAGTCCTCCTAGAGTCAATACGAAAAGTGAAGAAGCTGATGGCAGAATATTTACTTTAAGACGATTAAATTCAAGTGTAACCATTAGACATATAGATACAATGCTCAGCAACAAAATTACATTTTAGAATATAGGTTTAATAATAAATTTTAATTTACACTTGTAAATGTTTAATTTAAGTTTGTTATTTGTTGGTTGACCAATAGTTCACGATCTTTTCCATTTTTTAACTCTCCAGCGTAGTTCTTGGCCTTGTTAAAATAAATTTGACATTTTAGATACATGACTATATAACAAAAGAAAGAAATCGTCGTAAGAAAAAATCATAAACACCTTTTTCTACCATCCAGATTTTTAATATACAGAACGTACTGAAGGAAGGTGGAGTCGAGAGTCTCCGAAACCGGCGAGCATGTATGAAGAGAATTATGAATGTTGAGAAAACAAGTGAAGTATGCAAGGATAGAGATCTCTGGCACTCTGTTCTCTCTGCCTACCCTGCAAGGGATATGGCGTGATGATATGTATGTATGTATTTTTAATAATTTTAATATTATTGACATTCATCATGTTCAAACAGCAGTAATAATGAGAGAATTAGGTTACGTTTGCTTAGTATAATTGATTCTATAAACAGCAGTTACCACTACCATCAGATAAGTTAACCCATTTTGTGACTGTATGAAATAATAAAATGAAATGCATATATTGTCCGGTCAACTATAAAGTTGAAAGAATAAATTTATACAATCTCTGCGATGTTAATATCCATTGGATGCGTAGAGGAAGTCACAAGTTTGTCGTTATTAGTCTGAGCGTATTCATGCGTGTAACGCGTGTATTACATACATTTTAAATACATATATTATTGTGTTCGTTCGTATATTTTTTTAATTTAAAGTTGATTTTATTGATAGCAAGGTATAAATAGATAGCGAGCGATCAGCTATCGATCTATTGGTAGTCATCATAAAATTAGAATAAGAATAAAAGATTACATATAATAATAATATTATATAGTACGCTTAAAGAGAAATCAACTGTATTATCGACGCGTTGTTGGCGTTGGTGTATTTTCTTTTTTTCCCTTAAACTGAGTTTCAATATATTATTTAAAAATACAAGATATTAATTAAGCTATAGTTTATAAAACTACCGTGTGCCGATTAAAATAGATATTAAACTTATTATTATTTAAACATATTGAAATGGTCACACTCAAACTCCAATTATTTATACACGATATTATGGTTAACGGGATTTAAATGTATTTTATTATTTACAATACCGATATTTCACTGCACTATTTCAAGTTTCATGGAATAGGTTTATATGCTATTCTTATTGATGTAACTCGCCACCAGGTGGCGCTGCGATATAACGACTTCCACAAACAAACCAACGGATTGAGTTTGCTAGCTATAACCAGATAACAGCTTCACCTGAGAAGAGCCATAAATACACTTAATAGTATCGAATTTTCAATCAGACTTAAATTTCTTTAAAAAAAAATTAAAATCAATTTCTATAAAATTGAATTTAATATTTATTGAAAGTAATAATGTTCATATATTAAAATTTATTCATTACATGTAAACGCATGCTTCAAGATTAGAGACGTTGTATTGTCTTAATTATATCGCATTTATTTTGGTCTTATTCTTAAAAGTAAGTACTTACCACTATTAGACATAAACTTATGGCCATTAACTTATTTGGTTGCATAAAAGATCATCTTTATACGTCGTCGATAACACTCTTAAAGTAATAATTTATTCCTCAAAGTTTCTTGAAGTTTTATAAGGCACTTCAAGAAAAAAAAATGCAATACTATCATAAAATAATTTTGGACAACAGTTATTCAACACATTATACTATGGCGGCGGCTAAAATAACCTCATTTTTGTTTCTTTTTTTTTATACGGTTAACTATGGATGCGTCTCGCCCCGCCAAATCGGTCTGGGGTGACGGAAGAGGCGGCGCGTGACCCCATAGACCCACCGTGCAACTCCTCTCTTCGCCGTGCGAGCGGGCCACCAGTACCCGATCTTTGTCTTCGATGGACAGGCGGCTAAAATATCTACTACTCTCACGTTACTCGTGAATATCGTAAATGATAATTAAGAGCTTAAGATAAACCTCAGTTAACTTTATCTGATGCCCTCCGGTCAACAATTACATTCCCAAGAAGTATTGACGTCAGGCAGGCAGATAATCAAAAAAGTATGGGCTTTTCCTCAATATGTACGAAGAAAGAAGGGAATATATTGCGTTGAGTAATTGGGATAAGAGCAGAATGATGATGAATTATTAAACATAATATAATATTCGTTTGGGTAATACGCGGGCAATTTAAGAGGAACTTCTTCATTCAATATACCTTTACTTTTCTTTTTTTTTTACGTTGGACTATGGATGCGTCTCGCCCCGCCGAATCGGTCCGGGGTGACGGAAGAGGCGGCGCGTGACCCCATAGACCCACCATGCAACTCTTCTCTTCGCCGTGCGAGCCACTGGTACCCAATCTTTGTCTTCGGTGGCCTCATCCAACAATATACCTTAGTATCTAAAAACTCAGGTCTATGACTAGTGTGTGTTACCAGTGGCTTACTAAAATAAATATGTTCAGCTTACTCATGGCACGCTAAAATAAATATGCTCAGCTATGCTCCGGATTCCCCTTCAAGATTAGACCTGAAATACGGTAATCTTTAAAAAATGGGATAGAAACCACATAGCGAATAAAGTCTTATTGCCATGTTTAAATGGCAACAGGCAGACTATATTGCTCGGCGAACCGATAACCACTGGAGAAAAAGGGTTCTTGAGTGGCGACCACGAATCAGTTGACACAGTTAAACTGGGTATAAGATGTCCCTCCATCACTTTGACTGACGATTTGGTGAAAGTTGCTGGGAATAGTGGGATGCGGGCGGCACAGAACGGCACGGTTAAGCAGTGCACAGCAAAAGGCTAAATGATGATGATACATACATACATACATATCATCACGCCATATCCCTTGCAGGGTAGGCAGAGCGAACAGAGTGCCAGAGAACTCACTTCGCTTCCTCAACATTCATAATTCTCTTCATACATGCTCGCCGGTTTCGGAGACTCTTGACTCCATCTTCCTTCAGTACATGACCGATCTGGTCTAGGTAGGTTAGTCTCGGTCTCCCCCGGTACCTAGATCCTTCCACTTTCGCATTGTATATCTTCTTAACCAGACGTTCGTTCGGCATTCTTTCCACATGTCCGAACCATCGGAGCATTCCCTTTCGCATCTTTACACCAATACTTTCTTTCATACCTACTCGCTCTCTTACGTCGTCGTTACGAATGCGGTCGGTCAGCCTTACTCCACAGATTTTCCGCAGAGATGAATTATATTTATATTTATTTATATTCTATTACTACATCATCATGATGATGATGATGTAGTAATAGAACAGAAATGTGATCCGTCGCCCTTTCTTTTTCTGCAAATATCGTATATGACGATTATAGAAGCTTAGCAAATAATATCACTGCATGAAAACTCGATATAAGACCCGTATGTCCACCGTTGTATATTAGGTCTCTAGTTGTAGATGAGACCCACGTACAAGCGAAATCCAAAATAATTCGATACGCGGTTTGATTAGAGATTGATTACACTTAATTATATCATAGTTGCATTGAAAGCTGCATCGAACACAGAGTAATCAAATATAGGGAGTAAGAATACAATTCACTACTCTCTTTTTAATCTGTGGCTACGAATAGGATCGTATAAAGAAAAAAAATAATCAAATTAAAAGCCAATACCAACCCGTTTGACCAGTGGGACGTTTGAATTGAGATGACGAATATTGATGGTATACTTACTTCAGTACACAAGAAAACGCATCCATTCATTCAAATATATATAGACGCCCATTTTGGAATATAGGCATAATGATTGACAGGTAGGCTGCCTTTTCTCCTAGACTTTCCTCCTCTGCTTTAATCAATTTTTACTTATTCTACATACATATCATCACGCCATATCCCTTGCAGGGTAGGCAGAGAGAACAGAGTGCCAGAGAACTCTATCCTTGCATACTTCACTCGCTTCCTCAACATTCATAATTCTCTTCATATACGCTCGCCGGTCTCCACCGGCCATTCTTGCCGGCCGCCGGTCACTCTTGACTCCACCTTCCTTCAGTACGTGACCAATCTGATCTAGGTAGGTGAGTCTCGGTCGCCCCCGGTACCTACATCCTTCCACTTTAGCATTGTATATCTTCTTAACCAGACGTACTTAACTTACTTATTCTATATGAAATTAAATTAATTCCTGGTAACCCTAGTGTTTTTAAGTTTATATCAAATACAACATTATAAATAAAATAAATATTTAAGAGTTATTCAATAATTTTCTGTTGTCGGTACTATGTCAAATAATATTATACGCATCATTACACAGTCGCATACTGTAACGGCGTCCATTGTCGGTGTGCAAACGTCTATGATCCCCTATAAATTACTATTCGTTTTTTTTAGAGTGAACCTCCAGCAGAAAGGAAAAATTCTTGTGGAGCCGCATATTTTGCTAGTATACATTTAATACACAATCCAAATAATACCCATAAATCGAACTCCAAAGTCAAATTCTATGTGTAAGTGGATTGTATTTTATATCTTAAAAGACAACATTCAACCCTAAAGAAAGTAGTGATTGTATTGCAGGACATACTCATATTGTCCTGCATGGGAATCGATCTACGACATTGGCACAGTCATTACAGACATCTTAACTAGGTACTTATACATATCTATACTAGCTGTCCTGGCAGACGTCGTCCTGCCCGGAAAAGCTTTAAGCGATATGCAGCACAACCGATCGGGTCCAATTGTGTTTTGAAATCATCCAGGGACCCATTACAATATACATAGAAAATTTCATCCCAATTAGTTCAGCCGTTTGACATACCGATAATGGCGCTACCTACCGGGTCCAATTGCTAATCTAAGCCATTCTCGAATACCCTCGAACACACAAAAAAAAATTCAAGAAAGTCTGTCCAGCCGTTTAGGAGGAGTTCAGTGACCTACACACTTACAGTAGAATTATATATATAAAGATGTGCACTATAGCTATGTATATGTATGCAATATTGCTACATGCGTATATGTATTGTAGCTTTGTGTACAGTAAAAAAAATATCCGTGTGGTGACGGAGTAAGAATACTATTCACCACCCCATCTCTTACCCATGGGTGATCGTACGAGACGACTAAGGGATATAAAACGCATATAACATCTATGCGAGAGAAGGAAAACTCGAAACAAAAACCTATATCAACACGTCTGACCAGCGCGATATTGTAGGTTAATTTCCCTCCTATTACGAAGGAGGCCCGGGCCCGGCAGTGGGACATTTATGGGCTGTGATGATGATAATGATGTGCAGTCATTAATGTTTTGCCAAAAATATTAAATATTTAAATTTATTCACAAGAAATAATTACCTTGTTTGAGTACTAATAAACTGTATTATGACACTTAGTAGCCACAAATACTACCAACCCTAATATTGACTAAAAGTGGCTAGGTATTGTAAATGCCACCTAGGAGTTTTCATCACGGCTCTCATCCTATCAAGTATACTAATTCAATCTACTATATGGTCAGGGTTTGTTTTAACCAAATATATTCGATTTGGGCGTTTGAAAAAGTTAGTAAAAATCCTATACAGCGTCCATACCAATACGTATTCTTATTATCTATATTCTATATATATATATATATATATATAAGAGATTGACTCATCACGATATCTTTGGTACCATAAAGCCTACAAACCTTAAATTTGGTAGGAATATTTCTTTCGCCGAGTAGAGGTCAGCTAAGAACGGATTTTACGAAATTATTATAAATATACGTCATTTATATAATTCGTTTTTTTTTTTAATTATTTTAGGAAAAGAATAATTTAACAAAATGCCACGATATCCCTAATTGTCTCTTAAATTTTAATAACATTTCACACTTGAGTGGTTTTATTCAGTTGCATAAGCGTACCGTAAATGAGATTCATACGAGAGAGGTATAGAGGGACGAGGTCTACAGTGGGGATATGTAGTGACAGGATTCACGGTCCAACTGAGGAACACAATGATCGCGCCCAATACAACGATCGATTATGCTATTATATATACGTATAGATATAAGACTAGTATTACCATTATTGTTGGATGGATACGTGGTTAGAGTGCCCCGCATAACATAAATATTAGATAACTTATCAGTTTAGTTATTTTTTTTTCAAATAATTATTTAAAAAGAGGACTCTACGAAGCTGCCTTTATTTCTTCATCATCGTCATCATCATCATCAGCTCATATACAGTGACAGATTCATATTCGATAGCGCCCTTTTTTTTTGCGGTGGACTGTGGATGTGTCTCGCCCCGCCAATCGGTCCGGGGTGACGGAAGAGGCGACGCGTGAACCATAGACTCACCATGCAAACTCCTCCCTTCGCCGTGCGAACGGGCCTCCGGTATCCGATCTTTGTCTTCGGTAGCCATGTTCGATAGCGCCCTAGGCCGAAGTTAATGTCGGGTGACTGGATCGGGGCATTAACCCATTACCCACCGAGAGGCCGACCACGTGAGAAAAGACCGACGTCCTCCCCGAGGGCGGGACGTCGGTCGAGGAGCGGATACTCCTCAGGGGTATTCTGTCGGGCCGACCACTGACGTCAAGTCACTCTGCTCCGGGGGTCGTCCCAACGACGAAGGCGACGTGCCACGGGTGGGTTACGGGTGTACGTGCTTACGCCCCTCTGTCGCCCCGGACGGAGTGGTGCGAGGAATGCGCCGATCGTGACCCAACCCAAAAAAAAAGGCCGAAGTTAATTTGATGCCTTTGCATATAATAATAACTTAACGAAAAAAAAAATTGGGTAACTATTTATACGATTATTATTAGATTATTTAGTATTTATACGATTAATCATTTTAACTAAATTATTCTACCTTTTAAATTTTAATCTTTTAAGGTCGAGATAAAAATGATTTTACGGATTCTATCGCGTTTTTATTTAATTTTTTTAATTGCCCGACGTTGTTTCCACTTTACAGTTTTCGTGGTCGCAGGGAGGACTAAGGTGTCTTACGTCCAACAAGTCATCGTTATTACAGAGATTTACATCTGTCTGCTACAATATTAGTTATTAAATTTTGATCCATATTTTAATACTAATTCATTGCCAGTATAAAAATTTGTTGTTATTTATAGTAGTTATTATATTATATGTATAATAATTATTATATTTTACTAGTTTAAAAAACTAACAAATCTAATAAACTACCACCGGATCGGTACGCGGCCACACTGAGAAAGAACTGGCAAGAAAACTCAGAGAGCATGATACTAATTATTGACTTTTAAGAGGCGGCTTACTTTAACTTAATAAAGTTAAATAAAATTATCTTTAACTATTATTGTGGATCAAAATTAAATTTTAAGGTTGTAAAAGCAAGAGAAGAAGTAATAAAAATTGGTCTTACAGTTAACAAAAAAAAATCAATTTAATATTTCTGCAACTTCGCAAATTTGGGCATGTCTTAAATTTGCTGCTACAGTTCCCGGCCTAACGCGCCTAAGTCTAAAGCCGTTACTACTTAAATACGTGCTAAAGCTGGAGGGAATTGTACTACTACATCACGATAGTTAGACGAGTTCATATAAGCTTTTATTTCAAGTTTTCTTTTTCTTAAATTTTATCCTCGTTAGTTGTCTTTTACGATACCCACGAGCCAAAACAGGGGCGGTAAATTAGCATCTTAATCAGCCATCACTAAAGCAGTCGCCAATTACGTGTTTTTACTAATAATATTTTGCAGAACTCTTGTTATAAAAATCAGTTTTAAGTAAATATTCTACCTTGCTATATTATGTCTGGTTTGTAATAGACAAATAAGTACGATAACTATTTAATATATGCGATATAAAATTTTATAGAAACAGATATTAGTTATTTTCTGTTGTAACATAAACTTACTGTGTTACATGAAGTTATTGATCTCTTTACATTCTATCGATCAGTATAAATAAATAATAATGAATAAGGAAACTAAACTCTTTCCAAATAGAAACAGTTGCGTAAAATTATGCCAATTATTTTTTTTATCAAATGTACGAAGTAGATACGTAAATAAAATTATTTTACAAGTTGTTTAACTTGTATGTATCATAACTTTTAACTAGTAGTATTATATATGTATTTAGTACTACTATATATACATACGGCTAATTGAAACACATTTTAAATTATTACTATAAATATATATTTTACCTACATTTATATAGATTTACCTTAATCACTACAAAAGTATTGTTGTCTTCCTAAAGAACTTGCCTAACTACAAGTACAGATAAATAGATAAAATCAGCGAAAACATCCTTATGTAGTATAAGTATGTTAGCGATATGAAATTATCTAAGATATGCAGTATCACAAAGTAAACTCAACTTAGCGTCGGTTACTTAGATTATTAAAAGTTATCGGTGTAAATACTATGAGTATTTACATCGATAGGTGTACTTACTTTTAAGTTCAATTGAAATTATTAATTCATAATTTAAAGAATGCCAATTGTTAAATTCAATGTATTGCTAATACAATTATTAATAAATTGATAAAAAGCTTTGACCTCTCTAAGTATTCAAACAACTGTAATACACCAACAGCAAACTATGATGACTTGAAATATGACTTTGTACGATGCAGTTACTAAGGAAGTGATCTGACTGACACCTGATGTTAAATGACAACTACCGCTCTGCAATATTAGGGGTAAATTTAGCTCACTGCCTATCATTTGTTTAGAGGTTTGGGCTCTCGCTCGCCGATCAAAGTGCGGTAAGATATTTGTCACAATTCAGACAAATACATTGCGACTTCTGTTGCCACAGTAATTTGAAACTACTACTAGAAGATATAGATATATATAAGATATACAATGCGAAAATGGAAGGATGTAGGTACCGAGGGAGACCGAGACTAACCTACCTAGACCAGATCGGTCAGGTACTGAAGGAAGGTGGAGTCAAGAGTCTCCGAAACCGGCGATCGTGTATGAAGAGAATTATGAATGTTGAGGAAGCGAGTGAAGTATGCAGAGATAGAGTTCTCTGGCACTCTGTTCTCTCTGCCGACCCTGCAAGGGATATGGCGTGATGATATGTATGTATGTACTAGAAGATTTTCTCTAAGTTGTGTGCAATATCAATATTAATAGATATTAATCCAATAAGGAGATCCTTATTAGAATAATGATGTTTATGCTGAGGTTTAAAATACTATACAACAAAAAGATAGCCAAAGAAATAACATTAATTTGTTTGTGCCACATTACAAAGGACCCCATGGTAAACTATATTTGTTTACAGCTTTTTAAGGAACCTTTCGGATACATCTAATTTGTTAATCAAGGAAACTATAAAGCAAATAGAATGGAACAATAAACAATACATAATATTTGAAAAAGAAACAGAATTTATTGAGTAAAAGTTGTACAAGCAGCTTTCACTGAGTAGAACCCATATATTTCTTAATTGCTAAATATGTTCAGTGCCTCATTAAGAAAATAATATATCCGTATAACTGTTAGTTAACGACTGTGTCTATCCCGTCAAATGTCATCTGTATGTGACCGTATTTCTTAGGCTTAAATCATCTGCCTACTACTGGTTTATTTTAAAGTTAAGTAAAATTATTATAGCTTATTTTACAAAAGAGTAATCATTATTTAGTATCTTTCTTTCTTTCACGGCAACTTTTCATGGGCGTATTTTAAGAACTCTACCGATTTTTATCGCAATCGGATAAATTAATTTGGAAACGCATACATAATAAATTTATATAACAATGTTATTTCTGTATCAACAATTAATTATTGCATTTTGATGTCGCTTTTCTCCTGATTTTGCAGAAAAAAAAGAAATATAAATATTTTAAAGTTTTAAATCTTGTGCCCGTTAATGTTTTAAACATGTATAATATGAGTAAGAACACAGGTACATATTAAACAGGTACCATATTACCTTACATTGAAGCCACGTACTGACATATAGAGTATATGCTCCTACATAATAATAGGTGAGTCCTAGACACGAGCTATATAAATGAAAGAATGGCCTAGCTGCCTACCTTTGGTGTCGAGAGCCGTGTGTCGATGGTTTTTTTTTGTGTGATCCATAAATTATTTTATTATTATTATTAGTTAATTTTATCCTTTAATAACATTTTCGTGAAGTGCCCCTGGATTTTTTTTATTACTACAGGTATTGCCCTAAAAAATATAACTAATTCGACTAGGTACTTAGACTACATTAGTATTTATCAACATGGGTTATACATTCCAACTCAGGGTAAAGTCAGTAGACGTAGTATGTAGCATATGCACTTTACTGAAGCACTACTTGACTTACACTATCTGAATTTTAGTAAGATCTGAATCATATTCATATAACAGGCGGTGAAAATCTAAGTTGAGAAAAGTTATTCCTTTGGTTCCAATTACTAGGTAATTATAAGTATCCAGATAAGACAAGTATTTTCTGAATACTTTGCATTCATTGTATACGTTTTAGTATATATGAGCTTTCACTTTGATGTGTTCGTTATAATTTGTACCATTTCGTAAGTATTTAAGGCTGTCCGACGTTATCGTTGAGTTTGTCGGAATACTTGAATGATTACAAAGCGGCTGCGCTCGTACCACTTGCCCTAGTTCCGAACAGGGCCTCACAGGTGCATACCCTTATTAGGACACCCATCTTTTACTACCATATCTATAAACATTATTAAGTTGCGATTTCAAACGGTTATTGTATAACTAGATAAAATAATGCAAATCAATATAATTTATAGAGATTTCTATTCTCACGTTCAATTTAAATGGATTTTATATATATATATATATATATATATATATATATATATATATATACTAGCTTTTGCCCGCGGCTTCGCTCGCGTTAAGACGTATTATTATTAATTAGGTATAGTTTTTGCGGCTTTACTTTTGTTTAGCGTGCTTTTGTTTAGCGCGCAATTTTCATCATAATTTATTGAAGATACCATAAGTGAGTGTTCACGCTCTGAAACAGGTACCTCCTGACAACCCTTATCAACTTTAAGTTGTGAAGGTCTATCAATTCCAAAATCATGTTCTTCTACAGCTACCTCCATACGACGCCGAGTAATTTTCTATGCTGCTATGGGAAGATAAGCATCAAAATGCCCACTGGACAAATCTTGGCTGAATCGTAATCGCCTTACCGGATAGTCGTTATATCCAAATTCCGTATATATGAGACCGTTTCTATAAACTTCAAACTTAAATGGGAATATTAATCCTGCTGCTATTAACTCACAAAATCCGCCATAAGTAGCATTTTTCATCATATCAGCAAAATATTCGTCAGATGTTACGCAGTTATCACCATTCCTGTCGTGGGTCATAATTGAAAACTTGCTCCAGTCATTAACCACACATCTGACAATTTCTGAACGCACCTCCATTGCTCTATCTTGTGTTCCGTACATTAAAGAAGAGAAAGCACGAAACAAATATGCACCATCACCAACAATAGGGACGACAGTACATTCTTCAACTTCTCCATTAACGTTCAGATTTTCGTTAGCCATTTAAAAAAAGTCTAACCGTCAAAACCTATACTTAAACCAAACGAAAACTTATCTGACATATGATAGTATGACTGATATAGTGATCCATCAACGCACAGCTCAAAAAATAAAAGATTGATCCTAATTTTTTACACACGCTAAACAAAAGTAAAGCCGCAAAATCTATACCTAATTAATAATAATACTTCTTAACGCAAGCGAAGCCGCGGGCAAAAGCTATATTATGTATGCATTATGCACAAAAATGGTTAATTCAAAGTTCTCTCCAAAATAACTCAATGTAGATGGCGCTAGCATACAGAAATTCGTATTTTTTAAACTGAAAAGTTACTAATCTTATATAGCCTGCATCTCAAAATCCTTTCTTAGGGGATGCCTACGTCATAGTAGCTTTATGCATGCAAAGTCTCAGCCCGATCGGTTTAAAATGGACAAAGTTTCATACAAATTTTTATCCCCTATTTTATCCCTTTGGGGATAGAATTAATCAAAATCCTTTCTGAGCAGATGTCTACGTCATAACATCTACTTGCATGCCAAATTTCAACCCGATCCGTCCAGTGGTTTGGGCTGTGCGTTGATAGATCACTATGTCAGTCATTCAGTCACCTTTATGATTCTAATAAAATGCGTGTTTGCAAACCCCCAAACCCCATATATGATTCTAATAAAATGCGTGTTTGCATTATATAATAAATATATTGCAGTTTTAATCTAAAGTCACTTATTCGTAACTTATCATTGTAAATAAAAGTTGCAAAGATAGGTGACTTACTGACTTTATAGTTTACATTAAGTTTAAGCTATTTATTATCTTTACATGTTCTCAATTATTAATTAATTTGTATTCATTTTAGTCTATATAAACCAAATTATAAATAAGCCAAATATTAGATAAGAACGGAAGATATGATTTCTTATATGCATATTAAAGATTTTTACTTATATAAATTACGTTTAGTATCTAATACTTGATGTTATTCACATACATCATCATTAAAACCATCACAATAGATATGATTGCACATTCTTATACACCTGTATTGATTTCATAACAAAATATAACAGAAGCGGTGTAAGTTAATAAGGAATATAAGACATTTTACCAAGGTAGGCTGTATTACAAAGTACCGAGTGCAGACAATCTGGGTTAGGGCGACGCGACCCCAAATCGATCTTGCAATCTCAGGCGAGGCTTATAGGAGTGAGTGAGACAGCATCACCTGACCTAGAGTAGCAGGTTGGGAATCCGGAAGATATGAACAAACCGGCTTCACAGTGCATTTTTCCACTCAATGGAAAGCTCTGCGCATACATTGTGAACTTCGATTTTTTTTTTGGAATTTATTGTTTTTTTTTTCAATGATTAAGGGAGACAATTTTGACATTCCGTCCACTTAATAAACTGTCGTACTAATCACATCGTAAATGACAGTCGTTGATTGCAATAACGTCGACGTGAATTTTACAACTGTCATAAATTGACAGCTTACATTCAAGTAATGATTCCTATAAAGTGTTTCATGGCAGCTTTTATTAGTTCACAAATTATAGTTTTGATATAACTGATGATATTTTATTGCTTAGTTAAAATAAAATTAATTAATTAATTTTACGAATTTTAAGAATACCTTTAAAATTTCACCACGTATCGTAGACAATTAAGGGACGTAAATAGATATAATTACAAAAAATGGAAATTAAAACTAGAACTTCACACAAACGCATCTTATCAGCATGATATTAGAGTATAATTTCTTTGCTAATAAGAAGAAGACTCGTGCATAATAGTACAGCATATGTGCTCTGTGAAAAATATTTTTGATACTATATGCAATCTTGTCTATACATCAGACAATTACCGACCCCTGGTGGATAAAGGCTTCCATAGAGGATTTATGCAATACGTATCGTATATATGTAGACCATACTATTTAGGATATTTTACAAATATACATACATACATACATTTCATCACGTTATATCCCTTCCAGGGTAGGCAGAGAGAACAGAGTGCCAGAGAACTCTATCCTTGCATACTTCACTCGCTTACTCAACATTCATAATTGTCTTCATACACGCTCGCCGGTTTCAGACTCTTGATTCCACTTGCCTTCAGTACGTGACCAATCTGGTCTAGTTTGAATAATTAAATAAAAGTAATTTTACAAATATACATACATACATATCATCACGCCATATCCCTTGCAGGGTAGGCAGAGAGAACAGAGTGCCAGAGAACTTCTATCCTTGCATACTTCACTCGCTTCCTCAACATTCATAATTCTCTTCATACACGCTCGCCGGTTTCGGAGACTCTTGATTCCACCTTCCTTCAGTACGTGACCAATCTGGTCTAGGTAGACTAATTAAATAAATAAAAGTAATAAAAAATATATATATTTTACAAATATACATAATTTTTATAACATTGACGATGACACAGTTACGAAATGACGAATATAGTTTAGTGTGTGAAGTGTTGATAAGGGCCTGGATCCTATTCGGCGCGCGCTTTCTACCCTGAAGCGGTACTTACCACATTCCGCGCCTCGGGCTTATTCACTTCGCTTTATATTGTGAACTCGTACACCGATAACCACCTCCGGCAATATGTAAGCTAATAGTAATCAAGAAACTACTCCTGTGGATAAGGACTTAAAAACATTAATACTTTCTAGTATTAACTTTTTACTCAATCGCGTGTAACTATAGCCCACTTCTTATGTAATATAAAATATATAAAAAAAGTTGGTTATCACGCTTATTAGTTAAAAATAATAAAACTTAAAGTACACTACAATGAGTATATTTTATAATTTAGTTCTGGTAGATTGAATAGGATGGTAATAAAGAAATATTTTTTTTTTGCTTATGGTGGCAAACGAGCAAGCGGCACACTTGATGGTAAGTGTCACTGCCGCCCATGGATCCCTGCAATACCGGCTCAGGCCGCTGCCCACCAATAATATCCCCAAACCCACCCAGTTTATTTTTTTTTACAAACTCTAATTGTTTGGGCATACGGTTCCCCTGACATGATCAGGGACCTTAAATTAGCAGTGTTAAATAGTGTGGTGTGGTTAATTAGTTAACTTAAAGTATACGATGAATGATACATAAGTATGTTATATATACATACGCACATACAGACACCCACATATATATATACATACATAAACATAAGCATATGTTCGCAACTCTGCATATATGATATGCACATGGGTGCACGTGTCCGATGTGCATATAAGTGCATGCACATGATACGCATATGAGTACATGTCACACAAGTCTGTATGTCTATGCGCATAGATACAGGCATATAAGTAAGATATAAGCATATAAGCATATAACCCACCCAGTTGGGCTTCCGGCTCTCTCGAGATTATAAAATTCCACCTTTTCTCTGTGATCATCATGCATATGTCGGGACAGTATGTGTCGTATAAGTAGATTATTCCTTAAAGATAAAACCAGATGAATTGATTTTGGAGTTACAAGAAAAAATAATCAAAATTCAGTTCATTCATTTGAAAGTTACAATGGCAACATTGTATAAAGCGATATAGAAGGCATAGGTACACAATAACATATATAATTTGTTTTCCTCAGGCTTAAAATATTATCTAAAACTTTCTCGGTTGTTTCTTAAGATTTATATTAAAATCATATATTCAATTAGTGTCAGATTGTTGCTCAATTATATGATTTATTGTTTATTGTGTATCGATGGAGACTTTCAATTAGCGATTATGTAAATAATATTACTCAAAGATAGATTCACAAACTCTTGTAGCATGGCCACTTAATGTCATTGACTACACAGATGGTGTAATAACCTAAGTAGTGACCCCCCACAAGATAATGCCTTATGCAATAAATAAATGATTTATTTGAGTCTGAATCATCTGTATTGATTATTTGTATATTTTCAGAGTTCCCAGCAACAAAATATATTTTTCTTAACACCGGGGTCATATTCTTATCTATTTCTTTATTATAAATAAATTGCTAAAATTATATTCAACACTTACACGTAAAAAACCTTCTATATGGTATATATCTATTATGAAATACTTTCGACTATATGTCTAAATCAAATGAAGAACAGAGCTTTAATAAAAAACCATGAATAAATAAAAATTGACATAGCGTCATTGAATCTATTTCCGATACACGCGTCATCTATTTGATTTTCATGCAGAATAAATACATTTTAGATGCATTTTCTATTTATGAATTCCATATTTATAAAGTTTTAACTGTACAACCATTTATTTGTTGGTACGAGTTAACGCAAACATAGCTAACAAGCTTTAAAAGAAGAGTAAACAAAAGTTATATAATAAAACAAGGGTTTTATCACTTGACAATCAAAATGTTGGTAGTCTTAATTTTTTATATTATTATTATTAAAATACATCGTAAGGTCGCGTGAAATTCAACGTTTCCTATTTACGGTATAATAATATCACTTTAAACTAATTTTATACCAGAAACTACTCAATTTCTTTCAGATATCAAGTTTTCTAATTGAATAACTATTTCTAAGAGTAACTTACTTCACCAAATATTAAAATATTAACTTTCGTTTTGATTTCATTCAAGATATTATAAGTTCAAAATACTAAAAGTATAGATAGAGAAATAGTATAGTAAGATCATAATAGAGTTCAAAATATTTTGTAAAAGTAGGAACTCGGAAAATTGATTATTTTCTCTTCGATTTTACACTGTACCTGAAAATTCATGTTTATTTCCAGTATATGTAACGACTGTGATATATGATAGAACTAATGAGACAAGAGCTAACATAGGATTATTTTTTTTGTCTTTTATTGTTTTATTCCCGTATATATGGTGTACAATAAAGAGTTATTATTATTATAGGATTTTTTTTAGAAGAATGGATAGTCAAGCTATGTCATTACAATATATATTTCGAAAACTTTAGAGCCTGAATTGTAGACAATGTGAGAAGAAATGACAAACTTTGGAGATTTTTTTTGTCTCATATAAGGGGGTACGACGGCTACTAAAGCACATATATTTGAGAAACACTGGTTTATCAGCACGTGAAACTTTTTGTATAAGCACGAACTAACTTCTTGTAGTGCCGTACATAACATGCTTAATGTTACGTACGATTTATACCAGACAACTATACAAGTTTTTATTACTATACTATTTATATCATAAATTTTTGTTGAGAAATTGAATTATAATTATTAAATAAAATACATAGTTTTAATTCTAAGACCGATCTAAAGAAATTTCGATTAAAGAATTTTAATTTTTAATGTGAAAGTATTAATTGATAGCAACGTTTATTTAGATCTTAATTATATGCATTATCTTAGATATGAAATGTATTTTGGAATTATATTATATTGAAACGTAAAATAGCAATGTAATCCTTGTTATTGTAATAAAGCTGAAATATTTGTGTATTTGTTTGTTTGAAAGCTCTAAGCTCAGGTATTAGAAATGGTATTTGGAAATTCAGTTTTCCTTTAGTTGATGTGTTTATCGAATATGATGGTGTATTTACTATTATATTATAATATTATTATCAATTCGCAAAGTTTACTGCATTACACTTGAACAAAACTTTACGTCATCTTAATATATCACATACGACAGTCAAAAAGTTGTATCATTGAAATATATCCAAATATTCAAATTATTTCTCATACCAAGAAAACCAATGTAAATTAAAATTTGTGTTAAAAATTAATTAATATAATCTTTCAATAAAATTACAACGCAAGCAATCAATGCGTCGTTTTTTATTTCAATCCAATACATTAAAATGATTCGCCGACATACATAATTACATATATAAAGTAATTTATTTGTAGAACTAGTCAAATTAAGAAACTAAAGTTTGAAATAGTCGCTTTAAGTTAAATTAAGAAAATCGTATCGGTTTTGTCAAATATGCAACGGTTAATCGTTATGTAGAATTTATGTGAAAACATAGAATTCCCTGTGACTATCATTGCTGATAAACATTTCTAACTCTATTCACTAAAAAAAATCGTCATATATATATATATATATATATATATATATATATATATGTGTGTAAATAAATATTCACTTTTTGACATACTTAATTTTTATTTTTGACATACTTAATATGTCAAAAATAAAAATAATAAGATTTTATTCTGTGAAATGTAATTAATTTTATGAAATGTAATTAAATGTTTACATTTAACTTTTTAGCCATATATTTAAGATAAGTGGTTGTCTAAAAGAGTTGACTATAGTTTTTATTTAAGTATTACAAAAAGCGGACGTTGGTGTTGAAATCTTCTTCCTCGACATAACACAGTGTGTCATCGACTTAGTACCTCTGCTCTATTATTTGCATTAGTTATCTCTTATTGACACATTCAAACGACTTATCGGTCGAGTCAAGTCTCAAAAATGTCGCTTCAAAGACTACATGTCTCAGTTTACATATGTCATATTTTTTGTAATATTTGAAAAAAAAACACTAAAAATACCTACACGAATACTGAATTGACGTAAAATACTAATTTTACGTTACATATCACAGGAATATATTCATGTTGTATATCTTTAAATAAAATAAAAACTCTGTCTTCAGTGAGGCCAGAAGAAAATTTAATTCGGTCTATACAAGAGATATTATTGGTTTTAAGAACACCAAAATTAAATTAGAGCTTCGACTTATATAGACTTCCAAAATCTAAGATGGAAACTGGCATAATTTTTTCAACTAATCACTAGAACTAACAATTGCGTTGTTGGAGCGTATATTATTGAAGTTAAATCAATAGTTTACATGCTTTAGTATTCTTTGCTTTGCTTAAACAGAGTAGTTAGATTCCCCATGAATTATCCATTACATTCAACGACATCTCCTTTTACATGGTTATACCACTAGAAAAACTAGAACAATTCACTACCAGACAATTCAAAACTAAATACTGCCTGCAATGCAATACATGTGTCAACTTAAATATTACTACTACACGCACAAGTTTGTATAATTGCAATTTGAACAATGAAAAAAAAAAGGAAATTAGAGGATTAATATGTAATTCCAAATACTGAGCTTCCGTTGTATATTCATACATTCATTGAGTCGTAGAGCGTCGAATGAGTTTTCTGTTGACTGTGCTTGAACAAAACGCACCGTTAGTCGGTGCGACAGGCGGCTGTATGGCGCGTGCGGTCAGCGGGCGGCGTGGCAACCTGTACGCGGCTCAACGAAAGTGATCGGTCAGTGACGACTATAGACTACACTCCCGCAATGAACAGATACGCCATAATCGATATAAGTAAGCACTTCTTATTAGGCTAAGATAGCCCAGCAATCCCATCCAACTGCCTATAGTGACTGAAGTGGCGTGGCATATTATAACTAATTGCATCCTTTACCGATCTTTTGGGTAGGCCTTCAGTAGTTTATAAGTATTCTTCTAAATCTTAGTTATTACTACTCTTATTGTGATGAGCCTCCTAGAATGGCCAGTTTTGGCAGAATATTCTTTAAGCAGTTGCTATCTAACCTCCGCCACCTAAAACCAGCAACTCCGTAGTCATTAATGCAATCAGGTCATCCAAATACCGAATAGAAGTAGTAAATCGGCATTTCAATAATTAAAATGTTCTACTACACCAGACTTGTTGAGTGACATAGCCGAAAGTAAAATCCTTCTCTTCCTAAACTCATTCTATTTCCTTTAGTGTTTGCACCTACGAGCAGCTATATCTACGGTATTACAGATGTCCATGGGGCAGCGAACATTTGCCGAAGGGTGGCCTGCTTGTTCATCTTCTACCAAACGCAATAAATAATGAGCAATCTAAGTCATTATTGGAGAAACTCACAGTTTCTCCCATCATCATATTTCGCTGTCCTCTACTGGACGTAAGGCTCGCTCATTTTTCACCACAAAGACCGATCCTATGCCCCCGCATCCAACAACTCCCAGCAACGTTTACTAAGTCGTTGAGCTACCTGTCCGACTTACATTGCGTCGTCGAAGACGCGGTTGCTACTCGAGAACCTTTGTTCCCCATTAGTTATCGGTCCGTCGAGCGATGTGGCCTGCCTATTGCTACTTCAGTGTGCTAGTCCTTCGTGCCATATGAATTAAAAGTTTCACACATATAAAATACATATTATTTACGTACGTTTTGCCAAGCACGTCTGCGATATCTAATTAAC
Organism: Lymantria monacha; assembly: GCA_905163515.2. Taxonomy (NCBI): domain Eukaryota; kingdom Metazoa; phylum Arthropoda; class Insecta; order Lepidoptera; family Erebidae; genus Lymantria; species Lymantria monacha. Next base: position 38,932,375 of record LR991081.1, read on the forward strand.
AAAGTGATCCACAGTCTATATATCTTTATGCAAGGGAGAGTTGTTCCAAGTAAGCTCACGTATTGTCTGATTATATATCTGATTATTCTCTCTGATTATATTTATTGATTCTCGTAAATAATAGCTTATTATTTCAACTGATTCAAACTTATATTTGTATGAAGTACTTGTCTATTAAGCCTAAATTCTAGGTTTAATTAAGGCATTTTTAGAAGTGTAACTTCATTATTAGACTAACGTAATCGTCTTAAAACTAATGCATACTGACTTTACTGTTGACTTACGTCTGGTACTAAGGAATAATGTCACGAGGGTCTTTACTAACATATAAATAATAGAGTTAAGTAACAGAATAGTCATTTATGGTTGCAGAGAAAAGTTCCCTTTTGGTGGATCGAACCCGGTACGTGAAATTGTTAGTTAGACTTAGTAGTCTATAGTACATAGATGGTAGTCCATCTATGTAGCCTATTCATCGTTAATCATCATTAATCTCCTACTCTTATCCCCATTACTTGGGGTCGATAACATATGTACTCTTCTTTAATAGTACATATTGTAAAAATTATTGGCATTAGTTTTATGACCGGCCGTCTGCCAGACGCCAACCCTCCTTGGGAATATAATTGTTGACAAAAAGGCATCAGAACTCCATCTGATTACAAGGTTCTTAGTCATCTTTTACAACATCCACGAGCTAAGTGAGGGTTGGTAGTATTCGTAGCCGCAACCACAAACCTAATTAAATTCACCTTTAATATCAAAGTGATATAAATATGCTTGTCAGCTAAATGTAATGTAATGATATATAGCCGGCAAATGCTTCACAGAACTGTTACGATTTTGGGTTGAGTCGCCGAATAAATAAAAATATTATTCTTTAATGAAAACTCTACATTGATCAATAAACTTCTATATGAATTTACTATCATTCGATATTTTCATATCATTTGACATAATGTTTTTGGAATGTTTCCAATAAAATTGCTAAGTAATTTAGGTGTAGTTCAATCTCTCGTGTCGTGATAGAGTCATCAGTTATTAGCCATATACAGATACGATAAGTTAAAAAACCTAACAATAACACAAATGCTGTAAAACTATGACAGAATTAACAGTATTTTAGACACTATAACTAATAACTTGAATGGTACATAAGATATATATTTTTCGAAAAGCACATAAACAACATTGTGCAATAGCGATTCTGTTAAGTGTAAAGCTTTAAGCGCCAGATAATGGCGTGCGCAAGTTGATGGTATTGTGGAATTCCAATCTCGACGTGTTCAATTTATGCATTACAAAATAGGCAAATACAACTTAACGTTATTTAGAATCAATTTTCTTAAACAAACTATGATATTTAAAAACGTTAATGCATTTATCGTAATTATACATTATATATATAATTAAACTATTTTACGTAAGTATTAAGTGAGAGTTTTTCCGTGTGGTGACGGAGCAAGAATACTATTCACCACCCCATAGCTTACCTGCGGGTGATCGTACGAGACGACTAAGGGATATAAAACGCATATAACATCTATGCGAGAGAAGGAATCTCGAAACAAAACTCTATACCAACACGTCTGACCAGCGTGGTATAGTAGGTTTAGTAGTTAGGTAGGATTATAAATAAAATAACATGCAGTTATAGTCAAACAGAATAGTCTAAAGTCTTTCTCTTCTCTCTTTGTCATGTCGGATCTCTTTTTATCATGTTGTTGCCTTTACAGTTTAAATAAATGAGATTTCTTTGAAAGCTCGTAGTTAAGTTAGACCAATAAAAACGATGTAATACACCGACTATATAAAATATACTAAGATAAGGGTAAGAGAATTATGTATTCCTTTTCTAATAGCCCAGATCCGTGATTTATCTCTTAATCTTGTCTATCCATAAATGTCCTGAAAATTCCGACATAGGGATAAAAAATGTGTTTCAGCATGAAAATTAGTAGCACCTTAGTGATTAGGGTTTTTAGATCTCAATTGACACCCAAAAGTCGTGGTTTCGCAACACCGTGATAAAATGATAAGTACTACCAGCGAGCATTAGTGCAGCTTTTGTATTTAATGTATTTGGTAGCACTAAGCTGAGTAGATAGGTGTAATGTCGTGACAATGGTCGGAATTTGCGAGACTCGTCGACAGTGCACGGCGGCACTGGTCGGTCTTGACGCCGGGTCAAACATTCTAAATGTTCCATTTGTATGACGCAATGTGGTTCGGACTGGATTTGCACTCGTCTTACCAACACCCATACTTAATATAACGGCATTCTAAGTGTATATAAATTAAATAAAGCCTTTCTACGTCGCAGAGAAAATCAATTAGTTATTTTCAATATATAAATATAGTTATTAAATAAGAAATTCATTATTTAAATAATTATAACTTCTGTAAGTGATCTTATTAATATTACTGATATATTAACACCATCCCAGCTAATACTTTTATTAAATGTATTTAGATGTAATTTAAGTTCACCCAAATTTGATAGTATATTCCATTCACGATACAGCTACATTTTGCTGTTCAAAGCAGGAACGATATGCTAAGACTAGACCAAAATTTTGTATATTACTATCATATGGATTGTCGTAGACGTTTACGAGAACTGAATGCCACAGCATAATTTGCTTGCCGAGACTTCGATTTTAAACATATTCTAGAACATTTTTGTATAAAATCTGGCGGTTAATAAGTTTTCTCATAACATCTCCTCATCGTAAACCTCAACAATAATTAATATATTATATAGAACTTGAAAAATTGTAATGAGAACAAACCTAGGACTTCATCAAACACTTATTTGTATTATATTCCTGTATGTGTATAACTAATGGTACAAATATATAAACATCTATGAAGGAATATATGTAATATGCAGAAATTTACAAGAATTTTAATAATCACGTTTATTATTTGTGACATAGTGACAAGAGAAGCGGGTTACCGATTGCAGTTTATGTTATATTTTTCCAGATCCCTCGCTTACTTTTCATTCTTCTGTTGATCACTCGGTTATTCCTACAGGAAAGTAAACAGTAGCGGCAAATTATATCCATAACCCGTTACCACAAAGGAAAATGTTTACCTTCATTAATTTGTATTAGTTTTATTAGCAAGTAATGTCGCTACATAGAAGGCAAACTTCTGCTGCCAATATAACTTTTTATCGTGTAGTTTGCCACTTTTCCTCCCAAAGAACAAAGTCGTGGCTAAAGGGAAATAATGCCATAAAATCCACGTTTTGGGTGGGTTTTGCTATCACGGTTGATCAAGTATCCCAAGAAGAGTTGCTTCTCATTCATTTGATGATTCTTCAGCATTCTACCAACGACAAAGAATCACTATTGGTTAGCCCAATTGTTACAAAATGGCAGATTATAGGGCTGTACGCCACCACTCTGTTGATTCGGATGGTTCGAGGAGGATGACTAGAACAAAATCTTGTCAGAAAAGCTTACGATTTCCTTAGGAAAGTATTAGATATACTCGAGTAAGATATATAATGGGCAATAATATGTCACAACAGTAATATTCTCGCCATACAAAATGACGCGACTCTGAAAAATTTCATTCATTATCATCACTATGTTGACTTTGTTATGTGTCAATATAAGAATTAGTCACAATTTCGCATCGATTGCTTGGTGTATGCTTAGATATTCTCAGAGGTACTATGTCAAGCGGTTATTGGATATGTAGTTGTAACAAGTGGTCGTGACCGCCTTTACGATTGCAACACTAAGCTAGTAGCAGACAGCTTGGCGCGCCACTTTTTTTTTAATAATATATTTTCTTTACAAAAGTCGGACATGTGAGTGAGTCGAAGGGAGGGGGAATTTCGAAGAGGAAACCATTGACTTTCTTTTTTATAGCCGTCGAGAATGTAATAAATTTAAAGACAGTTAGAAGTGTAAAAGGTTTAGAATTACCTTAACTGTATAAAGCTTTGTAGTTAAGTAACTGCATAAGTAAAAACAACAAAAAAATAAGTTTTCACTCAGTTATGTAGAATTGTGTTTTCATTTTGATCATTCGTTCCAAAATAATCTTTTGTGTCAACGATATTGAAATCTCTATAAGTAATTATAGTGATGTCGTCATTATTGAGTCCGGTTATTCCTCTCGGCCAGATGTTTCCTTGTTCAAATATATGTAGGTATGTATGCATTTAAAAATAATATTATTATAATTGTTTAAGTACACGTATAGTAAAGATATAATTATTTAGGGTGGTAAAATAGATTAAAAGTAGCTAATAGTTACTTCATCAGTCATTACGTGAAATAATAAATCACTGGAGACGAAAGCCTAAGGTAAGTATATATTAGCCGGGCGTGCCACCGAAGACAAAGATCGGGTACCGGTGGCCCGCTCGCACGGCGTATAGAGGAGTTTTGCATGGATGGTCTATGGAGTTATGCGCCGCCTCTTCCGGCGAGACCACGTTAATAATCCACCACACAAAAAAAATAAGTATATATGCCGAAGATTTAGGGCCGGTTAAAAGGTGATGAGAGCTCTCACAGTAAGTTATGCGATACCGTAATGCTGGGCTGTCAATGCAGATGATAGCTGGCTTCTGAGTGGGCTATAGTTAGGCTATATTAGGAAAGAAGAAAAGGCCTGATCAGAGGTGCTGTAACCTTACATTGTCCTTCATCTACTTATTAAGGAATAAACAATCTTGAGTTACAAAAAGTCTATTATCTACTCTTACTCTATTCTTTTTTAGACCAATCCCATCACAAATACCCACCATTTTAACTCCAGGATCCACAATGATCTTCATAGATAAAGTTTGATCCTCGGACAGTTCCAGGCAACATTTTAATTGTCTTGGGATCCACAATAAATTTAATTAGAAATGTGAAAACAACAGTTGTTAAATAGTAATAAGTATGTATTATTACTGTATTGTGCTGTATTATCACATAAGAAAATAATTTATTATTTAGATAAACAATAACATAAGTGAATTCTAAATTATTAAACAATCATAATATCAAACAATCAACAATATATACTGTAATTTATTGAAATATACAAAAAAAAATAACAGAATATTTAGGATAATATAATAATACATTCAAAATTAGTTAATAACAGTAATAATAATAAATCACAATTTATTCCCATGTATAAAATTTTCTATAGGTATATTAAGTTACCTAGTAACAATTTGTATGTATATAAATTTTAAATATTTTTAGCGGTGACTCACGCTTAACTAGGAGCTTATATTACGCAATGGTTGTTCCACAATAATAGCCTCAGATTAGTGACTCAACTAAAAATAAAAAGTTACTGGATGTTGAATACATACTCTTATAGGTAATATTTTTTAATAATATCTTGAACAATGAAAATATATAGGCACTTATCTCTCTTTTCATCATTAGTTTTCCTGAAAAATTGTTTAGGTATTATATGAGGATTAAAGTAACTTCAGTCGTATAAGTCATTTAATAATAAAAAAAGAAATACCTTTAGTAATATGAATAAATAAATAAGGTTAATTTCGTATGTTACAACTTCTTTGACGCATCAGAATGCCAGCTTGAAGATGGTACTGTCGATATATGTACTCTTTAGTCATAGCATGTGTAGTGAACATTGTTCTACTTCGTTGAAGAACCTCGCTCTTTGGAGTCCATGAAGTATCTAAACAAATTGCTCGTTGCAATCTATTCTTATAAAATGCTACTGAAATTTTTATAAGCGCTACCATTATTGTCGTTACTGTGATCAGGATTAACAACCACCAACCTACCATAGTTCCCCATGTTTCGTTTCTATCCTTATAAATAGTATATAATTCAATACAAAATACGTATATGAGAACAAAAAAGGATACAACCCAGAATATTCTAATAAAAGCATTTGGACGAACACCTAACATAAAATGAATATCCTCAGAAAATCGCTCAAGACCATAACATAACAAGAATATAAAACATTCTAATATAGTTGCGAAAATTGTTAGTGCATTCATTTCTCGCTGAAATTTTAGAACAAAAGTTAAACTTTTATTTCCTAGCAACGGAATTGTTAGTATGTACAGCGCCATCACCATAACCATCGTAATAATACCAGGATATTTATCTATACTTGGGTATTTTTTTGATATTACTTCTATCAACCCTGAAATTGTAACTATGTTCGTACACACAAACGATACTGCAATTATACTATAGCTCAATATTAACCAGAATGATTTTATCTCGTATATATACAACATTCGTGGTATCATTTCATATGCATAAAACATAGGATACTCGACAATGTCCAAAGGATGTATCTTATACTTGGAGGAATAAGGGCATAACATTAAAACACCGCTACAAGTATTAATAATAGTGATCACACCACTGATGATGGCTGTAATTACCGTGTTTGAATAGCAAGGAGATCGAAAAGAACTTTTAGATGCTATAGTGAAAGAAATTCCTGAACCCACTTGTAGACTTAATAAAACTTGTATTACAGAATTAGAAAACAGTACATGTTTTGAGAATTGATAGAAATCAGTATCTATAGCATCATTAAACTTTACTACAACACCTTTTTGTAACATAGAACCAATTAGAAATAAAACAGAACCACATATAATAAATAGTACTAACAATTTTAAAGAACTTCTAACAGATTGTACTCTGCGAAAATTGCTGAAATATAAAAATATACAAACTATTCCTGATGCTAAGCTGACGCGCCAAGCTAAATAATACACATTTTTATTCAATCCTAAAATATAATATCTCCAATATTGATATTCGGGAAATGTGGCAAAGAGTTGCGAACAATATGCTTGCCGACCGTTAGAGGTCAAGCAGTCTTCGTGGATGGTATAGTTGTAATGTAGAACGTTGCAGTCTGTTGTACTCCATGGTCCGCAAATATAATACGGCTTAGATTTTTCAAAGCTTATTAACAAGTAGTGAAGAACAAATGCATTATTCAAATGACAGATTACTAAATTATTAATTTGCCAAAATATTTGAACATAGGCGACATGCGATAAACAAGCCCTTGCTTTCCATACTTCCAAACAATTGCGACCCGTAAACTGACTAATCACATATTCCATATACAATAAAGGTATTCCGATGGTTATATATATCACAGCGTGTAATACTATATGACCTACAGCTCCATTCATGACTGCCTGATGAGGTATTCTGATTATATTGATTGGCCCCAGCGTTTGACCCAGCATAATTGCCATAAGAGTTTTTCTTGAATCCCAGTCATTTTGATTGTCTGCTTCTATAGGCATTTCCACTATGTATATTGTATAAAGTACTAAGAGATACTTATTTTTATTTAAACATTATCTATATTTAGAAGTCACATATCATGGCCTACGCGATTTTTGATATATGAGTAGTGTGTATATGAAAACTTGAATAGGTTATCGTTAATTAAAAGGTTTATACAAGTTTTTATATAATCACATTGTAGAAAATCTTAAAACTAATTGAAGTTGGCCGTAAAACAAAAGCAGGTGTTACACTACTTATATTAATCACTTTATGACTAGGAATGTTACTTATTTGAAATAAAACTCATTTTACGGATTTTAATGCGTTTATATTCGATTTTATTTCCCGACTGTTCGGGTAGGCTGTACGGGAGGAGTTGCCGTGACCATAACGTGTTTAAAACGTCGGGAAATTAAAAACCAAATACATACACAATAGAATGTGTAAAAATAATTTTATTTCAAATGTTACTCGCCGAAACATCAGAAAACGTTACTTATTTATGTATTATGTCGTGTAAATGTGTTTGGCATTTTATGCTTAATAACTTCAATGCCATTAAGCCAAAATAGGCGAAGACTGTAACCAGTTAAGTATCACAAAATATAAACTACAGACAGTATTAACATGATTCGCAAAAATTATAATGAAAATAATTACAATTAAAATATTTCCTATTTCTAGTGCTTTCTCGATAAGCACTGAAATTTGATTTAAATATACATATGTGCAAAATACGCTACGTTTGTAGACGTAACTATAATAATCACTACCCAACATTCACTACGTTTGCCATAGTCGTGAGCATATATAATATCTAATTTATGGCTATATGCTTAATGATCATGATTATGAAAATGATGAGCTGGATTAGCGTTTAACTACAAATACCTTCCATTTAATCCGTAAAAATGTGAAATGAAAATATTTTAAATTCTTTAATTACCAGTACTCTATAACCGTGGTGAATAAACCTGTTTACAATATTATAAAATATATATAATTTCAATATGGCGTGATGATATGTATGTATGTACAATATTATAAAAGAAATGTTTAAAATAAGTGAATTCATCTCAATTTGTTCTATACCAATTTCCTATTCTATAGCGAAGAAGGCTCGTGCTCCTGTCCAACCAACAAAACCAAGGTAGCTTCTTCAGTCCTCCCGTCACCATTGATGTTGTTAAGTGTTCGACACGTCGGGCAATTAAGAAATTAAAAATGCGGCAAATTAAAAAAAAAACGCGATAAAATCCGTAAAAATATTTTTATTTCAAAATTTAAAATTATATTATGTCTGTGTAAATTCAAATTAGGAGAAATATTTAACACAACAAAAAATATTAATTATGCTAACAATCGTAAATTGTCATATCGAAATTGACAACTATTTTTAAATTTATAGTTTAAAGATTTATTATTATTTATAATATAAATTTGAATGATAATGTTAGATTTAATTTTAAATCATACTCATCCTAATACTCCTAGTCAGATGACTAACTATCAACCATTAACATAACCAATAACAACACCATTCTAACAACAGAGATGTGTTGTTACTGTAAAAAAAAACCGTTTACATTTTTAATCAAAAAGACCATAAATACACTCACATTCGTATTGTTTTTAGACAACTTTGATTCTATCGAATTCAAAATAATTTAAGGTTAATTTAAGGTATAATTTCGTTATTTTTATTAATTTATTACTTAATTTAATAATAATAAATTTATGTTTTAAATTTTGAAGCATTTTCTAAACTATGTGGATAAGACAGAGCTAAAGAGATACATGTCTTTCATTTGCGTTATTTCAGAACACAATATGAAAAGGAGTAATGCAAATATGTAACTTAATTTGTTACATTAAAATGCTATATTCTGTTTAATATTGGTCTAAGATCCCTGGAAGATCCTCATCCTTCAACCATCTGCATTTTTGTTATAAGGTTATTATATTAATATTTTATGAAATAAAAAGATAGTTTTCGGTATATGTATATCGCAATAGGATTGCTCTATAAGTTTCTGAACATATACCAATAGTTTTACCGCAAAAATATGTTGGTTATGTCGTGTTAAAATTATAAAAAAAATATGTTTATTTTTTAATAAATATATGTTCGTGGCTCTAATTTATTAAAATACATTTTTTATAACAAAAATAGTATTTTAAACTATAATATGTTATACTGATGATCAATTTTTGGTGGTACCCTATTGCGATATGTTCAGAAAGATATTTTATAAAAGATTATATTCACTTGGTAAGTACCTACATGGATGAAAGTCTATGTTCTGAAGATCCTCTACTAGTAGATAATGACATCACATTTGATAATAATCATATCATAATTTCACATATGACAGAGCATTATGAGTCTAGAATTCGTTCTATTTATAACTACTGTTTTCACAAAACTTGCTTATTTTGCATCAGTCTCGTGTATCAATGACGTTTTTATATAGACAAGATTTGTGATATTGAAGGTAATAAGAAAGTTATTTTGATTACCATCAATAAATTCCCATGGAACTTGTAATCAACTCTTGTAAACTTTAAAACCCGCCCACTTTGAATGTTTATCTACTATGCAGTATTTTGTGTATTTGTAATTACTCGAAATAGCATGTTTTAAACAATACAATCTTTATAATTTGCTGATTTATCAATTGCTGACTTTTATTCTAAATAATCTAATTCCAAAAAAAGTGCAAAATCAGAATAATTTATATAAAATTGTAATTAAGATTACATTTAATTTTGTAATGTGGCAATGTTAAAATTGTGGAAGTGATATAATGCAGAGATTTATTTATTACACCATTTTGTAATAATTAATATTGATTTAAATAAATTTAAATTAAGGCACTCTAAATTAAAGAAACGAGAACAACTTGTCACTTGGTATCGAAATGGACTGACAGGTGGAGCAACTTTAAGAATTGTGAGGCCAAATTATTCCCTTGTCTTTGATCGTCCATCAGAATGGAATCAAATTATAGGCTGCCAAAAAATAAAGGGCAATTTTCTGATGATTCCAACGGGTATCTGTATTTTATAAATAAAATTAATAATACTACTTTAATTTTAGAATTAAATCTGTCACATTCGTGTAGTAAGCGATATAGGCACTATTGGCTCTCAACACATTTTTCTTCTGCTTTTCAATTAAAAAACGTCCCAATATTTAATACGATCATCTACAATGGAAAGAGTATTAATTTGCTACAACATGCTTGTCAAATGGTTAAGTTAGATGGCATAGTAATTTATTTCGAATTATCTTTGTCATCCAAATGATATGTCCTTAAATACCTCAATTATCCTATATCAAGAAAAAAGTTGCGATTTATATTTACTTCTTCACTACAGGGAACTTATTTCTTAAATAAAATAAAATATGTTATAATAAAGTAGGAACGTACTAATATAAATATGCGAAGCGAGTACTAGGAAATGCAAAAAGCCGTTCAACAAGTGACTTAAAGACTATATCAGTAAGTAATATGCATCTTTTATTTACACAAACATTTTTATCTGACTAGTATTATCTTATCGATATTTCTGCAACGTTTGGTACGTTAAAGTAGATAAAGTAACGTAAAATAAACTATTTTGCCAACCTCACCTTTGTTTGGCGACCCACTTTTCGTTCAGTTCACAATTATTTTTAAGTTTACGTAAATAGGACAGATAGTGTAGATACTTATTATTAATTATGAAGTATATTATTGAATATTATTGAGCATGTTATGTTACAAAGTAGATATTTAAGTATAATAAGTATATATTTGAACATATTTATTGTATTATGTGTTTAAATTATTAGCCATACAGTTTAACTGTGGTACGCAATTCGTCAAGATAATAGTAAAAATTGAAAATTTTTCAACTCTCTTTTATTTATAGCGTCTATTCTACTACACTAGATTATACAATATAAACGTTTCTTTCCAAAAAAAAATTGGAGAAATAAGTCTACATAAACTAATAAATCGTATAGTTTCACTGTGTTTGAAAAGAATGACTGTTAATTATGAGATCACTAAGAATCTTCTTATGCTTGCTTATCTAGATGATATTAAGTTCAATGTCTGTACAAATGATACTCTTTGCAAGAGAAAGAGTTACTGATTGCTGTGCAAATAAAATAAATTCCAATTTTCAGAGAAGAAGAAGAATTACTCGAAAAGATGGGTAATCTTTTCGGGCGAACTATCGTAATGAATTACACGAAATAGCGCTTTATGGCGCTCCACGTTACCCTTCCACAGTGTAAAAGGAACGAGCGGGGTGAGGTTTGATCATAACAGAGGTGAGTCGCTGAATTCAAATAATACTGATTACATTGAACCATTCAAAAGGTAGAAAGCATAGTTTTTTTTTAGAGTTCTGATACCATAGATGACCAAGTGATACGCAACCTGGGCCACGACCATCAGCAACATAAGACTATGTGGTTAGCGAATAAATACAATAGCGAGTGAATAAACAAAGTGCGATTACCATAAGAGACAATTAAGAGATAGATATAAGAAAATGAAACGACTAGGTACTACTTTGGTTGCACAGATACCATAGTCGTTAAGATAGCGATTTACGATGCCAATGTCGCAGGTTCAATTCCTACGCGCCACCGAAGACAAAGATCGGATACCGGTGGACCGCTTGCACGGCGAAGAGAGGAGTTTGGATGGTGGGTCTATGGGGTCGCGGCCGCCTCCTCCATCACCCCGGACTGATTTGGCGGGGCGAGACGCATCCATAGTCCACCGCAAAAAAAAAGGTTCAATTCCTACGTAGTTTAATAGTACTTTAATAAAAAAAAACCAGAACATTTTGCCACTAAAGAAGAGACGAGATAGCGGCTTAAAGCGAACCTACTTACTTTAAAATATGAATTGTGTATTCTCTCTTGTATTAATATAATCAGTATCTTTCCTGATATGACAAAAGATATACAAACGATAATATATATTTTATCTACTTTATATTGTTTCTATTCATAACTGCAACATTATTTGTATTATGTAAAATTCTCATGACGACATTAGTGACAACTTATTATGATCTGATAAAAACATTTGATTTGAATTTACATATACTATTTACTAATGTTACATTTATTTGCTATCGAAACAATTTAACAATATCCAGACATTGTCGTTCTTTAAAAATACAAAGTTCTTAAAAGACTTGTATCTACCTATTATAGATAGGTAACGATACGTTTAATAAATTAATTATATATATATATATATATATATATATATATATATATATATATATATATATATATATATATATATATATATCTATATATATATAAGAGATTTCCACCTATGTATTGACTCATCACGATATCTCTGGAACCATAAGGCCTACAAACCTCAAATTTGGTAGGAATATTTCTTTCGCCGAGTAGAGGTCAGCTAAGAACGGATTTTACGAAATTATATCCCTAAGGGGGTGAAAAAGCAGGGCAAAGTTTGTATGGGACAACGTGATTCCTTGGTCCAATCTATTTCAAATTTTGCATAAACATTCTTTAACAGAATTGATGAAAGATGTGATTCATATTTTATTGAGATTTATCTCCTAACTGGGTTAAAAAGGGGTGGAAAGTTATTTTAGGTGTGATTTGCTTTAAAGTTGATATCAATACTTCTTAGTGATTTTGATTTAAAAGACATTTTATTTTGACACATGTTTGAAAACTCAATTCGATTATATTCAAAAAACCGGCTAAGAGCGACTCGAAGTCGCGCACGAAGGGTTCCGTACCATTATCTATAAATGGTAAAATAATCATGTTTGTTGTATGGGAGCTTAAATTCTCTATTTGTTTTATTTTAATTTAATTATTTATTTCTAAAGGGAATATATTACTAAATATTCTGTGAATATTTCAAACGTCTACCTATTTTTGTTATTAATATCGAGCAAAAAGATTACTTTTGTTGTGTGGGAGCCCTCTTAAATATTTATTTTATTTGTTTTTTAGTATTTGTTTGTCGTTGTAGCGGCAAAAGAAATTCATCAACTGTGAAAATTTCAACTGTCCAACTGTTACGGTTCATGAGAACAGTCTGGTGACAGACAGGTGAAGCAACGGATGGACAGCAGAGTCTTTGTAATAGGGTCCTGTTTTATCTTTTGGGTATGGAACTCTAAAAAGGTTGATGTCACATAAACGTTCTTCTTCTTCTCTTTGTGTATTGGCAATCAGCTACTTATACGAGCTATTGGTGCCAGTGTCAAGTTATAATTATTTTTACGTTTTTAGTATTTCAGGTTAGTCATTGTCTAAGTCAAAATGTCACCATCAACAGTGCTATGGCTACACTGTTAATGGTATCTTGTGGGAATTTTGATGGAAAACGAAAACGTTGTAAAGCACTTTTATATGTATTCACTACATCCCAGTAGTTCCGCCGCATCATCATCACATTATCATCACAGCCCATATATCATCCATGCACTCTTAAAGTACTGAACCGATTTTAATCAAATTTGCGTAATATGTGTAGTGTGATCCAACTTAAAAGATAGAATAGCTTCCATCTCAATTTATAGTCACAATATTATTTTATTGCAAATTATTTGTCTGTTATTTGACAGTCACAATTATCTGTTATCTCCAAACGATTCTAACAGATGGTGGTATCTGTTGACTGGATTGAGTAAGTATTTAATAGATGGCGCTATGTTAAACGTACAAACGTTTCATATAAGCTACAATTTATTAGCATAACCACCACGTGTTACTGAGACTACCCTAGCCACAGCAACGCGTGGTCGGGTCTGCTAGTATATATATATATATATATATACAGTAAGCGTTGGTCGATTGAGACATAACCAAACAGTCATAATTCAAACTTAGACATATAAAACAAACCGATTTGAAAGATTAGTGATTATGTGTTTCCGTCATACACTTTTGGTTGAAAAAAAAAGGCTGATGTTGAGCCAAATAATCGTTATTTACGACATTTTCAAACGATTGCATGGTTCAAAACATGGTTCAAAACAACGCAACGTTGAGCGTAATTTTTTCGCCTATGAACAATTGCTCTAATGGCAAAAACGAAAGGCTTTTCTTCATCCTATGGTTACGAGTGATGAAAAATGGATTCATTACAGCAACTTAAAGAAATGATAGGGAATGCCCGGTCATGCTTCTACCGCCACGGCTGAATATTTATACTGCGAAGGTTTTGCTGTATATTTGATAGAACCAGAGCGGTGATATATTTTACGAGTTGTTGAAACCGAACGAAACCATCACTGGGGAATAGTATTGAACTCAATTAATGCGATTGAGCCAAGCACTGCGCTAAAAACGGCTACAATAAGAGCAGAGTGATTCTACAGCAAGATAACGCTCGAACTCACGTTGCCAAACCCGTTAAAACCTACTTAGTACCCCTCAAATGGGAAGTCCTACCCCACCCGCCATATTCTCCAGATATTGCTCGTCCCGAATATTACTTGCTCCGTTCAATGGCGCATGGTCTGGCTAATCAGCAGTACCGCTCATATGAAGACATCTCCTCAAAAGACGAACACTTCTATCATGACGGTATTCGAACTCTGCTTGAAAGATGCCAAAAAGTTGTCTTTAGAGATAGTAAATATTTTAAATGATTCATTTGTAAAAGTTTTTTTTCACAATAAAGTTGTATTTTCATAAATAAAAAGAGGGAACTTTGTTGCACACCTAATAGGTATCCATATGGTTTATCTTTTTATAATATAAAATCTAAAATCTCAACGTTTCGAATACTATTTAATATTATTTGGCACAAGAAGGTTAATATTTACCGTCCAATAAGTCATCATATTACTGATCTTTTTTTATCTACCCGCTACAGTTTTAGTTATCACTTTTGACCTACATTGTCTATACAATATTGTCAGTAAAAAAATAAACTCGTTCTATTTAAATGTTATAGTATTTTCTTCATCAAGTAGGTACTAAATAAACATTACGATCGATCATTATTTTATAGTTTCGGAGTTTACTGGAATTCCATCGCCCATAAATCTAGTATGTTAAAACTAAATATCAAGTCTTACACAGGTGCTCACAGTAACACAAGTCTTGTGATAGTCTACATAGTATTTCTGTAATAGTATCCAATCATCTTCCCTATTAAAATTTTGATATATCTCAACGTGAATAATGTCGTGAATCATTCTTGGCGAATATGATGCATTTTTGCAAGATTACATAGTTTCATAAACATAATGTTATGGGCTCCTGTGTTGATTCTCTTCACAGACTGCAGGATTTGGGTGAGGTTTGACTACAGGATTCCAATCAGATGTGTACTCTGAACCAATTTTGTTATACATCTCGTTTTTTGGCCAAATTATGATCCGAGTTATTGTCCACTTTACAAACGTCTGCAGTATATACCACTTGACATGTTGTAAAATGTAACTAATTTTCTTCAGTGGCTTAAAACAAGTATTGAGGGCACCACGCTTTAAGATGGAGGCAATCTTCTCAGTACCTAATTCTTTTCACATAGAGTTGGACACACATACAACAAGGAGATGTTTAACTGAGTAAACATACGATTCCCATGACAGAGGCGTGAAATTTTAACTATTTTGCCATGTAAAACTTGCTTTACATATTGGCGATTTCCAGGTGGGTGGGTCTTTCTATGAAATAGGTGCATACAAGTACACACAGTAACTAACTGCGAAGGGTCTGATGATCTACTGTTTAAGAATTTTTCAGTACGCATTGTCAGGCTTTCGAATAATCAAAATACATATTTAAGAAAACTAATTTCACTTCAGTTTTCTAGTGATTAAGTTTATATAAATATATTGCAATTTTATCTGATGTATGTCTGTGAACTTCTAATGTTTAAGCGAGTATTAGACATTTGAAATAAAACTATTTTTACGGATTCTATCGCGTTTATATTTGATTTTTATTTTCTAACGTTTTGAACACTTTACAGCGTTCATGGTCACGGGAGGACTATGTGACTATGTCTGTGAATATTGTGATTTTATTGTCTATGTACTGTTTCTAGTATTTGAGTTTGAAGATTATAATATTGAAGCTAGTGATGTTGCGAGCCTTGCATTTAAATAAAACAACAAACGTAAGCGACCATTAGGACATGGATATGCTCTCAACATCGTTATATTGAATATTTGGTTATTCTATAATTTAGATCGCGATCAGTAGTAATCGACCTATTTTTTATGGTAACTGTACCTAAACACTGCAGGAAATTCGGTCATATTTTAAATGTTACAATGCGCCACACGACAAACGCAAATATCAACTTATAAATCAAACTATCATCGACTATTCAAATACATTGTCCGAGTTACTTGCTGATGAGTTACTACTTCTAATAGGACCCGCTCAAAAAACGTTTTGTTATGATAATGCTTGTTTGCTCTCTGGAGTAATCGCCGGGCTTTGTTTAAACAAGCGTATTTGGCAAAATAGATCAGAAATGCAATTGAATTCAATGAAATAAATTGCAATGTATTAAAATTCAAAATAACACAAGTTTTTTAACAAAACAATGTATTTGCGTCTGAAAATATTTTTGGCTGAAAGCGTTTTTTTTATTTCTTTGTAAACATAGTGACTAAAGATACCTTCAATACACCGTGATCCTTTACTTTAGTTATTATAAGATGCCATTGAAGCCAAGGAATAGACCAGTTATTTACTCAATTACCTAGTGGCGAAGACTAGACTATAGCCTGTCAAAATATGACTAATGATGATGAAGATTTCTTAGCGTTCAATCTTTCTAGTGGTCTCGCACGGCGTGGATAGGTACGTTGTTGGGCGGGTTTACGGAGTCGCGTGCCGCTTTCTGTCGCACCGGTCGGATTAGCGGTCTCGGTTTTCGAGATTGGATAAAAAAAAAACATATGTATGCACGAGACACACGCAGAGTTTTTTGACGGGTATGTGAAAAAATTATTTCACATTCTTAAATTTTATTTAATATTTTAGTGTTTTATATCATATTAAATGATATAATAGTGCTTAATATGTATTCTAATTTTCTACCAAAAATCACAAAAAACAAATTAATTTGATTGTCAGCGTCAAATTAATGGAATCAACTTGACTTACTGGTGGACTGAATATAATTTTATAAGTTATAAAGTAAAATATGCAAGACTTGGTTATATTCATATTGCTAATAATGTATTCGATTGAAGGCCTATGTATCCATGGTCATGAATACCTACATATTGTAATATTTATTTATGATCAAAAAAAATGTATGCACAATACATAATCTCGAATATTATCAACGTGAACCGAAATGCAAGCCCGAATATTATATTCAGAAAA
The DNA here is from genome assembly GCA_905163515.2 of Lymantria monacha. NCBI lineage: Eukaryota > Metazoa > Arthropoda > Insecta > Lepidoptera > Erebidae > Lymantria > Lymantria monacha. Next base: position 38,950,018 of record LR991081.1, read on the forward strand.
GTTAAAAAGCTCGAATATTATCTAATATAATCATACCACCAACTCCCAAAGCCTTCAATTATTACAATAATTATTATGAGAATTGATGAGGACTCGGTGGATTTATAGTTTTGATCGTTGACAGTTAAACGCGAAATTGATTTTCTATATAACTGAATTTAAAATTTAAATCATATTATATCGATGGATCCTAACTTTTTAATCCTGGCCCAATTATTCAATAGAAATATGCTGTCGATATTGTATATTTTTCATTTGCTCAGTTGAAACACATAAAAATATATCAAATTGAAATTTTGAAAGCCTCGAGATGTCATTATGACCCATTTATATAAGTAGGATCAGTGTAGTGACGGAGTAAGAATACAATTCACCACTTCGTATTTAACCCGTAGGTGATCGTAAGAGACGACTAAGGGATTTAAAACGCATATAACCTCTATGCAAGAGAAGGAAAACTCGAAATAAAACGCTATACCTACCAACACGTCTGACCAGCGTGGTATAGTAGGTTAATTTCCCTCCTATTATAGAGGAGGCTCGAGCCCAATGGTGAGACGTATATGAGCTGAGATGAATCATCATGTCATCTAATATACGTCCCACCATTGGCCATCATCAGATAATGATGGTGATATAAGACCCATTGATATCTTCTATACCTACCCTACGAGAATTCTGTGGTAGGTACCTACATATTGTTAATATTATATTTAGTCGGCAAATATAATCCAATAATCAAAACAGTATAGGAATTCGACCACAACTGAGACGATTTGATAAGAAACTCACTGAAACTTTTGTATATAATACGTTTAATAAATACCTATAAACTCAGTAGGTACCTACCCAGTGTACAGACACACATATTACGCTGATTGTACAGATGGCGTAGTGGTTCAGATTCCGAATTACCGTGTCCGTGTCATGGGTTCAATTCCCACGCAGAACGATCATTTGTACGATCCAGAAGCAGTTGTTCTGAGTCTGGGTGTAATTTGTCTGCGTTAATAATATATCTGTAAAGTCCACCGCAATACAAGGATCATTTCCTTAGTGTGGGTTGTCCTCCATTAAAAAAGGAAAAAAAGGGAAGACAGAAGGCTCATATTATACACAGCCCTTCCAACCATTGTGTGATTATGGACGATCGTCATCGTTACCATTATATCAGTCGTTCTATCAACAGCCTATCAGTTGTCCATTCTTAGGACCACGAAGTAGTAAAACATCATGGCATTTCCGATGGAGATAATAAATGAATATGTTTGCTAAAATTGTTTTATATAAATTGCAATATCAATTTAATTTGGCATAACATCACCGTAGTTAGTCAGCCAGCTGTGCAAATACTCTATGAAACTATTTCATTATCATATAATACGTTTTAAAGGTATAAATGATAATACAAATAAGTAAGTGAAATACCGAATACCTCTGAAGAATATTAGAATCGTGACTTGCAAACCATTGCAGTATATCAAGCTTTAACTGGAGTGAATAAAGTAACAATTGCATTGTACGGTTATCATTTAACATTTCACTATCGATAATGCTGTCCCTCTCAGATGTGGGAGGCGTGATTCGCTATTTCAAGCCAGAATAATGCGGTGCAACTGTGGAGTTGATATCTGTCCTTGTTTAGCATAGCCATAACAACGACCTATGACCTAATATATCGATTGTGGTGGTGAATGTAGCCACCGTAGTAAATCGATTAATTATCTAAAGTAGTGAGGCCGATTAGCTAATCTTAGTACCTACGATTCCAACGATTTTATACAGATTTTCGTTTTTATGTAGGTACCTACGATAAATTTTCTTAGTCAGTTAAAGACGTACAATTGCACGAATTTTGTAGTGGTCTTAACAGTGACGCTCTACGTACAGTGATGTGGGTTTAATGCCTATATTGACCAATTCGTTATGCAATTCAGAAATGATCGTTCTGAGAATGTATTCTCGTTAAGACAAACAATCGGGTTGTAAAGATATAAATGAAAAATTATTTCATATTAAAAGAATCTCCTTCCCCAGATTATATAAATCATCATAATCATCATTCTCCTACTCTTATCCCATTACTTGGGGTCGATACAATATGTACTCTTCTTTCATAGTACATATTGTAAAAGTTATTGGCAATAGTTTTATGACCGGCCGCCCACCAGACGTCAACCCTCCTTGGGAATGTAATTGTTGACCAAACGGCATCAGATGGAGTTGGCCCAGGTCATTATAAAGCTCTTAGTTCGCTTTTACGACATCCACGAGCAATATAAGGGTTGGTAGTATTAGTAGCCGCTACCACACAGCGTTAAATACATATAGTAATCTATTTTTATAAAGCCCCATCATCCTTTTAAATCGGATTATTGATAGGGCTTAGATTTGGGCTATAAAAGCAATTAATCTTGATTGTAACAATAATATCATAGACACTCAAAGGCAGATGTACTTACTATGACTAAGCAACAATAACGATAAATTATTATAGATATTGTATTTTAATTAACTGTCTCCTAAACTTTATTTCTGAGATTTTAGTGTATTGTTGAAAGTCGATATTTTTTTTTGTGTCTATGAAAGCCAGTTAGCTAAAATTAACAATTTGGTGGTTTTCTACATCCCGGCGTAAGCCCATGGAAAGAATAGTGGCTACCCTAATAATATCAGAGTCCTTTAATAAATACCCTCGTAGGTTTTGTACATAGACAATAGATCGTTAGAATTTAAGTTGCATGTACGAAATTTAATATTTTAAACTATGATCATCCTGCACTTATACCAACCAGTTGGGGACGCAATATGTACTCCTCTTCTGTTGTACCTATATATTGCAAGAGAGTTATTGGCATTAGTTTTATAATCGTCCATCTGCCCCACGTCAACCCTCCTTGGAAATGTAATTATTGTCCAGACGGTATCAGTTGGAGTTGGTTCTGGTCGATGTAAAACTTTCAATCGTCTTTGACGACATCCACGAGCATATTTAAGGATTGGTAGTAGGTACTCGTAGCCGTAGTAGCGTACTACACAACCCCTGTTTAATATTTAATAGTTAGCCCTATTATTTAGGATCATTCGTATTACAAAGAGTTGATTAAGACGTTGGTTTTACTGCTCATCTCTCTTTGACCGTTAAGAACCAATCCAATTGAAGTGTCAGAGTGCATCACCGATTTTCAACTAGCTATGAGGCGATTACCTACATTCAACCTATATCAAGCATAACCTTCACGAATAGGTCGACGAACTATAAAATTTATGTTTGAACGAATGTTTTCATCACTCATCATCCCCTGAATCTGTTCCTCTCGATACTATCGTTTCGTTGTCCCGATCAACTATGAAAGTTTAAAAATGTTTCTCCGTTTGACAATGTAATTAATATATTTAATAGTGTATAAATAGTTATTGATATTCTACTGATTTAAAAGTTTAATTTAGTATGCCATGTCTTCTAACTTTTAGGTATTTAAAAAACTGTTCTATAATAGAACAGTTAGAACAACTACAATAGAACAGTAGTTGTTAAAAATATTCATCTTCACCTCGGTTTATATACGTCCTAATACTGGGGTACGAGTATACTCCACAGTAGAAGGCGTTCTTTAACAATCTGAAAATAACAAAATTTTAAAGGTAAAATTCTATTATAAAAATAAGAGATTTCCACCTATTTACTATAACTCATCACGATATCTCTGAAACCATAAGGCCTACAGACCTTAAATTAGGAAAATTACTTTCGCCGAGTAGATGTCAGCTAAGAACGGATTTTATGAAATTCCACCAGCAAGAGGGGTTGCTGGGATGTAAAAATCACATTTTTTAATTATAGCTCCTACAGACTTGAATTTATGTAGACATATCTGTGTAACCGAAGGGAAGCGAGGGCGGGTCGCTAGTTCTGTTATAAAAATTATTAGTCATTCAAGTACTAAAATTTTATATACCTATATAACAAATATATTCTAAAATTTTTTTGTTAAGGTATTATTATATAAAAGGACTTTATTTTAACTTGGACCTAGCTCCATTGTACCTAAATCCATTACTGGATTAGATTAGGAACACAACCGTTTGTGAAGAATTTTAATAAACAAAATTATATTTAATGTTTCGTTTACATAAAGGTGTTGCCAAGCACTAAGCTATCAATCTTATGTATTACAATTTAGGTTTGCGATCATACCAGCTATTACGTTTTTAAAAGCGAAATACTGCTGCAAAAAAATTCAGTTTTGCTTTCAAGCGTCTTGAACTTTGTTCATGTTAGAAAATGCATCGTTAAGCATTTTTCTAACACTCATTTTAAAATATGTCATATACACCGAAATTATCTAAACCATCCAAATAACAGAGCGTCTTTTTTACAAAAATTCATAAAATAAAGCAATGTTGATCTTTTTCCTACTAAGCATATCTAAAATCTTCGTTTTCTTCGTAATATTTCGTTCCAATGTCTTACCTATAACTGTGTCAAATATTATGTATATAATGAATCAACAATCTTCGAGACTATATTGACTATGTTAACGTAACTGCAGAAGAAATAAAAGTCGAAACAAAACTTTCAACCATCAAAACAAAGATAGCAACTATCCTCCTACTGTGTAGAAAGTTCGGAAACAATAATACGAGTATATTTAATACAACCAAAGCAAAAGAAACAAATTTCGTTAAGGTATATAGGAAATAAAATTTATCGTTTGTAAAAGCTTAGATTTGTCACTTTTACAGGTTATCTAAGTAAACGATGCTTACTCGAGACAGGATATTAAACTGTTAATTTTATGGCTCACAGTTAATAGTGATGACTGTGGTGCTTTTATATCCCATTACAATGGAACGCGATTAATGCAAATTCATTGTTTAGCTATCGATAACAAAAAAAAACACCGTATTTTGAAATAGAGAATACAATAAATAAGATGGACTATAGAATGAGTTCAAGTTGGGACAGGAAATGCGGCAAATTCATACTCTTACGTAATAAGAACTTTACTTTGCAATTTTCTGCATTAACTTGCTACGTGTTCCACTGTAAATTTGTTACTTTTAGAACAAAACGGTTACTAAAACGCTTTAATCGGACCTAGCCTAATGATGTAATATACTAACTCACATAAATTTTATTAATTATACGTATTTTTAATTAGTGTTGCCAAGACCATGACGCTACAAGAGTCTCGCAGTGCTGCCTGAGACAGCACTTTACGATTCCTTTGGCAAAGAAAGGGTTGTCAACATTTTGTATTCTTAATACTAGTACACGGGGAAATAATTTGAAGTTATTTTAAACAGTCTCGTGATAGATAGGTGTAATTATACCCCACTTCCGTTAAGTGGTATGTATCTAGTTATTGATAGTTGTACCGATGTACAGTTAGTGCCACTAGACGAATGAAATTTAATTAATTTAGTTGGATTTCTTAATTTCTATGTGGATTTTTCATTTCTATCAAAACAAGTGATTCCGTGTTATTCTAACAGCGAGAGTTGCAAGACTTGCGAGACTCGCAAGAGTCTTGCATTTAGGCAAAACTATTTTTAATGACAAATGGGTTCTTCAGCTTTGGTTATCATTGAAATTCATAGTCAAATCACCACATAGAATGGATACCACACAAATATATAATAGATACATTGTGGTATTTGCATGAAATTTATGAGATAAGCAGGGGTAAAAAACGACGATGGAATGTAAATTGTCAGATTTGAATCATCGTCTCATTGTCGAAGTGAAGGGTAAAGCCGATTTAGATCATACAGATAGAGGAACACGCGTGATGCTAATTCAAAATTTAAATTTGTTCTCCCGCACAAACAATTCGAAAATTTATGTTTGAAATTTATTTCGTTTGAGTGATAGCTTGTCGCATCAATAATATAGGTATAAAATGTTAACATTATGTACTTATAATATATATATATATATATATAGCCCTGTGATTAATGGAAAATAGTAATTTTCTATATAAAATATGTTAATTTCAGCACGTTATATTATGATTTGACCGTTTCTAAGTTAATAACCGTAACCATCAATGTCGTTTTAATATTCTTTTACTACGCTATAAATATACAATTTATTATCATCAACATTTTTATTTCTATCGATTATGACGATGTTTGATCTTTGCATGATCTGATGAGTAATCTAAGTAGAAACAGGCTTAACTAATTATAATATTTAGAAGTATTCGACCCTTTCGTAAACATTTATTCCCCTCAAATGTGAGCCTCTAATACTTTCTCCAAATAAGAACATTATTATATTAAGAACTCTTCTAATTAAACTAGATTTGCAGGGTACTAAATTGTAGACTGAAAGGAAAGGAACAGTGTATGAAAAGCTGTATTTGCGAGCACCCTTGTATTTCCTTTAATCTTTTTACAGTCTGTACATTCTTCTGCTTATCAACGTCCACTGTTCGATATAGATCTCTCTAAGGAGGGATAATGCTATATTCTCCAAGATTATCAGATAAGTTAATTATCGCAGCTGGTGTTCTAAATTTCTTAGAATACTGCAGCTTCTCACTATTCTAGAGACACCCCATTTCTTACGACTCCTACCAGAACTTAATTAATGGTCACACATAAAAATAATTTTTAGCCAGTCATAAAAAATTAATTTTTACGCCGCAATTTAAATATGTTCTGTATCTAATCTAAAAAGGCCATAGATGTATTGTACCTGGCCAGCCAAAAAGATTAGTATAGGTTTTTCTGTGTGGTGACGGAGTAAGAATACTATTCACCACCCCATATCTTACCTGTAGGTGATCGTACGAGACGACTGAGGGATATAAAACGCATATAACATCTATGCGAGAGAAGGAAAACTCGAAACAAAACCCTATACCAACACGTCTGACCAGCGCGGTATAGAAGGTTAATTTCCCTTCCATCACGGAGGAGGCCCGAGCCCAACAGTGGGACATTATGAGCTGTGATGATGATGATGATAGGTTTTTACCTTTAATTGCAGTGATATTATTGTGCTACCTTTACTTAGACATATTTTTGAAATTTGTGGAAAGGTAAAAATTAATAATACATTTCGAATACTTTTGTAGATATTTATCTTATCACGTTCAAAGTAAATACACTAGCTATCACTTGTTTAAGAATGGCTAACGACATACTTTAAAATAGAAGTAGCCAGTATTTTAATACGCCAATATTTATAGGTGTTTTTTTTATGATTTTCTTCTTTTCTTTACCACAGCGTACCTGACACTTTTAGTTATACATTAAGAATCTAATCCGTTACCGCCACATAGAATAGCTCAGATGCTAAACGTGGCATATGTAGTATTAAACCCCTTAGAGAAGGATATGTTCATTATAGAACATCAATAGATATGTACGGACAAAATGACCATAGCTCACGTTACACTGAACAATTGCGAGAAAGATTAGGTCGATCGATGTGTTACTTATACTGAGATAAGTGCTGCCTTTGTCATATTGAATGAGTTAAGTGCTGTCTTTGTCATATTGAAGACTGATACTCATACTGATGACTGTAGCCTTCCGTTAATGAAATAAACGAAAAGTCGTAATTAGGTGTACTGTGTTGTATGCGTAGCAATCTATTATAGAAATATGTGAACCGCGGTCGACCCTTTCTGCAATATTATTGTCTCACCAGGGGTGCAAAGGGTCAGGGAGGATAATCATAAAGTTGAAGCAAGCGCTGATGAGTATAACTGGCGCCTGAAGCAGCTCTACCTCTGACCGACATGTCGTCTGTCGTGACTCCAATAAGATTAGTAAGTCAGGATGTCTCTTAAGGTTAAAGGTTGAAATTTTATCGAATAGATGACTCAGTACGATGCCAATGACAAGATGAAACCTACTTCCTTACTGTTTGAGATACTTTGATTTAAATAAAATACTCTACGGAACGAGTTTATTTTTAATTAATTTTCAGATGGCTTAATAAAATGTTCAATATTTTCATATTTTATAATTAACATTTATGTAATTCACAAATATTGTCATACATAATATAACTAATAAATAAATAATAATAAATACTTTTATAACATCATCATCACTTAATTAAAAACTAGCTTCGTGGTAATTTGCCTTGTTTTCATAAACAAACCATAGAACAGATATTTGAGTAATTTATTCTTAAACGGTTATGTAAAATTATTTAAATTATGGATCGTACGTTACTTTAATAACTTAAATGAGCTGTGCCTGGCTTATGCACGTGCGTCGCGCGCGCCGTATATATTATTATATTTGTCAATCAATTTAATTGTAGAGAATAGGTTCTTTAGAGACGTATAGTGTTTCTTTGATATTAAGTACTATATTAAGATATGTCAAGATTTTAAGATCACTCCGTTTTAGCGGGCTAGCCACGGATGTCAAGGACTTGATAACAGTGGCCGACCCAATGGCAATGGGGAGGGAATACGGTGAGTTATAGTCGCCCTTCCGTCGCCCCGGATGGAATGGACGGTGTGTTTCCAGACCATAGCCTGCCAAAAATATTGCTCAGTTTTGCTGATTCTTACTGTTTATAGAAAAAAGAACGACTTATGTCATTGACCTCACATGGCATGCTCCAATATCGAGTAAGTTGAAAGATGTCATGGCATTCTCTCTTACTGATTGGTGCAAACACTTCCGAGGCGTGTTAGCTTTGGCAATAACCTGCGTATAGTCGAAAAAAGAAGGTCGAATGGCTTTACAATGAAAAATACTCTGAAGATACGCGGCTTCTCAGGTGGTGCAGGAAAATCTAATTTCATGAGCTGAGCTGCACAGAGAATCGCAAGAGTTCTTGCTCAGCTCTCTTTAAGAGAGTCACCAAATTGAGGTGAGGTCTGTTCACACACACTCACACACATTCTGAGTGAAATTCCGTCACAAGCCCTGCGAAGATTTGGTGAAACGGTTCCTTAAAGGTATCCTCGCGTATAATAAAAAAGAAAAGGTGCCCTAATCACAGAAATTATTACTATACATATAGGTATCTTGGGCTCAATGTCTTGGGTTTATGGCATTTTTGCGACTTATGTGTATTAATTTTTATGGCAAAAAAAGATCCGCAAAACTGAGAATTCTACAAAGTTTTGTACTCTTTTATCAACATCTATGATAAATGATATTTGAAGTCAGTACAATTGAGTAGCAACAGGAACGCCCCCCAGACACAGGTCTGGGGGGGCGTTCCTGTTGCTGCTCAATTTAAGTTGGAGCTTGGGAATGGTTCCCTGTGACTGGAATAGCGCAGTCATCGTGCCTTTGTTTAAAAGCAAGGGTTCACGTTATGACTGCGCAAATTAAAGAGCCATAAGATTGACCAGTTTGGCAGCAAAAGTGTACGGTAAAATTATTGAAAAGAGAATGAGGATGGTGTCCGATGGTTTACTGTGTGAGACACAAGGAGGTTTCAGGAGTGGAAGGGGATGCATGGATCAAGTGTTCTCTCTGCACAACATTGTGGAGAAGCATCTGGCTCTAGGTCAGACGGTTTTCTGCAGTTTTGTGGATCTGGAGAGAGCATTTGACACGGTTGTACGAAAGGAACTTTGGGACATTTTACCGGAGTATGGTATAGATAGTATCTGAAAAAAAAGTAATAATAGGGCGGGTAATAATTAGGTTTTTTTTATTGCTTATGGTGGCAAATGAGCAAGCAGAGCACCTGATGGTAAGTGTCACTGCCGCCCATGGACCCTGGCAACATCAAGAGTATAGCTAGGCCGCTGCCTACCAGTACAAAACCCTAATCCACCCAGTTAAGCTGCCGGCTCTCTCATGTTTTATTACAATATTTTTGTGCTTAGTAAAAAAGTCTATGAACTAAAGAAGAACTATATATATATCTTATATCTTTAAACGAGCAATTCTTGTATATATATATATATATATATATATATATATATATAATCTGGATCTCGGAAACGGCACCAACAATTTTCATGAAATTTGGCATATAGAGGGTTTCGGGGGCTATTAATCGATCTAGCTGGGTTTCATTTCTAGAAAATATTGTTTTGTCTGTATATTCAGGCAATAAAAAATATAATTTTTCATTGGCAGAAAACTATTAACATATGAAGGCAAATTTTGACGCTGTCATTAAGAACAGACATAGCTCAGTTGGAACATTGAGTAGTCTAATCCCAACAAAACAGAGCACGGTTCGGATCCTTAGTTTCTCTTTTTTCATTTTTTGCCTTTTTTATTTTTTTTATTATTTTATTAATTACTAACATTTGCCCGCGTCTTCGTCCGCGTAGAAGTCGAAAATGGTTCTAATAGATATTTTTTGGTTTTTTACATTATTTATTTTATTATAATTTATAAATTATTGTTTAAATGTTTGTATACTTATAAAATATAACAATCTTTATTATAGTATAGGGTATTAAAAGGTCTAATAAACAAGACAATCAAATGAAATTTTGTTATATACACTCATTTGCAAAAAAAAACGGTCAGCTAAGCAATGAACCATTTCAAATGTTAATATTTCTTTGTTTGATAATTATAGGTAGTTTTATCCACACAATTTGGTAAATTAATAAGAAAAAATCGTTTTCATCAGTATTTCATAAAATTTAGATACAATTTATGGGAAATAATGCTAAACCTCGCTAGTAGTGTATATTCGCTAGTAGTGCATATGCTCATGAAGTAAAAATAAAAAAGTTTTTTTGTTTGTTTTTCTTTAATAAAGTAAAAGCAGATAAATGTTTAGTATCGAGTGTGACCCCCTCTAGCTAAAATCACAGCTTGAATTCGTCTGGGCATGCTAGCGAATATATCCCGGATACTTGCTTGCGGAATACGTTCCCACTCCGCAGTAATCACATTCTTCAGCTCTCTGATGGTCTGCGGAGCCGGGTGTACTGATCTCACACGCCGTTTCAGAACGTCCCAGACATGCTCTATGGGATTGAGGTCGGGACTTCGAGCTGGCCAATCCAAACGACGAATGCCGACCTCTTGCACATACGCATTAACATCGCGGGATCGGTGGGCGCGAGCATTGTCGTCCATAAAAATCGAGTCTTCACCTAGAGCGGCCAATGCGGGTTGTGCATGAGAAATTAGAACTTCCGTTATGTATCGATGCCCAGTCAGTGAGCCGTTTTCAATGAAGACTAACTCTGTACGATCCATTGAATTTATTCCTGCCCAAAACATAACAGAGCCCCCACCATAAGGTGTGATTTCTTCGAAACATGCCTCTGCAAAGCGTTCTCCTTGTCTTCTTAGCACTCGCCGACGTCGATCTTCACCGAACAGAGATATCCTGGCTTCATCAGAGAACAAAACCCTATTCCAATCGTCTTGAGTCCATGATTCACAATTTCTAGCGAACCTAAGCCTGTGAACTCTGTGCTCACGGAGTAATTTGGGGCCGCGGGCCGGGCGGTGACTGCGTATATTGGCAGCGAGAAGCCTCCTCCTGACCGTCCATAGACTAATATGCACATTTCTTACTTCTTGGAGGTTGTTCTTAAGATCCACATACGAAGATTTGCGATTTCTCAATGCGCGACTCACAAGAAAACGATCATCCCGTGGTTGGGTACATGGTTATCTTCCAGAACCAGGCCTTCTCTCGACGGAACCAGTCTCCTGATATCGCTGCCAGGTCCTTTGGACTGTCGAGCGACTAACATTTAGCCTCCTAGCCACGAAACATTGGCTGCAACCCTCTTCAAGCAGCGAGATAATTTTGGTAGCTTTTACCACTTTATCTACCATTTTTGATACAGCCAAACAGCATTGAATAAAGCTTTGACAGTCAAGGATATGAAATTAATCGATAAAAATTGAATAAAAGTTATGAAAGTCGATGTTAACTTCTGGAACTTCGCGCCAAAAATGTAGGATAAAAAGGGGTTTTCTGTAAAAATGAACATCAAATGAAAAATTGAATTTAGAACGTACTTTTTTAAATACCACAGCATTTTTAAAACCGGCCAGTAACGTGTACAAACGATTGAAACCTTTTTGGTATTGTATCTTTTTAAATATGAATGAAAATCAAAACCGCCCGTTTTTTTGCAAATGAGTTTATTATGGACACGAGGCTTTTTCTTAGGATGCTACGTTTTAAACAGCTGCCCTCATTGACCGAGGCGACGGCAAGGCAGTGTGTAGCCCCATAACCCACCGTGTTTTGCATCGAAATTAGGTCGACCTCTGCTACCGCTTCCTTGACATCTGTGGTCAGCCCGGTGGGTTATCCTTTCGGGTATCATCACCATAGACGCCCCGGCAACAAACAACTGTGCTGCCAAGGCGTCCGCCCTTACGAGGCTGACCTTTCTGCGGGTGACGGACTAATACCCGATCCATGCACCCGCGACACTACACCAACTACAGTATGGGCCCATGGGAGAAGCAGCTTTCTCTCAAGTCTACTCCCGCTACCTTAAGAATTTGACCTCGACCTTTGTTTATGGTCATTGCGAAGTAGACTTTGATGGCAAACTGCACTCTCTGAAATTCGAAGAGGTAATCTAATGGTATTTGGAGAATCTTAGAATGTTTTTTTCTGGCAAACTTGCAAACATTGTAAAATTTAGGCGCGCAAGCTCTCAATTTTAAGATGTAAGCTGGAATACCGGGAGGCTTCGGTGTATTCAGGAACTCGACCGGTTGTTTAAGGCGGGGTTTATCACTTATTCAAAGGATTGGCTTTGATATTTGACCCTTTCGAATGTTTTCAAGTATTTGCAAGTAAATGGTTTAAAGAAATCGAAACAACCGTAGTAGCGCACATAAGTACGCCATGGCGTCTCACGACCCATCTGATCACCATTAATATGCTGTCTCTGTGTCGTATCTTATTGAATGTTCCTAATATAACTCAACCTTTCCGTCTCGATTTTTGCAAATAACTAAAACTTCGCTGTCCGTCCGTCCGTCTCTCTGTCACCAGGCTGTATCTCATGAACCATGATAGTTAGACAGTTGCAATTTTCACAAATGATGTATTTCTGTTGCCGCTATAACGACAAGTACCTACTAACAAACAAAATAAAATAAATACTTAAGGGGCTCCCATACAACAAACATGATTTTTGCTCCTTTTTGCTCGATTTTTTTAATTCTGCCTTTAATTTTTACCTGTTAGAGTTGTATGTTCATTATTTTTATTATATTTAAATATATATATCTTCCACAACATATTAAAAAGAAAATACCGAGCAAGGCTCGGTCATCCAGATATTATATATATATATATATATATACACTACCGTCCAAAAGTTTGGAAGCACACCTGTTTTCAAACAAAACAAATAAATGCCGACTAATAGCGGTAAAAATTAGCAATAATCTTAAGTTTTACAACCTTTTACGACTGTCTACACAAACACAAAAGGATTATTATCCTACATTCATCAAGTTTTATGGAATTCCTTAATATTGACGAAACACATGTTTTATGACTTAATCCGTCGTCTACTTTATCCTATGCAATGGTGTAGTTTTATTGATAATGTTTGCTGGTTTTAACTTTTTTAGACCTTATTCAGTCGCACTTGAGCATTGGCACGTGAAAGTTGTGATATTAACATTGTCTGTATTCGAAAGATATCGGCTACTACTTTGACCGTATTTTTTCTTCTGAAAATGGCAAAACGCAAGCAAATCACGCTTGAACAGCGAAGCGCTATTTGCACTCTACGCGAGGAAGGATACAGTGAACGTCAAATCGCAGAAGGGCTCGGAATTTCTTGTAAAGGTGTCCACTATACCCTTGCTAGAAAACAAGAAACGGGGAAAAATGAAGATAGAAAGAGATCTGGTAGGCCCAAATCCACAACAAATCAAGAGGACAACTTCATTAGAGTTCTTTCTAAACGGAATCGACGCTTAACTGCACCACAGATCACTGCAGCTCTGAATGATACGCGAGAAACACCCATTTCAACAACTACTGTTAAAAGACGCTTACTGTCTGCGGGATTAAGAGGATGTGTTGCTGCTAAAAAACCCAAACTAACAAATCGACATAAGAAAAATAGACTAGAATGGGCAAAAGCGCATAAAAACTGGACTATAGAACAATGGGAAAATGTCCTTTGGAGTGACGAATCAAAATTTCAGATTTTCGGATCCAATAGACGTGTCTTTGTACGCCGGTCAAAAGAAGAGAGGGCTTCAGAGGCATGTACAGTGCCTACCATCAAACATGGTGGTGGTAATGTCATGGTTTGGGGGTGTTTTGGCAACAGTAAACCCGGCAATCTTGTGAGGATAACCGGAAAATTAAACAAGGAAGGCTATTTAAAAATTCTCCAAGATTCTGCCATACCCAGTGGACTAAGTCTCATTGGTTCTGGATTCATTTTTCAACAGGATAATGATCCTAAGCATTCGTCTAAATTGTGCCAGAACTTTTTAAACAAGAAAAAAGCTGAAAACATTTTAAACATCATGCAATGGCCATCTCAATCCCCTGATCTTTCTCCCATTGAACTTGTTTGGGATGAACTTGACAGGAGGGTGAAAAGTCGTTGTCCTACGAGCTCAGAACATTTGTGGCAGCTATTAGAGAACGAATGGAACAAATTAGATAAAGATTATTTTAAAAAATTGATTAATAGAATGCCCAGAATATGTGAGAAGATTATAAAGGAGAAAGGTGGACACTTTGATGAAGCTAAAATTTAATCTAATTTACCATTGTATATTATTTTTTTATTTTGTTTAAGTTAGTTTCTGTTTGTTCTTTATTTTTTTATCAATACATTTAAATTTAAATGACTTAGTTTGGTTTTATTCGATTTTACCTTGCTGCTTCCAAACTTTTGGACGGTAGTGTATATATATATATATAGTTTTTAATATATAAACCAGAAGTAATGTATTCCTATTAGTGGCATGAGTTTTATGTATGGTCAGTAAAATGTGTTGGTACACAAAAGTACACTATTATCAATATGCTATAACTAATATCAGTTTCATCATTCACTTCATTTAAGTACAATAACCATTTATAAAAAAGTAAACCAGATCGCTCATAGAAATAACTGCGTTATCTCTCGATCAATCTCGCCACCTGCCCGCTCTAGTAGTAAATCTTCATTATTGTATGCTTTTTTACCAATTTACTGTTATACTGAGTAGCTTCGAGCTTAAAATCGATCTTCTTGTAAAAACGATTACAAATCAATGTAATTATGATGTATAGACGTTCCTTAAGCGCGCGTTGGCTATTATGACCGTTAATATTTAATATAAAATATTACATTTATCTAGTTATTCGTATGTAACACTAGTTTTAACCAAATATTGTATTATATATTTAAAAATGTTCGAACAAGTTTTAAATTATTAATAACTGTACTGTACTTCGAATAAGTCTTGAAATATTAATATTTTTTGTTTAAAATTTTTAGTGAAAACAACTAAACCAAATAGAAACAAAAACATGATATAAGAAACAAAGGGTACCCGCTTTTCTAAAGCCTTCCCTATTAAGAGTCGACTAAATCCTTTTCGGTCACATTTAATGACGCCCCAGTCAGTCTCGCAGCAAACAACCTGTTTGATGGATAGCAACTCTGTTTTGTAGACTCCATATCTAGCAAGCTAATCACTTAGACGAGAAAACTGTAAATCTACTTATTACTCAATTGCAAAATGTGTTTGTAAATCTCAATGATCCGTAAGCGGTAGTAAGATTTAGTAAACGTTTACCGATTAATAAATAGTTGTATTAATATGTGCTCTGAAAAGCCCGGTATGTACACATACAGTTCAGAAAAGTCTCAAATTTTCGAATACACACAAGTTTGAAGTCCATGTCAAAAGATATACTCCAATAAAAAATTTATGGCGCCACGACATTTACTACACATGTTAAACATTTAGTAAATATGCACAGATTAATAAATAGTTGGATTAATATGTCCGTTATATATATATATACATATATATAGTTCAGAAAAGTTTCGAATTTTCGAATAGACACAAGATCGAAGCCCCTGTGAAAAGATTATATTCCTATAAAAAAAATAGGGCGACACGACATTTGCTACACGTCTTAAACATTATTATTATAGATGTGATTAACGAAGAATGAAGACGTGTCAATACAAGCTAGATTAACCAGTTCCATCGTTACGTCACCTATTAAATATTTTAAAAATTAACAAATCGATAATAATATTTTCTTATTTTTTTAATAATATAGCGTTGATATTTTTAATAATATATTATGCATCATTAGAGCTCTGGATGCATCGAATAGAAGTCTGTGTAATACGAATAAACAACAAAAAATATTTCATTACAGAATATTAAATTTTTTCTTGAATTTTTTTTTTTTTGTGAAGTTTTCCAGAAGCTACGTAGGAGATTTGTAAAAATCTTTTGTTACCTAGCTTGTTGATTATAAAAGCTTCAAAAACACAACGTTGAGTGGTCATAAATGATAATTTAAATCGTATCTAAAATAATAATATATAATAGCTACTGTATAAATGAGTAACACATTCCCACTTCGTAACTTTCGTAATGCAATATTCCATATATCAAATTTATTCAATGATTAATATTGTATGCTCCATCATCATCATCTCAGCCCATATATGTCCCACTGTTGGGTTTGGGCCTCCTCCATAATGGAAGGGTAATTGACCTACTACCACGCTGCTCAAATGTGCTGGTATAGGGTTCCATTTCGAGGTTTCCTTCTTTCGCGTAGATGTTATATGCGTTTTATATCCCTTAGTCATCTCGTACGATCACCCACGGGTAAGATAGGGGTGGTAAATTGTATTCTTACTCCGTCACCATACGGAAAGATTGCATGCTTAGTATTATAATCTAACCAAGCAAACCTAAACAGATTAAGATATTTTTGCATTTATACAAAATAAATATTATTATTAACATCCTGTTCTTATCCCAAAGACTTGGGGTTAACGCTATATGTATCCTGTTTCCATAGTATATATTACGAAAGTTTTGGCATGAGTTTTATAATTGTTGCCTAACACCAATCCTTAGGATTGTAATTGTTGACCAGACGGCATTAGATAGTGTAGGCCCAGGTCAAAACTCTTCGCCGAGCGGGCCACCGAAGACAAAGATCGGGTACCGGTGGCCCGCTCGCACGGCGAAGAACAGGTGCTTGCAGGGTGGGTCATTGGGGTTGCGCGCCGCCTCTTCCGTCCAAAAAACGTCAAAGCTCTTAGTCGTCTTTTACGATACATACGAGCAATGTAAGCTATAGTGGCAGGACCACGCTGTTGACAGTTTTCTGTCTACAGCTGCGGGCCGATCCCTCGGGGTAGTACCATACTCTCATAGAAGATCAACGTCTGAGCAATGGCAATATGGTGTTGTGCTTCGTTTGGTGAGTAAGAGAGCCGGAGCCCAACTGGGTGGGTTTGGGGTTTATGTTCGTAGGTAGCGGCCTAGCTATATCCTTGGTAATGCAAAGGTCCATGGACGGCAGTGACACATACCACAAGGTGTGCTGCTTGCTCGTTTACCATAAAAAGTAATAAAAAAATGTAAGAGTTGGTAGTATTCGTAGCAGCCATCACACAAGAGATGAACATAAATATGTGGATATTTAAAAAAATACTGTTATACATAAATTGTAATATATAGATATATATTTACTGTGATATTACAGCTACGATCATTAAGTCAACCAATTAACAAATTAACTATATTCATTAAACTTAAGAAACCAGCCGAACGAACTCACGTAATGATTCACTTAATTATAATTACTTAATAAAAAAAAAAGTAATTCGCATTTTATTAAATTCGCACAATAATTATATTATTGCTTTATTGATTAGATATTCTATATAACACATTTGTGAACTGAAAAGTGATTACCATATGCAGGGTTGAAATATCTCCTCTAAGTAGTGGTAGGATCATATTGTTGACAGCTTTCTGTCTACAATTGCGGGGTAGTCCCTAGGTAGGGCAGAATAGACGTGGCAATGTGCTCCGGCCGTATAAAAAATAGCAATGTACTACTGTACTTCGTTCGGTGAGCGAGAAAGCCGGCAGTCCACTTTCTGGGTGGGTTTGGAGATTTTTTATTAGTAGACAGTAACCTAGCTATACTCCTGGTATTGGCAAAGATCACTAGGCGGTAGTAACACTTACCATCAGGTGTACTACACCTTGTTCATTTGCCACCAAGAGCCATAAAATAGAAATCCCTTTAACCTAGACATGTCAAAATATTGGACAGAGTTTTTTTTGTATTGAAAGAGAAAGTAGCCTATTCCATAGTAACCACAAACTCTGGCATATGAATTGTTTTGAGTTTTCCTTCTCTGTCAATATTTTATCCTGTATGCAACCCTTAAGCGTTTTTAAAATTCTCACGACAATGGAAGGCGTGATTCATCATCTCATCATCATCTCAGCTCCTATATGTCCCACTATTGGGCTCGAGCCTCCTCCATAATAGGAGGGAAATTGACCTAATGTTGTACCACGCTGGTCAGACGTATAGGATTGGTTTCGAGTTTTCCTTCTCTCGCATAGATTTTATATGCATTTTATATCCCTTAGTCGTCTCTTACCATCACCCACGGGTAAGATAGGGGGTGGGGAATTGTATTCTCATTTCCGTCACCACACGGCAATGATTGCGGCGTGATTAACGTTTTTCCTACAGCACATAGAAATTTCTGCTCGTGAATTTTTATTCGAAATCCATTCTAATTATTTTGCCAAGTAAGCTACAGTTGTAATTTAATAGGTGAAACATTTCATTAAGAATTTTATAGAAATATTTGCCTATCAAGTTCTTAATAAACAAAAGTAAAGAAGATAGTTTAAAAGATAAGATATTTTGTAACGGCTTTGAAAGTTGTCTAATTGCCTCTTAGTCTTAGATTTTTATACTATTCAAGTATAACCTTATCTAAATTTTAGCATAATATTCTTATAGTAATAGAACGTTACATAAATATTATATAAAATTTTTGAAACACTATTAATATTTAAGTGCTTAAATAAATTAAAGCTTTGCCTTAATGAGAACTGCATTGATACACTAAAAAAAATAAAACCTCATAGGTAATATATAAAACAGAAAAAATAATATTTTTTTAGTATCTCTGATACTGTATTTCTTAAACAAGAAAACATTATTCGAGTATGCCTCTACCTGGTGGGTGAGGAATAGGGAAGATGCCCGCAAGCTACCATTAATCT
The DNA here is from genome assembly GCA_905163515.2 of Lymantria monacha. Classification (NCBI taxonomy): domain Eukaryota; kingdom Metazoa; phylum Arthropoda; class Insecta; order Lepidoptera; family Erebidae; genus Lymantria; species Lymantria monacha. The sequence continues at coordinate 38,969,227 of LR991081.1, forward strand.
AGAAAAATCCTATGTTATGCCTTCCATGTATACTATTGTAGGGAGTAAAAGCTACGCTCCTCACATTCATCATTAACGTTTTCGCACATAGTGCTGCTACTTTGGGGAGGACTGGATACAATGAAGTTCAGAACTATCGCGCACATAATCCAAGTACAAATCTATCTTCACAAAAGATTTCTATTTTTTCAAGACTATAATTATCATTAAATAAAATAAAACCTAAGCACATTACTATTAATAATATTTTTTTACCCCCGTAGTTAAAGGTCAAGGTTATATAGTAGGTACCATTCTTAGAGAAATTATCGTAAAGGACGAGAAAAATAATAAGACTTTGACGTACTGCATGTACACCTTCATAATATATGAGTTAAAATATTGGCCTTAAATTAATTACCACCTATCTAAGTACCACCAAATAGTGCAAGATATTTTATGATAAACCATTTGACCATAATATTTATTATTGTAATTTTGTCTCTTATCATTACTAATGTTTTCTTTATTAAATAGTGCCTTTCTCATCAATTGGTTACGGAATAAGCGTACTATGTAACAACATATTTTACTTTTTAAGACACGTACTCGTATTACCTACCCCTTACTGGCGTCGCCAAACTGCCCGCCCGCCAAGCGTAGCAATTATGGCACTATTCCCTCATAATGAGTGAGAAGTATGATCTCTCATACTTCTCACTCATTACTCATCTGGCTTACGTCCAGCAATGGGTGGCAAACGGCAGAATGATGATGATGAAGCGTTCTAAGGTTGTTATGGTATTACCCCACTTGATGAAACCTATATCCACCAATGTACATCGATAGCCTACAAATATATATTTACGCTCTATAGCGCCCTTACCGAGTTCACAAGTATACCGGCCGGGTACACTCCATCGCTAGCAATAAGCCTTAAGTGCCGTACGCATAATTTTCACATAGTAAATTTTGTTGAGATGTCGATCAAAAGTGTGATCAGAGCATAGTATAATAAAATAAATAATTATATAAAATAACCATATCAAGACAAAAACGCCTACATTCCCTTAAGAAATGTAGGTCGCACTCCTTAACAACCTTTCTTTAATATAATGCCTAATATCGTAATATGGCTAATAACGATTATATTTTTACTTTCAATGGCCAAACAGTTAAAGTAATTTGATTCGATCAATTTCAACATTTGACTAATCATAAAATAAATACAAAATGAAAAGATATAAACAGGAAACTAGCATTTTAATTTGCGTTTATACCCGAGATGATGTCATGTAATGTCACGCACAAAAGTAATGTGATTTAGAAGATATTCGAATGTATTTAACAAGTTTTACAGACTGGTTTTATTATTAATAGAGATCTACCATAAGTGGTAATCAAAACAGCTGTCTACTGCAATCATTATTGTTGAAACTCAAACTTCAACTAGTAAGAGGTGAACCCATTAGGACATAGATCGATATTACTTTACCCGAAATGCGTAAGCCTCATACTCAGTAGCTTTGTAGCATACTTATACCATTAGAGCTCTAAACACTAAAGTTGAAGCTATTATTACATATTCTATACAGTTTCATATAAGATTAATAATAATAGTAAATGTAGGCTTACAATTAGCCAAATTAACCGATGTATTTGTGTAGAACTTGAAATTTTATAACGTCATTGCCCAATTAGGGCTTCACACGTACTCTATATGTGTATATGCTCAGGGAGTACTATAAATTAACGCGTAATATTACTATGTAAACTCATATTACTTAGCATCAATTATATTGTAGATTTAAAAGGACTTGAGCGTAATTTATATAGGTATGAATTGCAAGGAGGTTTCAGGAGTGGAAGGGGATGCATGGATCAAGTGTTCTCTCTGCGCACCATTGTGGAGACGTATCTGGCTCTAGGTCAGAGGGTTTTCTGCAGTTTTGTGAATCTGGAGAGAGCATTTGACACGGTTGTACGAAAGGAACTTTGAGACATTTTACCGGAGTATGGTATTAACGGTAAACTGCTACAGGCTGTTCAGTCCAGTTACATGGGCTGTAGAGCCTGTGTGCGGCTGGATGATGGAATGTCGCCTTGGTTTGACGTTAATATCGGCGTTAAGCAGGAGTGCGTTCTGTCAGCCAGGCTGTTTATCATATATCTGGATAAATGTCTCCAAAGGTTGAACGATATTAATGTGGGAGTCCAGATGGGCGATTCAGTCGTCACTGCTCTGCTCTATGCAGATGATGCAGTCTTGCTGGCACAGTCAGCGACTGACCTGCAGACCCTAGTCGACACAATTACAGAAGATTGTAAGAAAAGGGGTCTACGCGTTAATGTGAGCAAAACCAAAATAATGGTCTTTGAAAGAGATAAAGCCAGAACAGATGTAAGAGTAACAATAGGTAATGATGTACTAAATTAATCATATCAGATGTTTAAATTAATCATACTATTATTTCCTTAAATAAGTATAAATAGTTAAAATATTAGAGAATAGGCAAACTCGAAATTAAACCCTATGCTTGGCATAACTGAAGAAGTCGTTAAATTATCCCTTGCGCAAACAGGATTGTACTAAGCGAACCGTAAAATAAACATTTCTGTCATCCGATAATTTTTGATGAAGCCAGAACAGATGTAAGAGTAACAATAGGTAATGATGTACTAGAGCAAGTGGATGAATTTGTATATCTTGGATGTGGATTTAGCCGAGATGGAAGTTATACCACTGATATAGAGCAAAGAGTGAATGCGAGAAATAGAGTGAACGGAGCGTTGGGGCAACTTCTCGGTAGACACCACCTCAGCCAGATGGCACGTGTAGCAATACATAATGCAGTGCAAGCAAGTCCAGCAAGTCCATACAGTAATGTTGGAACTTGTTCCATGTTCATGTATGGAAGCGAGATTTGGGTATGCAGAAAAGAGTATAAAAGTAAAATTAATGGGGTCGAAATGCGATCTCTACGGAAAATTTGTGGAGTTAGGCTGATCGATCGCATTCGTAACGACAACGTAAGAGAACGAGTTGGTATGAAAGAGAGTATTGGTGTAAAGATGCGAAAGGGAATGCTCCGATGGTTCATACATGTGGAAAGAATGCCGAACGAACGTCTGGTTAAGAAGATATACAATGCGAAAGTGAAAGGATGTAGGTACCGGGGGAGACCGAGACTAACCTAACTAGACCAGATCGGTCATGTACTGAAGGAAGGTGGAGTCAAGAGTCTCCGAAACCGGCGAGCGTGTATGATGAGAATTATGAATGTTGAGGAAGCGAGTGAAGTATGCAAGGATAGAGTTCTCTGGTACTCTGTTCTCTCTGCCTACCCTGCAAGGGACATAACGTGATGATATGTATGTATATATGAATTGCAGTATTGAAATTCCTCTAGCTTCCCTTTTGATAATATAATATACACATATGTATTATGTGTTAAAATATAATAAATAGGTAAATTCAAAATGCTCTCATTGCTATGACAAACTTATTTTTCAAATAAAAATATTTGCCACATTATTTTTGTTAGTTGCGTATTATTTTAATTATTGCTTCCTTCAAACGGCTATCCAAAGCATTGTAAGTTAACCTGCATAGATGGTGTGTGAAATTCACCAACGCGTATAGAAAATTCAAATAAATATTTTTCAATCTTGTAATAATAAATTTGTTAAAAATACGTAAGATTTGTATTCAGTTTAAATACGCGCATATTTTATACATAAAACGCGGAGCGTATGTGACCGTTGTCGATGATTGTCCAACACACCGGTCGTTTTGGCGTGGGCGGCCGTTCGGTTTCCCATGTCCCGCGATCCGGACAGTTATATCAATAACACAACGATGGCTTACATATCGACGTTACTTACTCTCTACTACTTACAGATATCATCAAACTAAATATGTACAAATAATATTTATTATTATTAATAATATCTACTATTGTCATGTAAAATCCTAATCTTTTGTTGATACGAGTATACAATGATCTCCTAGAAAGTTGATTTTTGCAATGTTATTTTTATTATTTAGTCTAATCTAATCTAACATGCATAAGTGCTAATACATAATCATCATAGCAGCTTATATACGGGATGTATATTTATATTCCGTGTGGTGACGGAGTAAGAATACTAATCACCACCCCATATCTTACCCATGGGTGATCATACGAGACGACTGGGGGATGTGAAACGCATATAACATCTATGCGATAGAAGGAAAACTCGAAACAAAACCCTATACCAACACGTCTGACCGGCGCGGTATGGTAGGTTAATTTCCCTCCCATTATGGAGGAGGCCTGAGCACAACAGTGGGACATATATGGGCTGATGATGATGATGATGATGATATATAAACCGCGAATTACCGCTCTCGGGCTTCCTCCACAGTAAAGATGTACTATATCACTCTGCTTATATGGGTTAGTATAGGATCTCATTTCTAATTCTCTTGCATATGTAATATGTTATATACATATTATATTCATTATTCTTAATTCATCTTTACACAAAAATAGCTACTATTGGAGCTACTAAAATAATTACTATAATTACATTAGTGCTAATGAACAAAGAAGTTGCCATATAACGAAATTTTAGTAATTAAATTATATTTTTCTACTTCCTTTAATTATAAACATAAATATCACAGCTATAAGGCCACGCCATTGTTAGTTCTCTGCCTGCAGTCATAAGAGAGCTCGTTGGGGTAACCTTATTTTTATAACAAATCAAACGTCTGAGCAGTAGGTATTTGTTACTGTGCCTTTTTCATCAAACTATAGAGCTGGAGAAAAAAGACATCTTATTGTAGGCCCCGCAATACAAGAGTAGCACTTACCACTTACCACCAGGTGAGCTGCTTACTCATCTGTCACCAAAGGAAACGAAATTAAACAATATTAGTGTTGTCTTTTTCGTGCGTTTTCATAATTGATACTTCACGAAAAGCTGTTATAGGTACATCCGGGCTATAAAAGGAAATCGATTTCCTGTCTAAAATGAAATCGATTTCTTGTGTCCAATTCAGTCCACCGATCCTACTTTTTCAAAGCCAGAAGAGTGTTGCTTTTCGTGCTTCTGGGGATCCTCTTAGTAGTTTTACCCACGAGTTACTATTCATATAATCATGAAATAGAGTAATTAATGTTGTCTTGTAATATCATATTTTATAGATTGTCTAATTAAATCGTGTTACATTAATATTATTAGTTATATCTATTGGGTTAAAAGTATATAAAAAAACTTCGTCTTAATTTAACACAGAGTTCTAATGCGAATGAGAAGTAATTTTAGTAAATAAAGTTAATAGTAATTTAAAATAATTTATTACGGGTTAATGCTCGATGCATTAAATTATAATAATCTCTTCTCTATCTGTCTATCCTCTAATACTATTGAACCATGAAGCATTTTTTTTTAAATAATATAACAATAAAAGCAAACTGGTCTATGATCTTGTTTTAATAAACACTGAAGTATTAAGCTGAGAGCAGTAAGTGTAATGTCAATATGTGACTAGTGGATTGACAGAAACGGGGCAGAGAACCGATATAACAAAACGAGTGGCCCATTTAGCTCATTTCAGTCCAGTAAAGCTCTCATGTTAGATAGAGACATTACAGTATCGATTGCTGTGTTTACTTTCAGTGTTTATCGAAATTACTCGATTTAGTAATTCAGTTAAAATTTCTTAAAATTTCCTTTTGTAGTAGAGTAATTAAAAACAAAAACATAAAATGAATAAAAGTATAAAAAATATTGTGATAAAAATCATATATATTTCTATTACATATATAAAAAAGGTTATTCTACTGTGTGTTGTGCGCTAGCAGCTACGAATACTATCTATAAGAACAATATCTACTTTGTGCGATCCACAAAGATTTTTTTCCGAGTATGGGTGTAATTTGTCTGCGTTAATTATATGTTTGTAAAATCCCCCGCAATACAAAGATTATTTCCTTAGTGCAAGGTGGTCTTTAAAAAAATCCTTGCTCTTTTATCAATCCTGACAGCCCATTTTTTTTTCTTGCGGTGCACTCTGGATGTGGTCGCGCCCCGCTAAATCGGTCCGGGGCGACGGAAGAGGCGGTGCACAACCCCATAGACCCAATGCAAGAATTCTTCTCTTCGCCGTGCGAGCGGACCACCGGTACCCGATCTTTGTCTTCGGTAATCCTGACAGTCCGACCGGATGAACTTAGTGCCTTATTTTTAAAGATTATTAGGTATAACGTATGTATTTTGAATAATTTTTTTAAGTAAATATTTAAGATAAATAAAACACAGTGGTGTTCCTTCATATTATATCTTATAGCTCCTTTTTTAATCGCAAGAAGTCGCCATTTCTAAGCTATGTTTGATAAGAAAGACGAAGAGATTAAAAGACGCGTCCATAACATATTTCACACACACTTATATATCACGAAGTTGTAAGTAGTAAGATATAATTAGTATTGGTATTATTAACACAAAAAAATGCGAAGCAGTTTAGTAAATAAAACATGAGATTGTCAATAGTTTGTATTGACTTCTTCTTCTTATGTATTGGCAATCAGCTACTTATACGAGCTATTGGTGACAGTGTCGAGTTATGAATATCTTCACGTTTTAAGTCTTTTAGGTTAGTCATTGTCTAAGTCAAATTGTCACCATCAACAGTGCTATGGCCACACTGTTAATGGTATCTTGTGGGAATTTTGATGGAAAACGAAAACGTTGTAAAGCACTTTTATATGATATTCACTACATCCCAGTAGTTCCGCCGCATCACATTACATAAAATGAAAATTATCTAATATAACACATTAAAACACTAAGATATCGAATAAAATACAAGAGCACCACATGACGTTTTCAAATTCTCGTCAAAAGTCTTTGTATTGACAATAAATGCATTCAAATTACTGAAATTTAGCATTTAATATGCTTAATTATTTATAAAAACCCGATAACATTTTCGCTTCGTTACCGGGTTTTTGATTTTTTTTTTCTTCTTCACATCGTCCGAAGACATTTGCCATGTTCTGGGTTTTAATAAATGCATTGACTATTGTCATGTCATATTCTGCCTCTATTTGTTTTCAGTGTCACATCTAGTAATGATGAAAAATTAATAATAAAAATATCAATACGTACGTATAGTGAAGTGACACGTAGAAACTAATCTATTTAATTTAGGTAACTTAGTTCTCACAAATTTAAAAATGTCTTTAAGAAAATGAATTAAAAAAATTCGCCGCTATAATATAAAAATATATAGGTAGGTATAATGTGTTGATTACATATCACGTGTAGTTCTGCTGACCACTACAAGAAAGTATCAGTAAAAAACGATGTTTATAAAATGATTAAGCTTAAATGTTATTGCAATCTACCTAGAATATACCAGTATGTGCAGTAATCTGATAAACGGTTTGCAAGTGTCGGTTGATCTAATTTGTAGAACTACATAATACTTCTGCTTACACTCCTACAGACCATTAATCGTTTTATTATTAATGATCTTTATATTATATATATATATACATATATATATTTGCTGTCAGGTAGCGGCTACGAATACTACCAACCCTTACTTTGTTCGTGGATGTCGTAAAAGCCTGGGCCAACTCCATCTGATGCTGTTTGGTCAACAATTACATTCCCAAGGAGGGTTGACGTCTAGCAGGTGACCGGTCATAAAACTATTGCATATTATATATATATATATATATATATATATATATATATATATATATATATATATATATATATAAAAAATTCTAAAATCTCTTAGATTTTTAGTATTTTATAATAACTTTGTCCTGACAATAACAAACCAATAAAAAAGAGAATTATCCAATTGGTGCACTCATTCAGAATTGATGCGCGTATATACATTATTGCTATTCATTTTTTGTTTATATATCTATGTAATATAATAATGAATAATTCAAAACATCCTTCGGTCACTAACTAGTGCTTAGTTCAGTTATACATGAACACCTGCAAAACTTTACATTCAGATCTATGTAAATAAATTATACCTATTATGTAAAAAATATTTAATTTTCATGTCTCAAGGTGAGTAAATAAATTGTACACGCAAGGAATACACATCATTTAAGCCTTTATTATTCTTCAACGTATTGAGATAGATTTTTTAGGTTATTAGATTTAAAAATTTATAATAATGTTTTTTCACGTCGCCACTGTCGTTTGCGTTTCACAATTTAAAGATAATATTCCACGATTAGATCATATTTGATGGTGGTGACTGCCCATATCGACTGCCATGACTGTTATTCATAACTGGAACCAAGGCTTAACGTGCCATCGTCAAAGCTTTCACCACCACACGATTTTTTTATTCAATTAAGCAAGTAAAAATTTACAATTTGGAATATATTACACTTATATAATTATATGAAATCAATCATATAACACTAATGAACTTAGTTCCATATTCGTAAATCATATGTACCCTTAACAGAGATGAAATGAAAATATAAAGTTTTTAGTAGTAACTTTTTATCTACTTCTTGCTTTCTTGCTCCTCCTTGACTTGTAGCTGCTCCTTGTAGGTAGGTCCTTGACAAGATTAAGAACAATCCATGACAATAATAGAGATGTAAGAAGGAGGACTATCATAAGTTAAAAACATGAACTAAAGTATAACCTAACTGAAGTATTCAAACCAAAAGGTCAAAACCTAAAAGGGCAGTAACATTACTTTTGTTATTACTATACAAAAGAGATTACAAAATCTCTTATATTATCTCTTATATTTACAAATATTATTGACAATAATTTGAATAACATATTAATATCTGGATGACCGAGCCTTGCTCGGTATTTTCTTGTTAGTGTGTTTTGGAAGATATATTTAAATATAGATAATAAATATAATTAAAAAATAAATTAAAAAGGCAAATAGTAAAAATAGAAACTAAAAATATGTATCGAGCAAAAACGAGCAAAAATCACGATTGTTGTATGGGAGCACCCCTTATTATTTTATTTTGTTTTATAGTATTTGTCGTTAGAGCGGCAACAGAAATACATCATCTGTGAAAATTTCTGTCTGACTGCTATCTAACTATCATGGTTCATGAGATACAGCCTGGTGATAGATAGATGGATGGAAGGACGGACAGCAAAGTCTTAGTTATAGGGTCCCGTTTTACGCTTTGGGTACGGAACCATGAAAAGGTTGAACTCACATAAAACCTTGCTACAATGCAAATACTTTTTAAAATTGCAATGTCTCGCAAGTCACAATACTGTATTAATACGGCATTTTAAAGTTTCTAAGCTATAAAGAGGTCATATACTTTTAGGACACGTCGTCATAGGTACGAAGAGTTTGAAATTTTAAATTGTTGGACAGCAATTTTCTAAGCCGAATATTGTAATTGAGAGCCATGATAACACATTGCACCGAATAACTGAAATCCATCGCTCATAAGATGTATTTATTTATTATATATATTATATATTATTTATCGTTTTAATTTTACTCTGGCGAGAATATTTTTACCGCATAATGATTAGGAAAGAGAGATAGTCATTTGCTATATTTTTGATCGCTGTTAAGTCAGCGTTTAATCAACATATTTGTGAAAATCGAGACGGAAAGGTTGAGTTATGTTAGGAACCAGCAATTAGATATGATAGGGAGACAGAATGTTAATGCTGATCAGATTGGTCGCAAGACGCCATGACGTACCTATGTGCGCTACTACGGTCGTTTCGATTTCTTTATAACATTTACTTGCAAATATGTTAAATCATTCGAAGGGGTTGAATATTAAAATAAATCCTTCGAATAAATGATAAACCCTGAGTCCGACAATCGGTCGAGTTCCTGAATACTCTGAGGACTCCCGATCTCCCAACGCACATCACATCTTAAAATTGAGAGCTGGCGCGCCAAAATTATACAATGTCATCAGTTTGCATGAAAAAACATTGAATTGCAATGTAATCGGGTCAACTATACTGACCGGTTTTTCTCGAGCAGAGTCTGTATTTATTCCTAAGATTCTCCAAATACTATCAATTAATCCTTCGAATTTCAGAGAATGCAGTTTACTATTAAAGTCTGCTTCGCAATAACCATAAACGAAGCTCAAGGTCAAATTCTTAAGGTAGCGGGAGTAGATTTTAGAGAAAGCTGCTTCTCCCATGGGCAGTTGTATATGACAATATATAATGTGCTTCAGAGTAAGCTGACAGAGTAGCCTGGTAATTCTAGCATTCGAAAAGAAAAACAAAAGATATTGTTTACAAAGAAATACTGTAATAGGTGTAGTATCGCGGGTGGATGTCAAAGCGGTACCAGTGGTCGGCCTAATTTCAAGGGTAAAGACGTTGGGTTATGGGGCCGCACACTATCCTACCGTCACGCGTCGTCTCGGTCGGAATGACCGCGGTGTATTCAAAACATGACCTGTTAAGAAAAAGGCCTCGTGTCCATACTATATATCAAAATTTCATTTGATTTTCATGTTAATTGAACCTTCCCTACACTATAACAACGATTGTTATCATTATCATCATCATCATCACTATAACAGCCCATATATGTCCCACTGTTGGGCTCGGGTCTCCTTCATAATGGGAGGGAAGTTAACCTTCTATACTGCGCTAGTCAGACGTGTTGGTATAGGGTTTTGTTTAGAGTTTTCTTTCTCTTGCATAGATGTTACATGCATTTTATACCCCTTAGTTGTCTCTTACGATACCCACGGTTAAGATGGGTGGTGGTGAATTGTATTCTTATTCTGTCACCACATGGATAAGATTGTTATACTATATAAGTATACAAAAATTTAAACATAATAATTTATAAATAACAATAAAATTAATAACGTAAAAAACAAACAAAATTCCTATTAGAACCATTTTCGACTTCTACGCAGACAAAGATTCGGGCAAATGATAATAATTAATTAATAAAATAATAAAAAAAGGCTAAAATGTAAATAAGAAAAAGTTAGGATCGGAACCGTGCTCCGGTTTGTTTGGATTAGACTACTCGATTTTCCAACTGAGCTAAATGTAGCTGTGCTGTCTATTTCTTAATGACAGCGTCAAAATTTGAAAACTTTCATATTCTAATAGTTTTAATACAACGATAAATTATATTTTTGTTGTCGAAAAATACTGACAAAACAATATTTTCTATGAATGAAACCTAGCTAGATCGATTTATCGCCCCCGAAACCCCTTGTATGCTGAATTTCAAGAAAATCGTTAGAGCCGTTTTCGAGATACAGATATTATATATATATATATATATATATATATATATATATATATATATATATATATATATATATATATATATATACAAGAATTGCTCGTTTAAAGATATAGTGATTTAATTTTAAATATATTTCCAAAAATTATGTTTTCTTAACAAACGTTTTCAAATATTAAATGTTTGTTATACGTATATGATTGGACTTAAAAAACTAATAAACGTATAACAAAAAGTTATTATAAGTACATCAGAGATATTTCTTCTGTTTGAGACTTCGTAAAAGACTAAGTAATTAAAACAGATCCTTATAAACCATTTCATTAAGATATAACTTCTTTAAATGACGTTTGTATGATTTTATGCACGTTTACCGGTAATGGCATGTTTGGTGAGCGGAAACAATTTGCAAGTTCATATTTTAATCACCTAAAATATATTTCAAAATTACTATGCAGGTAATGTGTAATTTTACTAATGCTTCTAAAGGCGATAATTTTATCGTCGAGTGAACTATGAGCAGGTTTCAGAGATTTATTTAATTAATTTCGTTATTCGACATAAATATACCAAACTAAGGTTGCAATGTTATTTTTGTTTACAATATTTTTTCGGTATTTTCTCTTTAAAATTCTTCTAAATTATAATTATACACATATGTCATCATCATCATCAACTTGCTCTTATCCCAGTTTATTTGGGGACGACGCAATATGTCTTCTCCTTCCATACAACTCTATCAGACGTCATCTGGACACTCCTTGTCTATCCATGTCTTGTTTCACGCAGTCCATCCATCTTTTCCTCGCTCTTCCCTTACCCTTTAAGCCTTCAACATTTATACTTAAAACTTTCCTCACAATATTAATTTCATTCCATCTCATCACATGTCCATACCATGTCAATCTTTCACTCCTTAACTTTTCCGTCACTGGCGCAACTTTCAAACTTCCTCTTATATGTTCATTTCTTATTTTGTCCATTCTCGTCACACCACACATCTTAACATTCGCATCTCCGCTACATGCAGTCGTCTCTCATCCGTCGCTTATACATATGTATATAATTATAATAAATATGAAATGCTGAGGCACTATGAAATACTGTATAGTTAAATATATCTGCTTAAAGTTACTGGCCTTAATTACGATGCTTTGCAATCACTTCATCCAAAACTGTTATACATCACGTCGTTCTGTCTTTGTAGACACCAACACCTTCGATGATGGCAAAAATTAGCATACTATATAACACTAATTAGACTTGTATAGGTTTTTATTTTAAGTTTTTGCAATCATGATTCTCTTTTCCATGGTATATATACAATATTATATTCAATATTATATAAAAAATATTTCTGTAAATCAATAGAATTACAGAAATATTTAATCTTCGTGAAGTATAAATCGAATGTTTCGTGTGATGACACCATTCAATATTAACTTCTTATTTGCACATGAGAATCGTAACTTCGCTAAATCCGTCCGGGGCGAAGAAGAAGCGGCGCGAAACCCCACATACCCGCCCTACATGTACCTATCGACGCTGTGCGAGTGGACCCCGGCCTTTGTCAATTCAATATGCTGCTTAAAAAAGTTTTCATCTAATTCAATACTTTATATCGTCTAGGCCTTGTTATGTTAAATTTAATATGACAAGATATATACTCCATAAACAGCGAACAAAGATCATGCTTTTAACTTTTTTATTTGAATAGGAGTTAAACAATTTAAGGGAAGATATGATATGTGTATCACGGTTAAAATATTAAACCCTGTTTTCGTCATAGCCGGGTAAAAAGTACTTTTTGGTGGAACTATTAGCCAGTAGCCTCAGATTCTTATTATTCTACATGCTAGGAGGCAGAGAATCTAAATTCAAAAAGTTAACTACATACACTAAAAAAAAGTTAATACTACAATAATTAATACTACATACACTACATCTAACGTTATTTATTATTATCAAGTTATTAAATTTATTTGACGATAAACGTGAATCAAATTACGCGGAAGTAAAAACTAGTTCAATATTTGAGGAATATGAGATAATCGTATACAGGAGAACCGTGTGGTGACGGAGTAAGAATACAATTCACAACCCCCTATCTTACCCGTGGGTGATCGTACGAGACGACTAAGGGATGTAAATCAAATATAACATCTATGCGAGAGAAGGAAACCTTGAAACAAAAACCCATACCAACACGTCTGACCAGCATGGTATAGTAGGTGAATTACACTCCCATTATGGAGGAGGCTCAAGCCCAACAGTGGGACATATATGAGCTGAGATGGTATACGGGAGAAAGAACGGTCTAACTACCTATGCCAACCTGATACTACAGTAGGCAACGACGCGTGGCTGTTTTGTAGTAGCAATCATTATTTCAATTTTACACGTTATACCTTTAACAAAATAGGTGATTCTATTATTATTTAATTAATAACGAAAATATCATTAAAATGAAGATTAAATTAGACCCATAATTATAAAATTACAGTGGAAATTTGTTATGAAATTTCGGCTAAATTTTGAATGTGTTTAATCATTTGGATAGAGAACGCGAAGTTTTTACGAATGCGTATAACGGCACCTCAGTTATTGATATCTCATTAGCAAGAGGTCATAAATTACCCAGTTTCTGAATTTGGGGTCGGCATTTGTATATGTTGCAGATTATAAAACTAGTTGGCGTTCATTTCACAGAAGGCAACAATACAATACAATTAAATTACATATATACACTTTGCATCTCTTAAATATTGTCTTGTGAAAAGAGTGTAATTACTCAATGTAATGTTAGTTAATTAAACATTTTAAATAATTATTTTAGATTTCAGCGTTATTTTTGAAGTAGTAATATTATATCTTATAATATATCCGTGAAATAGAGATTATTCTGGTATGCAAGTCCTGTCTAACAGTGGTCGTTAAAGGGGTAATAGATGGATGCTTGGAATAGCTTAAAATCATTTCCATTTATCGGAAGAAGTTCTAAGCGATGCATGGAATAGCTTAAAATCATTTCCATTTATCGGAATAAGTTCTAAGCGATGCATGGAATAGTTTAAAATCATTTCCATCAATCAGAATAAGTTCTAAGCGATGCATGGAATAGTTTAAAATCATTTCCATCTATTGGAATAAGTTCTAAGCCTTGTTATATTAATAACAATTTTAGGTTAAACGCAGTAACACTTTTGCTTGACTCGAGATTTTAATCCAAATGCTCATGATCGACGGTCAAACACAGCATGATAGAAAAATTAAACTATAATTACAAATTTAAAATACATTTTAATTTCAATTCACCGATTAAATTTCGTCTATTTTGTACTTTTTAGTCCATATATATATCCCACTACCAAGTTTCCTCCAGGTGAAAGAAATGCTGTCGTATCTTTGCTGACTAGAGATAGAGCTGGACGAGCGGCATATGCCTTTGCTTTCAGTTTACATTATCTTGCTCTGTTGTTATTTGCTTAATTCTTAATAGATATTAATGATACGAGAAAGGAAGGGCTAGTGATTGTATTCTTTCTAAGTAGTAATTAGTTTCTTATCTTTATATATGTAATTCTTCTGTACGTGTGTTGACAGTAAATTCCTCCTAAACGGCTGGATGAATTTTCTTGAAACTTTTTATGTGTGTTCGAGGGGATTCGAGGATAGTTTAGATTTGCAATTGGACGATAGGTGGCGCCGTTGTCGGTATGTCAAACGGCTTTACCGATTGGGATGTACTTTTCTATCTATATTCCAAAAGGTCCCTGGACGATTTCAAAACACAATTAGACTCGGTAGGTGGCGCTGCTGTCGGCATATCGCTTAAAACTTTTCCGGGCAGGAAGTCTGCCGGGACAGTTAGTGGTTATAAAAAAAGCGAGGCATTTAGGTATATATCGACGCGGTCCGGCACTGAACTAATACTAGTTATGACAGATTAGCCATTGAACCAGTGCCGCGGTCATTGTAACAGAAAACGGAAGGATGCATATAAAAAATGCCGGGCGGGCCACCGAAGACAAAGATCGGGTACCGAGGGCCCGCTCGCACAGCGAAGAGAGGTGCTTGCAGGGTGGGTCTATGAGGTTGCGCGCCGCCTCTTTCGTCGCCCCGGACCGATTTGGCGGGGCGCGAAGACGTCCATAGCCCACCGGAAAAAAAAAAGGATGCATATAAAATTCACTATAGCAAGAGAAGAAAAAGTGCACAACACATATTAATATGTATTTATCTCAAACAATCTGGCTAGTCTATGGTCCTAATGTCTCTTTTGTCTGACATTGGGATCTATATATACATATTTAAGTATTAATAATTTGGCTATTTTATAAAATAAAATGCCTAAAGCTGAGCCAATAGCCTTTTTTGTTTCTCGTTATGTCATTTTATACCAGAAGTTGGTTTCTTTAGTTCTATTTATTTTCATTAGTTTTTAACGAGAACAAAATAAATGTTTTCTTTCTTTCTATTTATGTATCTTGAGATTCAAATCAAACCATTTATTTTGGATATATCCATAAGGACATTTACATATTGTCGATTTTACATTTCGTTTGAAATTAATCTACCACCGGATCGAAATGTACTCATAAGCTGAGAAGAATTATGATGTTTCTTATGTTCGCTGTGATTTCAAAAAATAATGTTTAAAAATAATATTTAATAATTAAATTTGAATAATATTTACGTGTTGTTTAAAAAAATATGCAAAAAATAGATAAAAAAAAATTTCCCTATTGTGACGAAGTAAAAATAAATGTTACCACCTCTTGCCTTTTTTTTTTCCTTTTTTCGCAAGGTGAGACCATGGATGTGGTCGCGGCCCGTCAAATCGGCCCGGGGTGACAGAAGAGGCGGCGCGCAACCCCATGGACCCACCCTGCAAACACCTCTCTTCGCCGTGCGAGCGGGCCACCGGTACCCGATCTTTGTCTTCGGTGGCCCGCCCGGCGGTTTACCCTTACGGGTTCCTCTGGTATCGACGCCCCGACAGCTTTCGCCGTCGGGGTGTCGCCCTCACGTGGTGGCCTCACGTCGGGTGACCGGACAATTCCCCGGTCCGATCACCCGAAGCCTCGGTTAGGACGGCATCAGACGCAGATATTCGCGCCTGTACCGACCCGGCCGCTGACGGTGGCCCGGGTCACGGGAATCCTCCCGGACTCGTTCCGCCGCCTCCTTTCGCGAGATGACAGCCTCGCAGAAGGCGGCGACCGCGTCCCAGTTCCTGACGCTGTCGACCATCGCTTTCGCGACAGCCGGCAGCGTCAGGTCGGCACCGATAACAGCGACGAGGTCACGGCGCTGCCCGTCCCAGCTCGAACATACCTCGAGCGTATGTTGCGCCGTGTCCTCGTCACTCCCACAATGGTGGCAGGACGGAGTCCACTCCTTATACGCGACCGTGTGCAGGTACAAGCCGAAGCATCTGTGCCCCGACAACACCTGCACCAGCCGAAAGGAGAGGACTCCATGCCACCGCTCCATCCACTCCTACAGTACCTACGGGCCGGAGGGCTTCAACGGTAACAACACCGTGTCTAGGCCTCTCCAGCCGCGGAACCCAACGGGCGATGACGTCTCAGCGGTGCCAGGTGGCTATCTCGCTCAACGATGGGGAGCCACCTTCGACGCGCACTGAGGTAACCCGCCAGTAGAAGTCGGAGAGCATCTCCACCTCTAGGTCCCACGGGGGTGTCCCGGCCAGTAGGCATGCCGCCTCGGTCGATACCGTGCGGTACCCGCGAATGGCTCGGACCGCCATGGCTCTCTGTGGTCTCCACAGAACAACCCTGAGCTGGGCGTTCAGAGCCCTCGCACACACGGATGCGCCGTACATGGCCATCGAACGGATCACACCCGCACACAGCCGTCGGCCCTCGAAGCTAGGTCCGCCCACGTTCGGCATGAGCCGTGATAGGGCGGACGCCGCGCCGACCAGATGGGAAGCAATTCGGAGAAAATGCTCCCGAAACCACCATCGCCCGTCGAGCACCAGACCCAAGTACTTCATATGGGCCTGGATACTGATCTGGATGGAGTTGACGACTAACGAGGCGCCGATTGGCAGACTTACGCCTGGGCCCATGGAATAATAGGGCCTCTGTCTTATTTAAGGCCACCCTGAGCCCCAGCGCCTCGATCCGCCTTCTCGGTGCCGAGAGTGGCCAGACTCGCCGCCTCTTCGAGTGTCCTGCCCCGGGCTGTGATGAGTGTATCGTCAGCATAGCATATCAAGCTCAGCCCGGGGAGGAGACTCCCTCTCAACGCCCAGTCGTACCCGATGTCCCACAGAGTCGGCCCCAGAACAGAACCCTGTGGAACACCGCACAACATGGGCGTCCGCACAATGTCCTCTGCGGGACCCACGCAGAGGACACTGCGCCCCTCCAAATAGTCCACCACCAGCCGCCTCAGGTACAAGAGCACCCCATGAAATCGGAGCGCCTCCCTGATGCAGCTGAATGGCAGACTATTGAATGCGTTGGCGATATCCAGCAACACCGCCAACAGCACTCCTCCACCGGTGACAGCCTCCGCGGCTCTCCCGGTAGCGGGGCGGGGGCTGATGCCACATGCGGCCGCTTGTCCGCAGTGAGAGGCGGCCGAACACGTGGTTCTGGAGGCAACCACGGCCACGCACGCATCGATGAGTTTCCCAACTGCGTCGATGATTTAGCGCAGGGCCTCGTCCGATAAGCCTCCCACCAACGCAGGAATCGGGATCGGCTAAGCCTCTTCAGGGGCCCGCCCCGCGGTGCCTGGCGGCTTTGGCGCCACAGGGACGGCTTTCGCTGCGACGGCTGTGGCATCGCTAGCCGGCGGCACGCGGTCCTCAGCGGGAGGCGTCTTCCTCACCATGGGGACAGGTTTCGCCGCGGCGGCTGCTTCAGCGCCATCCGGCAGCGCGCGTTCTGTAGCGGGAGACGTCTTTCTCGCCACGGGGACAGGTGTGACGGTCACGCCAGTGCCCAGCACCGTCGGCACCGCAGCGCGAGGTGGCTTTGGCACTGTAGCGGCCGCTGAGCAGCCGGCCTTGGCCGGTGGCGCAGGCGGCACGGGCCGCGCCATTTGCGCTTTCAGGTCGGCCACGTCCTTCATTAATTGTCGGTTTGCCCGCCGCAACTCCGCCAGGATGTCCTCCAACTACCGGTTCCGGGTCCGCAGGCCTCACATCTCGCCATTAAGGCGGGCATTTTCCGCGTGCAGGTCCGGCGGGTCGCCGTTGGCGCGGGTAGCGACCGCCGCCGCCCTTTCTCCTACCGAGGCCCCTCGCCCTCTTCGGAGGCCAGCACTTTAGGTGGAGGCATGTTGGCCACGCTCCCCTCGGAGTCGGCACCCGAGCTACCACCCTTACTCAGGGGACGCTTCCGCACCTGCGAGGGGAGGGCCTCCTCCTTGTTCGTCACGGTCGCCGCCGGGGTCTTTACTGTAAGACGCGCTGATGACCTGGCGGGTCTTCAGCAGCCGGCCCGCTGTCCTCCTTGGACAGCCCTGCGGGAATATCACCGCCCTCGTCCATTCTAGCGGTAGATCCGCAGCCCTCGTCTCCGGACGGCTCTGCGACATCGCTGTCGCCCTCGTTCGTCGACGGCTCTGCTACGAGTCTACCGCCGTCCTTCTTCGTACCACCTCTTGCCTATCGATGTCGTAAAAGTCGTCTTTTACGATCAACTGTACGTATATAACATCTAAGCAAGAGAAGAAAAGCCCTAAATTAAAAATCAAATACCTGTCTGACCAGATCTATTTATACGTAGGTCATTTTCACTACTAATATGGAAGAGACTCGTGCCAAGAATATATATATATGACGATAATGATAGAAAATGTTATATGTACTTCACATAGTCAATAATAGCTACAAGGTAACTATTTCTAAAGTTTGACCAATATATTTACTGTATGTCATTATATTTCATTATCTAAGGAAGTGCTAGTCGAATCTCATGTTTACATACATCAAATCATTGAAATAAGGGCATATTATGATTATAACAACACAGATAATTACATTTAGATTAAAAAAACGATGAATTAACTATGAAATATTGTTGTAGTTAATTTATAAAATATGGCGCATAATGGTTCTAACAAAGTTGTTGGATTAGACAATAGATGTGCAGTGACAGGCAGGACGGCCTGTCTATCTCTTTGTCTCTTTGTTCATCATGAAACACTGATCGCTCAATCACTACAATGAATTCATTATTATCTACATTCAATACGTTGAATAATCGAACGTTAACTTGGAAAATTTGGTTATACCCTTAAGCGCTATAAGAGGTCAAAAGATAATTATACTTAAATAAAAATAAACGAATTGTTACGTGCTTAATAACACCAAAGCTTCATCAAGGCGAAAATGATATTGTTTTTTGTTCTATATTTATAAGGTATATACACATTTAGCTCTAAGTTATGATCATTTCTAACATACTCTAAAAATGAGAAATTAATCATTTAAATGGAAGATTGGATATCTATCTAAAGCACGTAATACACAAAGTGTTTGTCTTGCAATATTAATTTTATCTTAACTAACGACAGCCAACTTTCCTTGAAAGATAGTTACTCGTACATAGCAGAACGTGACGAGTCAGTTTTATTCAATATCCACAAAATAATTTGCAGGCAGGCCGGAATGTGACACACCAGTATATCCCCAAAAAAATTTAATCTTGAGACTCTAACGGGAAAATAATAGGGGGTGACATATTTTATTTTTAAGCAGTTACTACATAAGTAATGATTTCTGGTGTTTACGCAAGTAATACATTTGAAATAAATAGTTAAATATTAATTTACTCAACTTTAGTAATATACAGTAAGCCATCTCTCAAGTCACTAATTAGTATTATGCCTACTGAGTTTTCTTAGCAGATCTTTATCATCATAGTACGCATTCTGATCTGACCCAGCGATAGCTTAATAGTTTTGTTAGTTCTTTAAACTAGTAAATTACCATACTTTTTGTACTGGCAATGAATTTGTATTAATGATGTAGGTCAAAATTGAATAACTGATACTGTAGCGGGTAGATATATATCTCTGCAATAGCGATGACTTGTTGGACGTGAGACACCTTAGTCCTGTCGTGACCGTCAGGAAATTAAAAATAAAAATCAAATACAAATGCAATAGAATCCGTAAAAATAGTATTATTCACCACATAAATACTTAAAATGTGTTAATTAAATCCTTTAATTTGATATTCAATATTCTGCTTTTTTTTAGGGCGGGTATATCTGGTTGCGCGGCGCTTCTTCTGTCACCCCAGACGAATTTAGCGAATGTTCTTTCATCTGAATGAAAATTGGTAGTGGGATATATATGGACTAAAAAGTACAAAATAGACAAAATTAAATGGTGAATTGCAATTATAAACCATAAATTGGTTACAAATTTACATTACTGCCAGATTTGTTAAATCTTGAAGATGGGAGAAGTGATTCAATAAAATTTACAATGACGTATTATCATTTCGTTGATGAACTTTATCAATAGAAATGAATCAAATGAAACAATAATTCACTAATTAATAAACAGAATGCATCTTCTGTCCAAATCGATTGAAGAAAATAGAGCTTTCTGTAAGAATTTCAGCTTTCAGATTCATCGCAGTAAAACGAAATGTGAAGCACAAATAGAACTAATAATGTCAGATACAACAGCGCGCCCACAATGTCCACAAATCACTGAGATAAAGAATAAGATCACGGATTACACTAATTCGAGGTCAGTGACATGTTCACAATTTTTTTGGGCCTTATCACATCTAACTTCCTTCCTTGAAAAGCAAAAATGCACAATTCCTACTAATGACGGAATCGTGCACAGCAGACTAAATTAAAATCTCGATAGTATCATTTTAATATTTCCGACTACGCGTGGGCGTTAAGTTTGTTCCCGGGCCAAAAAGTTTTGAAAATACTTCGCACACTTTTACGCACCTCACATCACTTCCTTTCTACATAGGATCATAATCTTAAAACCTACATAAAACGAGACTTTAAGTGGTATGCTATTTTTATGATTATATACTCTGCTCTTTATATAATTAAGCACAATTTCATTTGGTACGTGAAATATATATAAGGCTTTTTGGGTGCTATTGAAAGAAATACCATTCATTGAGACAAGTAACGGGCTAATAGTAATCTCGCGTCTTGGCAACGCCATTCAAGAGAGCGTGTATCGTCAAGACGAAAATCATTTCAATAAACATGATAGATATCTATCATTTATTTGTCACAACAGTATAATAAATTTACAAAACTGCTTACGAACTATGATCATTTTTTTTTAATATTTATTATTCATGTGTATACTATTGCTGAGCATGATCACTTAATATACGGGCCAGGTTAGTTGAGACACGAATTATATCGTTTTCGACGATACTGCTTACGTCACTTAGTCATCTACTACGATATCTGTGAGGAAGTAAGGGCATGATATATTATATTGTTAGTCTATCGTTAAGGTAAGACTCGCATGTCAATAATTGCCAAACACTAAAGCTCATAATAAATATAGTTAATATATTCAAGGAAATACTGTTACCTGGCTATGTTAACAATTTTGAATGTAGTCAATAACTCTTAAAAGATCATTAACAAGAACTTATATCGTTAATTCAGAACAAATTATTGTTTATTAATTAAATATAAGCCTAGAGACACCAATGAAAATAAATCAAAATAAAATTACGGTAATTTGAATAAAATCACAATACACCTACTTAAAAAGTATTCCGTCAGTGACTATACTTTGTTTATATGTGTGTGTGTCTATGGCTGTATTGAGGACGCATACAAGTGTGTATAAAATCTTGTTTTATGCTTATTTTGTGTATGTAAATATGCTGTGTGTGTATGAGTGAGAGACGCGTGCGCCGCATTCCTTCGCGTAGTCATTCATACATACTCAAGCCATAATATATTTGCATACTTACATCTTTTTCTTTTTGAGTGTATAAAAGATAAACGTATTTATACGCATTTACATGACAAGATCTAGTCTAGATAGAAACCTACTGTCATTTACAAATACCTTTCTATCTATCGTTTTATTAAAACTAGGTAAATTTCACTTTTTGTTATTTATTTTATATTAAGAATTTATAAATATTTGGATTAACGAATATAAATCTCGATTGAACACTGGTAATAATTGTATGTAGTAGCTATTGATCGTGAAACTTAAATGGAAAGATTACCCTGTTAATAAGGGCGAATAGAGTGAATAGTTACGTTTGGGCTAGACAAATACATGCTACATACATACATACATATCATCACGCCATATCCCTTGCAGGGTAGGCAGAGAGAACAGAGTGCCAGAGAACTCTATCATTGCATACTTCACTGGCTTCTTCAACATTCATAATTCTGTTCATACACGCTCGTCGTTTCGGAGACTCTTGACTCCACCTTCTTTCAGTACGTGACCAATCTGGTCTAGGTAGGTGAGTCTCGGTCTCCCCCGGTACCTACATCCTTCCACTTTCGCATTGTATATCTTCTTAACCAGACGTTCGATCGGCATTCTTTCCACATGTCCGAACCATCGGAGCATTCCCTTTCGCATCTTTACACCAATACTCTCTTTCATACCTATTCACTCTCTTACGTCGTCGTGGCGAATGCGGTCGGTCAGCCTAACGCCACAGATTTTCCGTAGAGATCGCATTTCGATCGCATTAATTTTGTTTGCATGCTCTTTTCTGCATACCCAACTCTCGCTTCCATATAGTAATGTTGGGACAAGCACTGCGTTATTTATTGCTACACGTGCCTTCTGGCTGAGGTGGTGGCTACCGAGAAGTTGTCCCAACGCTCCGTTCACTCTATTTCCCGCATTCACTCTTCGTTCTATATCAGTGGTGTTACCTTCCATCTCGGCTAAAACCACATCCAAGATATACAAATTCATGCACTTGCTCTAGTACATCATTACCTATTTTTACTCTTAGATCTGTTCTGGCTTCATCTTTTTCAAAAATATATACTACGCACAAATACATCACAAATACATACTCTTAGCTTAATATTTCGAAAATAATTAAATGATTTTTCCGTGTGGTGACGGAGCAAGAATACAATTCACCACCCTCTATCTTATCCGTGGTTGATCGTAAGAGACGACTAAGGGATATAAAACGCATATAACATCTATGCGAGAGAAAGAAAACTCAAAATAAAATCCTATACCAACACGTCTGATCAGCATGGTATAATAGGTCAATTGTCCTCCCATTATGGAGGAGGCTCGAGCCCAACAGTGGAACATATCGGGTGGGCCACTGAAGAAAAAGACCGCGTACCAGTGACCCACCCGCACGGCGAAGAGAGGTATATTGTAGGGCGGGTCTACGGGGTCTTACGCCGCTTCTCCTGTCGCCCCGGATGGAATAGCGGGGTTTGGCGTACCGTAGCCCGCCGCAAAAAAAAAAAAGAAAACAGTAGAACATATATGAGCTGAGATGATGATGATAATGATGAGATGAATTAAATGATTTGAGTTGAAATAGTCAATACGTACATATGAACTGCAGAGATAGCGTAGTGGTTAAGATATCAACGTACCATACCAAGTATCGCAGTTTCGATCCACCCACGGAGGACAATATGTACTTTTTGCAATCCACTAATTGTTGTTCTAAGTCTGGGTGTAGTATATATCTGTGAAATTTATATTTGGAAAGTCCCACGTAATTCTTTTAGGATTATTGCCTTAATGGGTGTTAACCTTAAAAAAAAATATAAATATTTTTCACAACCATTATTAATATTGGTGTTAAATAACTTTTCAATACTCGCAGTAAGTAGGTATTTGGAAACATATTTGATGCAAGATCATGGTATTACTAATAACGGCATAAAATGTGGCCGCTAATTGTCACTCTCATAATTCAGATTATAATCACTCATTGTGTTACGGAGACGACTCCAGGACAGCTCCAATCCAGATATCTGCATTAAATTAACTTCAAAATGTAAATAAAACTACTTTTACGGATTCAATCGCGTTTATATTTGATTTTTAATTGCTCGACGTTTCGAACAACGTGATATGACGAACGACGTGATAGAATCCGTATAAATAGTTTTATTTCAAATGTATAATACTCGCGTAAACATGAGAAACCATTATCCAAAATATAAATATTTAAAAAAAACACATTGAAGTAGCTATAGACAAGCTATATATGCCGAAGCCGAATAGCTTGACATATATAGAATTATGAGAGCAATAACGTTTTTCAGGGGCGATCACTTATCAGATACTGCAGTGTAGGACCAACTCCCACCACGCAGGCTGACTTAGTCAATGTCGCATTAAACCGTTGATAACTAGTGACAGAAATTGCGAAATCCGGTCGGCCAGCTATTGCCAGACTTACACGGTGAAAGTGTAATAGACAGATTCATCCATATATCCCTCAGCCTATTCACTTCTATTTTTCGACATATGGCTACCGACGGTAGAGGGCCAATCGCATAATCATCACGCTTGGGAGATAGGTTAGCCATCAAAGTTAGTGTTATGTGGCCATCATTACACGGATAGATAGATATTTATTAATGTTGAGATTGTCAATGCTAATTTGCAGTGTAGTAGCGGCTACGAATACTACCAATCCTTACTTTTCTCGTGGATGTCGTAAAAGACAACTAAGAGTTTTATAACGACCTTTTTTTTTTTTTGCGGTGGGCTATCGACGTGGTCGCGCCCCGCCAAATCGGTCCGGGGCGACGAAAGAGGCGGCGTGCAACCCCATAGACCCACCCTGCAAGCACCTCTCTTCGCCGAGCGAGCGGGCCACCGGTACCCGATCTTTGTCTTCGGTGGCAGTTTTATAACGACCTGGGCCAACTAAATCTGATGCCGTTTGGTCATTACATTCCCAAGGAGAGTTGACGCCAGGCAGGCGGCCGATCAATAACTTTTACAATATGTACCTACTATTTAATATTATTTAATATTGGCAATAACTTTTACTATATGTACTATTTAATAATCATGACTAATTAATTAAATTATCATTAATTTACAAGACTAGCTATAAATAATATGCCGTAGGAATAAAATTGTATCAAAATTTCCACGCCATACATATATGGTAGAATATGAAGGACCACGTAATACAATTAAGAACTACTATAACCATATTTTTGGAAATAAAGATTATTATTATTATTATGATAGAAGAGTACATATTGTATCGACCCCAAGTAATTGCGATAAGAGTGAGAGAGACAGAATGATGATTGTCAATGCTAATTTGCTGAGCATTTTCTAATTCCTTACCAATGAACACTTACCCTAACCTATATGGCTAACGTGGGCAATTTTTCTACCATGATGGACAAGGCTTGTGGCCAGAAATGTCAATTAAGTTAACAGTACCTCGATAGCGTGCCCATTATTCTGTGTAATGCAACCCTATGTAATGATAGGATCCGATCATACTTTTTTACAATCAACTAGTTAATTTGCGATAAATGTCATGTTCTAGTGTGATATTTAGGTGTAACCCAATAATTGACATGTGATGTAAGACCGCAATACTAATGCGCGGTGGCTTATTAATAATTTTAGAATTAGAAAATAAACAAATGTATGTTTTCAAGCTCAGGCAGCTTTTTGTGCCAATATACCCTAATATATTTCAATTCATTATTCTCTTTATTTATGATTACAATATATATAAGTTAAAAGTTAAATGTGCTTGTTATGTACTCGTGAGTCAGAGAAATGGACGTTTTTCGCTAAACATGTTGTTTTGTTCAGATTACAACTTTACAATTTTCGATATGTTTTCGGAACAATTCAATAGCAGACTAAAATTCAAAACCATCTTCGATTAGCGGCAATGGATATACCCTGCTTCACTTTTCTGACTTTCGAAAATTACTCTATTTACCCACAGCTTGCCTCTTTTACTATAAAGATATATAATACTATAAAAATAAAACAATAAGTAACGATGAAACAATGATCAACTGCGGATTTCTATGCATTGCATTACAAAAATCTCGAGTTCACTACCTTAGATCATATATGACTAAGTAGTTAATTGAACTATAATAGTTAAATGTCTGTTTGAAATTTTTAGAAGTCTTGCGATCTCTACAAATTTATAACGTACTAGTCTAACAGATTATTGTCTAAATACCGAGACGATTTGAATACTGCATTCTGAAAAACGACCAGAGAACAAATTAAAAGGCTTCCACCTAACAATGTTTCATATATAGCCTGTAAAGAAAATAGTACAATATTTTAGTATACAAATTACACAATCTTAATAATGTCTGTATTAAATTTAATTACATTCATAATATGTATTACTCTATTCTAATTAAAGTATATTTATAAGTCTTAAATAATGTAATTTTAGGTAAATGTAAAATAGTAAATGTAAATGACATGCGCGCGCTTATCGACTTGGCTTTGCATGCATCCCCGCCCCAACCGCCCGCCCTATGCCGTGATTGGGCGGAAATCCTTCGTGCTTATGTGCGTGGAATAATTAAAAACATATTATATAACTAGTAATTGTATATACAGATCTCAACAATATTGACGATAGTTCGATAAGGCGCATTATAATATAACACGAACAATTATATGAACGTGATCAAACTACAACATAAAACGAAATAACAACAACATTGAAAAAGATACATCTTTGTTTTTATCATTTATTTAGATGTATCTGGTTTCATTATTGTGTTTATTTATTCCCCTTTTTGAATAAAATCATAAACGAATTTCTCAAATTAATAGTTTAAATTTTGCTTTCAAGTTAATTTGAAGAAAGAATTATTTGTTTGAACTGCGTGTTATATGGAAGAAACCCATTTTTTTTTTAAATTAAGGTAGCAATGGGAGATGCAGCATAGATATATGAATATATATCTATCATAGGAATAAAAATTTACCTATAATATTACCTATATATACTGTTCTATATTAATACTATCGCGTATTCCTTTCTATTTTGTGACATGATGATAAACCGCGGGTTCTTACCCAGGTAGGTCTGTCTCCTATTCTGCATATACTAAAAGTTTTCCATGTGGTGACGGAGTAAAAATACAATTCACCACCCCCTATTTTACCTGTGGAGAATCGTAAAAGATGACTAAGAGATAACATATATATACAACGACGACTGAAAGGTAATATGCAAATAACAGATGCATTAGCATGAGAAGGAAAACTTTAAATAAACCCTATACCAACACGTCTGACCAGCGTGGTGTAGTAGGTCAATTACCCTCCTAGTGCGGAGAAGGCTCGAGCCCAGCAGTGTGGCATATATGAGATAAGATGATGTTGATGATGAAAAGTCTTTTATTTGTGGACTCACTCATCATATCAACTATCACAGATAATTTTCAGCCGGGATCGATGGCTTAAATTGCTCCTGAGCGCACGAAGTCGTATATTTTAGAATACCTTACAATATTTTGCTTCACCGTTAGAATTGGCAGAGCGAGCAATTGCGAGACAATTTCAAAAAGTCAGATGTGTGCTGTGGCGACCGAAACGAAGACCCCTGAGTACGTCTATGCATTGCAATCCAAACTTAATGATTTCCCAATTAGCTATGACTGTCAAATAATATACTATATAAATGTTAAAATTTTAATGAAAATAATAGGGGATTCAGATTACTTTGTATAATACAAATAATATCTGCATATTTCTAGTTATGGCTATGAGTTAATATTTTTATAAACATATTTTTTTTTATTAAGTTTTAATTTAAAATTCAATAAAAGTGAGCAAGGATACTTGATTCGCAAGTATCTCAAATAATTATAAAACTCGTTTACATTCACAAACATACCACTTTCTAAATATTTCTATGCGAATATATTGTTATATAATGTTAATAGACATTATAATAATATATAGTTAATAAAAGAAAAGCTCGCAAATATGATTCATGTCTCGTTATTAATCTTAGTCAAGAAATACTTAACTTTACTTCTACGATAATAAATACAACCGAACGGACATAACGTCTAGTAGATATGATGACTCACTGCTTACGTCAACAGCCTATTATTTTATATATTTTAGAATATATTCATTCAGCTTATAAATGGTATTATAATATCTTGTATATAATTTAAATGATGATAATCAAGCCATGTATCTGTGTAACCAAGAATAAACCCGTTATAGATTTAAATCTTTATTGTGGTATCGTTTGACTTCACTGGATCCTAGCATGGTTATATTTATGTGACAGAGACAGAAGTAAAAGTATTTTTATCACTATGCTTAAAAATGAACATTCGTAAAGTGTAGTGTTTCGACACTGGCGTTGTAGTGTTTAGTAAACTTTTGAGTTGTCTTAACATTGCAAACTTGAACTTATTACTAAACTTACCAGTAATAATTTTAAATGCGTAAGTTAAGGAATTTAAGTAACGATAATAGAGCTGAAGCAGTGAAAGAGATTTTGTAGGGATACGGATGTTTCGCCAAGTATCTGTACAGAATCATGAGGTAAGAACCAGCTCCATATTGCCACCACTGAGATTCCAACGAATAGATGCCTTAACGTATGCTGGTCTGAAAAACATGTGCCACAACCATGACATAATCACTATGCGATCATCGGTACCAAACTCTCACTACTGATCCTCGTTAGACTGATCTTTGTCAGAATCAATATCTTAGACACAGTCGCTGATTTCTACGAGGCTGTTAGCTATTCTAAGAAGTTTCACGCCGACCTGCTCTGCCCCAGACGCATGAGACTACTCATACTTGGTACTTGGGCCTGATATTATCCTAGCCCAGGCCACGAGTGTACGAATAAGGATATCTCCGCCAATCGCAGTGGGGCTGACCTCATGGATGGAAACCAGAAAATTAATCTACTGGAGTAATCCATCGTAGTTAATACAATGCCAAGGATAGCTTGTTAAATAGGCAAAAAGAAAATTATATAGCGCCATGCTGTCTTCGATTGCCTTAACTGATCAACAAAAGACCATGGCCAGCCGAAAAAAAAAAGAGCTTCAGTTATGTACTAATAATTATAAGTATTAAATTTTAGTGTTAGTCTTATCTATACTTACTTTGTTAATTAGTGGATATTTTTTTCATGTTATATCAGTACCTTAGCTAATATCCACTTTCCTTGTACTTGCTCGTATATATTCTACCCCATACTGCTTTGTTTTCAATAATACTTCAAAGAAAACTAAACCGTATTTTCTCTGTATTTAGGTGATTTATATCTCTACAAGTTTCAACCACCTCCTTTATTCAATTTGCTTCAGAACATGCGTTATGCGTTCTTTATTACAGTCTACTATAAAAGTGTCGTTACGATTATTATGAAGAATTATTGTATGAGTAGTATTGTATGGAAAATCGATAACATTGGTGAGCAGGTTCCGCCAGTTATCAATTTTGTTTCTTAGTACCTACATATAATGTATAGCAGATAGAGTAAACTGAATATAAATGTAGATAAAATAATTGTCAAACAATGTTCAAGCTACTAAACTAAGAATTAATATAAATATAATAATAATAATCATCATAACAATTACATATAATTATTTGATGATATTTACATCTGATTACTCCCTAGGGAAATAGGCGAGAGATAATAAAACTCTTTCTTTCGTTGTAGAAATCAATACATAAATATTCTTATAGAAGATTGAACGATATCCAAAAAGGTCGTTTATGACTTTTCACTAATTTGACTTGTTTAACAGTTATTTAACTTTAAAGTTCCTTAAATGGTTTGCGATTTCAATTGAATTAAAATTCGACTAAATTAAAAATAAACAGAAAAAGAAAACAATTTTTCCTTGCGGATATTAATATTTTATAAAAATATATATACTATAGAATACTCCATTATCAACATCTATAGAAGAGGATGTTTGTATACATGAAATCGCTAAACTAGGAAACTATTTTACCGATCATTATAAAAATTGGTATGTATTATATGTATTTTTTCACGCAGAAGGTTTTTATGCTATCCCCATTGATGTAACTCGCCAGCAGGCGGAGCTGCGATCAAATCAACGGACTGGGTTTGCTAGTAAAAAATATAATGTTTTTTGTTTTTAACCGACTTCAAAAAAGTAGGAGGTTCTCAATTCGTCTGTATTTTTTAAGCCATTAAAATTTTAACCTGACCAATTCTTTCAAAGGTGGGGAATATATCAACAAATATACTTATCACCTTACAGAAATAATAGTATATGTACTATAAGTACATATAGTTAATAAAAAAGAGTTAATATTTAACTATAATTTAACTCAATCATCGTCATCATCATTATTCTGCTTTTATCCCGTTTAAATGAAGTCGACGCGGTATACGAGTATCTCGTATTCTACTTACATCGTACATATTACAAAAGTTTTGATATTTGTTTTATGACAAGCCACCAGTCTGATATTGAGCCCCTTGAAAGTAAAATGCTCTGATATTTTGGACATGTGGAAAGAATGCCGAACGAACGTCTGGTTAAGAAGATATACAATGTGAAAGTGGAAGGATGTAGGTACCGGGGGAGACCGAGACTCACCTACCTAGACCAGATTGGTCGCGTACTGAAGGAAGGTGGAGTCAAGAGTCTCCGAAACCTGCGAGCGTGTATGAAGAGAATTATGAATGTTGAGGAAGCGAGTGAAGTATGCAAGGATAGAGTTCTCTGGCACTCTGTTCTCTCTGCCTACCCTGCAAGGGACAAGGCGTGATGATATGTATGTATGTATGTCTGAATGAAAGTAAAAATTTTGACCAGGTGGCATTAGGTGCAGTTAGCCCACGTCCTTGTTAAACTCTTAAACGTCTTTTACGACCCCCGCGTACAATGAAATGGTAGTATTTTTAGATAAGTTCATCAAGCCTTTGTTATTCCCAATTATAAATTCCTAAGTTGATTTCTATTCTAACCATTATCAGCAGAATATCGTTTTTCTACAGTGCGAAGGTCATCTAAACTACACGACAATACGTAGGTATATGCGTCTCAGGGATCGAATTCGATGCCGAGCTGGAACATCCCTGATGTTAAGGAATGGGTTCTAGTGCTCGGCCCAATGCCGTACATGTTAGGTATGAGGTTACACGGCACCCCATCGTTGCTCCGGTCGGAATGGGCGGAGGTTGGCGAAAAAAAAACGGGTCGAATCGGATAACTCTATGTATCAGTCTATTAGGCATGCACTCCGATATCGTGGCTATTTTAATTTCAACTGATTTGAACTTCAATTTAATTTTGGATGGATATAAAATAATGATTAAAATAAGCATTTGAATGTTGGTGACTACTAAGTTTTTTTAGTAACAATTGGTGGATCACACAAAGTATTTGCCTTGTATGGCAATCAAACCCACTTGGCACGGTAAGTCGGTATCTTAAAAACCTTACGCTATTTGTGCAGTCAGCAGTAGCAGTTAGTTATCTTATAATGCCTAAAGGAAATAATTATTTGGATGTAAGCTTGAACTCCACATATTGATTTTGTATGGATGTTTGTCACTAGCACCTTGTTTTATTACTTGCTGCTTACAACACATTATATTACCCACTGATCATTTCGTAAACTCGTATCTTATCTTTATTCTATTTTAATAATTATTCTTTCATTACAATTAGCTCGGATTCATGTTGGCGGTATCACATTTTGCAAATATTAATATATTTTTGGTATACAATTTAATAAAAATCATAATAAAAATGGACTCGTAATAATAGCGAGTGAAAATAAATTAATACAATAAGTACATACAAAAGTCTCTTAACCTCTATAATATTATTAATACATATTAGTGTGACGCCTCAAAAAAGCGCTAAACCGTAAAATAATTAAAATTGTTATAGGAACCGAAATCAGAGATGTGACTGGAACAAGCGTGCCACAGTCCA
This sequence comes from Lymantria monacha, assembly GCA_905163515.2. Classification (NCBI taxonomy): domain Eukaryota; kingdom Metazoa; phylum Arthropoda; class Insecta; order Lepidoptera; family Erebidae; genus Lymantria; species Lymantria monacha. Next base: position 39,001,423 of record LR991081.1, read on the forward strand.
TTACAAGTAAAGTCATGGTGTAGGCGCCAGTCCGAGGTGGGGGATGTATCCATTAGCTAATTAGTTCGCGACCGTCGACCCCCTTCTTACTAGCACCACTACATACCAGATTGTAGCCTCTTTGCCTGCTAATTGACTTTTATAATGAATGAACATTCAATATAAACATATATCCACTGTCTAGGCAATTATTCTTCGTCTATGATACCATTTAACGAATTTACTACAAATATTCTAAAAGTTATTTAAAAATTAATATATTTCTTTATTAGTTAATGACAGCAGTATATCTCTAATAATCCTCGGTGTAGTTGAAAGTGTATACTACCTTAACGAGAACTATTTTGCAAATTTGTTATCTCATATTACATTAAATATCTGGATGACCGAGCCATGCTGCTGCGGTATTCCCTTTTTAGTGTGTTTTGAAAGATATATTTAAATATTATTATATAATAAAATAATAGAAAAATAAAAAGGCAAAAAATAACAAAAAAGAAACTTAGGATCCGAACCGGAGCTGTCTTGATTAGACTGCCTAATATTTCAATTGTTCCAAAAGTTTGACACTGTCATTAAGAATAGACATAGCTATGTCTATTCTTAATGACAGTTTCAAAATTTGGCTTTATATTTTAATAGTTGTCAGCCAACACAAAATTATATTTTTTTATTGCCTGAAAATATTGACAAAACAATATTTTTTACAAATGAAACTTAGCTAGATCGATTAGTCGTTCCCGGAACCCTCTGCTTGCTAAATTTCAAGAAAATTATTGGTGCCGTTGCCGAGATTTAGAAATAATTGCTCGTGTAAAGATATTAGATAGATAGATAGATAGTATATAAGCCAGTGATGACGTGTGCCGATGCCAGCATGTGTCAGTGGTAAAAATTGCCATAGTACGGGTATCGATTTCGCTGAAAAATCTCTAAACAAATCAGAAAGTTCGAATTTTCAATATTATATATGTTTTTAATAAATATTTAAATCTTGCCACCCATATATGTCTGGCTGTAAAGCTAAGGCTTCCTCCATAATGGGGAGGGGTGAAGTAATCTATTACACGGTATAGTAATTGTAAGTAGCTAATTAGATGGATTAGCAATTACTAGCATTTATACCGAGTTTCCTTCTCTTGCGTCGATGCTATTTACATATTATATCCCTAAGTAATTTGCACCCACAGACATGAAAAAGTGGGTAATGGTAGTGAATTAAATACTTACTCCGTCATCACATAGATTTTTTTATCAATAGCTCATTGCTTATTTCAAGCGTCAGTCTTGTACCCAATAACAAACCCGATACTAACAATGAAATGTTGCAACAATTTTGAACTTATCAAAAATACTCTATGCTTCTGAGTCTATATGTACTGTACTCTATGCTTTTGAACTTATCACAAATACTCTATGCTTATGGGGAGTTTTGGCGCGAATGTGGAAATGTCATGTCACGCTCTTGTATTATATTCATTTCTTTAGTGTTTTGTAGTGTTATATTGAATAATTTTGCTGGTATTTTATGCAATATGGTACAGTTAAAGTGCTGAAGTGTAGTGAATATGGTATAATAGTGGTTTACGTGTATTTTCATATTTTGCCAAAATTCCCAAAGAAAATTATTGATTAGGTTATCAGCGCCCGATTAATGGTAACGACATGACTAAGTACAAGACTAAGTAAGTAAGTCTACTGACAGACAATGACTATTAAGGCTAGACAATATGAAGAAATGATGAACAATATATAAAAAATAATTAAATAAGACTTGGCTTTATGGGCTTTGATCCCTTTGCCTGTCCGAATGGACGAACAGGACCAAAAAAAAAACTATGCTTGTGCTTCTGAGTATTACTAAAGCCTGTACATAGTTACTTTAACTACTGGGTTAGATATTTTATTATTTAATATGTTAACATTAAACTTCAACAAATATAATTAATACATTTTAGGGAACCTCTGCTTGTTAGAGTATTCAAGTATATATATACTTGAATAGCCCTCAAGGGCCTGTCTCCTATAAACCAATTTTCATGTAAATAAAAAACATAATTATAATCTAAGCTCATATACGTCCCACTGCTGAGTTTGGTTAGGAAATTGACTTACCACGCAGATCATATAGGTTAGTATGGAGTTTCCTCTTGAATAGAACATACGAATGTGTGAACATTAGTAGCCTTTTACTACTGTAACCCAATGACAAAATAGAAGGTGCTGAATTATATTATTATTCTTTCACTACACTGATAATGTAATAATACCCTCATTTAAGTATGCCTTATGGTAGGTACTTATATATTAAAACCAAATTTTAACAATAAGATCTTCAGCTTTTATTAAAGAAGATATAATTCATCATCATCTCAGCTTATATATGTCCCACTGTTGGTTTCGAGCCTCCTCCACTATGGGAGGGAAAATTGACCTTACGCCACGCTAGTCAGACGTGTTGGTATAGGGTTTCGTTTCGAGTTTTCCATCTCTTGCATAGATGTAATATGCGTTTTATATCCCTTAGTCGTCTCTTACGACCACCCATTGGTAAGATAGGATGGTGGTGGTTAATTGTATTCTTACTCCGTCACCACACGGAAAAAGAGATAATTGTGAAGCAGTATATCTTTCGTTATTTATATATCATTAAGAATTTGTATGGCTTAGAAATGTTATACTCATAGGTATATTATTTTTTAGGTAGCGACATTACCCTATACTTTTAAAAAATCATAAATAAACCAATAGCAACAAAATCACACCTTTTAACAATACACAAGTATTTAACAGCCACCACAATACATTAAATTAAAAAGTTAAACTACCCCTCTGAACATCACAGCTATCTTTTAATGAGGTAATGGGAATCGGACGAGAGGGGCGATGGACGCGCGCCGCGCACGCGAACACCCACCGTCACTAATAATTTCATTATTATAATAAAACTGAGTCAAATGTGTAAACGAGGGCACATGATTATTGTGACCTGACTCTTAGAATAGCTTGCCCTATGACTTTTTGACCAGGGGTCTTTACAGCAAACATTTTTTTTTTTTAATATATCGCTGAGTACGGTAAACTATCTTTATTGTACATTGTAATTTTATAAAAGTAATAAGTAATTATATTATCACAAACGATCATAATAAAAAAAAATATTTAATAACATACATATTATAGGAGATAGTTCTAGTGAAGCTCATCATCATTCTTTACTCTTATCCCAATTACTTGGGGTCGATACAATATGTACTCTTCTTTTATAGTACATATTGTAAAATTTATTGGCAATAGTTTTATGACCCGCCTGTCAGACGTCAACCCTCCTTGGGAATGTAATTGTTGACCCAACGGCATATGGCTGATAGAGTTAGCCAAGGTCGTTATAGACTCCTAGTCGTCTTTTACAACATCTACGAGCAAAGTAAGGGTTGGTAGTATTCGTAGCCGCTACCACACAGCACTCTAGTGAAGCTATAGATATTATTTGTTTCATATTATTTATATTTCACAACATAAAAATAAAATATTTGTAAGTGTTGACAACAATTGATACAATTCTTAATGAAAACGCCACAGGAAGGCGAATTTCCGGCAGGTAGCACTGTATTGTAAGTGATTGGTATAATACTCTTGGCAAACATGAGACTACTACTGAGGCCGCTGTTTTAAAGTTCAAGAAACGACATTGTTCAAGCAGGTACTGTTGTTAGCGGCTAGGAATACTACCTATCATTTCACGTAGATTTAGTAAACGACTAAAAACTTTATGTCTATCTGAATCAACTTCATCTGATCTGATTAACAACTACATTCTTAAGGATGGTTGACGTCAAACCGGCAGCCAATCATAAAACTTTTGCAATATACATGACAGAAGAAGAGTACATATTGCATCGACCCCAAGTAATCGGGATAAGATCAGAACAATGATGAAATATGACATTGTTCAAGCCGGCAAATTAAACACCTGTAAAATTTGAATGTCAATGCCATCACAGCAGTTTTATTTGTAATACAGTAATAGTACATTACTGCAGCGGCCAGCAAAACAGGGATTGATGGACGAACGCGTAAATGTGGGCTAAGGCGTAGCCGAGGCACACATACGTAAGTCCATCAATTCCTAGTTGTAGCCAAGGCTTGTATAGTGCTTTTCTCAAATAATGCGCGGAAATTAAAACTAAGTAGTAGGTACTAAGTAGAACTGTATACATGACGAACAACGAACAAAATTTTTCACGTGCTATAGGGTGCATTTGTTTTTTTTTTTTCATTATTAAACAGCTTTCTTTTCAAGCCAGTTCGAAATTTAAATAAAACTCTGATAAGTTGCCTGTATGGTTACTAGATTTTGAAGTAACAAATCGTTCCATTTTTAAAATACATGATAGATATGAATTTACATATATATTTATTTGGCCGCTAAAACACGACAGATATGGATTTTCATACATTTTTTGCCGGCCGCTGCTCGCATATATTTGGTCAGTACAGCAATTTTGATTTATCTCGAAGAAGGTTGTCAAAATAATGCTCAAATTTCCAAGCATGTTGGAGAAAAAGAAATTTAAATTCTTAAGTTTTCTATAATTTACCTATGACTTACAGCTTACCCTCGGTCTAGTGCTTCGATGTTATTTACCATTGGATGACCAAACAGATGCATTTATAATGTTATATGATTATTATGAGATGAATTTAAAAAAATGGCTAATAGTGACCGAATAATTAATACGTTTTATAATCTTACACCTTTATTTCCATATTCATCCATTCCATATCATATTTAGAGTTGAATTATACCTGTATATAATGTTTATTAAGCCAAAGCATCTAATAGAAAGCGAGCTTATTACCATCAGCTGGGTTCTTTTATAGACTTTGTAGTACTCCAGAGATTTTGACGAAAACGTAATGATCAGCAGCTTCTATGTGTGGCTCAAATAATGGTGCTACATTTTAACAAAATATTGCACTGAAACATAAATATATACATTTAGGAGAATTCAAGATACATCAATCCAATATATCCACAATTAAAAGAAAAACGGCAGTAAGCATCGGTAGGAGCGCGCAATGGCCGATAGATGTGACAGTTAATTTATAAAACGATGAGTTACAAGCATTACTGAACTGCTCAGCAGGCACAATAAACATTATGGGCATATTCATTAATAGCTGACCGCTGACAAAGGGTGCCTGACACCCTCCGCCCGCTCTTTACCCCATTATCCTCATAAACCCCTATTTGCCCTCCTGTATTCCTCCTTCCATCTCCCCATCTCCCCATTCGGCCAGGTGTAAAACTGCCCGGTCACGGAAAGACAGACATGCGATGTGGCTAATATGTTTTTATTATTAAAATATACGTATTGCTCATCCCTTCGGCCCTCGCGAGGGAATGCTACGATAACTATAAATATGTATACGGTGATTTGTTAATAATATCGTTTTGATGTGTAATAATACAAAAAAAAAGACAACTAGAAAGCATGTCGATGCAATAATATTCAATAGAATCAGCACGAGTCAAACCAAGAAATCACTAAAACTTTTACTAAACAATTATTTGACTACCTACCACTACTAACAACAAGTACTACTGTCATGGATAAACATTCTTTGACCTTATTTGTTTTATTTTATACAATTTTAGACAATTTAATAATCCTAATTCATTAAATCATAAATATTTCACAATATAGCTGTATATTTCTTGCACTTTCTCAATGTATTCATTTTAGTAATAACTTGAAAGCTAACGAGGCCGCGTGAGTAATGCAGGAAAACGTGTACTGAGTAATGTCAACTTTAGTACCGTCCTAATGTGTGGAGATATCTACTTTGTGTCATCTATGCCAACTCCCGCTTGCTACTCTACCACAAAATCTGATTTCTGATTGTATGAAAGATTGTGAGTCGTGCAACCATTACTCTGCTACTAAATTTACTGTGGTACCGTGGGAATGCATATATTCATTTACTTTCATTTCAAATACATGAATAAAATTGTCATTAATAAAACATATACCTTACCTTACCTACATGATATACCTACTTAACTATATGGACAGGTAAAGGAAATGCTTTGTTCATATATATATACTATATTTTCAAGTAAAGTACAGGCTTAGTCAACACATAAAAACTAAACACTAATTTCAAAATATAATGTTCTATATCAATCCTGAGTTCTGGGTGAATGATCTTGCTTATTCGAAATTTGAAATCTATGTACCTTCTTCAGCCACCATATATACAACGTATCGTATCGGGCACAGATTTCTGCCATATTAGAAAGAAAAGTGGTCTACTATCAACTTTGGCTCAACTTGGTGTTTCAGATTTACCTTGTCTAGCAGAAATATTATCTGTTTATATCTTTTAGTCGTCCTCACTCAAACCTCCAGATTGAAATGAATGGTGAATTATATTTTTCTCTATATCTATACAGACAAAAAAAAATTCAAACATTACTATTTTAATTATCCTCAATTAATTTAAGTATAATAAAATTAATTATTATTTCATATTGAAAGAAATATAATTTTATTTTTTGCTGTGTGGTAGCGGCTACGAATACTACCAACCCTTACTTTGCTCGTGGATGTCGTAAAAGACGACTAAGAGCTTTATAACGACCTGGGCCAACTCCATCTGATGCCGTTTGGTTAACAATTGCCTTCCCAAGGATGGTTGACGTCTGGCAGGCGGCTGGTCATAAAACTATAGCCAATAACTTTTACAATATGTACTATGTAAGAAGAGTACATATTGTATCGACCGAAGAGTAGGAGAATGATGATTGAAAGAAATATAATTTTATTCTACTTTATTTGGGATTTGATGTCTTAAAGATGAATAAGATATCTAAAAGATGTGAAACATAATGATGTAGAGATGTTCTGTGCAATAGTTCAGTTTGTCTGCCCAGCATGGTATAGGTATATGGGAGATCATTTGCTCTCCTATTATGGAGGTAACTTGAGCCCAACAGTGGGACTTATGCAAGCTAAGAAAATATTGATATGATATCCGACAGTTAATTAAATAAAGAAAAGTCAAATCTAATATATTGACGACATATTGATTGCCTTTTTTGAATTGTAACTAGAAAGCAACACTCAAAGGGATTTGTCAAGAGAACTCTATAGGCACTCAGCACAACACAGCTCAACAGTTATAAGATTAATTATAATAACTTTAACCTTTTTCATATACAGTGTATAAAATTATTCTTTCTTTCACTTCGGTAGAAAAGGATATTTATTGAAACAAAGTTCCTTATCGCGCGTTACTCGCTCTGAGTGGAGGAGAGCGAGACCGGAAAAAAATTCAATAAGCCTTTTCTCGACATTTCTTGCTTCTAAAAGTGAAGCACAAACACATGTGTCATGTTTTTCTTATGACAAACCAATTTTTAATGTGATTAAAAATAATAATTAAATCTATTTTAACTTTTATTTATGTTTTTATAGTAAATAATTAGTTCTTAATTATAAAATTCAAATAGTATAATTTAAAAAAAATGATTTGTATGATTCTTAAATTTTTATTTGTTATTAACTTAATTATCCCAGATCAATTAGTGTGTAATTTCAAGTTATTTATGTCATACATAATTAATATATTTTATTGTATTTTTTAATTTAACTCTATCAACTTGTTATTTTATAATAATAATTATAATTACTGTTTAACAAACGGTATGTATATGTATGGTATGTACGGTATGCATATCAAAAAGCTAAAGGAATTTCTTTCAGAGGATCCATAGACTCCCACGTAATATTAAGAATAATTTAATGTATTTTATATTTTTAATAAATTATTAAATCATACATCTATATCACTGAAATGCCATATACATGAAAGAACTTGGCAATATATTGTCTCGTATATTTTAAATTTTAATAGCAATTCTGGGTATATATTTTTATATCAAATGTACTTATTTACTGTTTAATTATCTGACTGCAAGTGATTCGGTATTTAACAGAAATATCTAGTCACCATACGCTACTATATACTATATTCATTTTAAGTATTAAATAGTTCTAAAAAACGCAATTAATAAAATGCACATCTACCTAAAAACAAATTTACTTGCATATTTTTCAAAAAATAACATAGAGAATGTAGTTTTAAATTATTTTATGTAGATCAAATGTAATTGAAACAGACCTCACAGTTTATTTTTCTTAACATTTGTCATGATATGTTATATATTTTCATATTTTTAACCTATGAATATTCAGGTATCGTATCAAAATATATTATTGTTAATAAGAACGCTTTATAATAAAGACAAATAGCTAACATACACAAACAAAGATTAAATTGCTAAAATATTTAATTTTATTATCCACTTTCATAAAATCTGTTTTAGAGTTAATATTTAAAAATACAATTTTAAACCAATATCAAAACCACAATTTTAAATTATGTTAAAATATTAAATTATATTTAAAATACCTTTGTACAAGATAAACAACATTAGTAAAAGAAATAAGTAAAAGAATTTATATTACCTAGAAGTACAATTTTAGTAAATGTGACTAAAAATGTGATTGAAGTATTATCTATACTATATTAAAGTAAAATAGCATTCGTTTTAAGATAAAATACTTATGTTTCATCTATCAAATAAATTTGCATTTTTCTGAAATTTGATATGATAAAGTAGGTCTCGCCTTTCTATATACTTATTATCTAAACTATAATAATATAAAATGCGCTGTCTCTGCATAAAATCAATATAAACCTAAACGTAGGTGTTTTGTTGCGAGCAAACCATGCGCCCCTAACATTTAGCTAAAATGATGGGAAATGTAAACACTACTCAAATTACATTTTTTATTCTCCTCCTATTAAGCGGAGCTATAGAACATTCTGTGTACACAAAAAAAAATACTAAATAACATACCTCAAACAGTTATGTAAACATTTGTTGTATAAATTAATTTAAAAATTCGTTTATATTAGGCTTATGATTTTATTGTGTTAGAGGACTAAGAATACAAAGTATTTCCACTTTTCTCGTGATCATAAAAGACGACTAAGTAACGCAAATCGATAATTGCACTGCAAAAGATGGTAAACTCGAAACAAAACCCTTGACCAAATCGTTTGAATAGCATGGTGTAAGTAGGTCAATGTCCCTCCCATTGTGGAGGAAACTCGAGCTCAGATGTGGACGTACTCGTATATGAGCTACGGTTATATATTAACCAGAATTGATTTAGAAATAATCAAATTACAGAGAGTGGCTACTTTTCTAGTTTTCTTATTTTACAAGTATTAATGCTTAGTTTATGTATTAGAAAATTTTATTACAATAATATAAATATGACTTAAACCTATTTTGTACTGCTTTATAAATAATATTTTATTGCTTTATAAATAAAAAATATTTATTAGCAAGTCATTTACATGTATCAATATACATAACAATATTGTAATTTATCAATAATAAGTCTTCACAAAAATCTACTATTTCACATAAACTTACTTATGTTCAGTAAATAGGGCCCCCAGTGGGCGGTGTTAGCTCTATCGATCCGCCTAGCACCGCCGCCCGCCCAGTCCGCCCAACGGCCCGACCGATAAATACTCCCGGCTTCGTGCCAATGTGAACCTACTGCCTATAAAATGTTATTACTATTAGTTATTGTCCTCATAAGTTTTAAGAGTACTACTTCTAAATGGCAATGTAATTGGTGCGGCGCAAGTAAAAGCTAAATATTTTTATGTTTCAAATTACTATTAGGTATGTTATCCTAAAACCCATGATAGAATTCACTTGCAAGTATTTCAACTTTATAGTGTTTTAGTGGAATTGTCACTATAACATCTTTACACCTCTATGAACAACTTACACACAGTGAGTTTAAAATTTTATTTTTCTGTTTTTTTTACTTATTATTCATACAACAGATAATAAAAGTATAAAATCTGATAGAAAATGGTTAGGAATAGTAATTGTTTATTCATTTTAAGTTTAAAGTGTATATTCATATTAATAAAAAGTTATAATAATTCCTACATACATACATACCATAACGCCATGTCCCTTGCAGGGTAGAAGAGAACAGAGTGCCAGAGAACTCTATCCTTGCATACTTCACTCGCTTCCTCAACATTCATAATTCTCTTCATACACGTTCGCCGGTTTCGGAGACTCTTGACTCCACCTTCCTTCAGTACATGACCGATCTGGTCGGTTAGTCTCGGTCTCTCCCGGTACCTACATCCTTCCACTTTCGCATTGTATATCTTCTTAATCAGACGTTCGTTCGGCATTCTTTAATAATTCCTATAGTAGTAGGTAGGGTAGGAAGGAGTAAGTATAACTAAACTATTACTTCTTAAGCATTAAGTTACAAAAACCTCAAGCTGAAATGCAATAAATTTCCCTTCCGTAAGATAAGATGAAATATATTTTTAGCTTAGTGCAGCATTGCATTTATTGTCGTTATTGCTAATTGAATAAGTTAAATTATTATTAATTAATTTTCTATCAAATATAAAGAATTTTATTTCATGCAACATAGTGCAGAGTTTATTAAATATGAAGGAGGGTATGATAATTACATGCCAGAATATGCCGATTACCTACCATCTACATTGTTTACAGTTGACGTAAATTCAATATTTGCAATATGAACTTTACGACTTTGCGTTAAGATGGTTACGTGTTTATTTTAATTGTTTTACATAGAGTTGTGTTTATTAAAGAATGAAGCGCGGCTGCGTAGGCGTCACTTGATTTATGGAAATAGAGCGACGACACGACACGTTGTTCAAACAATGCCTTAACGGTAAGAGGCGGCAATTTTAATTAATTTCGTATAAAGAGACATTATCATCGAAAAGGTCACGTCCACTAGGGAATTTAAGGACGATGGACTAATTATAATAATCTGTTAATAAGAATATCACATACTGCAATAACATTATAGCAGAAAATAATCATATCATCGCATGTTCAAACATTTATTTCGTCCCATAATTTTAACAAAACAATATCTATGAATTATTTAAAAACAATTTCAGGGTTCTCATGGATTTATTAAATAATTTCATTACTTATAATGTATGTAAAATATATATTATCTACTTATAATGTATATTCCTGTAAAATTATTAGATGTTTAAGATTTATGTATTTTGGGAAGGTACTGTCTCTTGAAAGACAGGTATTACCTAATTCATGAGGCAGACACATCCATATAAATCTGTCATATGTATTTAGTGTTCAATAAAGAATATTATTAGATTATTATTCATCATCATTCTCCTACTCTTATCCTAATTGCTCTTATCCTAATTTAATACAATATGTACTCTTCTTTCATAGTAAATATTGTAAAAGTTATTGGCAATAGTTTTATGACCGGCCGCCTGCCAGACGTCAACCCTCCTTGGGAATGTAATTGTTGACCAAATGGCATCAGATAGTTGGCCTAGGTCGTTAAAAGGCTCTTTCTTAGTCGTCTTTTACGACATCCACCAGCAAAATAAGGATTGGTAGTATTCGTAGCCGCTGCCACATAGCATATTAGATTTTTATTATTAAAGTAAAATAAATTGAAATTCATTGTTTTTAGACAACGTTCTGCACTAAGGAAATAATATTTGCATTGCGGGAGACCTTACAAAGATATAATTAACGAACATAAATTACACGTAAATTTAGAACGACAATTTGCAGAACAAGTTTTTTTTCTGGGAATCGAACCCATCATACTCGCATGGTAGTTTGATATCTTAACCACTACGCCATCTGTGCAGTCAGACTTTGACATTGACGTGGCACCTGCAAGCAGCCCACCAGGCTTTTACTTAATCACACGTACTAATTTTCTTAGGAATATTTATCTAATATCTTTAAACGAGCAATTCATTAATATTGGCATATATTTGTGCATTTATGTTTCTATATTTTCAGAATTTAAGCAATGATATCAGCGATTTCCATGCATTTAGTATGCAGCTGATTTTAGGAGTTATAAATTGATCTAACTAGGTTCAATTTATAGAAAATATCGTTTTGTCAGTGTTTTCAGCCACCGAAATAATATAGATATATAGAAATATACAAAAAATCGTCATTTAAAGGTATTAGATTAGATATCTATCTAGATAGATGTCATTACTGTAATCGTCCTAGTTGGGAATGTCATTCTCGAAGTTGTCGATCCATATGTTTATCTAGGACAAACAATCTAATTAGGTAGATCCAAATTCGAAAAAAAAAGTCAGTTGACGACTCTAACTCGACTGGGCAGCGCTCGAAAAATTTAGGAGGCAATAAATATGTTCCCTAATAAAAATATTAGAATTGATATTTCTTTACATGCTAAAATTGGGAATACGGAAATCCATAGAAAAACGGGTGTAACGAACGCGTGCAGGCCGTAGAATGAATGCATTGAAATGGCAATGAGTGGCCTATCCATTTGTTCTTCACCACTTCGTTTGTGTAACCAATAACCAACTGGGAAGAAAGATTCTCGAGTGGCGACTAGGAATCGGTCGACGCAGTGTAGCACAATCCCCACTAGGTGGACTGACGACATGTCAAATAACCCAGGGAGCCGTTGTATGCAAGTGGCACAGGGACCGCTATGAGCGACATTCTCATGGACAACTATTTAGTCGGATTTACTGTGATTGAAGATTTACCTATATTGGCAATTATGTTGAAAGCGGTGTAAGAGTTTCGCAGTGTAAGTTTTCAACCCCAAACTCTTCTAGACCACAATCTTACTTATATAATATTTATGGTATACCTTTTTTCTTCTTCTATATATGACATATACGTTCAAATATCTATTGAGTCTGAATAGCATTAGCAGTTAAAGTATGTAAATTCACGTATTTTTTTTCTTTGGGACTAATCCCACCACACATTCCCACCATTGTAACTCCTGTAAGCCAGGATCCACAATGGTCACTATAAATGACACCGAGGTTTGACCCTCAGGCAGTCCCGGGAAATGATTTTAATTGTCTTGGAACCCGCAACAAATTTAATTAGAAAAGTTAAAGAGGAGGAGTTGGAAAAGAGTGATTCCACTTCCCTCCCAGGCAAAGCGTGAGACAGAAAGCAATATTGACTAGTCAGTCAATAAATAAAGGGTTGTACAGCTACGATAAGCGCAGCAGTACGGCACCACGGATACGGGATAACTTAACGGGGCCTATATGTGAGCCTTAAGATTGGTTGCAGTAGTAGGTATGGCAGAAACGCCTAAACGCACGGAAATTTTCTCGAGTTGCTACAAGATCCGTGTAGTATACTATTCCAGATGTTACTTGCAAACTGTCTAACATAAGGTCGCGCTCGTTACGCCAGAGATCGCACTCCCAGAGAATGTGATGTGCCGATTGTTCATACTCGCGGTTATTTGTAGAACATTGACATAGTGGTGAAGGTACGAGTTTAAAAGAAAATAATTTACTTTTAAAGTTGCCATGTCCAGTTAGAAATTGAGCTACAAAATGGTCAACCTCCAGCCACACTCTCTCTAGGCGCTCGCGGACGCGTGGGAAAAATAGATAGAGGTGACGGCCCTTCGATGATGAATCCCATCTTTCTTGCCATTCAATTAAAAGTTTTTCATAGACAACGGACTGCGGTGCAAACAATCGAGCGATTTTATTACGGTCGCGCGGTAGAAGGAAATCTGTGTTCATATTTTCCCTTGTCGTGTAATACATTGATGCCCGTCTCTGAATCTCCAAGTCAACCGGAAGTACACCCACGAGTACTGGCAAGGCCTCGGTACTGACCGTCCTGTAGGCTTTACACAAGAATATTAAGGCCAATCGTTGGCTTTGTAATAATTTAAGGCGAGCTGCCCCTATGGTAGCCCTATCAGCCCAAACGGGTGCAGCGTAACAAATACACCCCAAATATGTGGCCATATATATAGTTTTCAGTGTATTAAAACGAAGGCCCCAGGTAGACGTTGATATTCTAGTAAGCGCATAGAAATTTCGTTTCGCTTTTTCACCTACAGTTTTAATATGCTCGACAAATGAAAAATTTTTTTCTAAGAGTAGACCAAGATAGCAAACTGAATCTTTCTTTTTGACTGTCATATTATTGAATTTTATACGCGGCAACGATTGTAAATTTCCTTTTAATAAAAGGTGGTACGTTTTTTGTGGGGCAAATGTAAGCCGATTTCGTGTGCCCCATTCGAATATATTATTGAGACAAATTTCTGCTAATTTCTCTAAACCGTCTCTAGTGTTGGATTCTACGAGTAGAAGACCGTCGTCGGCATAGCCGATCAATTGACAGTGTTTCGGCAGAGGTAATTCGAGAAAATCGTCAAAACCTAAATTCCATAGATATACTTAGCACCGAACCTTGGGGGCAGCCCATCGTCAGTGGCTTCGACACAGCATGGTGACCAAGTTTCAGTTTAGTCGAGCTTTGTGAAAAGTATGACTGTATAAATAGGTAGATGTTCCTATAACACCCACGAGTCTTTAATTTAAGAAATCGCATTGGCCACCAGGCGTTGTCGAAGGCACCTGAGATATCCAGGAAAACGCTTAGCACGTATTTAAAAGCGGATGTATCTTTTATTCTTAACTTTTCTCACCGCAATGGCTGCGTCGATAGTTGATTTACCGCGAGTGAAGCCGAATTGCTTATGGTTGAATGTTGGTCCACCCGGCAATAAACGAGGAACAATTAGCCGTTCTAAGAGTTTGCCTAGTGAGGGCAATAAGGTGATTGGTCGATATGATTTCGGGTCATCTGGTGGCTTATCACCGCCTTTAGGAATTATCCGTATATATCCGCGACGCCATGACCGAGGAAAAATACCTTCAGATATACAACGATTAAAAACCATTAACATTGAGCTGCCCGATGCTCGACTAGCTTCTTTAATCATTTTATTTGATATTTTGTCTTCACCAGCAGCTTTGTTGAGGGGAAGAGCTCTAACGGTATTCATAAACTCGGCAAAAGACGGAAGGTCAGACATAGGCGAGAGAGGTGGGTCAGCGGCCCACGCGCGTATTTGTTTATGGTGTTCGCTGTCGACTGATATGTTAAATTCACGTATTATACAATGACTCTATGATAGGTGTTCGTATCGAATTTTCTTCTTTTTCCAACAAAACTTTACTGGTTACATCCATCCATTAGTCGTCCACTAAAACACCCGCTGGGAGAAAGTTGTGAAAATCGTATTCTTAATTCATCATTACATAGAAATTATAATTTATACAAGTATAACACGATAATTAATAATTCCATAGAAACTTCCCCTTCAAACCTAATTAGCACATAATCCCCAGGGTCGGTTGGTTAGTTTACGTGCTATTATGTATATCCACATTCAAAGCTGACCTACTGTGGCACTTTCATTTCTTGATATTAAAGCGATATGCCAGACAATATTTCATCACTACATCGCTATCTATTTTATATTAGCGGATGTTACCCCTAATGTGATTCAGCCTATGGCTATATGACTTTATGATATCTTCAAAAAAATCTCATTCATTTATTTCTCGTTCTCTTAAACTTATACTTTCGTTTTAATCTAATTTATTAAGAATAATCCTAATTTACATCCACATCATCATGTGTATCATCTTTTGGACCTATGTCATCATCATTCACCTACTATTATCCCAATTACTTGGGAATACTTGGAATCGATACAATATGTACTCTTCTTTCATAGTACATATTGTAAAAGTTATTGGCAATAGTTTTATGACCGGTCGCCTGCCAGACGTCAACCCTCTTTGGGAATGTGGACCAAACGGCATCAGATGGAGTTGGCCTAGGCCGTTATAAGGCTCTTAGTCGTTTTTTACGAGATCCACGAGCAAAGTAAGGGTTGGTAGTATTCGAAGCCGCTACCAAACAGCTTTTGGACCTCAGTAGATCTCAGCAAATAATTTTAAGTCTCGTAAAAGCGAGGGTAAAATGATTTTTTTACATTCGTAATTCTGTAGAAAATTAGCACATCGACAAAATAAATAATAATTTGTAGATATTATTGATGATTATACTAAGTAGTAGTAGCCGCCACTACTAATACCCAAGTTTTACTTTACTCGTAGATGTATTAATAGACGATAAATAGCTTTATAACGACCTTGGCCAGCTCCACCTAATGCCGTTTGGTCAACAATTATATTCCCAAGAAGAGTTGATATTAGGAAGGCGGCTGGTCATAAAACTATTACCAATAACTTTTGCAATATTTACTATGGAATACATATTGCATCGACCTCAAGTAATTGGAATAAGAACAGGGGAATGATGATAATTCATTATTATGAATCTGGAAAAATCGTGTTTACTACGGCTGCCAATGGTAAAATAGCAGGAACGGTTATATCTGATTTTAGTCGTCTAAAAATCTAATCTATAAAAATCAATAAAATATGTTTTAAAGATAAAGATTTCATTATTTATTTTTTCATTCTTTTTTTTGTTTGCCGCGGAGTGACATAACTAAACGTTATAGTCTAGGATAAATCTGATGTACCACCGAAGACAAAGATCGGGTACCGGTGGTCCGCTCGCACGGCGAAGAGAGAGGATTTTACGGTGGGTCTATGGGGTCACGCGCCACCTTCTCCGTCACCCCGGACCGATTTGGCGGGGCGAGACGCACCCATAGCCCACCAATAAAAAAAAAAGGATAAATCTGATGTGACTGGATAGATGGTGTAGTGGTTAAGATACCCACCTATCGTGTGAGTATCACGGGTTCGATTCCTACATAGGAAAATACCTTGTTCAATTCACAAATTGTTGTTATAACTCTAGGTATAATTTGTATCCGTTAAATTATATGTTTGTAAAGTCCACCGCGATACAAGCATTATTTTTTAAACCCGGGTGTTATCTTTTAAAAAGAAAACAGATCTCGGAATAGTTGAGTATATTGACTTATCATATTCTCTCCATATCTCTGTCTTTAATGCTTAAGATAATCGGGATTGACTCCTTTACGTGCTTTACAATTTAACATAACATGTGTGAAGAAAATATTCATTGTACAGGATTCTTTGCTGCGCAGATACACTACAAATATACTTTACTAATTACAATGTCTTTAATTAATATTTAATAGATATATCATTCCTTATTTATTAATTATATTAATTATTAATAGATATATCATTCCGGCAAAACAATAAAAGTTTAGAACCCAAGAGCTCTATGTAGACGCCCATTTATTATATTAAAATACTATACATTTCCTTTAATTACGTCAGCAGTCTTAATATTGTGGAAAATAAAGTATGAGGTAAACGTCGTGACGAAATCATTCATTTATGAATGTACTTTGACGGTATTATCTTATAACGACCAATCACAATTCACTTTATGATATAACTAATAGAGCTACACAATCATATATAAATATTATCACAACATTTGATTTATACATATATGTATATCTATTTAGCAGATATTATTATATACTTGTTTATTCGTCAAAGATAAAATCGATATATCACTATTTTTGATAGTCATTTCATCAATACAAATCGTTTTATATAGTTAATTATTATCTAATATATAATATATAACATTTATCAAAATTACATTTAATTGTACAACATATTAATATACTCATTGGTCTACAATACGCGACTATTCACAGTATATGTATTTTCTATTTCGAATCCTAGATTAAACATTATTAAGTTTTAAAACAATTGCCACTATATATCTCAAATTCTGGAATTACGACACTTGTTATGTAGTTACGTAAATTTATATATACTTACGAAATATTTTATAGGTACAAATGATATCTACTTTAATGATACCTATACATAGATATAGAATGTGAAACTTTACAAAATGAAATGAATTTCTTTTTAGTAATGTGTGCGTTGTGTAAACAATACACAGTAATTATTCAATATACTTAGATTTCCGTGTGGTAGCCGAGTAAGAATACAACTCACCACTTCCTATCCTACCCGTGAGTGATCGTAAGAGACGACTAAGGGATGTAAAACCAATTTAACATCTATGCAAGAGAAGGAAAACTCGAAACAAAACCCTATACCAACACGTTTAGTCTGGTCTGGTGATCAGTCTGGTTGCCTGGAGCAAGGCCACAACGCGTGAGGACGATGTCCTGACGGTGAAAGCTGCCGGAGCATCGACTCGAGAGGATACCCGTTAGGGTAAACCGCCAGGCGGGCCATAGAAGTCAAAGACCAGGTTTTGGTGACCCGCTCGCTCGGCGAAGAGAGTTACATGTAGGGCGAGTCTATGGGATCGCGCGCCGCTTCTTCTGTCGCCCCGGATGGATTTAGCGGAGGGTGACCACACCATGGCCCGCCGTAAAAAAAAATACCCACACGTTTGACAAGCATGATATAGTAGGTCAATTACCCTCCCATTATGGAGGAAGCTCGAGCCCAACAGTGGGACGTGTATGAGCTGAGATGATACTTAGTTAGTAGGTAGGCTTGAAGTACGACGCCCGGATGACGAGACTTATTGGTCGAGCTATCTGGGCGTCGACATGAGAGGATACCCGTGAGGGTAGACTGCTGGGTGGGCCACTGAAGAAAAAGACCACGTTCTAATGACCCAACCGCATGGTGTCTGTACGTACAATGTAGGGCCGGTCTACGGGGTCGTGCGCCGCATCTCTGTCGCCCCGGACGGATTAGCGGGGCGCGACGTACCGTAGCCCGCCACCGAACAAAAAGGCGTAATTATAAAAGTAATTAGGTGTTGTGCTATTCGTCATTTAATATAATTATGACAATTATTCATTCAAAAATAGTATTAAGCCTTTTCTCTTATATATATATATATATATATATATATATATATATATATATATATATATATATATATATATACAGGGTGTCCCAAAATTCAACGATAAGCCGGCACCAGCAGATGGACCTACATATGACTACTCGAGAACAAAAAAGAAAAAAATTCTACCTTGATTTTTTTTTTCATTACGACAAAAAAACCGATTTCTTTAAAAATCGTCATCTTTTATTATATTATTAAGTGCCATTGCTACAATTTTACAAGTAATTCTGTGATTTTTTTTGTATTGGCAAGGTAAGTAGTACTACTATCGATCACAACCATTAAAAATTCCAGAATATCTATAGTTTTTACACAAAAATCAACCAAAACTATGTTTTTTTCATAAATTATGTAAGATTTTGACTTTCAGTTCACTTTCACTCATCACAGTGAAAAAAAAAAGTATGGACACTACTGTGGCAAATAGTATTAAAAATTGGCGCAACTAACTACAATTCTAAAATGGTATAACATTCTAGGCAAACTAGCCACAAAAATATACTTAGGTGTACTATTTCAAAATAACAACCATACTTCGAAAATTGTTAGTGTTGATAGTAATCACTTCTACTATGTAGCCAAAATGTTTTTGTTGCAAGTTCTCAGAATTTGAATGAGACATGTGCGTAGTCCATAAGATAACATAAGTTAGAAAGAGATAGATATAGAGAGATTAGAATTTACTATATTATTAAAATTACAATAAATGTTCGAATTGTTTGCCATTGGCAGTAATGCAGGCACGACATCGCCTTAAAAATGAACGTTTTATTTTTCTTGCATATCTGATTCTGTTCATGTGATCCACAGCCTGAATTATTTTTTGGCGAAGCTCGTCCAAGGTTGCAATGGGTTTTGAGTAGACTCTGTCCTTTAGACAACCCCAATAGAAAAAATCCAGGGGATTTAGATCGGGTGAACGGGGTGGCCATAAGATAGGACCAAGTCGCCCGATCCAACGCCCTGGGTACTCTTGGTCTAAGTACTCTCGCACAGGGCGGGCATAGTGAGCTGGGCAACCATCGTTTTGAAACCACATGTTTTGCAAATCACTTAAGGGCACGTCTTCTAATAATCCTGGTAACTCATTTTGTAAGAAGTTCAAATAGCTATTGCCATCTATGTTTCCTTGTAACTCAAAGGGCCCTATCACTTTTCCATTTATTATGCCCGTCCATAGGTTAACCTTAAATTGATATTGGGATTTGTCTTCTCTCACCAGGTGCGGATTTTCATTGTTCCAGCTATGAAGATTGTGAAGATTTAAATAGCCATCTTTCTTGCAGGTTGTTTCATCCGACCATAAAACTTTGTCTAAGAATTGGGGAACTTCCCTGTGTTTTTGCAGCATTACACGGCAAAATGCGACCCGCAGTGGATAGTCCCGCGGTAATAACGCCTGCACGCGCCTGTAATGATATGGATGAAACTGGTGACGTTTTAAAATTCTATGTGCAGTACTTTTTGGAATTCCCGTTGCTACTTGTATGCCACGTACAGAGGTAGTTGTATCGCTTTCTATTTCTTTGAGAACTTCTTCATCGTGTTCCGATCTAGGTCTTCCAGCGTTTCTCCTGTCAGATGGTATACGACCCTCCGAAAATGCTTGATGCACGTTAATAAATACGCGATAATCCGGATACCTTTGAAGAGTAGGGTACCTTGCTCGATATAATCTGCTAGCAGCGTTGGCATTGCATCGGCATTCTCCATAAATTAGGTGCATATTAGCGTATTCTAACGCTGTATATGGTAGCGGTATAATGAATGCTAAACACTTGAAAATAAGGCAAAACTTCTTTAAAAAAACACAAAATCACAGTCTAAAATAATGCCAAGTCAGGTCAATTTCCAGGTCACTTAATTCAATCCAAAGTCGTTAGTATCAGAGCCACTTTAATTAAAACAGAACGGTGTGCAGTAAACAAAGAAGTAGAGCGTACTGACTTGCTGTGCTGCTGAGGACATTAATTACTTCTCTACCTGCATTAATGTTACTAAACAATTAGCATCTATCTATCTCCCTCTAACGTATAATCTCTCTATCTCTGTCTAACTTATGTTATCTTATGGACTACGCACATGTCTCATTCAAATTCTGAGAACTTGCAACAAAAACATTTGGGCTACATAGTAAAAGTGATTACTATCAACACTAACAATTTTCGAAGTATGGTTGTTATTTTGAAATAGTACACCTAAGTATATTTTTGTGGCTAGTTTGCCTAGAATGTTATACCATTTTAGAATTGTAGTTAGTTGCGCCAATTTTTAATACTATTTGCCACAGTAGTGTCCATACTTTTTTTTTTCACTGTGATGAGTGAAAGTGAGCTGAAAGTCAAAATCTTACATAATTTATGAAAAAAACATAGTTTTGGTTGATTTTTGTGTAAAAACTATAGATATTCTGGAATTTTTAATGGTTGTGATCGATAGTAGTGCTACTTACCTTACCAATACAAAAAAAAACACAGAATTACTTGTAAAATTGTAGCAATGGCACTTAATAATATAATAAAAGATGTCGATTTTTAAAGAAATCGGTTTTTTTGTCGTAATGAAAAAAAAAATCAAGGTAGAATTTTTTTCTTTTTTGTTCTCGAGTAGTCATATGTAGGTCCACCTGCTGGTGCCGGCTTATCGTTGAATTTTGGGACACCCTGTATATATATATATATAAGAGATTTCCACCCAAGTAATGACTCGCCACGATATCTCTGGAACCATAAGATCTACAAACTTTAAATTTGGTAGGAATATTCCTTTCGCCGAGTAGAGGTCAGCTAAGAACGGATTTTACTAATTTCCACTCGCAGGGAGGGTTGCTGGGATTTAAAACTCACATTTTTTTAAATATACCTGAACCTACAGACTTGAATTTAGGTAGACATATTTGTGTAACAGAAGCGAAGCGAGGGCGGGCCGCTAGTAATAAATAAAAACTAAACATTATATTTTTTAGTTTATTTGAATTAATTTATCTTACCGTCTACGGATTAGATTTGATGTTTTTTTTAAGTGACAAACGTCACATGAACTCTTTAAATATTTTTATAGCAAATAAATAAAATGCCACTGATAATAACGAAATCGTAGCCTATAACATAACAATAATTTACGTATATCTTCTGCAAGACACTTAACGCATTACGAAGAGGTAATAATAAATACCATTTGGTAAAGGGCGTTAAAATTTAAGAGTGTTAAAGGTGATTGTGTTATGCCAAATCATGTAAGACATGGTATAAGGCACACTAAACTCAAATGTAGAAAAAATATTTCATTCTATTTAATAATTAATTCTACGCTTATTTTAGTTTACCTACCCCAGTTTGTTTTAAGTGAATGAAGTATACGACACCTTATTGTCCATCACTAGTGATAAGGCATACGACGAAGTTGCAATATTTCAAGTGATCAAAAAAGCCATTCAAGAATTATGTTTTCTAAAGGGCATGTCACTGAACTAATCACTAAGTCCAAAGGGCATATCGCTGAATGAATAATATAAATTCAATACCTACAGAATTAATACAATGGAATAAAGTACAGTAAAACCAAAACTCGCCAACAAGACAAAGAAAATAAACTTGTTATCAGTTAACTTCTCATAGTGACACGTTGAGAATATAATAACTTGCCACCCGTTACTTTGTTGTGGATAACGTGTAAACTGGCAAGATTTTACCGGGTGAATAGACATTTCCACTTGCCTGATAAACGGATAACACCAAATACGATCACCAATCCGCCTGATATATCCCAATCCTTACCCCTTAAGAGGCCTATAACAGGAGATGTTAATAGCCTATGGACGGATGATGAATCAGTAAACTTCAAAGCTTCGTTAAAAAGATAGAAATAAATACTAACCAGATTGGTTAGTACAGATTTAATTTAGTATTGTTCCCTTCATTGTTAAAGGTGACAAAAAAGTCTCTATTAAAATAAACTCGGGCAGTTTTAGGATTCCACACGTTTATTAAATAATCATACTCTGAACAAACTTCCCAGATTTAATAGAATACAAATTAAATAAAGGCTTCTATAATAATATATGACATATATATCAACTTCAAATGCCGTAAGTATGTCAGTACACTTGCCTAATTCAACGATCGAAATAAATAACAACAATAATCTATTAGATTTGAGATATAATCTGGTGCAAGTGCGTGTTTCATCACTGGCCGGTGCAAATCCGCAGGAGGTTCTTTAGTTTCACAATAGCTGTCTGTTCACTATAAGCCGACTGATTTAGCTGGCTTCGTAAATGAGCTAAACTAAGGCGAATACGGTGCATGGCGAACCGCCTAACTCATAGACTAAAATATTACCTAAACAGAAGTGAAGATTTATATTCTCAAGATTTTTACCTTATTAATCTATTTGACCGTAAATATTAATCGCCTCAACAATATGGCGTCATCAAAAATGCTTAAAGAAAAGATCAATATTTTCTCTCAAGAATGAAGTAGATATTGTAGCATCATCTCTCTCCTATAAGTTGAAATATACTGATACGGTGACGGAGCCAAAGTAGGGAAGAATTTATCGTCTTTTCTCTATTACCGTTTGCTTTTCAATTTAAATCCCATAACCAATAAGAGCTCTCAGGCAGTAGACTAGAGGGCAGATATATCTACCACCAAAAAGTAAAAAAAATATATACCTATGTCTGTACTTAGAAATTAGAAGACTAGAATATTACTATGATATTATGTATGTATTTTTAATTCATTATTACACTCAATATTCACATATAGTCAAGACACAGTCTATTATAAAACCTGCCCACGCTCTTTCGATTCTTTAAAAGTGTCAAATATTTTTAAAAACATAGTAACGGTATTTAATCTTAATTTGTCAATAGTTATTCGCAGCTCTGCACGTGCTCTACTCTATGTGGTTGTTGCTTAAGCTCGTCTAGTCGCAGTAGAGGAACCGCTGCGCAATCGTTCGATCCGCAAAGGTCATGGAAGGAATTTGCGCAGTCCGGCGCTCTTGCGACACCCTCGCTGTTCCAAAGAGGTTCCGATTGGTGGTCGGGGTAACGTGTTTCGAATCGATTCCACCTGTTACCTCATAAAAATTTTATGGCATTTGTATTTACATTTAATTTGAGATAAATCACTACTCTATATAATTAATTTATTTCAACCATTTGCAATAGCTTTACTATGCTTCTCGGATTTCACTTCCTATTTCATTTATATTTACTGTTAATGTACTTAAAGCACTTCTCTATATACCTGATTACTTTCCTCGTAAGCTTACGGTCTAAGAATATAATTTGCCACCATATCTTACTTGGCCGTGAATTTCGTATAAATTAGGTGACTAGAAGAATGCTAAAAGGCTTACACAGCTACCTTGGGGATTATAGCTTTATCCCACTTATGATGTCCAATATTCGATATCCATAGACTAACGGATTGACGATAATTAATTATTTAAATCAATTCGGAGCGCACATATGAATGTCATATGATATAAATAATACATCTTAATATTATTTATATTAATTTAACTGTTAATAATAATAATGCTTTATGTACGTAATACCATGTAAGCTTAAATTCTTAATTAAAATACTTTTAGTAAGCTAATTATAATTCTACCAAAACATGACACATTATTTACAAACAAATTTTGAAGGGCACTTATAGTCTGTTTTCTGTCAAATAAGATTTTTTTGCGAATTATATTACCTAATGTGTGGTAGCGACTATGAATACTACCAACCTCTACATTGCTCGTGGATAGGTAAGAGACTACTAAGAACTTTATATTGAACTAGGCTACTATCTCATTTCACTAATTTGATAAATAGATAAAATTATTGCTAAGCCCTGTATACACAGTGCAAAGCAATGTGTATGTATAGTAGAAGACTAGAGTGTGTCGCCCCCTAGTAATTGTGATAAAACCTGAATGAGGCTTAGAATTACATTTCTTAAGACTCTTAAACATCCAATACGTGAAATAACAAAAAAATCTTGATACTGTCTAAATATCCAATACGTATGATGACGTAATAAAAAAATAAATATCATCCATCGTGACGACATCTATTGTTGAGTATACACCTACCCAAGGAGAGATAATTCCATAAACGTTTGGCAGGCAATTTGGCGATCGCAATAAGTATTATAACTAATATTTCAGATAGGTGAGTGCTGCCACTCATTCTTCTGATGATCACTCAGCTGGATGTGCAACTTCCATGAAAAGAAAGGACGATGATATATCCGCTCATTAAAAATAAAATGTCTGATCATGCGAGCAGATATTGTATTACCTACCGCCACTGTACCTTAAACGTACCTACCTACCATAAGAAACGTAGGAAAAGTAACTTGACAACTTTAGACGCACAATCATATTTTTTGTTCAACTATAACTTAGGAATATCAAATCTGGTCTGATTTCTTATTTTCTACATATATCGCAATTTATTTATATTATAGTATGATATAAATATTTATTCATTTTTATGGCGGGCACTGCATAAAGTGGTGAATAAAAACCACCTAATTGGTTTCGAGTTATAATTATGTTGTAATTGCGAATGTGAGGTCCTAATTTCGAATACCGTGTCAATTTTTTGTGTGTATGTGTTGACAGTGGCGTGACAGTTTTCTAGAGATTGCCTCAATTTTGGAGAACTTTTTTTGAAATAAATATCTACAGCTAGGTTTTAATTTGTGTTCGGTTAGTAGTATGCTCACTCCCTATTTCGTAGGACAAGAAATTACATGGAATAATCTGGTTGTATTACACTACTTTTCACCTGTCTTTTCGAGAATTAAGGGAACAATAAACAGTATATTGCTTGGTTCTTTTCTATTATAAAACTGAAGCTTTTATATTTTTAACGAAATTTTCGCAAAAACTGTTTATCAGATTGATAAAATTTTATATTAAAAATACTATTTTACTTTTTTTATAACGAAATACTTTAGGGATTAAGACTTAACAATACGAACTATTGAAAACTTCGACTTCCATTTGCCTCCCCATGTTTATACTAGCGAAAAGCTCATAAGGTAGACTTATATTTTATTGAGTAGATCATGTAAAGAGTCAGAATTAAAATTTTTAGTTAAATACAATAATATTATTAATAAAAATTATTAAATATTAAAACTATAAAAAATTCATATTTTATCCCATCATCGTCTTAGTTCTTATACATTTCATTGCTGAGTTCGAGCCTTTTGTACAATAGAGGGAAAATGACCTACTACACCACGCTGGTCAGTCTTGGTTAGTTTAGCGTTTCATTTCAAATATTCCTTCCTGTGCATCACTGTTACATGTATATTACCTCCTAGTCGTCTATTACGACGCCCACGGCCAACATAAGGAATAGTGAATTGTATTCTTACAACACGAAAAAAAATCATCTCATGATCTCTATAATTAAAAGGCCTCAGCTCGGGATTGAAACTATCAATTTGTAATAGGTGTCTAATTAATTGGCATCAAAATGTTAGTGCACATTAATTGCACCTTATTTACATGTACCTTATGTATATATTTTCAATGACAACAGTTTTGCTAATGTAAAATCAAGAACTACTGGAATCACATCAGGTTCCACTATAACTAAACAAACACTTAATATGGGCCAATTACAATATATTTGCAGCATCGGTGTGTATGTGAAATTATTGATTCCGCGGCTGTTATATTTTATCTCCTTGGTTATATTACATAATTTTGGCATGATGCGTTTTAGTTTTGAATATAAAATGACAAACGCATAATCTAGTATATTTTCTACTCAGCTTTGGGACTGGTAACTATCTCATCTCTTTTGCTTTTAGGTTAAAATTATTATAGTACAACAACTAGTGCTATCTCTAAACAATAACACAAGCACAACTTTTTATTATATTATCGACGTTATTATCAACGATTCGTATTAGTTATTTGAATTAATCATCATCACAGCCCATAAATGTCCTACTATTGGGGTCGGGCCTCCTCCGCAGTGAGAGGGAAATTAACCTACTATACCGCGCTGGTCAGACGTATTGGTATACGGTTTTGTTTCGAGTTTTCCTTATCTTGCATAGATGTTATATGCGTTTTATTTCCCTTAGTCGTTTCGTACGATCACCCACGGGAAAGATATGGGTTGGTGAATAGTATTCTTACTCCGTCACCACAAGGAGAATTAATAAAACACTAATATCCTGTTAATATTACCCCTGTAGTGAAATATACGATAAACTGCTCTATTAAGTGGTAAACTTAAACTAGTTTAAGTAGGTATGTATTTTATAGGAACAATAACGTTTGTAGTTGTAGACATCATTTTATCTCTTCATTGGAACTGAACATTTTACTATCCATCGTAAAGCTTTAATATAATTTGAGCCATAATAAGTTATCACATCTGTTAATAATAAAACCTTAAGATCCTTTGTAATTTTCTGCATTTCATTGAATATTTCCATTTTTGCTGTTGTGTTTTCTCAACATATTTACTTATAATCAGAAATTATACAAGTATAGAATCATCTTACAGCACAATCATAATAAATTTTAAAGCTAAGTTAATTCTCTCCGAAAATGTGCATAAGAAATTATCCGATATGAAAGCATTGCTCGTCACCTGCGAGGCAGGCGCGTGGGCGTAATCTATTGTATGCAAATATGGCGTACGGCGTAATATGCCCACCTAGCAAGAGAAATTGTTGGAAATCGTGTAAATTCATAACTCAAAGCGGAGCTTTAATCCTCTTAAATATTATTGATGGCTTCAATCAATCTTAAACATCTAATAGGGCAAGTAGGAAAATAAAATGTTTAAACATCTAATTGGTAAGGTTTATTTGAAAACATAGGCGGTGAGATAGATGAATCTTCTCTCCAGAATATTTTGTTTCTGTATGATTTTTATTATATAGACAATTATAAGCCCTAAGCAAATCCTTAAATCAGTACACATCTGCCTGCATAGTATTTTATTTGAGACAGCTATTTTTCAATGAATATAGGTACATATGTGGAATACTAGTGCGATACTCTGGTAGGTATGAATAAACCGATTTTTGACAAGACCGATTTTGCGGGGCGTGACCGCCTATATAGTTCACCGCAAAAAAAAGGCATGATCAAAATTCGAAGTGTTTGTGTGCTTCGCCACATCGAATCGCACTGCTATTTATTAACAGTTTAATAGAAAATTTGGCTTTTAGATAAAAAAATTATTAAGAATTTGATTATAAATTATGTTTTTGATATTTACTGTTACTTTCGTCCAAAAAAAAATGTATTATAGCCTACATTTACATCTCATTTTGTTTAAATGATGAGTTTGTCACTGAAGACGTATTTTAATTGAAGATATAATGATAGAAGAATGATAGAAGCAATAATACCACACAGATTTATGAGAAAAATGATTTCATATTTCTGTCAAATTATACGTAGGTACTTATAATAAACTTAATTAATAAATTGTCTTAACACAAAAAAATACAAAAAATGGAGTCATTTCGTACATTATTAATATTAATAAATACCGCACCGTAATTTAAGGAGGTAGTCTAAGTATATATAGTTATTTACTACTCGAAAACTGAAAAGCAACTTAATTTATCTAATTTAATTCATTTAAATTATCCATTCAACCATATATACAATTAATTCAATAGGTTATTATTATAGATTTGGATTATTTTCTTACAATAATTGTAAGAAAATAATCCAAATCTAAATCAATCTAAATTAATTTTAGAATTTATTATTATTCTCACATTTATTATATAACTTAAAACTTTTCTAAACATATCCATTGAATACACAAAATCAGTGCAATATATTTTGTTATGGTAGATAAGAAGAAAACCTTAATATAAAACCCTATTGTTAATCCATGTAACGTGGTATACCTAATAGCAATTGCATTTCCTTCAAATTATAGACGTGGTAGGCTTCAATAGTAGGTGAGCTAAAAATAATTATAAGGAAAATAAACGTGAAATAAGAAAAAGAAAAGTTGAAATGTGAACATAATGAGAATATACTTGTGCATCAGTTTCATAATTTGTTCGTTTACAAACCTTTAGTAAATATCAGTTGCATTTAATACCCTTTTTTTTTGGTAGACTATGGCGCGTACACACGTCGCCCGCTCCGTCCGGGGCGACGGAAGGGCATCGCGTGGCCCCATAACCCATCGTATTCCCTCCTCATCACCATTGGGCCGGCCTCTGGTACCGCTACCTCGCCATCCGTGGCCAGCCCGGGCATTTAATACCCTTACAGATTATATTCGCAAAAAATTGTATCGATTTATATATATTTTTGTGTGATTCTAAAATATACTGCAATATACTAAAAGAAATTACACAGATGGCATATTGGTTAAGATTAGACCTTTCGTGCCAAGGTCAGAGGTTCGATTCTCACACATGACAATACTTTTTGCGATCCACAAAGTGTTGTTATTAGTTTGAGTGTAATTTGTCTACGATAATTGCATGTTTGTAAAGTCCCTCGTAATAAAAGGATTATTTCTTTAGTGCAGTAGCAGTTTTAGTGCATATTGATAAGCAAATCAAATTTCAAAACTTATATTTTTTGACATCGAGGTCACAACTAGATCACGCAACGTTATTATGTTCTGTCTTTAGTGTACTATTTTGAGTTCTATAGGAGTTTATTAATAAATTTATGATAAAGTGATAATTAAACATATTAATATAGGTACATTATTTATTTACAAATCATACTTACATATCTTAAAATTGTGGAACATTATAATACGATTTACAATAATTCTCATCGTACCTAATCATAAACGTATCGTCCCGACATAAACAGTATCTACTTACTGAATTAGATTTATAAACACACTCAACGCCACTGGGACTTTTCTATAGCAATCAATGACTTTTAAGTAGGTACATAATATCATCACACAAGATTTATAAATTGAATCGAAAGGACTTTCTAATGTCAAATTTACATTTGAATAGGATTTTCTTAATACCTACAACGATAACAATCAGCAAGTCATCGAATAATGTTTTAAATGTTTGTTTTGCTTCAGACGTCTGAGCTGGAGTCATTGCTGTGCAAGCAGGAGGGCACATCACTCGCTTCTGCCCACATGGACCTTTTCGATGGCGGGACTTCTTCACGCGATGATGCATTCCTTCGGCCCGCATTATGGGAGGACATCGCATCCTCCATCAGGAATATCGACCCTGAGAATGCAAATATGCTTGCACCTCTCGGGTCCACACACGTCAAACTTGAAGCTGATGAGGCACTTCTTGAAGAATGCGCTACACCGCTACTCAGTCCTCTCGAGATCAAGACGGAGAGGCTATGCGCACCACCTACTTATGCACATCCACAGCCACCGCCTCAAATGCAGCATCAGCCAGCGACATCCTTCGCTAAATACCCACCTTCGAGGCTCGTGTACATGTCGCCCCTAACTCCTCCTAGCTCCGAACAGGGTAGCCCTGGAAACACTATGCAGGTAAACAAGTCTACAGCCCCCAATCAGCTTTGCGTCGCTGGCGACCTTACGTCGGATGGTACCATCTAACGCACAGCGAAATATTCTTAAATAATATTAATTAATATATACATATATATATATATATATAAGTAGAGAAATATTTATTCATGAAAACATTGAGATATTGTCTTATATTCATAGCTAACACAGTTAACTGTGATAGATTTTGGTTTTGTAGTGCAGCAAACATGTATGTGTATTTCGCAGGGTGGGCCGCGGCGAACACCACCACCACCGTATCATCCGCCGCCGCTCCTTAGAGCACCTCACGTATTAGGACATCAGCAACCACATCCGCATCATCAACAGGTATCTGACACATTTATTCACTAGGATAGGAATATTTAATGTATTCGCCGCGTGATAATTGGATGTGTGCTGCTGTGTGATAGCCGGCTACGAATACTACCAACCCTTACTTTGCTCGTGGATGTCGTAAAAAACGACTAAGAGCCTTATAATGACTTGGGCCAACACTATATGATGCTGTTTGGACAACAATTACATTCCCAAGGAGGGTTAACGTCTGTACCGGTGGTCGAAGAGAGAGGAGTTTTACGGTGGGTCTATGGGGTCACGCGCCACCTTTCCGTCACCCCGGACTGATTCGGCGGGGCGAGACGCATCCATAGTCCACCAAAAAAAAAAGGGAGGGTTGACGTCTGGCAGGCGGCCGGTCACAAAACTATTGCCAATAACTTTTACAATATGTACTATGAAAGAGGAGTACATATTGTATCGACCCCAAGTAATTGGGATAAGAGTAAGTGAATAATGATGCCGCGTCGTGATAATTGGATAAAAATAATATAAAATACCTCACCACTCCCATACTTTCCCGTTGTTGTTATAAAACCAGGGATCTCCAGGGCAGCAATATCTACTCTCCTGGTAAAACAATAACAGTCATCACCAAGAAGTATGTCAAATGTGGTAATTATCACTTTAAATACACTTTGGATACTTATGTCCTACATTAAATGTAGATAGGCTGACAGATCGTAGATTTTCGAAAATTGTAGTTTACTATATATAGCATACGATTAACTACCAGCTTACTCGATGCCTTCCCTCATTGGGAATACAGTAGTGAGTCCCAGAGTTGCTAATGTAATTCGGCGGTAAGCAAGCTTTGCACGCAGGGCGCCCCTTCACCAAGACATTTCAGCCCAGCCTTGTAATCAGATTGGTCGTAGGACTTTTGTCATTAATATATATAATTAGCTGGAGCAAACGGCTTTAATCGTAGCCTCAACAGAGAATTACCTGTTAGCCAACGAAGACTACCGTCTTCTGCACATTACGGAGGAAAAAACGATGGAAACTAACTACGTTGAAGATACATTCCAAGACCACCGCTCCTGGGCAAGGCATATAGTCGTCCAGGTTTTAGTAATAGTTTTGACTATAATCATGTCTGAAACGACTGCAATGCCTATCTAGTATCTACGCGGTTTCTTAAGTGTTTAGAAGTTGAAAGGAGCTGGTTCTCCTACTGAAGGTGGGACTGTATCGGATTCTATTGTTATTGTATAATAAAAACATGGATTGGAAACACTTAAATTAATTAAATATCATTTAAAATATTTATTAAAATAAAATGTATTAATACTTAATAGATTGAAACAATTTATACAAACTGAATTTGCCCACTAAAATTTTTAAAATCCCTAACAAAATTTAATGTTCGCCAGATATATTGAAAGCGATTACAATGATAGTATAACTGTTGTCCAATAGAATGTACGATAAGAAATGGGGTTAACGTTTATAATTATTCGCATCATGTACACGTGTATGATTTTTTTTTTGCCAATTCATTCTAGCATTGCGTAAATGTTCAGCAGCGATGATAGTACCACAGGCAAAATGACTTACAACATGCTTTTTTTACTATAAACTGGCCTCATCCTACTCAAATTATTTGTGCACTCGAGGACCAAATGGATGAGCTGCAACGCTATTCGAGAAGAAACAGCATCGAAATTCACAATATACCTCTCCAAGAAGCCGAAACTTCTGCTGATTTTACGAAAGTCTTATTCGAGTGCTCTAAGTCTCTAAATTTTGTGCTTCAACCCAATGATATACGCGATGCTTATCGCATATCTAGCAGGAAAACTACAAGTAATACGATTGTAGTTGAATTAAATACTCTTGCAACCAAACAAAATATCCTAAGTTCTGTAAAGAACTATAACAAGTCTAATAAACTTACTCTAGCGCACTTTGGCCTAGGCCAGAAGAATACTCCGGTTTAT
This sequence comes from Lymantria monacha, assembly GCA_905163515.2. NCBI lineage: Eukaryota > Metazoa > Arthropoda > Insecta > Lepidoptera > Erebidae > Lymantria > Lymantria monacha. Next base: position 39,034,094 of record LR991081.1, read on the forward strand.
ATACGCGATCACTTAGCTAACGCTACCAAAAGATTATTCTACTTAACACGTGAAGCAGCTAAACGAAAGGGATACAAATTTTGTTGGACAGTAAATGGTAAAATTTTAATTAGAAAAATTGAAGGAGAAGCGGCCAAGGTGATCAAAAATGAACAGCAATTAGAAAATTTAAAACTGGAATGACTAGATATTCACAATGGCTTGTCACACTATATTTTAATTAGCTTATTGATAGAAATTTGCTTCATTGAATATTGTGTGCCTTTCAATTTTGGTAAACCTAAGTTAACTATATTAAATACATTACAATACACCACACTTTTACACACAATCAAAAATATTCGTTTACATAAAATTATAACATTTATCATTCACTCTACACTTTTATGCATTTTCTATACAATCTACAATATTACACTAATAAATTCTGTACAACTAAATTATCACGCAGGTTGGCCTTCATATGGCAAATTTGATGATAATTATTTATACAAGTATATACCGATGGAGCTATATTATTATAAAAACATCTTAAATAATAAATTAGAACACAATATAAACCAAGTTCCCAAGGGACTTAGGCATTCGAGAATCCATTGCCGTATTTTTAAATTATATTAAGATTCGATCACCAAATTTCTTTAAATAACGACCTTGATGCTCTTACTCTAGCTAACAGTCTTACATGTGATCTTGAGGATTGCCCCAAATTATTATATCCGAACTGTTCATCTCTTAATATACTATCCCAAAATATCAGGAGTGTAAAACGCAATTTCTTTCAATTTGAAACTCTTATGCATCGAACTGGAACAGATTGGGATCTTATCATATTAACAGAGTGTTGGCTATCTCGTAATCAATATATACCATCTTTAGATGGATATCACTTTACTTACACAACAAAAGTTAAAACCCAAAATGAAGGCGTAATCGTGTATTTGAAAAAAAATGGTGGATGTGTTGTGTCTGAACCGGAACTTATGGATGCAAACTGCCTTCTTATCAAGGTTAGTTGTGATTTTGTTATATTGGCCATATACCGTCCGCCTGCTGAAAGAAATGTAACAAAGTTTTTGGAATCTCTTAACGACCTCCTGCTATCACTATGCGCATTTAAGAATATCATCTTATGTGGTGACATTAATCTGGATATTTTGGCTTCAACGACGGATGTTAGAGTTGAGAATTACCTCAATTTATTAGCAATGCATGGCATGTTACCTGGTCACCATATTCCTACTCATTCTAAAACCTGTCTTGATCATGTCATCCTAAAAACTAAATTCCCAGCAAAGTGTCTTATTGCACTCACCACCTTAACTGATCACTATACAGTCATCTTGAGCTTTGACACTGCTCACACATCTCGCCAAAGCTTTGTTACTACCAAAAGAATTGACTATACACTACTCGATAAAAAAATGAAGACACTGGATATGTCGGCTATCTTCTCAATGAATAACCCTGATCATGCGACTGACTTTTTTATAGCCAGACTTACCAGCATCATTTCAGAATGCACTAAGTGTCATAGGGTGTCAAGGCGACGGAGAATAATAAAACCGTGGATAACACCTGGTCTCTTACGCTGTATTCGAAATCGCGATAAGCTCCACTTAAAATTAAAAAAACATCCAGATAATGAAATTACCAAACAAACTTATACCCGCTACAGGAATTTCTGCAACAACCTGCTTAACAAAATTAAAATTGAGTATGAAAGAATAGAATTACTAAAACACCAACATAACACCAAACAACTTTGGAAAACCATAAAAAGTATTACATATACTTATAAAGAAAATATTTCTGCTAAAAACCTAATTGATCCTGGAAATCCCAAAGTAACCGTTGATAATATCAACCAATTTTTTATTAACATAGGGAAGACTTTGACGCAATTTAAATTTACACCGTTCACTTTTGACACACAGTCTCTTTCAAATCACTTTTCTTTCGGAATGCTTCCAACAGACATACAGGAGGTAATATCAATTATAGACATTCTTAAACCCAGCTGTCCAATGGGTATGGACAACCTCCCTAGCTATTTAATTAAAAGATATTCTTTCGAACTAGGGGAATATATTACGTACATCTGCAATCTGTCGCTAAATTCTGGTATATTTCCAAAAGCGTTTAAAAAATCCCTTATACTACCGATATATAAGAGCGGTGACAGAACACTTATTAATAACTATCGCCCTATCTCTATTTTACCAGCCCTGTCCAAAATCCTAGAAAAAATAGTCAACAAACGATTAACTAATTACCTGGAAAGCAAGAATCTATTATCTGCAAATCAATATGGGTTCCGCATAAATAAATCCACAAATGATGCAGTTCTTGAACTTACTAGCACTATTGTTAAAAATCTTGATAGTAAAAAGAAAGTTCTCACTATCTTTCTTGATTTAACCAAGGCGTTTGACACAGTATCTGGCGACCTCCTGCTACAGAAGCTTCAGCGTCTTGGGATTCGTGGTGCTCAAATAAATTTTTTTAAAAGTTATCTACGAAAAAGAGTACAGTGCGTAAAGATTGATAATTTGATAAGCGAGGAGTATGAAGTAAATCTTGGTGTTCCCCAGGGAAGCATCCTTGGTCCAACCCTATTTTTAGTTTTTGTAAATGATCTTTGCCAACTATGTCTTAAAAACGGACGCATCATATCTTTTGCGGATGACACCACCCTTTTATTCTATGGTGATACTTGGGAGGAAGTCTATCTGCATGCACAAAAGGGATTTATGACAGTATTAAATTGGTTAAAGTGCCATCAACTGACACTCAACATTGACAAGACTAAATACATTGCTTTCAACTCAAATATATATAAACACACACTCAACTTACTTAATATTACAGCTCACGCATGCAACTATACCTCACAAACACACTGTTCATGTCCATTACTTCAAAAAGTCAATGAAATAAAATACCTGGGTGTTGTTATCGACCAAAATCTTAATTTCAAAGGACACATCAATTTACTATCGCTAAGAATTAGGAAACTAATTTACATTTTTAAAAATCTCAGAAATGTAGCTAGTAAAAAAGTTTTGAAAATCACTTATTATGCTTTGTGTCAATCATTATTGACTTACTGCATCTCATCTTGGGGTGGAGTCGGAAAAACATCCATGCTAAGAATTGAAAGAGCCCAAAGAGCCTTATTGAAGGTTGCACATAGGCTCCCCTTTCTTCACCCAACGACAGAATTGTATTCTCATTGTGAAGTGCTAACGATTCGGCAACTTTATATTCTACGAGTTGTCTTATTGAGGCACTCGCTTCTAGGGTTCAGCCCGAATATGAATGCTAACAAACGTATAAAAAGTAAAGTTTGTACTACTAGTTTACATAAAACGAGCCTATCACTTCGCTTCTTTGATTTCCTAAGTAATTATTTATACAATAGGATTAATGCTATATTATCTTTATATGCTTTGAATAGGTTCGAGTGTAAGCGAGTGCTCACGGGCTGGCTTTTAAAACAGACCTATGATTACACAGAGCAACTCTTAGTTGTGCCACAATAGTTTCACGCTGAAATACCGCATTAATTTTGGTCTTTACTACATTCACCCAAATAAACAATCACACGGGTCAATATAGAATACAAAGATCTTAACTACAAATACACACACACACACTCACACCCACATATACACTTCCATACATACATATACACACACTCACACAAACACGCACACAACATACATAAATATACACACATATAATATTTATTTTTTCTTATTTTATCTTTCTTTTAACTTATTATTGTAAGTCAATTAAATCTCGTATGTAATTGAAAATTTTGTTACGTGTATTTCTCAATGTGATCCAGGTGGGGCCTGGTAATCTGTATGACAGGGCAACCTAGTTCAGATACCAGTCTCCCACAAAGGATGGTTCTATTTAATTTGTAACATTGTTAATGAGATACCTTTGTGGAAGAAAACAATAAAAAACTATTATTATTATTATTATTATTTGTGGTGACGGAAGGGCAGTGCGAAGCCACTTACCGTATACTTCTATCCTTCTACTAACGCGTGCCGGCGGAACCATATATAATTTACTCAAAGTGAAAACGAATAATGGAAATCTTTGTCAAGGTTATCTGATTATGTAAAGACTCGCACGTTTTATATAGGGGTAGTCAATTTATGATATACAAACTAGCATGCAAGTGAAGGAAAACTCAAAATAAAACTTTATACTACTCCGACTGACGAGCGTGGTGTAGTAGATCAAATTCGCTCCTATTGTGGTAGAGATCCGAGTCCAGCCTAAAATTTGATATCTAAAAGTAATTGACATTATGAAGCAAAGAATCAAGTTATCCTGACACGCTGAGCATATAGATAGGTGAATGCGTTTATCGTTTATGAAATCAATGACGGTCTAATTTCTAATAAGCGTTCGTGCGATTGTCATTATAGTGACGGAGTAAGAATACAATTCATCACCCCCTTTCTTTCCCGTAAAAGACATATCATAAAAGACGACTATACACATATAACATCTATATAAAAAGAAGAAAATGTAAATTTGTCTCCTATTGTGGAACAGCCTCAAGACCATCAGTAGCACGTACATATATGAGCTGAGGTGATGATAAATGATCGTACGAACCTTGTTTCAAATCCTGCGTGTACCAAAACAATTTATTATTCGTTTATAATTTCCACGAATCTCGAGAATTTTCTATACAATTTCTTGATTATTTCTTTCTTGATTTCTTGCTCAGAGTTTAGTACTACAATAGGCTCGCCTTCTATTTCGTGACAAAAAAAGGTATAGACAGAATCTCATTCTATAAAAATTATGTTAGATTACAAATTTAAAAAAAAGTAGCAAATAAAATATAAATGCTTTTATATAATATCAGCAGACGATGGCACAGCCTCTGCAGATGCAGCAAGTTGTAGCAGCACCGCCGCCACCACAGGGACACCATGTGCCACATCCACACTCTCGCCTCGCGCATCCAACTACTGTTAAATACAACCGGCGGAACAATCCTGAGTTAGAGAAGAGAAGGGTCCATCATTGTGATTTCATTGGTAAATTAATTAAATTGTTTTACTCTAAAATAATAATAAAAACTATAAGTTATTTAGATAGTAATTTTTATGCTATAAATTTTATGAATATTAAATAACTTGCGTGTGGAACCAAGAATACAGAATACAATAGTCATCATCCCTTCCTTATCTGTAGTTTCCTAAGAATTTAAACAGGAGTATACTCAAATAAAATTACCGCAAGAGAGGGAAAAGTGGTAATAATGCTATCCCAACCAGTGGAGACAGCATGTTACTGTAAGGTAATTGCCCTCAGTTAGAGGATGATTGTATTAAACAGTGAGAGGAACTACTGAGCTGAATAAAATAAATAAAACAAAATAAACATTTTCAAAGGAAGATTCAACTATTTGTTTGTAAGCCTCGTGAATACTGTATGCGTAATTACGAATTTCAATTACAAATATTTTTTCTATTTTTCTAAATATAAACGAATAACATGATTATAAATTAAAATATTGATGCTTTTCAAATTTACTTAGGTATATTTATGTTGGGCTATCACCTATATTCTTAATAAACAAAATCAAGGTCACCAAGTGGCCTGCAAAGCATGACAATTATATTGTTAAATGTGGGGAGCCCATGTCTAACTGTGGACATATATAGGCCGATGATAATGATAAAAGAATCAAGATTGATATTATGCTTAAATTATATCTAGTGGTAACGTTGCCTCGACCAATACCCGGAGGATAAAAATAGAGGCCATCATCGTATTCTTAATCTATCACCATACGAACAAAACGTGCGTATTCCCGTATATCGATACAAAAGATAGTCTGCAATCACGGGTAGAATATATTAAAAATCATGTTTCTAGATAAATGATAGAAGTACGGCATTGTAACCTGTAACTTTGATCTTAGTTATTAGGTAAATATAATTATAACTTACTAATGCAATGCAATTATTTTATTACAGGATGTACGAAAGTTTACACGAAAAGTTCGCACCTCAAGGCGCATCAACGGATACATACAGGTATAATATTTCACACAAATATAAATAACCTTGCCGTTGCGATTTACTACCAAATACCTACTCTTGCGTTGCTATTGCGAATATTTCTTTTGTTATAATATATAATTACAGAACTAAATATATTAAACCAAAACAATTAGGTTTCAAGGGGCATTTATTAATAAAGTACAATATCATCGAGTACTGCCTGGCGAAAGTGAAAGAACTACTAACAGCAACATTGTACCTAAGTACTTTGTTACTAGTATCGTTTAAATTTCACCGCAGTTTATTGTCACCTGTCCAATTTATTCAACATGGACTTTTACACGCGGCTTTCCAAAAACTTCATTTTACGTTAGACAGTTGCACTATCCTAGCCGTACTGGAACATATTGCTTATTTTATATTAATAACAACTAGTTTCTGTATACGTGGGTTTTATGAGATGCGTTTTATATTACACATTGTAATTTAAGCATGAAAGCACTAAAGGTGTTAGAAGTTCAAAGAAAATATGAATGGATTGCATGAAGTATGATATGGATTTCTTATCCATAAGCAATGAACACATAGAGAACGAGTGACAGAAGTGTGTAAGGTTAGCACATATTGCACCAAAACCCAATAAAATTAATAATAATTATAAGAAAACAATGAAATTTTATTGTAAATGTATAATTTAATACTAACTATATTGAACTATTTTCAAAGTCATTAAATTAATAAAAAAAAATGAATTTACATAACGCTGAGAATAATCCGTTTCGTTATCAACTTCGTTTAAGAATAATTTCAATTCAATTTAAAGTGATCTCACTCGAGCCCTTATTTTAACAATCACTGGTAAAATATATAGTTTATAAATAGAGCATCTGATTCAACACTAATTTAAATTCAGGGCGGTATCACACAGATCTATCTTTCAAACGCCAAAAAAATAGTTCAAAATTAAACTTTATTTTATCACTTTTCAAAAATTGGGGCTTTATCTAGAGGCCTTTTTTTATAATGAACAACTCTCTTAAATGGTAACTGTTTTACAAAGCTTTCGATGGTTTTCCGGTATATGCAATTCAATAAATCTATAAAGAATACATGTATTTTTTATTAGGAGAAAAGCCGTACACATGCCAATGGCCGGAGTGTGAATGGCGATTCGCTAGATCGGACGAGCTTACGCGCCATTATCGCAAACATACCGGAGCCAAGCCGTTCAAATGCGCAGTCTGTGAGCGATCATTCGCAAGATCTGATCACTTGGCGTTGCATATGAAGCGACACCTGCCGAAAACCTCCAAATGACACACAAGGAGGGGTGGTGAACAACCATCCACTCCTCAAAACACTCAGGTAAATATTAACGTTTTGAAATATCAATTACAATCGTCTAGCCAAACAAAGAACTACCTCTACAGGACTATCACGTATCTTTTATTATAATTAAGTTAGAACTTGATCTCCATGAACGTACCTGTTTATGCATTGAAATAAGTATATCGCATCTGCTCAGCAAGACTTATGGGTGATGACTTGCCTTTCTCCAGTGATTTCGACACGTAATAGTTAAAGCTTATACAATCACAGGAAGAATAATAAGTAATTATCATTTATTATTCATCTTCAAAAAAAAATTGAATCCATCCATTCATATACTTCATTATCATCTCGGCTCATATATATCATCATCTGTCCCACTGTTGAGCTCGAGCCTCCTTCATAATAGGGTTTTGTTTCGAGTTTTCCTTCTCTCACATAGATATTATATGCATTTTATATCCCTTAGTCGTCTCGTACAATCATCCACGGGTAGTGGTTGTGGTGGTGGTGAATTGTATTCTTACTCCGTCACCACACGCAAAATTCATATACATATCTACTGGTGAAAAAAGGCTTTCTCAAAAAGGGTAGTGACCGTAATAGTCAAACTTGGCATACACGTTAACGTCCTCAATTAGTATTACAAGTCTTCCAAGAGATTTCTACTGTCTGTTTTCCTATTAATCCCTTAACCTGATTTTACAACTGCCACAAGAAAGGGGAAACAACACAATATATACTTAACCCGCTACCACAAAGAACTGGTAGTGGCTATGGCTGGATGTCATAAAATAAAAACTAAAGTTTGTTCATATAAATGGTAATAAAAAACATTGACAAATCATTTATTTATGCAACAGTACAAAGCATAAAATATATCAACAAATTAACTTTGTATTTAAATGTATCTGGTTAAATTTCAGGAGGATTGCAGTGAGAGCATTTTTCTCGAGTGTGACCTGGACACAACCCTGATGGATACATTCTACGGTGTACTGTGACCGGGCAGAGAATTAGCACAGGCAGTGCTCGCAATCGTGATATGCAATAACAAGCTTGCATACTGCTACATAACAATATATTTTCTAATAACGAAGTCAGTGATGCGACAAAATAAATAGATCGTTGAACTTTGAATGAAGTTAAGAAAGACTTTGAGAGAATTACAATTATAAACGCATTTTCAAAGTTCACTATAATTGATTACCCTGAAATATCGTATCGTTAATAAAGTCACAATACGTACAATTACAGCATTACCAAGGAGATCGCTTTATATAAAATATACTTTTAATTTTATATGACTCGATTAGTCATTATTACAGAAACCCAAAACAACCATATTTTATAGATATGATGTAAATTAAAATTTATAATAATTTAATGAAGCGAGCTTAGCAACACCATGTTCGTCCTTCTTTAAAATAATTATAAAGCCTTAAAATTTTTGCTATATATAAAAAGAAATAAGCTGAAAACAACAAGAAGGTTAGTTAGGGTAGTTGGTAATATGTTCTTGTGCAGATTCGGAAAATTTCAATAACTCCAACTTGATAGTCGGCCATAGCATACATCAACATATTTGCAGCGTTTCCCTTGACTCAGTAGCCAAGTTTTTAAAACAAATTTAACTTTCATACTTATTTGCAATTCCATCATGGACCTATTTACATTACGATAACTTACGTAATAACATTCATATTAACATGAAAAGAAGAATAATTCCTCAAAATTAAAATGATATTATGTTAAATAAAAAAAATTTTGCTCACTACAATAGCTATGGTGTTGCTAAAAATCTCGTTAATTAAAAGCTCTAAGTATTCATTAGATATGATTAGTTAATTTATAGTAAGCTATCAATAAGAGAGCAAGAAATATCCAAGATATTATTTTTTAATATTATTATTGCATAAATATCAGTAAGTAGATATAATATTTAGTCTTATATTATGTGTTTCAATGATGCGTCCTAAATTACAATAAATTATATTTCGAATTAATATAAGTCTGATAAATTAATATTATTAATATGTACAGTTTTTAAATAAATGATGATTCATATTATTCGAGTGCATATATTTTGCAAATGCAATTTTTAAGATACACATCAATTATATATTAGGTCGTATCATTGAAACGTTCAATTTTACACTTTCTAGTCTCGATTTATTAAAGTTTTTTTTCATATTATATCCCCGTAACAACTGCGATATCAAGCCCGCAATGTAACAAAAAAATATTATCATATTATTGTACGTATTTTGTATTTTCTATTTTAATAACATTTAAAACTATTATAGAAAATTAATAATGTAGTGTTAAATATAATGGTTATTATAAATGCTTTAGCAATTTAGTGACGAATGTCGTGAAGCCTTATTGCATCCGTCCAGTAAAGCACATACATGCCTTGAATATCTATATATTTAAGCAACTTGGTCGCAATATAGATGTTATATATCATTACATCAATCTAAATGATTTTGATATCCTGTAGTTTTTTATAACATCGAGATATATGGCTTGTTACAATACTAATAAAAGCGGATGGTTATCACGTGAAAGCTCTACATTTAAAAAATATATAAATATATACATTGAAAGAAAATCCTGTTCGATATCAATATTATCGAGATTTAATTTAAGATAATAATTAATGAAATATAAGTCACATTTAGCCTAAATTTTAATTAATGGCAGTAATTTACATGTACATAGTTTTAAGAGTGTGGAATATTCATAGGATGCTCACATTGCAATTGTTGAAAATAAGCCACAATGTCCTACAATACTGGTTTAATGTATTCGATAAACTTTGATTTCGGACAGGTTTCTTTATACATTTATTAAATCGATTTTCTATGTCGCTTTTTCTCTTAAATTAAGAAATCATGTGATTGTTGAGATAATTTGAATACGTGAATTAAATATCACTGTATTTGCAACACATGCAATTGCCATCTTTAATAGTCACTAGTATTTTGTTCTAACTTAGAATATACCTAATGGAATGTTCGCTTCAACATAATTGATAGTATTATTTTGTTTCACTTCTTGCCTTTGTTCTACTTGTTGTAGATGTACTTATTTACGTGTAAATATGTATGTAATCATTTCTCAACTATTAAATTTAAATTCATTAAGCATATAATATAAATAGACTTAAGAAACCATATATATTGTCAAATAATTTTGTGAAGAATTAGAAACTGCTGCGAAATAAATGTTTCAAGTTCAATTTCATTACCAAGTTAATTAATTAATACTTACATATAAAAAAAAGAGATATGAAAACGCATGTTTAGTATGCGTTTTGGATTTCATTATAATGTAACTTTGTATATCATATTAAAAGTATAATTGATAAATAACCGATATAGCTATAAAGAGGTCTAATCTGATACCATCTTATAATGAAATTCGAATAATAATAGAAAATAGTATACGTAATTGAAAATTAAATCTCTTAATTGGATAGTAATATGAAAAAATAATAATTTCTACGATTTACAACTTATGCAAAAAAAAATCACAATAAATTCATATTTCAAAATATTTACAAAGTAGGATCTTAATTAATTCATATAACCTGTATTTTATAATTTAAACGTACTTCGATCTTGCCACTATTTCTTACATTTAATTTCATATAAATATTGACTGTATTCGGTATGCCTTAAAGCTTTTTATTATTTTTACTTTTCATCAGACTACTTCACGGATTTTCGTAATAAATGTCAAAGGCCTCAAATAATTAGATGAATAATTTAGAAAGGCATAAAATACAAACAAATTCATGTTTATTTATATAATTTTTTTATATGTTTTTCATATAAAGACACATTTTATGTGTAAATAAATGAAGACCTGTATCCAAATTCAAGAGAATTAAATTATTATCATTTAAAACCCAAACGAAGATATTGTCCTGATACTAAGGTTTCGTTTTACGTTTAAATTTAATTAGCGAACGGTCTGTGTCATAATAATTTAATTATCATATAAAGTACCTAGGTAGCTGAATCGCAAGATAAAATGAAAAAAAATGATTAGTACTGGATATGACTAACAGAATGGTTTTAGTTTAAAACGAGACTGGTTAGTTACAAAGTGTGAACACTAGTAGTAGAGGAATAGGAGACTTACCAGAAAAACCTTATATATATATATATATATATATATATATATATATATATAGAAACCTATATATATATATATATATATATATATACTCGTATCGCTATCATTTTAATTTATTATATTAAATTTTCTATTAAATTTTGTTTCCTAATTTTATGCGGTACTTCCTAAATTTAAAAAGTTATACGTCCATACAAAAAATAGACACGCAACACCTACCTTACCTCAACGCGACAAATATTTTCTATAAAATTTTTGTCTTGCTTTATATAAAAACAATGGCCTTAATTTTTTCATCATTTCAGACTATCGCCGTCCACTACTGGACGTAGGCCCGCCTCATGTTGCGCCATAGAGTGCGGTCCTGTACCGCTTGCATCCAAATTAATTCTAATCATAATTTCTTTAATCCTATCTTAATTAAAATCTTATTTTTTTTTCAAATTGTAATTTATCAATTTTAATTGTCAAAATTTGTACCGATTTTATAATGTTTTAATTTCATTTTTAATATTTCAAATTTTAAAATATTTGTCAACCTTTATAATCGTGACAAAATTATCGCATTTGTGACCCAACGTGTCATCGCTATTACCTTCACAACTTTAGTTATAAATCATCAATCAAATTATGTTACCATATTAATCGTCTATAAAAAAAATATTTTTTATAAAGGTGACCCTATTTTTGGTCACTTATTCATTATCGTTTCGGTTCACAGACACCCCACTGCAGGGTTTAAGCCTTCTTCATAATAGGAGGGAAATTGACCTACTGTACCACGCTGGTCAGAGGGTTTGTTATGGGATATTAGCACCATTAATTTATAATAATAATTATAATGCGACTATTTACTAAACAAATTGCAAATTTAGTAGGCTACCTCCAAAGTGGATCAAGACCACACTGCGCAAGATTTAATTTAACGACACAGATAGCATGATAATATTCTTAACTTTTTTAAGACGTATGTCTTAAATTTAAATTATCTTTAGACTATTATTGTGACTTAGATCAACACAATTTTTGCTCACAATCTTTACTAAGAATAGCTAAGATTAGTTGATAATCAATAACCAAATGTGTTATTATTGTGTTGACGTTGTAAAAATACAATTCACAATCCCCTTCGTTTCTAGTGAGTGTCGTACTCGTCTGTCATACTAAAGAATATATGATATGCAGATAATACCAATTCGATAGGAGAATAATTTGATATAAAACCTGTCTGAACAGCATTTTCAATCAATTTCCCTCTCATTGTGGGACGCGAACCCGAGCCTGACAATAAGGACTTATATGGGCTGAGAAGTGATGAAAACCATATTTAAGATATTCAATTCAAACATTTTCTTTTCAAGAGACAATTACTTTAATTTTTTAATAAATATGATATTTTAAACATCAAACACTTTAATTCTCCCACAACCATAAATATTTTTTATTTAGAAAAAAGTCTTATGTAATATGATTTATGAAGTTAATATCTCAGTTTGGTATATATATATATATTGGCAAATTTATATAACAAAGAAATATGTTTTTTTTAATTCTTATTTCTATCTCTTTATACAATAACAATCAGACACCTTCAACAGATTTAGATACTGTCACTATAAGTACAACATCGGATCAATTTGAAATCATTAGAATGCTTATACACAGACACGTATGACTTTATTTATTATACGGTGGAATATTTTGTCTAAAAAAACTGCATTATCGTTTTACATTTAAAAGAAAATTTACTCGGAGAAATTTTCATTGGGCTCTTTCTTCCGTCTTAATTTTCTACATTTAAGCCATTATGTCTCGTAATCTATCAATACATATAGTAAACGCATACTTGTACCTCAATTACTACATACAATTTAATTTATAATAAATTAAAATATAAATTGATACCTAAAATTATTTCTTCTACTTCTCATACCCAATATTGCAGCAATAGAAGTCGGTATATATAGTCTCCTATATTACTTTACTTGAACCGAATAGTTGCCATAAAAATATCGGTTGATGCCATATTTAAAATTATAACTTATTTCTAGTTTATTGTGTGAATACAACCTAGGTTTAAGTTTGTTTTTTATTTCTGAACTAGAAAGTCAAAAGCTCTTTATTTTTCTGTTCTTGCTTCTTTGTTACTGAATTTTCGAAAAAAAAAATTTTTATATTTTCACATTACTTTTAAGATTTCTAGTTAAGTAGGTTGACTAAGTCACGAGATAATTTATTACCAATGACATGTTTTTGAATTCTTTTTATATGTAAAGTTGAGATATATTACATTATTATTTAAGATATATTATTGATTTAACGTGTAAAATAAATATATAGTTTATAGTTTTTCCAAAAGTGTGGTTTACTAACTTATTGTTATTTGCCACTTATATTGCCTTTATTAATTTGTTCACAATTATTTTCTGAGCCTTTTACCAATCTCGGTTCATATTTGACTAATGGGAAAGTTATTATATTCATCATTATTCTGCTCTCATCCCAATTACTTAGAGTCGACGCAATATGTACATTCATTTTACATATTGCAAAAGTTATTAGCAATAGTTTTATTACCGGCGGCCTGCTTGACGTCAACCTTCCTTGGGAATATAATTGTTGACGAGGTGGATTTGGTCCAAGTCGATCTAAAGCTCTTAGTCGTCTTTTACGACATCCACGAGCAAAATAAGAATTGGTAGTATTCGTAGCCGCTATCATACAGTAAAGTTATTATATTGAAATTTATATCTCATCTTCGCAGCCATTTTTTTTAATTTACTTAAAATCGTCAATATTAGGTATTATTTCATTTGCCAATATGACTCTATCTAGTGATGCTTTGTTAATAAAATCTGTTACTTTTACACTGCAATTTGATATTTACATTATACCTACATCAATTACATATTATTGTAATATTACATAAGCTTACACCATATTTTTGATTAAAATAAAATTTTGAACTCTTGCAAGATTGAACAATTATATTTATAGAAATACTGCTTAAAAGATATGTTTGTTCAGAAGAGATATTTTTAAAATTAAGGACAAAATAAGTCACTGGATTATAATAAAACATAGGTTATTACAATTATGAATTTTCTTTTTTTTATATTGTTTGTGAAAATCATTTCTTTTTTTTTATAAATTGTACTATTTTAAAAAGTTTAAAAACTCACTACATACGGCACATTTTATCGTAATGTACTCGATGATATACAGAAAATCTTGTACGCATATCTACGAAAATATCAATATGCAAATTCGTTTTGACACCACTCTATTCTCAATGCCATTTTGTAATTTATAGTAATAATCAGTGAGTTTTTTGTATATCAATGATTATATTACCGTTGAAATGAGTATAATTATTTTCTTTTAAATAATGCAAGCATATTAAAAAATATATTTTTTAATCAAAAATGTATCGTTAGAGATCAATGGTTCGATATTGATCACAAAGTTTTTATGTACCTGCTTAAACTATGACGATTCTCTCGAGAGGTTAAAAATTTTAAAAGATTTGTTTCAAATTTCGGTGTCATCAAAAAGGTCAACAAATTAGGCAATAATAAATCGTAAATCAACTGGTTAGGTTGCTCCTATTCTCAATTATGTTAATCAATGTAATCATATTATAAAATCAGTATGTGAAAACAGCAGAGTTGCAGCACTAATATGCAACAATGAATTCTTAGACCTGTAATGTACCTTAATTTCAGCCGATGGCAGCAATACATTTTAGTTGTCTCTATGAAGCTTTTCGTTTCTTGGGTATTTCTATACAAAAGAGAACATAAATAAAAGTAAAGTCCATTAAAATATGATATTCAGTTAACCAAATCTATTATCTAAAAACCTAGTATCTTACATTCATCTACAAAATTTTACGAGTCTCCCAAAACGTTAATAACGAGTCTCCCAAAACGTTAATAACGAGTCTTCCAAAAAGTTAATTTAATACGCTTACTACACACACAAGTTATGTCTTCTATTTCTGTCTTACATATTTAAATTACTATAAAATACTACTGTAGACCAGATCTTTAATTTCTTAACCTCATGAGAGATTAATCACAAATGTGTTAATATTGTATAAAAATAGCAGCCACGAACAGCGATAGTTACGTTTCTACAACACTTACATTAAATTTTCGAACAAATTAAATTTAGTCACAATAATTCATATTATTATTTATCACTTCCTATCCCAGTTTTCTCCTGTATATCCAATAATTAACTATTGCTTTTCTTATTAATAGGTTAAATTTGTTCATTTTACTACCATGGGCCATGTTATACTAACGGCTTGCAACAATATGTACATACATACATACATAGCCTCACGCCTGTTTCACAGAGAGGTAGGCAGAGACTACGGATTGCCACAAACCACGATCCTGGCATACTTCCATCGCTTCATTCACACTCATAATAGTCTTCATGCATGCTCTACGATTACGCATACTCTTAATAAGACCTCTCATCAACACATCTCCAACTTGGTACAGAAAAGTATGACGTGGTCTTCCCCTTGTATTCGTCCCAATCATTAACAACAGCACACACATGTTTGCTTTATTAACAACTTATTAGCTACAATATGTCGTCACAAAAAAAGTTGAATAGAGATTTTAAAAATAGATAATTTTGTCAGATGCCTTTCTTGGTACTACTGATGTTAAAGTTCTATTGAGTACATACATACATATCATCACGCCCCATACCTTGCAGGGTAGGCAGAGACAACAGAGTGCCAAAGAACTCTATCCTTGCATACTTCACTCGCTTCCTCAACATTCATAATTCTCTTCATACATGCTCACCGTTTCCGGAGACTCTTGACTCCACTTTCCTTCAGTACGTAACCAATCTGGTATAGGTAGGTTAGTCTCACCCCCATTCTTTCCACATGTCCGAACCATCGGAGCATTCTCTTTCGCATCTTTACACCAATACTCTCTTTCATACCTACTCGCTCTATTGAGTGATATTCTTTTTTTAATTTCGAAGCAGAGTGAATGACTTGATCTGTCAGTATATTCGAATCTAGTAGAAGACACACAAAGACAAAGACAGTAATATTGATATCATGATTAAAGGGGTAAGGGAAGACCGAAGAAAAGATGGATGAACTGCGTGAAACATGACATGGATAGACAAGGAGTGACCACAGAGATGACGTCTGATAGAGTTGTATGGAAGGAGAAGACATATTGCGTCGACCCCAAATAAATTGGGATAAGAGCAGGTTGATGATGATGATGATGATGATTAAAGTCAGAGAAAATGGTTACGATATAGAAAATGTAATTAAGTAATGGCGTCATTATAACGACAGAGAAATGATACCAGTCTAGTGGGGTCGATACAATATGTACTCTTCTTTCATAGTACATACAGTAAAACTTATTGGCAATAGTTTTATGAACAGCCACCTGCCAGACGTCAACCCTCCTTGGGAATGTCATTGTTGACCAAACGGCATCAGATGAGGTTGGCCCAGGTCGTTATAACGCTCTTAGTCGTCTTTTACGACATCCACAAGCAAAGTAAGTGTTGGTAGTATTTGTAGCCGCTACCACACAGTTGAGCGCCCTGTTATATATTATAAGCCATAAAAGAAAATTTGCTAATTAAACACACGCCTGCATTACCCAGATGCCAATTGCCACTTGGTCCACGGCACGGCTTTACCTTGACTTGGGTGTTTGAAGAAAAACGCCACATACTTTAGTTTGAAGCTTACGAAGCGCAGCGCCAGGTTTGATTTTGGAGTTAGCCTTCTCTTAAACAGCAAATTCATTATGGATTGATGCCTATCTCTCTCAATTACGTAAGTCAAAATTAATTAACCGATGCATACTCACATTCGCATTCTCAGTAAGTTATTTCATTTGATACCTATATTGTAGAATGCATTAAAAAAAATATTAGTCTGTCATCTTGGGATTGCCGCCATGTTGGATTTAGAATAACATCTCACCGTTACCCATGTATTGTCATCTACACTAAACGTGTATACAAAATTTCAACTCAAACTCTTGAAGATATTTGCTTCAAAATTGATTTTCAAGCATTAAAAGTCCACTACATTGGATTTAGAGTGACGTCACTTTATTTTTCAAGTTATCCCTACTAATATATAAATGTGAATGTAAGTTTGTTTGTTACGCTTTCACGCTAAAACTACTCAACCGATCATCATGCAATATTGTACACATATTCTTGGAGGTATTAAAAGTAACATAGGATACATTTTATTAAAAAAAAATCAAAATTTTTATATGAAAAATAAAAAAATTGTTTGTCAAAAAATCTCAAAATCTAGCTTCTTCAACGCCATCTAGCAGTCCAGTAATGAAGTTCCAACCCTGAGTATTGTAATACCGTTGCACTGTATTACCGACGGTCAAAAATAAAAATAGGGGATCAAAAACTTTAAGAAAGTAACCTTTTACGCGGGCGAAGCCGCGGGCAGAAGCTAGTTTTTAATAAACCCCTTCTTTTGATACCCATATTATATGAAACACGGAGCAAGTACAAAGTAAGATGTGTGTATTGGAACAATTAGAAATTTTATAATTGATTGAATTAGGCAATACATGGCGGCAATCCATTACTATTTTAAAATAAAGGAATGGAAGGAAGACCGACCACTTTCCTTCCTTTTCTTTACTTTAAAATAAGTTTAATCCAACTTACTTTTCAAAAAACTATTTGCTTAAACTGTGCATGTGCAATAATTAAAAAAATGACAAACCCGCTGAGTTTCTTCAAGGATCTTCTCAGGTTGTGACCGGGTGCCGAAACGGTAGTAGATTATTATATTAATTTTAAACGAATAGAAAATGGACAATATGCAAGTACCCCATTTTTGTCGGCGGCGGGCTATGTATTGGTCGCATCCCGCTGAATTAGTCCGAGGCGACAGAAGAAGCGGCGCATGACCCAAAGGCCCGCTCTTCATGTTCCTCTCGACGACTTTCACGACAGCCGACAGCGTCAGGTCGACACCGATGGTAGTGACGATGTCGACGTCCACGGCGCTGCTGAGCCCAGGTCACACAGACCTCGAGCGTATGCTGCCACCCTGTCCTCGTCACTTCCGCACTGTTGACAGGACGGAGTCGTCTCCCTCCTTGCGACCGTGTACAGGTATTTGCCGAAGCATCCATGACCCGACAACAGCTGTACCAGTCAAAAAGAGGGGACGCCGTACCGCCGTTCCATTCTTTCAATCAGCACGGACCGGAGGGCATTAACGGTATGTACACCAAATTGAGCCCTCTGCAGCTGTTGGGTTCTGACGTCTTGGCGAACGTCCTCATGCCAGGCGGCCAGTTTGCTAGGTGACACAACGCCGCCTTCGTCGCGTATTGCAGACGCCCGCCAATAGAGATCGGCGAGCATCTGCGCCTCAATGTCCCGCAGGGGTGGTGCCCAATGCACATGCTGCCTCGGTCGCCATCGTGCGGTAACCGCGAATTGCCCATGGTGGTCACCATGGCTCTCTGTGGACACCACAAGAGAGCCACGAGTCGGACGGTCCGAGACCACATCCTCGTACAACGCCATTCAGCGAGTCATGTAAGGGATTATACATAATAAATGATTTGATTTGCGAATTGCAAATCTCACATATTATATTATATTAAATGCCTCCATTAACTTATAAGTCAAGTGACATAAGTTTGTCACTACGACCATAGACCCTGAGTCATCCAGGATTGGAGAAAAGTAAGTAGTTAAAAATATACTCATTAAAAAATTAAATTCAATAATTTCTAAGATAAAAAAAAATTCACACTTGGTTTGGCAATTGACGGTGAAATATTAGTGTAAATTACATATTTGTATCCTCAAATCTTTATTATAGAGTAAAACTATTTTTCATTTTAATCTTTATATTTTTATCAGTGATAGTAACAAAATTATAATAACACTAAACCTGAATAGCTTAGCAGTGAGATTACGGTTCACAGGAGCATCTGATGATAATCCTACATTTCAGTTAGTGCCAGATCCTAATAGCCAAACAAATAACGGCAAAGCAACAGAAGACGAAGTAATCACTTCATGTTTCCCTGAAGACGGACGAAAAATTAGTACCCAAAATACTTCAGAGTTAAAAGCTTGCTCCCAGTTTTGATTTTCATCCAGAGATGATATGGAAACTAAGGAGCACATAATTATCATGTTCAGCATACTGATATTTGGTAAATGTGTAAATGCTTAAATGATATTCTACCGTGTTAGTTGAATCCAGTACGTTCGAAAATAATAAAGGCTAGGACAGAAAGAAAATAAAACTGTGGATCGAGGTTACGACACACTAACATACACTGTAAAACCTTTCTCAGATAAAAGTCTACAACTGTCATTTTACACATAGTGCACGCTAAATGAAAAACGGTAACATCCCTAACAGTTTGCACAAACAGACAACCGTTATTACCTACATTATTTATATATGACTCTCAGGTTTACTCTCATTTCTTGGTCATTTCTAATAAGATCGGGATAGCTAGTAACAATTGTTTGTTAACTACATTTAAAAAAAAATTGAACAGATTATTTGTTTCTTAAAGAATTCGCAGTGAAAAATATAATATGCTTTCGAGACAAAGATGGTTTATTATTTCGACAATAATAACAGTGACTACTGCAGCTATATCAATAAGAAGATTTGATACAGATGATTTCAGTAATGAAGACGATTTCGATAATGAAGAAAATTTAAATGAGATCGAGGAATATAAATCTAATTCAACTCAACTTGGTGTAAGAAAGGGAAAGTTATGTAAGTAAATTTATTTCACTGGCGAAACGATTATCTATATTATGCTAATGAGTTTGTTTGTTCAAAAGCGCTTTATAAGTTACATGCTGGCTGTGTCGATGGTTTCATACACTCAATAATTACTTATTAGTCATCCCCCAGTTACTTCCGTCACAACGTTATTTTAAAATCTGTCAATTACTTTACAAACTACTTTACAATATTATTCTATCCATGTTTTAGTCCATCGAGCTTTAGTCTTTCGTGTTTTAATATATATTTGCACGCGATAATATCAGTTATTATCTAGTCCATTTAAAAAAATATTTATATATGACATAATTCAGTGCATATAAGTATAAAAATTATAATATATGATATTATATTATATGATAATTTCTTCTTCTACAGCGTATATAAAACCCACTATTGCCACACCCTTTATGCTTAATAGGAGGTGAAAAGCACAGAAATCAAGTGCGCAAACTCTACGAATTAGTTTTATTTTGTGATTTCATTCTATTATATTCTTCTTACATCTCTTATTTCCGTGTGGTGACGACGTAATAATATAATTCACCACCCTCCTTCTTGCCTGTGAGTGTCGTAAAAAACGATTAAGGGATTAAATATACAATATATATGCAAGAGAAGGAAAAGATATGACCTGCTGACTGTCTCACATCACTCCTCTTTAGGAATGTAATTGTTGACCAAATGGCATCGACGAGCAAAGTAAGGGTTAGTAGTATTCGTTACCGCTACCACACAGCATGTCATGTATTGTGTATTGAATAAACTTCAAATTGGTCAAGGACATTTAATATTAATTCTTTTTCGTCTTGTTAGTCCATAGATATTATATATCCCATTGTTAGGCTTGAGACTCCACTAAGGGCGATTAGTATACTATAACTCGTCTAGAGATGGATTAGGGATTTTTTAAACCTCGTTTCTCTTGCATTTATGTTATCAACTATACCCTTAGTGTTCTTTTACGACAGCCGCAGAAAAAGAAGGTGTGATGAAGTGTATTCCTATTCTGTCACTTAATTACTTTTAATAACATGCTCTTTGAATGAATATAGCGAACTGTATATATATGTCATTAGCTCTTACTTGCCCGCGGTAGTCGATAAAAGAGGGTTGATGAATTCCCAGAACAATGAAAAAAAAACTCTCTTGAGAAAATTATATTATTAACTATCATCACTATCCTACTTGTCTAACTACAATCGCGATCCTACTTGTCATACTTGGTAATTGTGATATTATCAACCAAAGTCCAACAGTGGACGTTGATAAACTCTTGGGATGGGTGTCTTAAAGTTATTTTTTTTTACAACGCGTATGAATCTTTTTTTTGTGCGCGATTGGCACCATTATCATTAAAAAGGAAAATAACCTTTCAAACAAATATTAATTTTTGAACAAATGTGATATATTTTATAATGACAAAAACACTTAAGAAATAATATATACCTAAAGATTTACACTAAGCCGATAATAATCTTCTTGCTTTTTTCGTTAGCCCATAAACGACTTAGTTATCTGTCAAATATAAGTCTCTTCAATAATAGCAGACCCACTTTCCAATGCTGAGGACTGTTGGTTTGATGTAGGATTTAATTTTGAATTTTACTTCTCTTATCCATCCAATCCATTATGTATGAAAATCCATTATGTAAGATATCCTTAAATTTCTTATCGATACTCAACGTCATTTTTGCATTGAAAGACGATGTGATATCGTATACATATGCCACTGAATATTTGCACGCGAACGGGATAACTGCGATGGTATGAAAGGTCAACCACTAGTCTTTTAAAGTTAGTGAAACAGTAAAAAAATGTAGCATACAGGTACTATATCTATAACAGTAAATGCTATAGTAGTTGTCGAGCCCTTAACCATTCCGTGGTTAATCATCATTTTGCTTTTATCCTAATAACTTGAGATCGATGCAATATGTACCTACATCTCTTTCATAATACATATTGTAAAAGTTTTTGGCTTGTTATAAAACTATTACCACTTTTATTACCGGACGGTTACCTGACTTCAGCCCTCCTTGGTAATGCCTTTGTTGATCAGACGACATTATATGAAATTGGACCATCGATTTGTGCCATAAGCATACATATTACCTATATGGCAAAAATATATTTCACTGCCATAGTAGATTAAACTTATGTCCAACAGTGCCTACTGGACGCTAAGAACGTATTGAATTCCTGGCGCTAGCAACATTTTAAGGCTTTTCCATCAGAAAAATTTAAGTAATAACACGGTTTCTGGAATTATTTGCTTATATAGACAGAAATAGGTTACATCTATTTATTGCTTCTTCAACTTAAAAATGCTACAAATTCGGTATGTGTGTTACATTCATCTCTTTCGCGGGGCTATGAAAAAGACTATTATAATATATTTTAAATAAATTTAATATCGACTTTTCCAGTATTTCCTTTCTTCAGTATTGTACGGTTCGAGAACACGGAGTGTTCAACTACAAGTGTCATGAGTGGAACGTGTCTGGCGCGACGAGAATGTAATAATCTCAACGGAACTATTACTGGAACGTGCGCTTCAAGGCGTGGACGATGCTGCGTCGGTGAGTATTTAGAAAACAATCCAAAAGTTGAAGTACCTACCACAGAAGTGAAAAATGTATCATGACAAGGATTAATAAAAGGAAACACGACGATTTTGGTTATGGTCTATATTCATAAATTAATAACGTTTACAATAGGGGCCGTCCATTAATCACGTGAGGTTTGAATTGACTTGGTTCGACTTTGACAAAAATCACGAAGTCCTAAACCTTCATAATCTTAAACCTCACCACGTATCACCAAGGTGGAGGGGGGTTAAAATGCTAAAACAAAGATCACGTGATTAATGGACGTCCCCATACATATGTGTAATTATAATTGTGAGTAAATTACTCTGGTAAATCACTCATCATTACTCTAAAAACGCTCCTTTAGTGGACGAGAGTTAACTTTATTCGAAGGAGCGTTAAATATCCGCAGTCTTATTTAATAGTAAGTACCTATAGAATGAAGCACACGGAGCGCCTTTTTTCGGTGCATGTTATAGTCACATCCCGCTCGATATATACGGGGCGATGGAGAGAGCGACGAGCAACCCCATAACCTGCACAGCTCTTACCTCTCTGCGCCGTGTGAGCAGGCCACCAGAACCCCGTCTTTATTGTCGGCGGCCGGTTTAACGTCCCTTTCGGGTACCATCCCGAAGTAGAGCGCCTGGAGAAGTTTTTAGTAAAACGAAACTGTTATAGCTCTCATTCTTAAAACTAAAAAATTACACAAATGAAGTAGTGGTTAAGATACTAAATTACCGCACCAAGTGTCAAGGTTTCGATTTCCACTTAGGAAATATATTTTATGTCCACAAGTTCTTGTTTGAATTTCCATTTGTGTTCGTTAGGTTAAATTAATATGATTGTAAAGTCCACTGCAAGGATTAATATTAAATTAGGAAGTAAATATTTTTACAAAATTATAAGATAGGTACCGTTAAGATACTGAAAATAAAGTTGATAGTTGTCTAAATTGAGTAGCTACTCAATATAGACATCAACTTTATTTTCTAATTGTAACAATACATTTCTGTAGAGATTGAAATATTTAAAAATATATTTGTTCCACAGTGAGCCGGTCTTGTGGTTCTACGACCAACGTGAACAATACATATTTCACAAACCCTGGGTATCCGGCTTCATACTCTGGAGGACAGGCTTGTTCTATCATCGTTAGACGATGCAACAGCAATGTATGCCAGGTAAAATCTATTAGACATCATCGACATTCTCCCTTAATTTAATCTTTATAAAATTACTGAACATATTACAGTGGTGTCAAAGACTTACCTCGCTGAAGTTAATAAAAGTTTTTTTAAATTTACTACGACTAAAAACATTAAAATATGAGGTATTAGGGCAGGCAAACTGGAATTAAAACCTTGTGTCAACTCGTCTATCCCGCGTGGTATAATAGGTTAAGTGCCCTCCTATGGAGGAGACTTCAAGCCAGCAGTGGGACGTATATAAGCTGAGACGAGATGTAAAACATCGTCAATTTTAGTATAGCATTATGAACACCATTAAGATGGCCATGGATGGATGGATGGAGAATAGAAAACGTTCAGCGTAGGGATACGCAGTAATGGAAACAAACCCCTAGTAAATAAAAATTACCTATCTTATATCCTTCTCAAATTACAATCAATCGTCTTTAAGAGAAAAATGAGAAATCTCATTCTATATATTTCTTATTTTTCATAGCCTTCTTTCTTCATAACGCCGTTTATAATTGTGTTAAGTGGTTGGCTATATTTAAAAAAAATGAGTTAGCCTGTTCTCAAACAAATTTGTTAACTTGTAGGTAAACTAGATGAAACATAAATTTGACTTAATATTTTCCACATTAGGCTTTTTAAATTAGAATATAAAAAAGTCAATTCTCCATCATACTATTCATTTCGTAAACACTCACACACACACACACACACATACACGCTAACTGTATAGCTATAAATAGAAGAACAATTACATATCATTGCTATGGATATTAATAAGACGCATCGGGAAAAGAGTTTTCATTTATAAAATTCATTATTTTCACCATAATACATACATACATACATATCATCACGCCATATCCCTTGCAGGGTAGGCAGAGAGAACAGAGTACCAGAGAACTCTATCCTTGCATACTTCACTCGCTTCTTCAACATTCATAATTCTCTTCATACACGCTCGCCGGTTTCGGAGACTCTTGACTCCACCTTCTTTCAGCACGTGACCAATCTGGTCTAGGTAGGTGAGTCTCGGTCTCCCCCGGTACCTACATCCTTCACCATAATGATCACACGTATTCAATTTATCGAAAAATTGTCATCCATAATATAAAAATGTTAATAAACTACTTGTAAAAATTAACACGTTAACTTCCATAGTCTATTATAACAAATCGTAAAAAAATGCTTTGCAAATTGTTACTCAATATCATGTTTTATTAGGCTTGAAAATACGCACGACAGGCTACACAGATACGTTGAATTTAGGTATGTTTTGTCGGTCATATAGTTCGACAAGGCCTGAATGATACACTCATTTGTCGGACAAATAGCCCGACATGGCGGGTAACGTGTTAAGGCAGGGGTTCCCAAAGTGTGCGCCGCGGCGCCCTGGGGCGCCGTAGAAAGTAAAGAGGGGCGCCGTGATCTAATCCTCTATCATTATCCGAAACCACAAATATCTATAATCTATAATATAATAACGCAACAATACCTATTTTGAGCGCTCGCATCTGTAAAGAACACATTTACGTCGCTTCGCCGTCACTCGATCGCCAGAAACTACCTGCGCGCTTGAAAACCGTTGATGATACCCTACCGCTTTCACATCTTTACCCGCTCCCACCCCCCTTACTCGCAATTCCTCTTTTGTTTATTTAAGCCGCCCGCGCCGAAGGGACGAACGTATTGTCTTGATTTGTTTGGCGTCGTTTTCATTCAAAAATATCATACAAAATGGACAGATTTTTATTAAATAAACAAGTCGATGGTTCAACCGATAGTGATAAAGCATCTACTAGTGGCTCTGCTAGCGGCGGGGTAGCAAAGAAGCGAAAATATCGTAAATACGATGACAGCTATTTGGACTTTGGTTTTACTTCAATAGAAGTAAACAATGAAGAAAAACCGCAGTGTGTGCTTTGCTTGAAAATACTATCATCCGAAAGTATGCTTCCAAGTAAGTTAAAACGACATTTTGAGACAATCCATCCAAATATGACTACAAAATCGCGTGGTTTTTTTCACCGGAAATTACAAAATTTAATAAAAACAAAAAATGTGTTCACTCAGCAAGCCTCAGTACCTAATAACGCACTATTAGCATCATTCAAGGTGGCATACAGGGTAGCTAAATGCAAAAAACCTCATACTATCGCAGAAGAGCTTATTCTACCGGCTGCTCTCGATATGGTGAATATTATGGTGGGCGAATTGGCTGGAAAATGAATTTCCAAGGTACCATTATCTAATAATACTATCAGTCGAAGAATCCATGATATAGCTGAGGATCTTAGTTACCAATTAATACAAAAAATGAAAAATAAGGATTTTGGTATACAACTCGATGAGGCTACTGACAGTAACAATGATGCACATCTTATATGCTACGTACGCTTTCTGGCTGATAATATTATTATCGAAGACCTTTTATTCTGCAAAAGCATTATTGAAAGTGCGAAGGCCCAAGACTTGTTTGAAATTCTTGATAAGTTTATTGCAGAAAATGGTTTGGATTGGAGAAAGTGTATCGGTGTATGTACTGATGGTGCTCGATCCATGTCTGGCAGGTATGGGGGAATACAAGCGCTTATTCGTAAAAAAGCACCGAATGCTATGTGGACCCATTGTATTATCCACAGGGAAGCTCTTGCATCAAAGTCCATGAGCTCTGAACTGAACCAAGTACTAGAATGCGTCATAGGTGCAGTAAATTATATAGAAACTAGACCGCTAAAAGACTTTTTAAAAAACTATGCATAGATATGGTAGCTGAACATACGGCCCTGCTCTATTACTGCAATTCGCGCTGGCTTTCACGCGGAAATATTTTATTTCGTGTGTTAGAATTACACGAAGAAATTCGCATATTTTTACACGAAGAATGTCATGAAAACGCCAAATATTTTAATGACCCAGATTTTTTACTAAAACTTGCATATTTGTGCGATATATTTGAAAAATTAAATAATTTGAATATGCCTTTGCAAGGCAAAAACACGCACATTTTAAAACTGTCGGAGAGGATTGCGGCTTTTAGAAAGAAACTGCAGTTGTGAAAAAAAAATTAATGAAGGTGGTGGTCAAGATTGTTTCCCGCAATTATATAAATATGCGGCATCAAATAAATTAGTTGTCTCAAAAAACCTGATAGTCCTTTTCACAGAACACCTATCAAAGCTCATCGAATGGTTTTCCAAGTACTTTGCTAATGATGATGTCGAAAAATACGCGTGGATACAAGATCCATTCCATGCACACGCTCCGCCAGAATTTACATCACAAGAGGAAGAAAGTCTCATTGAACTCTCTTGCGACAGCAGCCTTAAAACTAGAATCACCAATTCCGATATGATAGAGTTTTGGATATCGATTCAAAATGAATATCCAACTTTAACTTCAAAAGTTTTAAGAATTTTCATTCCGTTTGCAACATCATATTTATGCGAAGCTGGATTTTCAGCTGTAGCTGTAATTAAAAACAAATATCGCTCAAGGATCAATGTTGAACAAGAAATGAGAGTAACTATGTCTAGTCTTATTCCCCGCTTTGAAAAATTGTGCAGCGATCACCAAGCCCATCCGTCACATTGATTTGACTGAATAACTATTGTATTTTATTATCAGTTTTCTTAAGTATTTCTTGTTGTTTTTGTTTTCAATTCTCATTTTTTATAAATATAATAATAAAAAATCTCAATTTCATATTATGGATGTATTAATTTTTGTTGCTGACTACTTAACCAAACTACTATTATTGTAAGTACCTATTTATTTCGACTATATCTTTTTTAAATAGCTAGCTAACTAGGATAGGGCGCCGTGAATAAATACTAAACTTGTAAGTGCGCCGCGGGCTGACAAAGATTGGGAACCCCTGTGTTAAGGGATATAAAAAGGAACTAAATTTTTGGGTTTTTAACAAGGGATAACTCGGAGCGGGATGGTTGTTCGAAAAAGAGTAAAAAATTAGCTCCAAGCTAGAATTTAGCTCCAAGTGTCTAAGTTTTTAGATCCGAGCTGGATTTTTTTTTTTACGTGGATGGTATTCAAGTACTTAATCGTCAAATAACCAACCAAAATATTCAAATTTATATTAAATTCTTATATTGAAATTTCCTTTTATTTTTTTTTTAGTTAAATAATCCCGCTCTAAATTAGCCCTTGTTGAAAAACATTCAAAAATTTGGTTTTATTTTTAAATCCCTTCATTTTTACGATTAGTGTATTTTTAAACTAAATTATCAACATAACACTTCCGTGTGGTAACGGAATAAGAATACAACTCACCGTCGCCTATGTTACCCATGGATGTCGCAAAAGACTACTAATGGTTATAAAAATGCGTATAATACCTGAGCAAAAGTAGGAAAAACCCGAAATAAAACCCTATACAACCCGTCTGATCAGTCTGGTGTATAGTAGGTTAATTTCCTATTGTGGAGGAGACACGAGTCCCGTATTAGATGTACTCGTATATGAGCTGACATGATGAGCAAATGACTACTAAATAAAGATTGATCCCTAATTACTTTTCATTTCTTAAATTTACTAATACTAATCGTTTATATTATCCATCAGCTTCGAATTGACTTCACGGAACTTACGCTAGCTCAACCAGACGGCGATGGTAACTGTAATA
Source organism: Lymantria monacha (assembly GCA_905163515.2). Classification (NCBI taxonomy): domain Eukaryota; kingdom Metazoa; phylum Arthropoda; class Insecta; order Lepidoptera; family Erebidae; genus Lymantria; species Lymantria monacha. Next base: position 39,062,866 of record LR991081.1, read on the forward strand.
CAGACTCAATCACTGTAACTGGAGGTAATACAATAGTTCCACAACTTTGTGGAGATCTCAGTGATCAAACAATCTACGTAGACTTCAATGGAAATACAGCAATAACTATAACAATAACAGCCACATCGTCCACCACGTTCTCCAGACGATGGAATATTAAACTGATCCAACTTGGCTGTGGATGCCCAGGTCTAGGTAAGCTTAAGATTTTAATATAAACAAATAGCGATTTAAAAATATCAATAACTAATTATTTCAAAGAAGGCATTAGCGCAATAACACGTAATTGAATTCCAAGTTAAAACTTACATAACGTAAATAAAAACACAATAAAATTATTTTATGAGAAAATGAACAAGACAACCAATTCTTACGAAAAACAGGTTTTTTTTTATGCTAACTTCTCGATTAAATATGAATTTCTATTTTTTTTCGTACTATGATAGATAGTATACCTACATTTGTAAAATTAATATACGATAATGATATTTTGTGACAATTAAGAATGCATACGTCACTACTCCCTCTTTTCTCGGGGGTGGTAAACATCGTTTAAGGTATCTATTTAGAAAAATATGTCACTAACACTAATAATACATCTCAAAATATAAACCTTATGCCAACCCGTTAAACAAGTGTAGGAAAGTAGCTAAATTTCCTTTAGCTCAGAGTATGCCCCGGCCCAAAAGTCATATGTGAATTGAGACTGCAAAAAAAAAGTAATGGACTCATACCAAACTCAGTCCAATTATTTATGAATCGCACAAATAATGGTCTGACTTAACTATTTAAACCACGACACTTAAAAACACACGCTAGCAGGGAGGCCACTAGATTAATGATCATTAGACGATTGGGCCATCTGTAGAGTCAATCATTATTAGTTCTGATTAATTGTCTGGGTGAAATTTTATTCCAATGCTACTATCCAACAGCAACAATGCAAGTACTTCAAAGAGTATCAAGATAGGATTATATAACTTTTTTAACATTAAATCGTGTGTGCCTGGAAAAACGCATAAACATTAACTTTGAAAATAAAATTTATATCCAAATAGAATTAAAACCAAATCATTAGAGCCTTTTCCCGATCGATATACAAGAAATAAATAATGAGCCATAGACCCATGCCTGCACTAGTAGGCACTAAGCTACCTATTATTTTACTAGAGAAAATTTTGTCGTAAGCTAATGTTGGTCACCATTATCGATGATTATGCAACATAATAACCCTATTCCAACACGTGTGACCAACGTGGTATAGTAGGTCAATTACCGTCTCACTATGGAGGAGGCTCGCGCCCAACAGCGGGACATATGTGGGCTGAGATGATGACGATGAGATGATGATGCAACATAATTATAAGTAGGTATGTATTAATATTTTTAGCTCCAGACGGCTGCCTTCAATATTATACTGGTACAACGGGCACAATCACAAGTTTCAACTATGGTACTTCGGCTAACACAGGTTTGAGTGCATCAGGTGTTACTGGCACTAGACAAATAGCAAATTTGAACTATGGTATATGCATTAGAATGGAAGCTGGTTATTGCGCTATACAATACGCTCAGGTAAAATCTATTTAGTCTGGGTAAACTTGAAAATGGCGATTAATATGATAATAATTTTGTGGTATCGTTTACCCGTGCAGTAATGGATTATTTACTGGTAACCTAACCAAAAAGTTATAGAAGCGAGAAAGAGCATTCAAACGTTGAATTGGCGAAATCAAGGCAGTGACAGATTGTCTGTGGGCAATGACGTCCTGGCGAGTGTCCTCACGCCAGGTGCCCAGCTCGCTGCACAAGGCATACCTGACCTACCTAGTAGGATATATAGATCTGAAAAATAGATCAAAAATAATTGCAAGCGATTTTATTTTATTGATTAGTTTTAATTTGAAAGCACTGGCCATTTGTGATCTACAATTATTAGTAATATCAACAAAATTAGTAATTATAACTTATAGTAATTATAACATATATTTTTAGAGTTCAGATGTATATTCTTTCACCGTGAGTGGAGACGTTGAGGGGGCAGACAATACAGTCTTAGGAACAACATTGGGTGCCGAAAATGACGGCAACTGCGTAACGGATTTCGTCGTGATCCCCAATCCTACTGAAGTGGATACCGCTACTGCTGTAGGCACAGATCGTTTCTGTGGAATTGGTTTTGTCACTGTCTCAAGTAAGTACCTATAGTTATGATAGCTTCTAATTAAATAAAAATTAAAATTTAAAAAAATTAAAGTTTGTGTAGCCGTCAACCACGGTTGAAGAAAAGCTTCTTTCATATTGTGACAGACGAGGATTAAGTTAAAAATAATTGTGTGAATAAATAATCAAAATGATTAAACAGTTGATGTAGCGGTTAAAATACCCAACTATCATTCATGGGTTCGACTCCCACGCAGGACAATACTTTGTTTCCAGTGACCAGCACGGCGTCGAGAGGTATGTTGTAGGGCGGGTCTACGGGGTCGTGCGCCGCTTCTCCCGTCGCCCCGGACGGATTGGCGGAACGTGAGCGCCCCGTTGCCCCTGGCCAAAAAAAAAAGTACAATACTTTATGCGATCCACAAATTGTTGTTCTTAGTCTGGGTGTTGTGTCCGTTAATAACATATTTGTAAAATCTTCCGCAATACAAGGCTTATTTTCTTATGGCAATGTGTTGTCTTATTAAGAAAAAAAATAACTACAGTAATAATTTTCTTATAGGTATTAAGTAGGTTATATTATTTTATGTATGCTTATAAAGGTAAATAATGCAGTGTTATAACTTCAACTTTCAACGATAAAATATATTATATTTTTACAGCTGGAGCCAAGCCGTTCGTGTTATACGTGGTAACAAATGCCGATGAAGGAGCAACCGCAACTACCCCACCAGACGTTGCAAACAGGGGCTTCTCATTAACATATACTGAAATCGCCTGTTAAATCATATCCTCAATATTCACTTCTGTCTTGTACATTTTATTAGATCAGAGCAAAACTCTAATGATTTTAGTAGAGACTCAAGCTAAATATTAATAATATTTGACGATGACGTCATCACCATCGTCATCTCAGCTCACATAAGTCGAGCTGAAGCATAAGCCTCCTCCACAATAAAAAGAAAATTGACCTACTATAACCACGTTGGTCGAACAGATTGGAATACGGATTTATTTCAAGTTATCTCTCTCTTAAACAGATATTATAGTTATAATCTTTAGCTGTTAGTAGTGAATTATATTGTTACTCCAGCACTACTCGAAAATAAAAATAGATATATGCATTCAAAACTTTTAACTACCAAAGTAAATTTTATGTGTTATAATGAAATTGTCATATTGAATCTCAAAGTTGAGCAATTGACTATACCGATTATGAAGATTTAATATCTTACTGATCATCGGCATACCTATACTTTGCAAAGGAAAACTATAGAATACTGAAGACTTTTTTGAAATAATATCTACTGTGTGGAGCTACGGCAAATGTTTTTGCTGAGAAATATGTATAATGTTGACATTTTGAAAGGAAGACTTTAATTATAGTGGAACATAAATAGCTTTTAAATGAAAAAGCCTATGACTATAAAATATTAATGTTTTCGTTTCGAATTCTGAATGAAACTTAATCTTAAATAACAATGTTTTTATTTCATGTAACCTACCTGTGCGCTCTTTAATACGTCCAATTATCATTAGCGTCTCCATGTCCACTGTTGGACATAGGCAATCCAAGAGAACTGCGACTGCACAGTTGCCGTAATGTTTGAAATAACCTACCGTGCTAGGTGTTGTGAGCTCGATTTCTATGCAGGACGATACTTGTGCGATCAACGAGTTCTTCTTTTTTATCTAGGTATAATTTGTGTTCTTCACTTACGTGTTCGTGAAGTCCCTCACAATACAAAGTTAATTTACTTAATGCAATGGTTTCATTAAAAAAAGAGTGTAATAATACCATAAACGTAGGCACTTGGCAGGTGCGTTGACGATGGCAATTGATATTCAGTTTCTTGAATACTGTTACCATTCTCTTGATAGTTCCCTCAGCTTATAAGACTTCCATTGAAAAATGAGTAGGAGGCATTGTATTCATAACATGGCATAACGGGGCGCATTTTATAAATTCTACCACGGCCTATTCAACTGAATGTTGTTTATTCGTCAATCCTATGCCAGATTATCCGTGTGGTGACGGAGTAAGAACACAATTCACCAGCCCCTATCTTACCTTTAGGTGATCGTAAGAGGCGACTAAGTGATATAAAACGCATATAATATCTATGCAAGAGAAGAAAAACTCGAAACAAAACCCTATACCAACACGTCTGACCAGCGCGGTATAGTAGGTTAATTTCCCGCCCATTACGGAAGAGACCCGAGCCCAACAGTGAGACATATATGGGCTGTGATGATGATGATGCCAAATAAACGTAATAAAAAAGAACTACTCTGTCATAGGCATTTGCTCTAAGCGAGCCATAGAACGATGAAGTAGGATGTTCCGAGAAGCTCCCAAAGTAAATAAAATAGGTCTATAGTCTCTCTAAACCCTATAGACTTGCATAGGCTTCAAACGTGAGTAAATGATCGCGTACTTACAATTAACTAGTATTCGTATCGATAGCAGCGTTTGTACAATTAATGCGCAAGACAGCGGGCGTATTCAGAAAATTACTTAAAACATCTAAAACCATGCTGCTGCATATATATTGATGATGATGATGAAGAAATATCCCTCTATGGTTAATGAGAAATGTCCAAGATGTGGATCACAGTGTGTAACTACCTACTATCAAATACTTAGAGTATTTATTATCCTGGCGAGAACAACAGTGTTGAAGCTAACATGGAAGGGAGCGGTCTTAGCAATCCAAAATAGCATGCAGGTGCTGCAGTGAACAAAATTTATGTTGCAATCAAATCTAAAAAAGTTACATTATTGATTTTTCAACGTCCATAGCCACTAACGAGGACTAGGGAATTTTAGTTGAAATGTTTATATTCGCATAAAAATCAGAAATCATTAGATACATAGCAACATTATGATTTTAAAATGTTGTATTATTTGAATATACCACTTATATAGTGACCGGTTAAGAATACAAAGTATTACCATTATCTCACCTTACCAAGGGAAAAAGAGTGTTCTTGATGGTTATAGCAAGAGTAACAATACACATTACATAATTCAGTAATATATTAGGCACAAGGGTTAAGGTACGTGCCCCGTGGAGGTGTTCATTGGTTTCAAGACTCACCGGGCGCTAGTTGTGCTTAAGTTATCGATGGTCCTAGACTGGATATTAGTAAAGTGACACATAAGCTGAATGCCTCTTTCCATAAACCAAGTTGAATATTGTATTCTTTGGACACAGAAATCAGAATATGGCTAATATTGTAGACAAGAAATACCGCAATGACGAAATTATTTCTAAATAAAACGGCTACAAAAATCATCTAAATTAACAGTTTAATTATTCTGCACATAGCAGTAAGAGGTCAAAGCGTATGGCCAGAGAGTATAATATTTAAAAATCCTGTGGAATCACAATAATTTTACTAAATTGCATTGAGTTAGCCGTAGCCACCGTTTGAGGCCTTAAACACGTGATGTAGACGTCTTGCGGTAAATGAGACAGCGCCCGCTGTATATTCTATCTTTATATGTATAATTAACAGACCGGCCTTAGAATAATTATATGTTATTATTCTAAAAGACGAGCGTGTAAAAGAACAAAGTTTATCTTTTGTGAAAATAATTTTAATAATGATTTAGAACCTAATATATCACGGCATTATTACAACAGTATAACAAAAACCTACAAGTTAAGTTTTAGATTTTTTTATTAAGTTAATTAACTAAGTGTTACGGCAATCAAGAAGTGTTTGTGATTTTACAATATTCATCATCATTTAGCCGTCCGCCGTTGGATGTAGTCCAACCTCATACTTCGCCAAAGAGCGGTCTTTGCCGTTTGCATCCAACGACACCTAGCACCAAAGAGTAAAGTTATTAAACTGAAAAAGAGTGGCAACTCGATGATAAAATATGCATGTATGGAAAGTGCTGCCACCCAGAGTTGAGGCGGTGAACTAAAGTTGAAGTAATATATATACATATCTACATGTGTATGTGTAATTACATAGAATTTTCTTTTACTATGAAAGCTACCCTGAAATATAAAAAATAACATATCAGCTGATAACTAAACAATAATAATATCAGCCTAACAATGAAACTTGAGATAAGTTTCAGAAAGAATATCAATAACCGAAAATAGATCGATGACAATAAGTACCTACGCTAGGAACAAAAAATAACAATTCTCAGTTGTCAAACGTTTGACAGGCAGGACAAAATGGCAGCAGTTAAGTTTGTACAACCAATCTGTAGGCAGCGCGACGGTCAGTAAAAATAAGAAATGTTTTAAGTGTGCCCCCCCAGCCTAGCACTTTCAAGAAGTCGTCGATATACGTAATGGCGACCATTATAATAGCATAAACCAAAAAAAAACATTCTATTCTCTCTCTCATCTCAAAAACATTATGTAAAAAGGTGCTCGGTTGGCTCAAAAGATTCAATTAATTAGAATGATTCTACTGAATAATGCAAATTTTAGAAATATGGTACGAAAAGGTAGACAAAAATGGTAGGAATCATATTTAGAGGTATATTTTTTTTGTTTTCATATTATATCCCTAATAGATCTAGTATATTTCAAGATGTCAAGACTAAGCTGTAAGGCTTTTTTGAATATTGTCTAGGCAGTTAGCAGATAAAATAATATTTAATATTCAATATCAAGATAGAATACATGTAAATATATCTGTCCACAAACCATTTTATGCCAGTTTATTGACAAAACTGTGTATCGGCGCCATGCATATCATGTCTCATAGAAACAAACATTTATTTGCATTAACGAAATTGTCATCGTAAACACGGTAAACATCGTTTAGAAATTTTGGGTATTATATTAACACTTAGTAAAAGCACAGTATTTCAATTAGTTTTTATTCTACGCTACTAATAACAAAATATTCACACATTTGTTTTACAAAATAACATTGGTGTTGGATTAAAGGCCATTTGCATAAAATTGTACTATGTTTATACTTAATAACACAATGTAATGATTTTTTCATGTGCTTATAATAATCACTTTCTATAATTTCTTTTGTTTTTAAACAGTTCATCTATTCAAACAATGACAACTACTATGTTACTATAAAGTGCTGCCAACGAAAAGCAATATAATTTAAACCAATAAAAACGTAAAGGGAACAAGATACGGGTTGGGAGCCCTCAGCGCTCACCCATAGTCTGGGTTAAAACGTTAACTCCCATAGTCTATTATAACAAATTTTTACTCAATATCGTGTTTTAGGCTTGAAAATACACCCGACAGGCTACACAGATACGTTGAATTAGGTATTTTTTGTCGGACATATAGCCCGACATGGCAGCTAACATATTAAGCTGTGACTGCCACCTGCGGCTTACAGCTAAAACACAGACACAAAAAAAAAGGTAACAAGGATGAACCTATTGGAAAATTATATTATTAATTCTAGTTGTCATTTTATGTTAGGTACCGTTAGTCGAAAACATTTGACATGTCTATAATAAATAATCCAATCTTTTACAATTTTTATCCACTCTCCTTCCCTCTGTGATCACTCATAATATACCTACGTAGAAATCCAATTTTGTTTAAGTATAGATTTTTTTAAGATTAAGTTCTTAAACATGTCACGTAATATGGGTACGTTTCCTTAAATAAACTTGAACCGCAGTTTATTGTCGAGCCGAGGATATATATCACAGTCATATTTGATGTAACAGAATTGTTATTATTGCTTATCGTTAACCATACTTTAAATGTAGATACACTCACTAGGGTCTAACTCTATTATTGATAAAGCAAGTCTTAGCATTGGCATAATTAATTTGAGATTTCTGAACCTCAATAGCAATTAACAAATCATCATGAAAGTAGGTACATTAACACATTGTTGATAAAGAATATTTTCTAGGTTATTCAGTTAAACAAGGCAAATTTAATGTAAGCTATACATGAAATCAAGGGAACCCATTTCTACATATAAATAAATAAATAAAACCTCTAACAGACTCGTCTAGGAACAGTATGTAATATATAACAAAGAAAATAATTACGCTAAACATATTTTAGTAAAATAATAAACTTCATCAGGTGAAAAGGCAATTTTGCATTAATTTTACCATTTACTTGAAACAATATTGTAAAATCTGAGTTTGTCAAAATCTGTTCAATTTCGGGTGTCTCAACTAATTGCGAGTTCACAACGTTTAACAGTGTAGTGGTTAACTAAATAATAAGTTTATATTTACAAAACTTTATAACAATGTGCTATAAATATCTTATAATATCAATGTATTTGTGACGCATGACTTTAAGCATGTACATGAACCACTTTACCCATTTTCCTTTGTAGATTATTCTGTATACTACTGTACCATGTGTTTATTGCAGTGTTTTCTTTCAAATCTTGAAAAGCGGTACAACCTTCAATGCTGCTAAGAACGCCGAACACAGTTATATCAGCTATATTTGGTTTATCACCACCTAAAAATGGTGTGCCTTTCTTTTTTATAGCGCTTAACCAATCGTTAACGGCGTCATATAGAGACTCGCGCGCATTCTCTTTGATATTGTGCCTGGAAATAAATTTTTGATACATGAAAAACAAAACATTTTACTGCTATACAGAGTGGAGACGACCATACGACAATAATTTTAATTTAGTGTATCTGATGACTTGTCCAGCCTGTATAGAAACATTGAATATAATATGTGGTATAGTTTAGCCACAGCACCTTACTTTATATTATTAACATTTTCTACACTCTGTATTAAAAATTAAAATTATTAGGCTATCACTAAGAGATCAAAGACCTCCCGCGCCGCATCGGTATAAACTAGTATGAAAGTAGATACCTACATATCGTCAGTTTACCACTTCAAGTATTCGCCAAACGTAATACAAATTAATGCATATTATACCTTATTTCTGACCAATAAGATCCATATAAACTGTGTCATCAGACTTAGATAAGCCAATTAAAAGTACCTAATGTATGCGGCGTAATGAAAGAATATACTCGGTCGTATTACAGGTCAGTGAACTAATATTTACAAATGGTGTTCTATTTTGTTTCAATATTGATGATAAAAAGTTTGACAATATTTTTTTTTAAATTTGCATGTGAGGACTTTTTAGATATAGTTTCAAAATACTCATATACACTAGTATTGCCGGTGTTTTCATTTATTATCACATTGTCATATCCACCATTCCACCACACACACCACATTGTGAAAAAACTTAAAAATACTACATACATACATATCATCACGCCATATCCCTTGCAGGGTAGGCAGAGAGCTGTTCTCTCTGCCTACCCAGTGCCAGAGAACTCTATCTTTGCATACTTCACTCGCTTCCTCAACATTCATAATTCTCTTCATACACGCTCGCCGGTTTCGGAGACTCTTGACTCCACCTTCCTTCAGTACATGACCGATCTGGTCTAGGTAGGTTAGTCTCGGTCTCCCCCGGTACCTACATCCTTCCACTTTGGCATTGTATATCTTCTTAACCAGACGTTCGTTCGACATTCTTTCCACATGTCCGAACCATCGGAGCATTCCCTTTCGCATCTTTACACCAATACTCTCTTTCATACTTACTCGCTCTCTTACGTCGTCGTTACGAATGCGGTCGGTCAGTCTTACTCCACAGATTTTCCGCAGAGATCGCATTTCGACCGCATTAATTTTACTTTCATACTCTTTTCTGCATCCCAACTCTCGCTTCCATACAGTAATGTTGGTATAAGCACTGCGTTAAAATGTAAAATGTTTAAATTACTAAATGTAGTCATAATAATTATGTATATGTTAGAGGGAAATAATAATGTCGGACAATACAAGTATATAATATGTATCTAGTTCATCATCAGCTCACACACTTCTCACTGCTACGCTCGAGCCTTCTCCTTAATAGGAGGGTAATTGACCAATTATACCACACTAGTCAGACGGGTTGGTAATGTAACCAAACACAGATCAACAGGTCTCCATTCACATTTACAGAGAATCTAAATAGTTTGTTCATGTTGCCTAGGCACCTTTTTTTTTTTTTTTTTTTTTTTTTTGCGGTGGGCTATGGACGTCGCACCCCGCCAAATCGGTCCGGGGTGACGGAAGAGGCGGCGCGCAACCCCATTGACCCACCCTGCAAGCACCTCTTCTTCGCCGTACGAGCGGGCCACCGGTACCCGATCTTTATCTTCGGTGGCCCGCTCGGCGGTATGCCCTCTTGGGCTCCTCTCCTGTCGACGCCCCGACAGCTTTCGCCGTCGAGGCGTCGTCCTCACGCGGTGGCCTCACGTCGGGTAACCGGACAATTCCCCGGTCCGATCACCCGAAGCCTCGGTTAGGGCGGCATCAGGCGCAGGTACTCGCGCCTGCGCCGTCCCGGCCGCGGGCGGCGGCCCGGGTCACGGGAATCCTCCCGGGCCCGTTCCGCCGCCTCCTTCTGCGAGATGACAGCCTCGCAGAAGGCAGCGACCGCGTCCCAATTCCTGACGCTGTCGACCATCGCTCGCGCAACAGCCGGCAGCGTCAGGTCGGCACCGATGACAGCGTCGAGGTCACGGCGCTGCCCGTCCCAGCCCGAACATACCTCGAGCGTATGTTGCGCCGTGTCCACCTGCCATTATTTTTTTAAATTTGGTAAATATTAAGAACAAGCTGTGCTGATAAAATCGCTTGCATGGAATACATAACTATTTAATCTTAAATAAGTATTTAAACTAATTAGTCTTTCATAATAACAATCACAATACATCAATTACGATTTTTGTTAACTGAGCAGTTGGTATGACAATTGCGATTACGCAGAGCCCGATTCCCTAACATTTTTGCACACTGCTTTAATCCTACTTGCAACAGCGTCATTTATTGTAACCTATAACCAGTCTCGATAAACAGGCTATCTTACACATAAAGATTTTGTGGAATCCTAATGATAATTCCTGACATTATTATGATATTGAAACAAATAAAAAAAGCTGAAGTGTGTTTTCTTTTTTGTTTAGCATAGATAACTAGATTAACCTGGTGAACTTTGTATCACATACAATTATAATTTGATCAGGCACTATAAATTCTAATTAATCTTATAACTTCAATTAATTAATATCAATACTGTGTAATTAAGGTTAAACGTTATGTTATTAAATAGAAATTGCTTACAGCAATGTAAATAAACTCAATATCATTTTTCCATATGAAGAATTAACACAGTTGAATGTAAATCTTTCTGATAAACTGTGTTCTTTGCTTTATTTTCCGGATATACAATAAACAAAAAATGGCAATATATACACACCATTGAACAAAGACCACCTTAAATGAGACAACAACACAATTGTTGCAAATCCATAGGGATTTGCATGGAAACTTGATTGATTTCCATGGAAACTTGCTACCGTAATTGCGATAGCCAACTCATAGGAGTTGGCTATCGCAATTAGGGTAGCAAGTTTCATGATATAGTGCTGCTGGTCATTCTCCGATCTTACTACATACAAAGGTAAGGATTGGTGACATTATATTCTTAACCGTGATTACATATAGTGAGAGGAAACACTATTGATGATCCACAACTGTTTTAACGACATTTTTAAATTTTTTAAGGACAGGAAGGTAATATTTTTTTTTTATGTAAAGTTCACCTATGCAGTAATTTAAGATTACTAATCATTTTAAAACGCTGAAATGTTTATTAAACAAAATAACAATTAAAAATTTAGTATAATATTTTCACTAACTCTTCAACCGAGAGCATGTCAGTATCTTAGGCTACAAGAATAATTATCACTGTCAATATGCTTACTTATCATGGGCGATGTCCATGACTTATTGAGAGAATCGTTTATAAATCGATGTAGTCTGGATGGATGTCTGGATTTATTACTTTCGATTTACATATTATAATTAACATTTTTAAGTTTCTGTTTATGTGTACATTGTGTCTTCTGTCGTCTTGCATAAATATCACACCGATAACCACACCCATCTGGTTAATATTATAACATATACTGTGATCTTTTTTAACTGATTGAATGACGATATTGATTTTTTTTTTTTTGATAACGCAGTGGTCCGAAATGCATGACGCACTTACTCCCCGGATGAGAAGTGTGGGACTCCTAGCCTAAGGCTAGGTTACCCACTACAACGCATCCACTGCGATTGCTGTTAGCCTAGGGGCTGTTACAGCGTAACCGGGCTGTGGGTGAGCGCTGAGGGCTCTCAACCCGAATACAATATTGAATGTTTAGGTACTTATTTATAGTCATTAGTGGAGAAAATAATATTCAAATTATAACATTAAGATTGGTGCAATATTAATAGTGATACTTTATAATCACAAAAAAATACCTTTGAGAAATAATAATTATAGATAATGAAATAAATTATAGGTGATACGCAGTTCGGGGTCATCTAGTAAGAAGCAAAAATAAAAGTGATAATAACGTCCAAATATAATTAAAAAATTAACTAAATATTAAATTTTAATTAACATGATAATGAAATGTGTTTGTGTATATGAAGTTTGATGTGTGAATTATGACTTCTTGAAATATTTACCTTTTCTTTAACCTTTTAGAAATCATAAACATAGCAGCCGCACCTACATATACCATAAGATAACACTCCCAGGCTGGGAAAAACTCCCTCCATCCGCCAACTCGCTCAAACCACTGGAAAGTCTCCAGTGCCTCTTGCGGCGTTCTGTATACATTTGGTGACAAAGTATTAACCAGAACTCTATCTGCCCATTCGCGCCATGCTCGTTCTTCTCTATAAAAATAAAACAATTCCATTAGAATTTCATCAGCAATGTCAAGGTTGCCCTTTGATGTATTGAAAATTTCTCTCTAAGAATCTTCTTCTCAACACATATACGTCCCAACTGTTAGCCATTGTCTCGTCATAATAATATTATATGAGAGATTGACATATAAGTATATGTCAATCTCTACATAACCTTATATTGCCCAATATGGATTTGAAATCCATATTGGGCAAAACTGAAATCCAGGATTTCAGTTTCTATTTGTGAGCAGTAAAATTTTGAACCATTAGTAGTTGTTGCTAATTAAAATATTATCTATTTATACTAAAGCAGACAACAAATTTACTTACATTTCAGCAACTTTTTCTTTCTCATCAGGCACAGGTGCATTATGCATGATAAAATATTTATTGGCAATTTCAGTAGTCTCTACTCCAGAGTCGTTGATATATTTGGTGACTGGATAGAACTTGACAATTTCTCTAAGCGATAGTGACTTATCGCACATATAAGTTTCGATGGCAGATATTATTGTTGTACTGTCCAACAGTTGCTAAAATTATAGATATTATTTAAAAAAATTTGTTCATTCACATCATCACAAAGACACAATTCTATAGGTCTATTTAATACAAGTGCGAGTTTAAGTTTCAAGCAAAGCAATTTTATTTCAGGATTTCTATCTCTTGTTTTGTTATTTGCTTACATCTCTTCGTAAGTATGTTAATGATAAATTGTATTATTGAACCCACCAAAAAGAAAATACTAAATTTTAAAAGAAAATTCTATTTATTATTGATTTCTGAGCTGTGTGGTAGCAGCTAAGCATACTACCAACCCTTACTTTGCTTGTGGATGTCGTAAAAGACAACTTATGTCAACCTGGGCCAATACCACCTGATGCCGTTTGGTTAACAATTACATTCCCAATGATGTGAGGCAGGTGTGAATAACTTTTGCAATATGTAGGAAGCAGAGTACATTGTACATTTGCGTGGAACCCAAATGATTGGGATAAGAGTAGGAGAATGGTAAGTGATGATTATTGATTTCTGACCTGATATCCTCCATCAACTTTAGCCAACAGAATAGGTACTTTCTTGTACCCAGACCATTTAATTGCCTGACGTAGCACAGCATCTACTTCTACAATATCATAGCTGATACCTTTGGAGTCTAAATAAGCTCGAACCTTACAGCAAAATGGGCAAGTTCTGTATTGAAACAATGTAAGCTGAAGGTTGCTTGTATCTCCATCATTAATTACCTGAAATACAAAGTTAAATAAAATTTAAAAACTTTCATTTGTCTACTATTTCTAAAAATGTTATTATCATGTAATATTGCATATAAATTGCATTTCAATATGAAATTGCTGACACAACTGCATTAATATTAATGTTTGTTAAACCATTAGGAACAGTTTTCCCTTCAAAGATAAGAAATAAATATATATTTTAAAATTGATGTTATTCCCATTCCATCCATCCAAGTTCATTAAAAATCCATTAAAAATCTTTCCATCTACAAAAAATCTATTTATTCTCTTATAATCTTTAATAAACTATGTTTGTAAAATTTTAAACACAACTTAAGAATTACTAATATTCATAAATAATCTACAAATGTTACAATTATAATATGTAACTAACCAGTCCCTGCAATTTGGCATGCATCGATCTATCCTCCCGAATTAAACTTATTTGCAAAATAGTAGTTCAAAACTAATCTTACAAAAGCTAGCTTTGAATCTAAACTCATAGATTAAGCAACAATAAATTTGCAACTAAGACAACTATGGCATTCATCATCATCAGCAGTGCTGACACAAAGACTATTACATAACAGATCATTCATAAAAGGGGTTATTGCCACAATCGCAATACTTGGCACACAGCAAGTTGTTAATTATTGTAAGGCTTACTACTTTTCCGGAAGGGCACCGCAGTTCATTCTCCTAGAGACTTCAACGAATTTCTAACTTCCACATGCAAGTAAGGTGTGACAACTAACGTAGACTTATCCTATCACCACACGGGAGATCATTAACAATCCTAATCACACTAGCAATATTGAATGATAAATGATTTGCTAATAAAAAGTATTAGCCAATAAAAAGCAGCATTGGCATAATTACTATTGCATACAGTAAAAATATACAATTTCAGGCCCTTGGTCAAATAATTGCATTGGGCCCTCACAGTAAAATTGCTTACCCAACAATATTTTTAATATTATGAGCATTTTTGTTAAATACCTAATATTTTTTATTACATCATCATCATCTCAGCTCATATACGGGATGTACTACTGTCATAATGGGATACTGTTGGGCTCGCGCCTCCTACGTAATAGTAGAGAAATTGACCTACTATACCACCCTGGTCAGACGTGTTGGTATAGGGTTTTGTTTCGAGTTTTCCTTCTCTTGCATAGATGTTATATGCATTTTATATCCCTTAGTCATATTTTACGATCACCCACGGGTAAGATAGGGGGTGGTGAATTGTATTCTTACTCCATCACCACATGGATAATTTTTTTTTTATTTGCCAAATCATATTTTAATATCATAAAGATATTTATAAATTCTTTTCCAACTTTTTCTTTCTATTCTACAAAAGTATTAATTACTTACAACTAAAAAAATTCAAACATCAGACCATAGAAATGTCAATAGAGAGAACAGCAATTTTTTTTTACATACATATTCTGTTTCATTTCAAAGACTATTTTGTAAATTAGGGGTTTAATGATTATGTTTAATCGGTGTGGTGACAGAGTAAAAATACAAATCACCACCCCTTATCTTACCCATGATTAATCAATCGTAAGAGCCGACTAAGGGATACAAAATGGATATAATATCTATGTAAGAGAAGGAAAAATTTAAATAAAACCCTATACCAACACGTCTGACCAATGTGATATAGTAGGTCAATTTCTCTCCCATTACAGAGGAAGCTCGGGCTCAACAGTGGAATATATTGTGAGCTGAGATGATGATGATTATGTTTTGATTAGCATAATTTTCTTATAATTGTAATTAAATGTTAATGATTTAATTCAATTAGAAGTATATGATCTGATGAAAGTATCATTGTTACAAAATGTTGTTATAATTTTATTTCTGAGCTCATGGGTTCCCAAACCGGGGATATCTGTTGAATAAGGGCTCATGGCATTTTGTTAGCTCTACTATTATACAGGGTGCCGATTTTATTACTAGAATAACTTAAACTGGGTGTAGGAATGACGTCATAAAAAACAATAAAGTTAGTTGCAGACTCCTAGCTCTGCCCAATCCCGAGATAAAGTGATTTGTTTCTTATCAAAACAATAGGTTTGCCAGCGTACATTGACCTGTAGGTACATTTCGACCAAGCTGCGCGGCGGTAAGCGTAGCGCGAGCGGGACTCTTTGCCTACTAGTTCAATGTCACATGCATGAGTATATGCGTACATCAAACTTCTATATTACAAAGTGTATTGACCGCTTATCATTAGGGCAATTTAATCAAAAATTAGGTACTATTTTTTTTACTGATTCGGATAGTGTATCATGGTCTGATACACCTCCTTCAAGGATTCTACTAATTAAATCGGCAACCTGTATAGTTACACCATTGCATATATGAAAAAATAAAATATAAACTGAACATCAGCAGCTATAACAATAGTAATAATACTTATCATAAAATAGTAATTATACATAAAATAGTTAATATACATAAGATATTTCAAGAAAAATCTGTATTTATTGAAAAGTATTGACCAACACTATCTTAAAAACTAGCTATAATATGGTCATAATCATTTTTTTTTTAATGCAGCTCTTTTAGATCTATATTTCTAAGTATCTGTTAAATTAAATGTTGAAGATTAAGCATACTTCTCACAATTTTAAAAATGGTTTAAAACATTTTCTTGAGTATAGCTAATCATTTTGATAGAGTGAATATTGTAAGTGATAGTTGCTAAACTCAAAGCTGTAATTTAAGACTATTCTATCCAGATCTAGAAGGCGTGGAGAATTATAAGCGCAGCACATTCATTGGATTTTTATTAAGTATTATACTTTACACTGTCCAAGATGTCGACACATTAGAAAATGAAAATGGAGTTAAATTGATCTTACTCTGTAGTGAGTATGATATTCAGGAGCTTCCTTCAAGAAGGCGTACTCATCTTCAATTGAAGCAGCTTTTCTCCTTACATTAACTTTATAATGTGTGTAACCTCCATATCCAGCACCGATTAGGACACCAATGCTGGCGCTAATTAAAGTTAAC
The DNA here is from genome assembly GCA_905163515.2 of Lymantria monacha. Lineage (NCBI taxonomy): Eukaryota > Metazoa > Arthropoda > Insecta > Lepidoptera > Erebidae > Lymantria > Lymantria monacha. The sequence continues at coordinate 39,080,075 of LR991081.1, forward strand.
TTGGATGTCGACTTTGGGAGCCGACTTTTGGTAGACACAAAAATCTTTGATAAATACACATTATCTTTAATAGAAGGCAAGATGACTTTTCGCAGTATTGTAAATGTTGGCCTCCACATTTTATTCCAATTTCATGCGACAATCCAATTTCATCTAATAATGACGATGTAAAAATAACCGACACTACAATGTAAAAAGGGCTGCTACATTTAATAAAATATCAGTTATTTTCCCGTTTTCAGATTTTCCACTTTTTATTCATAAAATCATAATCGGTCAATATATTAACTTAGAGCTTATAACGTAGTGAGCGATCTCTTTGCTATCAGTTCTTAATCAGCCCGACCAGAGACCTCTTATTTTGTTCCGTTCGTTCGTTCAACGGACAAAGGCAATAAATCCTCTACAGCCAAATCTTGAATAATTTTCTTCACAAATTGTCAGTGAAGAATCACATCTTGATGTAAATCATGAGAAGCATGACATCTTGATGAAAATAATGACTGCTTTGTGACAATTTTCTTTTATTTTATCTGTTCATTTAAAGTATTTTTTTTTGTAATTGGCCGTTAGTAAGTGAAATCGTCATTTTTAACAGTGGTATAGCCACATTGTTAATTCATGAGTGCTAAGAAATGTTCTCGTATACGATGTTGGTATATATATATATATATATATATATAGCTAACTTCTGCACGTCAGTGCACGTGTCTATAGCAATGTTTCCTAAGCATTGTTCTGCAATGGCCCGGTAATTTTCATATTTCCTCTTCGTGGCCCACATAATACTTTTAAACCTAATCTTGTTTCATTAGGTAAAATAGTACACATTTATTAATAGTAAAAATGTTTTGCTAATTCTACATATTTTTACAAGGCGGGAATATTGCGACCCGGTATTTTATTTTGATGGCCCGATACCAGGTTGCGACACGGCTAATGGGAAACGCTGGTCTATGGGATGAATACCACTTATAAACAATCATCTTAATCAAATTTCATCATTACTGACCGACGCTGACGATGAAATTACAATCGCTCAAGAAAGAGCCCACACGGCCCGCGCGGCCATAATACATAAATATTCGCGCTTCCGCCTCCGCCGCCGGGGGAGGAAGAAGCGACGCGTAACAGTCAATACCTCAAACGTGGGCACGCCCACTTTGCTACCAGCGACGCCCCGAGCCGAGGTCCGTTCTCCACTGTGAGAGCCCTCGGGCGATGTCGTTTAAAAACTTACACCGGGTTGAGAGCCCTCAGCGCTCACCCATAGTACGGTTAAGCTGTCAAAGCCCTCTCGGCTAACAGCGATCGCAGTGGATACGTTTTAGTGAGTATTCTAGCCCCGAGGCTAGCGAGTCCCACACTCCCCGTTCCGGAGGGTGGTGCGTAAAAGCATTTCGGACCACTGCGTAAGCAAAAAAAAATCAAATTCCATCAATTCTTTAAAAAAATTACGGTTCTTGAATAAAACTGCTATTATTTATACAATAAACAATGAGCCTATTTCAATTAACGAATATATATAAACAAATGAAATGAGAGAATTGATATCTTGTAATTTAATACGATTTATACCCAAATTATTGAATCGAATTACATGAGATTTTTATGTTTGAATTTCAAATAATACGGTCGTCATTTCATCGTGGCTTTTTTACAACGTATATGAGATTATATTCTCTTTTCTTCTTCACATAAGAGATTCTTAAAAGAAAGAGTAAAGTGATAACAAATGCAAATCATGGAATATAACCTAAAAATATAAGTTGGACATTGAAGATATTTGAGAAAAATATGTGGGCTATTAAAATATTGATAGAATCTTCTGATGGTTTTTCATGGTTCTTCCATCATAATCCTCATTTAAAGTTCAGGACATAGCATACCTAACGTTTGGTTTCCCAAACGTTATGATATAATATATGCACTACAGCAGGTAGTTCAATCGAGATCCTGCACGTACGTGAGTAATAATCGCTGAAAATATACAGTTGAAGACCATAACGTTCGCAGATGAAATGGATGAAACTTTGATAAGGTGTCTATTGGTAAAGTGGTAAAAACGTGACGGTAGTGCCAAGTCCAACAGTTCCTCAGAGAACTCCCTATGAAACAGTCGGTAGAGTACAAGAGTGACCCTAAGTCTCTCAGCCACTACAGCGATGCCGGTATGTCTGTGCAATGGAGATCGACGATTGGAGCAGCACGTCTTTGCAGAGATGAGGCAGAGAGCCGCGTGGGTCTAGTTGATATTTCGGTACGCCTGTCCAATGATGTGATGTAGCAGTAAGGATGAACTTGCAGTTAGTGTAACATAAGACGTTGTCACGTCTTAAAGTACCATTTAGCTCTGATCAGGTAGCAGAACGTTCTGCTTGCCTATTTGAGCCTGTTCTTCAAATGGCTCCCAAGCTAGCCTTTGTTCGGCAATTCGATACCAAAGATCCCAATGCCCTCAGAGTTATGGAATGTTACTTCTGAGAACAAAGACGCTATGTTAAACGGGTCTTTGCAAGTGGATATAGCTTTAACTTATTATGTACAGGATTCTTTTAATTAGTAATGTATATAATGATTATAATCTAATATGTAAATTTGTATCTAAATATATAGCTGTTCGTTGTATTATGTTCATAGGGCTTAATAAAGTTATAACTCTGATATTAACTAGTTGCAAGTTTATTTCATACTCCATTATAATTTAAAACTTTTTGACACTGAACTATTATCTACGATTACGTTCACAATCGCTGGTTACAATATAAAGGCAAATTATATTGAAAGGTTAAATATTAGCTTACTATTGCTTGAATTGCTTCTTTACTTGTAACAAACGTTCTTTACTTGTAATAATCTATGTATTGATACTGATCGTACAATACTTGTTTAGGTCTGTAGACCGAGGATTACAATCGAACTCTGCGTATAGCGTTTGTGGACTATGAGAAAGCCTTCGATTCTATCGAAAATTGGGCGGTGCTGCAATACCTTCAACAGTGTCAAATCGACTGTCGTTATATCGAAGTGCTGAAGTGTTTGTATAGAAATGCCACCAAATCCAATTGTAGAAAGGTGAGAGACAGGGGGACATCATCTCTCTGAAAGTGTGCACCACTGCATTGGAAGATGTCTTCAAACTCTTAGACTGGGCTGAAGTCGGCATCAACATCAATGGCTAATACATTACTCACCTTCGATTTGCAGAATATATTGTCTTTATGGCAGAATCCATGGAGTACCTTGGCACCATGCTCAACGATCTCATCAGGGTATCCCAACTAGTGGATTTAGGAATAAACATGGACAAGACGAAAGTTATGTCAAACACCTATGTCATTCCAATACTACCTAGTTAGCAATGCGATTTTCGAAGTTGTCGATCATTCAAATTACTGAAATTTAGCATTTAATATGCTTAATTATTTATAAAAACCCGATTATGGAGTGAAAAATAATGTCACAAGCGAGATTCGAATCCGCGCCTATTGGAATTCCGGCCCAATCGTGCTGCCACTACACCACCGTGAACTATTGTAGTGTGTAACTAGTGTGTGTGCTTCGTAATCGGGATTTTATAAATAATTAAGCACATCAAATGCTAAATTTCAGTAATTTGAATAACAAGGTTGTGTCATCGTTTAATACAATTATAACTGCAATGTTTGAAGTATTAAGCCTATAACAATGTGTAAACATTGTCGGGTAGATGGCATACGTCACCTTAAGACGTAAAATATGATACGAAGCGAGATTTGCATGTCCTACAATAGTTCACGGTGGTGTAGTGGCAGCACGATTGGGCCGGAATCCCAATAGGCGCGGGTTCGAATCCCGCTTGTGACATCATTTTTCGCTTCGTAATCGGGTTGTCGATCATTATGTTTACCTTAGACAAACGGTCCAGTTTGGTAGATCCAATTTCGAGAAAGCTGAGAAAAGGTCTGCTGAAAGATCAGCTGACGAATCCAACTCTGATGGGCAGCGTTAACTTAAGAGGATCTTCTCGTCCAACATACCCCAGTGACAAGGGCGTAGCCAGGATTTTGTATAGAGGGAGGCAGATTAAGAAAATCCTAAACTATATTATTTTAATCGTGGTTTTTAACATATGAGTATCTCACATTAGTAGTGGAGGTGAGGTAAAAATTAAAAACAAAATATAACAACTAGAAAAAGCTTCATTACTTGACGAGTAAAATGCGCGGTTCCTCGCAAAAATCTATTTGAAACTTCTATTACAATTTTATTTTTCTTGAATAATTTTCCGGTGTACGCGTAACATACACAGTACGTTTAAACGGTTTTCGGTCATCGTAGACCTCAGCCTCGTTTTGACACGTCGCAAGGTAGAAAAAGACCTTTTTATATTATTACTTGTTGTACACAGTTATGCCAACGAAATAATTATGGCTTTTTTGCTTGCCGGGAAGAAAGTTTCCGCCTCATTTCATACATCAATAAAGTCTAATTTTTCTAGACCTTCTCTTTCCATACCTTTATCCTTCCAAACTTTATGCCATAATTCCGCTTCATGCTCAAAAAGAGAAAGATCATGGTACTGGCAGAAATCATGCGATGATGAATGACGCGCGCAGCTGAATCAGTTGCCTCCCCTGGATACGGGGTGAGCCCCATATCCCGCTCCGCTACTATCGCGAGGTATGAGGCTTGTGAGCATTAGCGACTGACTGTTCTTCTGGGGGGGGGGGGGGGGGCAGCTGCCCCACCCTGCCCGTACCTCGCTACGCCCTTGCCCAGTGACTGGAAACACAGGTCTACGACCAGTGTGTGTTACCAGTGATGCTATACAGGACGGAAACGTGGTTCCTAAATGTAGGCGTCATAACCAAGCTCAAAGTCGCTCAGCGTGCTATGGAGCGGCCTATGCTCGGGATTTCTCGGCGAGATAGAATGTGTAAAAAGGAAATCCGCAGAAAAATGGGTGTAACCGACATAGCACAAAGAATTATCACGTTGAAGTGGCAATGGGCAGGCTATATCACTTGACGAACCGATAACCGTTGGCGATGAAAGGTTCTCGAGTGGCGACCATGTATCGGACGTCGCAGTGTTGGTCGCTCGCAACCAGGTGAGCCGACTATTTGGTGAAGGTTTCTGGGAGTGGTGGCCCATGTCCAGCAATAGACGACAAAAGCTTAGTCAGGCTTTCTGGGACTTATTCTTTCTTTCTCAAGCTCATCACAGTCGTGATGATGATGATGGATTACGTGAACATTATGTTAGACTGTTTCATTTTGGCTTACACGTACGTACGTACGTACGTTCAGCCAGTTTATTTTACTTGATAATTCAAGTAAGATAGTAAAATAATGTTCCATTTCTTTTTGAATGGATGGTGATAAGTAGAAATGAGTTTAAGAAACAATGACGTGAACATCTTGCCACTGTGTATGTGTATATTGTTTCGATATGGAAAGCAATAATGCACCTACATATTTCAGATAATAATGTCATACTTACTTTTATGAATATAAGAAAGTATTTGTAGAACTGTTAATGTAACTTGCCTTCATAAAATAGAACAAGCAGAGACATTTATCTTAAATAAACCGTTTATAAGTCTTGGTGCTATTTTCTGGAGGGTTTGGACGTTTACAGTGATCCTTGGTGCAACAATATTTTATATCACACAAAAGCAAACCACTTAGGTAGGTTAATAGGTTAAACAGAACTGAAAAATTAATTGTAGGTATGAATAAACCTGTCTACATAATTTTATATGTAACTCATTTGCACCTAAATTTTACTCATGTCTTTGGAACAGTCCTTGTATATATATCTATGTATGTATGTATTTATAACTAAGTATTTCAATTACACGACTTTTAACGCGCATTAAAAAAAATCGCTCGTGAGAATACGTCCTTAATCAGATATATGTTTAATACATATTTAAACAGATATTTGATCTCGAAGGTACAAGCTCGATTAGCGTGTAAGCAAATTGCTTTGTAACAATCTGTCAAAATACCTGTAAAGTTGCTTTAACTTGTGAAATGGAATTATTAATTATATAAATATGTGTTTGTGTTTATATATTTACCCTCTGTATTTATATAATATCTAACTATACAATGGCACAATTTACTGATTTAAGCAGATTTCACGGGTAGCTTCACAGTTGAATCTGAACTTCATTGCTTATACGGTGAGCCCCCAATTGTTAATTGTGTTTTTGAAACTAAATAGTTTGATTTTTCTGTGTTATATTGTTTAATGTTTTTTCATTTAATTTTTATGTTAATTAATATCAAATATTACCAAACTAAATATAAAACAATTTTGAATAATCGATTAATATAAAATTAACTTCGTAGCATAGACAAACTTGTATTCACAACAATAGTTTTCATATAGTCTCAATTTGCTCTCACTGGAACGTCTAATAAAGAATCACAAAATCCAATTAATTTTAGTATTTTGCAAAACTATGAGATTTCCTTCTTTTTTACATCTATTTTTTTTTCAAAAAATGTGTGAATGCTAATGTAAGGATGTATTTGTTACCGTAGACATGATTCCGCGCCATAAGTAAGGTAACTGTCGAATCATATCTAGGTAAACGTATTGGCGCGTTAGTGATGCTTGATATTTTTTTTAGTGATCGTTATTAAACAGTGTAGTTAATTGTCGTTTTGTGTGTAGTCGAGTGGTTATGAAAAAACGATGCCATCGACGTCGCGGTCCAGGGGCTCCGGTCGCGGGCCGGACGGCGCGCCACGGGCCCAAGTCATAGCGCCCATGTCGGAGCGGCAACAGCTGGCACTAGTGATGCAGATCTCTTCTCAAGACGCTCCTCCGGGTAAGCTATTATCTCAAACATAACATTCTCGTTTACACAATATTATAAGATACTACTACCCTCCATTCAATGTTTAGCCGCTCCGACCCCAGCTGAAGAAAGAAAACGTACAAGACAACAACGTAACGAGCGCGGTGAAACACCACTACATGTGGCAGCTATACGAGGAGATCATGATCAGGTGAAAAAACTCCTTGATCAAGGCCAAGATCCAGATGTGCCAGACTTTGCTGGTAATGTGTATTTTACTATTACTGTTTATAATTAACTGATTCCTTCTATCAAATCATATCTATTTTGCTTTCGTTTACTAATCTTAACTCATATGCTTTAATTATTTTCAAAATAGATTATATGTCTGAGACTGTTGATGTTCTAAAGCATTGTTGATGTTGTTGTTGTTTTTACTGTTAATGTATCGATGTTTAGTTAAATATTTGTTCACTTTACCATAACTATCAAAACACTACTTACTAACTTTAAGCTCAAGGTGACACATTTGTCTTTTGAGCTTGAATTTAACAGTTAAAATAACCCTCCCGCTGCACAAGCATGATTAGTTTGATTGGCGAGGTTTATATAAAACTTGCAACAGATATAACAAATTTACATGTTTATAACAAACAAATAAGTAATAACAATGTTACATTGGAATTTATGTATTTTTGTCTACCTAATCACAACATTTTTATTATATTTTTTAATTATGTGACCTTTTTAGTTAATTCAAATTAGTTTATTTTACATAAATATATGATCTTGTTTTACTCATTCATATTAGTCCAATATTTTAAATCATCATTCATCATAATTCAATCACTTTAAATCATACAGGTAGCAAAATATTAGGCAGATGAACACAACGGATTTAAAGTAGGTAGGTATTTGGCTTAAAAATAATATACTAAATAACCTTTAAATCAATAGGGTGGACACCGCTTCATGAAGCATGCAGTTATGGTTGGTACCAGGTTGTAGTGGTACTTGTTAATGGGGGTGCAAATGTCAATGCAAAAGGTTTAGATGATGATACTCCATTACATGATGCCACAACTTCTGGCAATCTGAAAATGGTGAAATTCCTCATTGAACATGGGGCGGATCCATTTGTCAAGAACACTAAAGGAAAAATGCCTTCAGATTATGCAGCGCCACACATCTTTGAGTATCTGCAGTCATTAAAAGGTATGTCTACCAAATACCAACTGATTAGTTATGTGATTGTCTGATAGATATTGATATGCCTTACTATCCTTGCAGAAATACAATAATAAATCTAAATTTTTACTTATTTTAATCCAATATATATGGAGTCAAATATCACAATTTATGAAGTATTGCTGTATTGAATTTTTATGGTTAATCTTAATTTATATATATATATATATATATATATATATATATATATATATATATATATATATATACACATTTTTATTATCTTATTACAGGCATAACAATTTGTATAAGACAATTAAATCACATATTTTACGCAATTCACTTTACGACAGCAAGTATATTTCATTCAGTAACACTTTTGTCAAGTGTTTATTAAAGGCGGTCATTTTTCATATGTTCATAACACAATTACAATATTATATTACAAGTTTTGATGAGTCAGGTACTTGTCAATCTAAATAGTCATGCTTGTTCCAAACACTGACCTGTTAATTAATAAACTTCATGTGACTTTACACTCAGGATAATAAATGGTTGCTTCATCATACATTTCTACAGTTGTAATGAAAATGTGGCATTATCCAAGCTGTAATGTAGCACCAAGTTTAGAAAGAGACAATGAATGTTCCTTTGCTTTTCACATATTAGATAGATGCTGTGTCATTATATTTTTTGTATGCTATTTGCATCCTGACACAGCAATGCTGCACTAGTTGATATAATGTTAGGCTAAAAAATGGATAAAACAAGTCTTGCAAAATTTATTTCTGTGTGCCTCATTGTGCATGTTCATCATAACTTCACAAGTATTTGCTATCATTCCAATTTATTTAGTGGTCACTAGCATATTTTTTTCTATTTCACAATGTGTATGAGAATTTAGTTTCCATCAACCTGCTTACAATCTGTTGCAGTCCCATTGTTGAGCGGATCTTGCTTTAATATGAAGGATTTGAACCATTGTCCATCAGTGATGACAGATTTAGTACATTAACATGACATTTGTGTCACATGCATTAGAGAAAATGTTAGATAATTTAGCTTTTATCCTGAGACTTTTTTTGAGCCATTAACTGATTTCACTTTGGATTGACTCACAATGAAATATGTTTAAAATTGCACTAGTTTACAGAATTTTATTGCTTATATTTTATGCTATGTAAAAGTTTCAGTATCTCATAGTTTGCTACACTTTGTAGTCTGTGATGAAGGAAGTTGTAAATTATCTGAAATGATAGATTAGTAAACTTACAGTTAAATGTTTATTCATATATGTTAATAATTTTCTAGTAGACAATACAGTGATACTCTCATCCTGATCTTATATTCAAACCTAAGGTCTCAGTATTCATCATTCACATTAAAGCATATGAATTTATTTAGTATTTAAAATTTCTGAGCCAAACTTCTTATTGCATATTCTGAACACAATATGCTGACTGTCTCTGTTTATCAGCTGCGTATTCTAGCTAATAAGCACCACAATGGACTTGAGTACATTATTCCAAAATAAAATTATACACCAATTCAGTTTTTTAATGTTATATTTAACATTAACTTATATTGATTCTACTGTTGAGCAAAAATTATCTATAATAAATAATTGAAGCTTACAAAATGTGCCTGTTATCCCAGTATGTTAAGAAAATTTTGCTGCAAGTAATTAGATTATCTAATTTCTTAATTCTAGCTTATTTATTTTACTTTTAATGAAAACAAGGCATTGATACTAATAATGAGTAAAGTTGCTTACTGTAAAACTCTGGTAAGGTGTTCATTTGATTTTATGGCTATCATAGAAATTGAATATGTGTACTATTAAGTGAATGATGAGGGTACACTTCCATACACTATCACTATTTGTATCATCTGTGTGGTTATAATAAAGTTATTATAAGAAGTGCATCAACACAAATATATATAATGTCATCCGTTACATAGTTTGGCAAAATATGTCACAATATTGCTAGTGTTTTATATCATTGTGATGATATTGAGGAATAAAACTTAAATAGAACAGTTGACTACAATAAAAATATAAATCAAACAGCTGCTAGCTTAACAGAAAGCATTTCTTAAAGGAATTTAATCAACCCATAAAAATATATAGGTACATATTTTTACTGTCTCTAAATAATCTGTAATATAAAGTATTAAATCATGTGATTGAAAACCTACTTAGTAGATTTACTGTATGGATGAATACTTATAAGCAGTGGTATGTTAATCTAAGTTTTGTAGGGTGTATTGATGTTTTGATATTCCTTTTTAGTGGTATTCTTATCAATTAGAAACGAAAGTGATACATTTCCTTTAATAATAATTAAAGCTCACAGTGAAAACTGCCCTATTATAGCGATGGAATATTTTTCAAATACGATCCTGCTTTTTACACTGCCATATTAATTAAACTACTGTAAATATTACCTTAAATTTTATAAAATATATTTTTAAATATTTCTATCAACTACCTACATGTCACTTGCAAATATGAAAAAAATCAACAAATTTGTAAATCTACAATAGAAAGTTGCAAATTATGATTCTCGAGTGAGACAAAAGCCTTCATGGCCTTTATTAAAGTTAGTCTAATGGTCTAATTAGGAAGTTCTTTAAAGCTTTAATATTTTTTTTAAGCCTAGAAATATAGCAATGCGGCCAATTATAATTTAGGGTGAAAAGTTTGTAGCTGATTATCAAAGTATTCCATTTTAGTATTAAGTCTCTATATCACAAAAGTTCTTACTTTTTTGACAGCAGCTTTGCTGTCTAGTGCATATATTTATGCTTATTTTAATATAATCGACAATCAATTAAGACCGCAAATTTTAATCCTGTATCTTACATTATTTGAAGATGAAAAGTGACAAATGCTGAAACATGCATATATTTTTACTGAAGAATTTGTTTAATCCAATCATTACCATCATTCAGCCTTTTGCCATCCACTACTAGACTTAGGCCTTACTCATACTTCGCCACAAAGTGCGATTCTATACCACCCGCATGCAACGCCTCCCGACAACCTTTACCAATCGCTGGTCCTTACCTTGGCGACAAACACTGCCTCGTCCGATTTTCCACTTCAGCGTACCAATTTTTCTTATCATTCACTCATCGCATCCATCACCAAATTTCGCACGCAGTACAACGGTTTTTAATAATTCCTTTCACTTCCTCTTATTTCATCCATCTCAATTCTTACCCACTCATTATATCCATCCCACTCATTATATGCATTCCACTCATCCGATTCACCCTCACTCTTACTATCCACCCTCACTCATCCTATCCACCCTCGCTCATCCTATCCACCCTCGCTCATCCTATCCACCCTCGCTCATCCTATCCACCCTCGCTCATCCTATCCACCCTCGCTCATCCTATCCACCCTCGCTCATCCTATCCACCCTCGCTCATCCTATCCACCCTCACTCATCCTATTTAGCGCATCCGCCCCCTACTTCCTGTCTATTCCCATTCATCACATCTGTTTCCATCCATCCCCATACATCTTTGACCACTGATTCTATCAATACCCATCCGTCTACACTTATGCCATCTGTCACCACTTATCCAATCCATCACTATTATCTTCATCTTTATTTTTAATGTAGGTATACAAATTATTCTAAATTGTTAAAATGTAGTGACGTAAATTTACGCATAAATATGCGTAAATTTACGTCACTTAAATAAGTATGAAAAAAAACAGCTTTGTTGAGACAGCCCTTAATTTTAAAATACATATATGCAATTAAAGCAAAATAATAAAGAACAAAAAAAAATTCATAAGTACATTACAATTATTTATTTAAAAACAAATAATAACTATGCGAAGACTCTGGGACTCGATGGGTATTTGTGATACCTACTAATATCGTGGGTTCAATGGTTAAGTTTCGTGGTTACTTTTTGTGATTATGATACATTCTTTAGGACGACCCCGTTACGTAGGTACCTACTTCACTACTTCTGGTTTTGTTTTTAACTGAGTTTAGCATTATTGAAAATATCTTTATTTTCATCGTATGGACGGTAAAAACTAAGGAGGACCATCTCAGTGTATTAAGAAGTGTCCATTGAACGGGAGCAAATTAAGGTGGCGCTATAGTAGCAAGTGGAAAAATTTTAAAAAGAGCGCCACAAATTTCATAGGTTATTATTTATCAAATCACAGTTGACTACGTAACTCAGCACACTTCACTCTGCTTATTACTGCTACATTCATATCATTTCCACTTGCTACACTAGCGCTATTTCGGTGAGTGTTCGAACAATAATTTGCTGTTTACAAGTGGACACGGACTAATCCCCCATCTGGGAGGGCACACTTAAAACATTACTTATTTTTACTGACCGTCGCGCCGCCTACAGATTGGTTCTACAAACTTAACTGCTGCCATTTTGTCCTGCCTGTCAAACATTTGACAACTGAGAATTGTTATTTTTTGTTCCTAGCGTAGGTACTTATTGTCATCGATCTATTTTCGATTATTGATATTTTTCTGAAAATTATCTCAAGTTTCAATGTTAGGCTGATATTATTATTGTTTAATTATCAGCTGATATGTTTTTTTTTATATTTCAGGGTAGCTTTCATAGTAAAAGAAAATTCTATGTAATTACACATACACATGTAGATATGTATATATATCACTTCAACTTTAGTTCACCGCCTAAACTCTGGGTGGCAGCACTTTCCATACATGCATATTTTATCATCGAGTTGCCACTCTTTTTCAATTTAATAACTTTACTCTTTGTCCCCCATACAAGATGGTTCTCCTTAGTTTTTACCCTCCATATTTCATCGGTACTACTGATTCAAAAACATTTTTGATATTAGCTATTTTGGATTCTTACAGCTAATACTGTGCCAGTAACCAAATTGGTTACTGTGCTTGTAATTGTCATAATGAACTTGGATTCAATTTTTTTTCGGATGGCACGGCATTGCTATTGAAAACATCCACGTGTTACATCTAGAATCTTCCCTTTCGATAAAACTATGAGCTATTTGCATAAAAAATTATACCTTCTTTAAAACGCGTATCTAATCGCACTGTAATATAATAATAATTTTAAATTGTCAAATTAATCCCTCTTTATTTGTACTATAGGGATATATATATGCACGTGACTCCAAATTGAAACAAAATATCTATATTTGTAATCTTTGTTACTAAAAAACGTACTTATACAATTCTTTGTATCATAATTTAATCGTGAAATTTAATTCTCAAAATGTGAATCTTTTTTTATTCCCATTTCTAAAACGCTATGCTTTTGGTGGAACAAAATGTGATGACAATCTACTTCTTCTGACATCAATTTATAAATACTACACAGTTATTACTTTTATGGAAAAAATTGAGAATATATATATATATATAAATGAATTTTATCACTTTTCTAATGTTCTTACGTTTACGGTGATAATGATGTGACCGTGACCTTCAAAACAGTATAAACTGCTTAAACACGATACATTGTCCCTTCTCATCGCCTTGTGCCATTTTATCTTATACCTACTTGTTAATTGTTATGTTTTGATATTATTTTGGCACATAGGAACGACAAAATATTTATAATAATTTTTACCGTGCTTTTCCATGGTAATTAGTTGAACCAAACGTTTCCTTCGTTGTTGACATCGAACGTTTAAATCTCTCGAAAATAATAGTGATTTTAATATTTTTTTAGCTTAATAGTTTATTATGGATGTACATACATACATATCATCACGCCATATCCCTTGCAGGGTGGGCAGAGAGAACAGAGTGCCAGAGAACTCTATCTCTGCATACTTCACTCGCTTCCTCAACATTCATAATTCTCTTCATACACGCTCGCCGGTTTCGGAGACTCTTGACTCCACCCTCCTTCAGTACATGACCGATCTGGTCTAGGTAGGTTAGTCTCGGTCTCCCTCGGTACCTACATCCTTCCACTTTCGCATTGTATATCTTCTTAACCAGGCGTTCGTTCGGCATTCTTTCCACATGTCCGAACCATCGCAGCATTCCCTTTCGCACCACTCTACAAATAAAAGTAAATAAACTAAATTTAAAATTATTAGCAAAATTTTTTATAAATTTGAGTAAATTGACATTGACAAGTTTTTGCGTATTTTTAAAACAATCAAAAGATCTTAATGCAAATAGATAGGGTATTGCTGGTATAGACACTGAAGATCCAAAGGTAATGCATTCTTTTAGTAGTCAAATCAGAGAAGATTATAGAGCTCTCTTCAACAGGGAATACGCATGTATTTTTTAAACGTAAGTGTACGAAAGTGGAAGGATGTAGGTACCGGGGGAGACCGAGACTAACCTACCTAGACCAGATCGGTCATGTACTGAAGGAAGGCGGAGTCAAGAGTCTCCGAAATCGGCGAGCGTGTATGAAGAGAATTATGAATGTTGAGGAAGCGAGTGAAGTATGCAGAGATAGAGTTCTCTGGCACTCTGTTCTCTCTGCCTACCCTGCAAGGGATATGGCGTGATGATATGTATGTATGTATGTGTAGAGTGGTTAAATAGAGGGTTGAGAGTATTCGACTTTTGTGAGGGGAATTGATAAAATAGTAATTTTTACTTAAATTATTATTTAATGGTTTCTATGCAAAGCCTCTTTTCGAATTATTTTTATTTATAAAAGCTGGATTGGCATATAGGGATTTCCTATATTGTACATTAATATTTTCAAATAAGTCTTTTATATATGCCTATTAAATTTGACGGTTCTGACAGATCTACTGAATTAATAGGAAGTTAAAAATTATGCAATTTGATGTACCGCTAAGAAGTGGCACATAATCCAATGAGGCAACGTATCCCTACTAGCCTAGTAGTACTAGGTGACCCAGTTTTTACAATTTTTAACCACGTACGTATTCACGATAACATAGTATTTCCATACAAGACAGTAGAAATGAGCTATAATTACAGTAAACCTCTTAGTTAGTTAAAATAAAGATGAAGATTTCGCAGTCATGTAATTCAATAAAATTCCTGTCCCTTTTTAGTAAAACTGCAATACTTCTTTCGAGTATTTAGGACAAATAATAAATAATAATAGATTATGGAATGATTAATTGTATTAATCCCTCCCTTGCTTACCGGTGGGTGTCATAAAAAGCTACTAATGGATGTATATGCACCAGCAGCATTACAATACTAGATAATGTTATAGAATTCGAAAAAATAAAATTGATCACAATGCTAAAAATTATTAAATATAATATTTTTAGCATCATGCCCAATTATTACAATAAATCACTAGATTGATTTTAATTTGCTAGTTTTTCCTTGCAAATGTTTCAAATAAATAAATTTATTTATTTTAGTCTTATAAGTTTCTTACAAATTAACTAAGTGAAAAAGAAAACAAAAACTATTATCAAAAAGAGAAACAAAAATATGAAGAAGAATGTTATATAATTTTTTTAAACATTATTAAACCAAGACAGTATAGATATTACAACATCATAGGGTCACTAACGGATGAACATTGTTATAAATTAGATCCTAAATCATCCCATTATTAGTATGAACAATAAAAAAATTCTTTTGTCAAAAACAGTACCTCGAGATATACACGCAAAGAGAGACTTTTCAGTTAAAGGATATTTTTGGTTTATAATTTTCACGCAATTGGTATTTTTCTTGCATTTTCATAAGTAAAAAGTAATATAATTCATAACTATTGTATTAAAAAAATACTATGATCGGAGCAGTCTAGTAATATATTATTTTGTAACTTATTCGCATTAACTTAGTACCTGAGGGAGCTCGCCCGTATATCTTTTGTTTACTTTGCCTATATCGTTTTTCGTTGAAGCAGATGTTTTTGCTCCTTTTTTAAGAAACAAAACCTTACTAAGTCTAAAAATTAATAAATGAAATTTTCGAAAAAGCAGAAGGCAATTTGTACGGTGAAGGCATCGCTGATTAACAGAGTTTTTTCAATACTATGTCGCCCGCGGTGATTTAAGAAATTTTTAACACATATTGTATGCATAAACAGTTCTAGCCTGAACTACGAGCTATTTTAAATTTGGATTTTTTTTACACAGTACTACATTTTGGGACCACGTTTCCGTGCCCGGTAACACACACTGGTCGTAGACCTGTGTTTTCAGTTTTTTGGTCGAAATAACAGTGAAAGTAAAACTTCATTTATTTCTTTTGTGTTTAAATTTCAGCTAATTTAATTTATTAATAAAAATTAATATCCATTGCTCTTGCTATAGCTACAAGCATTCAGTATGCGTGTAGCTCTAACGTGTATTTTTTTTACATTTGAAATGAGCCATTATTGAAATATCACCGCCGCCAGCGAACTATCTTTTTTTCATGAAGTTCACCTTCACACGCCATTTTGAACTATTAGACGATTTTTTACGCACTATAAGAGTATTAGTCAATTTGAATAAACTTTTTGTAAATATTGTTATATTTAAAAAAAACACTTTTTAGCCAACAAATGCAGAATGATCTCTTAATACGCGTATCTTCTTCAAGTTTTAAAACATGTAAATATAAATAAATCCAAATAGCATTTTACATATTTTTATTTAAACTTAAAATCAAGCGGTTTTAGAAGTTAATGGACATCCATTTAATTTGAAATAGGTACATTCGCAAAATTTATTTTCTTAAGATTAATGCTACTCAATATTTTATTTAGAATAAGTATACATATTTATGAATAACAAGCAAGCCGAATTTAACTAATATATCGACATATATAAAGCATAAATATCTATATATTAAACGAAATAAAGATACCTACATTTTTAAACCCCGACAAAGAATCTTTATTTATTTAACTTTTTCTAAATTCATTCACTATATTCACTCATTATTAATGCTTATTAATATTATACTTTAGTATTTCTAAAGTCGGGACCGCTGTGCTGTGTTTTCGTGTTTGCAAACAGGATAACATTATTTGCTAACCGAATAGGGGCGTGGCATAACAGTTTAGTTAGCAAAAACACAATAACATGTTTGCCGAGACGATTGGATGGGAAGTGATACATTTTGTGTTCGCGCTCACTAAAGGAAGAAGCTAACACCGAGAGGCACCTGAAAATCACTTCCTGAACATCTAAAAAGAATTGTTTATACCAAAGCTATCATCAATTTTCAGTTCTTACATACATACATATCATCACGCCATATCCCTTGCAGGGTAGGCAGAGAGAACAGAGTGCCAGAGAACTCTATCTCTGCATACTTCACTCGCTTCCTCAACATTCATAATTCTCTTCATACACGCTCGCCGGTTTCGGAGACTCTTGACTCCACCTTCCTTCAGTACATGACCGATCTGGTCTAGGTAGGTTAGTCTCGGTCTCCCTCGGTACCTACATCCTTCCACTTTCGCATTGTATATCTTCTTAACCAGGCGTTCGTTCGGCATTCTTTCCACATGTCCGAACCATCGGAGCATTCCCTTTCGCATCTTTACACCAATACTCTCTTTCATACCTACTCGCTCTCTTACGTCGTCGTTACGAATGCGGTCGGTCAGCCTAACCCCACAGATTTTCCGCAGAGATCGCATTTCGACCGCATTAATTTTACTATCATACTCTTTTCTGCATACCCAACTCTCGCTTCCATACAGTAATGTTGGGACAAGCACTGCGTTATGTATTGCTACACGTGCCTTCTGGCTGAGGTGGTGGCTGCCGAGAAGTTGCCCCAACGCTCCGTTCACTCTATTTCCCGCATTCACTCACTTTCCCGTGTTTTCAGTTCTTGATATACATATATTGAATGAACGAGCTTGTAGATAGGGTCGGACCCGGAATCTATTTCTGTTTCTTCTTTGGAGAACTAAATCTACTATTGCTATAACAGCTTCCACGTCTTCTTTGTCGGGATTCATTTTTGAACCGAAACAAAAACAATAACAAGCGCAGCGGACTAGCGGTTTTACTAACATGTTTTGGTAACTTGTTTTGCTAACATGTTTTGTTAGAAAATTGGCGCTGCGGACCCGGCTTTAGTTTAACCACAGACAGCTGTTAGACACCAATAAAAAAGTATAGTATTACATAGATAAATGTGTTTGTGTGTGTGTGTGTGTGTATCGTATAGTGGTAGTATGTATAACGTGTATTTTATTATATTGTATTTTAATACAAATATTATGTGTGTATCGTATAGTGGTAGTATGTATAACGTGTATTTTATTATATTGTATTTTAATACATATATTATATAAAAGCATTAGCTTTCTGCGCTTCTTTATATAAAATTACCTGTGTCAAATTTCACATATTCTTCCAATTGCGTAGATTTTCCAAAGGCGTAGAACATTTTTGTATATGAAGCTAATGAAGCAAGGAACTTCTTAAGTAGTAACGGCATAATCGGGTGCAAACTATAAACAATTAAAGTTTTGGCAGAAAGGGCATGAACTATCTCTGTTATAATTACACAATGGCACCATATACAATTTGGATTAGAAAATCTAAAATTTAAGTAATGGCAATTCTGTGAATACGTATAATTGGGTATCTACATCCAAATAAAAACTACTACATACCGGTGCTATTACATGACAAGACAGATTGTAAAACTAGACATCGAAAACATGAATCTTATAAATCGCCAACTTCAAACTATTTGTTTTATAGTTCTTTGTTATACAGGTACTAGAAAAGATGCGAGGAAAATTAATTGATACCAAAATTTCAAAATTACCGTAACGTTGTTATGAATTGAAATAACATATAAAATATTAATGCAGAATTCTATTATAATCTGCACGCCAATGAAAATACTATGTATAACGAAGAAATCGTAATGTTTTTTTATCAGGAATCAGTGATTTTGGCAAGTGACTTTTATAAAGCTAAAAATGTAATACTATGTTAAAAATTGGACAATTATGGAGCCCAATGAGGTTAAAAATATTTATTTTATTATGAATAAAAAATGTATAAATTATTTTATATATGTATTATGTAGGGGTTGGGCAGACTTGGTGTGCATACTGGTGAAGACCGTAATAATATGCCGTATAGTTATAGGTATATTCCGTATAGTTTTCATTTAAAAGTGTCGACGGTAACCCTTTTACCATAAGGCATACGGCAAGCAGGATTTAATACTCGTAGCCATCGACGAAAGAAAACTATTCCTAATTCGCCGATGGCATTATTTTGCCAGGAATTTTGCAAAAATAGTAGATGGTTTAATTGATGATAGCAACAACAGTAATGTATTTTGTAAACTACACAAAATAAAATGAATACCAAATAATTAGTTTCAATAATAAGTTGCTTCTTAAACAGTAATACCTAAATGTACACACCTTACGCAAATTGTTTGACACGATGCAATCTTTGACATTGTAGGAAGTCAAACTGCAAAGCTTATTAAATAAAAGTATTAACTTTCGTTAGTAGGCCATATTTTTGCAATTACTAAACCCTAGAAGAATTTCCTTGCTCTTCTTACGCTATAGTAAAATGTGTTTAATAACACGTTAATGTATAATAATAAAACAACCAGTTATACAAGTTGAACTTTTAGGTAATACCATATAGATATTACTGAAGCTACTGCCAAAGTGCTATTATGTTAGCCAGCAAGATGCAAACCAAAAAGCGATTCAAGCAATATGAAGGTGAAGTCGTCGTTAAAACAGATTACCTGAAAAGATGAAACAGTGCCCTAAATTACAAAATTATGAGTTTTGAAAGGGAGAACAACAAAACTGATAGATCCTAAGTAAAAATTATACTATGCTTGATAAATTTCAAGAACATCGTGACAACACTTCTCCCCACTCAGCCAAGAAAACAAAATCATTTTTGGACTCTTAAAAACAGCTTACGACGCTGCCGGTTTTTATTTGTCCTTAAATAAACAATTTAATAAAAGGTGTTAATTTTGTGAATATAGAAGAGGAAGTGACTGCTTTTTGCAATCAAAATAGTTAACAGATAAATGTTCTTTTGTTTTTTTAATGGTTCGACCGACTCAAAAGTGCAAAGAAAATTTAAAAATATTTCGCTCCCAAAAATGTTTTAATAATGTGAATTGGCGTAAAAAAACAAAATATATTAGCACAAATAAAAGAGTAAGGAGACGAATTAAAATTAATAGCAGGATGTAACGGAAAAAACATGCAGGACACGGCCCTCGGTAGTAAATGTTATTGAAGGCAAATAATGTTGCAGGAAGCCTCAACCAACAAACGCATTGAGCTTAAAGCCATTCTAAATGAAACAAATAAAAGGACCACTAACGAAATTTTCCCGAAAATGACCTGAAGAATTAGTTATTTTTTTATTCATAGCAGTTTGGGGAAAGAAAGAGAAATTATTGGCAACCCTAATAGTAGCACACAGGTATGAGCTTTCTATTACCATTATGTGTGTGCAGAGATCAATATTTTGACCTTACCACCAACACGGCTTTTTGACAGCATGGTAGACTCAGCTATATTGAGACTCAAAAATGCTGTTGGCAACCCTAAACACAGGTCGCGAGAATGCGTTCTATACTATTCCCATCCATGTTTTAGAGTGTACAATGCTACATCTATATAATTATAGTTGGCAGTAAGTAATTACAACGACGATGCGCCTGTGTGAGAACGCTCATTTGCATAGCAGTGAAGTTCGTCCGTAATAGAATTTGCGTGCGGTGTTCCTTTACGCGCATGTATTAATACGTATTTAATGTAATAAAAGTATTAGGAATAATTCATTTTGACATTAAATTGTAATTTTACGTAAATGTCGCTAAAATTATAATACATAAATATTGAATACACATAAATATACATAGACCGAATTTAATAAATAATGCAGTAGGTATAATGGAATGACATGGGGCGTGTTGCTTGGTCTGTCGAATGATGATGGCCGATCCTTAACGCTAACTTCAGGACGGTCTTGTAGACCGATTAGGCTTAACTTTTTACTGTGAATATTTTTGGTGCACGAACAAGTATAAAAATCTCCAAACTGTCGGCCAACGTGAAATGCAAAGGAGGGCGCTCTCGCATACAAAAGGGGAGTTCACGTTTTCTTATTATCTTAATACAGCATTCATGGTGCAGCACGCCGCACATCAATCGCGATTAAGATGTGTGTGACCCCTGCGTAAACTCGGGACTGACGTGACCATTATTTTATAGGATTTACAATATTTAGTACCTCTGATAAATACCTACTAAATCAATCATAGTGTTTCATTAGGTCTGTGGTTATATTGTGAAACAGTAAGGTAAATATGTTCCGTGTTCTCCTTTAGTCGTAGCATACATATTTGCATTGCCTTGTGTAATGTGTATTACATACACGAGAATGTTGTTCTTTGTACAGCTGGAGAAATTGCAGTAACTTATGAATTCCTTTTAATATAAGATACAAATGTGCGATATTCCTATCGGAATTCTTAATTTTTATCAATGTAGTTAAAATATCTTCACACAAAATGTTGAAGAGTCAAATATATGATACTATTAAATAAATAAATGAGTTATTTTCAATAAAGGGATTCCATAAATATCTGTAATTACTCTTCATATAAGTCATTTTATAGGTTATGACCAATAGAAAGGTTAAATTGATGTGTCTGATCAAATTACTCAGTAAATTCACTTATCTCCAACAAGTTTACTAAACTCTAGCTATTAACTATAACCTATATAATATTATTAACTTTTAGTTACAAACAATATAATATTATATATTATACCTAATTAAATATGTACACCAAAATGTCATAAAATTGATCAGTTAAGTCACTTTATCTTAGGACTCTGATATTAGACTGTGATTTCATATTAGTTTAATGAAAATTGTAGAAATCTTATTATTGGTACCACCTTTCAATTATGAGAAATGTTTTGACAGGTTCTTAGATGATCTAAACTTAGGTACACATTATACTAGTATTTACAGGCAGCCAGCAGACATCTAAACTTGCATTCATGTATGTATCATGATATCATATTTAGCCTTGCTATAACATGTCATTTAAATGGAGAAACTCCATAAGGAGTTAGAAAGCCATTTTAATATGTATTATGTTTTTGACACAGCATTCTTCAGATAGGGATTCAATTTAATGTATTACAAAGTAGCAATTAAATTAAAACTATTAAACCTAAACTTAACCAAAATTAGTTTCATTTACAAGTTCTGTTGTTATTATGACAGACTGGAAATACAATGTCTCCATCTTTATTATGTATATATAGATGTTGTACAAAGTGACCAATGAAATGGCACGTTTGGAACATGTCATTAATTTTAATAGCAAGAGAAAACTACTGAAATTATGGGTAATTAGTTGCAAACGCAAGAACTTTAACTTGTGAGATACTGGCACATTGATTTGAGATCTCAGCATTTTTAATCTTTCCATTAAATAATATAAGATACTAATAGCTTAATTTGTTATAAATAATATATTTGAAAATTAGTCAAATAGAAAGCTATTAAGTAGTTCCATCTGGAAATCAGTCATCTAATAATTGATATTAAACATTTGAATAACATGCTAAGATGCCATATATGAAAGAAATTTATGGGGAACATGCATTTTATGACAACAGATAACGCGAGAGCAGCACACTTCAGTCGGGCAAGGGATGACAGCAACAAAAAAGGTTGCAATGCCAGTAGTAACAGTGATTTCAGTAAGCGGAACAACATGGAAACCCTAGCGCAGGGGGAACATTTCGATGGCAAGGATATCCCCGCACAGGAAAAAAGCAGCGGTAGCAATAGCAGAGATGGTGAGATCTATTTGCTCGAGTGACAAAGCTGGTTAATGAATGAGATGTTAATACTGAGATTATTTTACACTAATTTTGAGAAGTGATTTATGTTTATCATCCAAGTCAAGAAAATGGCATGATTTTTTTAATTGCCATATTAAAATTTATGTATATATTAGCAACAATTTTTTAGTCAAAACTAAGATTTAAAATATAAAATCTGAAATTCTAAAAGTTTATAGTTTTTTAAACTAAAACTATTATAGTTCAGATTTTAACAAAGCACCTAATAGATTTCTTTGATAACATTTTTCCGCATGTGTAATAAGCTATCATATACACAACTATCATTACTGGATTTAGCTTAATTCACAGTAACAAAAAAAGCATTGAACATACATACATATCATCACGCCATATCCCTTGCAGGGTAGGCAGAGAGAACAGAGTGTCAGAGAACTCTATCTCTGCATACTTCACTCGCTTCCTCAACATTCATAATTCTCTTCAGCGAAGAAAGCATTGAATACATCTGAAAATAACGTTATAGTTAATATATAATAATGTTATCTTTGGGAATTTACTCAGTGTACAACAGAATCTAAGGCTATAATCTCATCAACATTCACAATAAGCGGCTCAACTGGATTCAGTATTGTAGTATAATGCCCTAACTTAATATGTTTTATTATTTAGGCTACCACAAGAGCAGAACATTTGAATTGCCTTTATATATTTCAAGAAGATATACAATTCTTTTTTAAATATACAGTTGAAAAAAAGTAAAAGGAGTTGCATCACTTTTTATTTTAGTATAACCTAAACCAACTTTAAATATCTATTCTATTACATAGGGTATTATACTAGTTTTGGGATACTGTTAAAGGTGACCTTAAAGGGAGTGTGGATTAGTTGTGGTCTGTTGTAATTAGGCATCCACTCCTTTCTCTTATAATTCAGATTTGAATTTCTATAAAGAGTATAACAGTACCTAGAGATGACCAAATACGCTGGGTTTCTTTCTAAAATCGTATTCAGGTCCAATACTTATTTAGTCATCATTTAAATATTAATACCTAAAAGCAAAAACATTTAACATGCTCTCAATGATTTACTAGTTGGCATTATAAAAAGGTATATTTTTTTTAAATTGTGGTTCGTCTGGCCCGCTATTTTAATAATCTTAAAATTAAAACCACAATTAAATACAAAATTTCATTCAGATCTTTAGAGTCGCCGCCAAGATACGTAAAGTAAATACGTTCATTTAAATTTATGATATATGTAATATGACATTAACATTGTTCTCCGGTAGCTATTTTAAAACTAGGTTATAAAAAACTTACATGAAATTATGATTGTTACTAATTTAAACTCGTATTGGTTTATTTCCGTATTAAAACACCTAAAAAACTCAAGTTGCAACGTCGTGTAACGGGGCAGGCAGTGTGCTAAAACTGAGGTAACTAATGTGATCTTCTGAATAGACCATAATTTTGCAGCCATTACTTTTTTAAATTAATTGTGTACACGTAAACGGCAAAATACAAGTAAATAGCAAAATTGACATGTGTGAATTTTAAAATATAGATCAAGACATTCATAACCAGTAGCGCTCACTAATTGGTACATAGGAAGCAAGCTTCTCGCTTTTATATCATACATAGAATGGTGACTGTGTTGTTGTTTCAAAACTGAACATCTTCAGAGAGCTTTAGAGATCATGCTTTAAGGTTCATTTTCGTGCATCACGTAGTATTGACTGACTTAAATGCTTACGACTGCCGCGCGCGGCGGATGCGACAATAGTCAAAGTATGAAAATGCTGACTTAAACGCTTACGAATGCCGCGCGCGGCGGATGCGACAATAGTCAAAGTATGAAAATGTATGGCGTCGTTTCCGAGATCCGCGACAGTCGTAAGCGACACTTTCATACATTGACTATTGAAGCATGAGCCCCGCGCGACAGTCGTAAGCGTTTAAACGCGCGCGGCCGCGTTTAAACGTGATACACGGAAATGAACTTTTAGAGAGCTCATAAACTTTTGTACTGGGCCCGTATTCACTGGACAAATAAATACTTAGATCGGTCCAGCGCGATATATATGTATGTATATACATTAACGTTAAATTGTCATACAGGTTAAGCAAATGGTCATAGTTAATATTATAGGTTAAGTAATACGGGCCCTAGTTAATCTTAAAGAAATCGGACTCTGCATCATGACTATTTTTTTGTTAAGAAAAGCAATGCTAGTCATTAAACAAAATTCAATTCATCGGTATAAATACTAAGCACTAGCTTCAAGTTTTATGCAAGTACATATGCCACTTGAAGACGGCTTGTTTTATCTATCAGCATGGTCTACTCTAATATAGGGCTATAAATGAGAGATAATTAATACGAGGGCAAAGGAAGGCCTTTATGTACACAGACGTGTTCGAGATCAAGGATCTACTTAAGACAAATATTTGAAATAGCGTATTCTATTCTTAGTATTTGGATAATTAGATAATATTTTTTGTTGAATGTTACATACCGGTTTTATTATCGTAATAACTGGTAACTACAATGAATATCAATCGAAACCTTTAGATTGACCGATTGAGAAATTTTCGCGACGGCTTCTGAACCTAAATACTCAAAGAACTTTAGTGTTTAATCATATTGAATTTCAAAGTATTTTAGTCTCATTAATGATGTATACTGGATATTCCAATAACTTAAATAATTATATTTCTTCTTTAACAAATTTACGCTCAAGTACCTAATAGATATGGCGTCCATAATGGGACGCTATCCAGACGTGGTAGACTATAGCGCTTTGTCTTATTTTTCCATTCTATAAACTTATATCTCATGTAATTGTAACTATAGTGGCCAAGTAAGAATTTAATACACCACACTTTAATTTACCCCGAGTGTCATAAAAGAGGAATAATCGGTGCCGTCCAATCATTTATACATACAATTTGTCTATCTATATCGGTCATGGTCAGATCGCACCCCGCATAGCCTTCCGAAGCGAGAGAATATTGGCGTAGGCTCTATAACCCCTCATGCCTCCTCCAATTTTTGTGTAAAATACTTTATCGTCACCATCTTTGCCTATGGTGGCAAGTTTATACATGCGTAACGTAATTTTTAAAGTGACAAAAAGTTTACCCGACTTACATACATATCATCACGCCATATCCCTTGCATGGTAGGCAGAGAAAACAGAGTGCCAGAGAACTCTATCTCTGCATACTTCACTCGCTTCTTCAACATTCATAATTCTCTTCATACACGCTCGCCGGTTTTGGAGACTCTTGACTACACCTTCCTTCAGTACGTGACCAATCTGGTCTAGGTAGATTAGTCTCGGTCTCCCCCGGTATCTACATCCTTCCACTTCCGCATTGTATATCTTCTTAACCAGACGTTCGTTTGGCATTCTTTCCACATATCCGATCCATCGGAGCATTCCTTTTAGCATATTTACACCAATACTCTCTTTCATACCTACTCGCTCTCTTACGTCGTCGTTACGAATGCGATCGGTCAGCCTAACTCCTCAGATTTTCCGTAGAGATCGCATTTCGACCGCATTAATTTTACTTTCATGCTCTTTTCTGCATACCCAACTCTCGCTTCCATACAGTAATGTTGGGACAAGCACTGCGTTATGTATTGCTACACGTGCCTTCTGGCTGAGGTGGTGGCTACCGAGAAGATGTACCAACGCTTCGTTCACTCTATTTCCCGCATTCTCTCTTCGCTCTATATCGGTGGTCTACCTTCCATCTCGGCTAAATCCACATCCAAGATATACAAATTCATCCACTTGCTCTAGTACATCATTACCTATTGTTACTCCTACATCTGTTCTGGCTTCATCTCTTTCATTAATTTACCCGACTTCACCAGTAAAAGAAATGTTAAGATTACGATGGTATTTAAATCGTAAAGCAATCGAATCGATTAAGAACTCCTTAAACAAAAGCAAA
The DNA here is from genome assembly GCA_905163515.2 of Lymantria monacha. NCBI lineage: Eukaryota > Metazoa > Arthropoda > Insecta > Lepidoptera > Erebidae > Lymantria > Lymantria monacha. The sequence goes on from LR991081.1 coordinate 39,106,835, forward strand.
AATTAAAGTATCATTAAATTGCGGTGATGGGGGCCATCACGCCTTGCCCAGTCAGGCGAGCCGAGGAGAGCAGAGTGCCGGGTGGGCACGTGGAATGTAAGAGGTTGTGTGGAAGGTAAGTTGCACGAGCTGATATCCGTCATGGCGGACAAACAGCTAGACGTGCTCTGTGTGACAGAGACCAAGCGAAGGGGCAGCGACGCCTGCGATCTTCCTGGTGGCGGGATGGCTCTGTGGTCTGGTGTACCACAGAGCGATCGAGCCAGCATGGGGGTAGGAGTGCTGTTGTCCTCTCGCTTGGCCTCAGGTGTGAAGGATTATGGAATGTATGATCCCAGACTTCATTGGGTCCGTATAAAACTAGGTGTCACCAAGGTATTCATGGTTGCAGCATATGCTCCCGTAGGATCCTTGGTGGCATCAGACCTAGAGAAGTTTTGGGATAATGTTAGGGAAGTTCTGGATATGGCAGAAACCAGTGAACGCGTGATTGTATGCGGAGATTTGAACGGATGGGTGGGGACCAAGCGACTATGAGGACGTACTTGGTCCATTTGGTGATAAGAGAGTGAACGACGCAGGTAGGCTCATAGCGGATGTATGCATGGAGAGAAACCTTATTGTGTCAAACACATTTTTTCAACATAAGGACATCCATATGTATACATGGAGAAGGAATGAACAGAAAAGTATAATAGATTTTATTTTGGTAGACAGTCGCCTCCGAAGCAAAATATTGGACGCAAGAGCCTACAGGGGCCCCACAGTCGATGCGGACCACTATCTCGTTATTGTGAGACTTAGTGGTCTGTTCAGAAAGTGGTGGCACTGGCGAGAGCGTGTCCACTTCAGAGGGCTTGAAAGAATAAAGGTTGCAAGAAGAGTGTGTAAGAGAAAAGTATGCAGAGGGTGTCCGAGAACGGCTGACGATGGCAAGCCAGCCGAAATCGGACATTGAAGAATGCTAGAGAGTATTGAAAGAGAGTATGGTAGAGACAGCGAAAGAAGTATGTGGAAGTTCAAAGAGGCATAGAAAAACAAATGGTGATGCATGGTGGGATGCGGAAGTGGCAGCTTACGTAGAGCAAAAGAAGAAAGCGTGGCTGGGCTATGTCTCTTCTTTGAATCTGAATGACAGTATTACTGAACAGAAGAAAGAAATATATCGGCAATGTAAGAATGACATCAAGGCCTTAGTGAAAGAGAAACGTGATAGAGGAAGTATGAGTGCAGAAGATATACTGACTAAAAACTTCGAGGGTAACACCAAACTCTTTTAAAGGGAGGTGAAGAAGTCTCAGGGTGGTTGGTCAGCCTTCAGAATGAATAAAATAAGGTCTAAAGGTGGAGACATTCTTTCACAAACACAAGACGTGTTAAGCCGATGGAGTGAATATTTTGGCGATATGTAAGCGGATACTACGGTTGGCGCCGGTGCCGCATGTGGTTTAGTAGATCAACCTTCGACAACGGCGTCCTCCGATAGCATCAGTATGGATGAAGTTGAATGGGCGATAAGAAGTTTGAAAAATGGTAAGGCAGCGGGCATTGATATGGTGTCTGCCGAGATGATCAAGCTTGGTGGTTCCTGTGGCTGGGAGGCGTTCCTGTGGCTCCTCAATTTATGTTGGAGCTCGGGAATGGTTCCCGGGGACTGGAATAGCGCAGTCATCGTGCCTTTGTTTAAAAACAGGGGTTCACGTTATGACTTGCGCAAATTACAGAGCCGTAAGCTTGACCAGTTTGGCAGCAAAAGTATATGGTAAAATGATTGAAAGGAGAATGAGGATGGTGTCCGATGGTTTACTGTGTGAGACACAAGGAGGTTTCAGGAGTGGAAGGGGATGCATGGATCAAGTGTTCTCTCTGCGCAACATTGTGGATAAGCATCTGGCTCTAGGTCAGAGGGTTTTCTGCAGTTTTGTGGATCTGGAGAGAGCATTTGACACGGTTGTACGAAAGCAACTTTGGGACATTTTACCGGAGTATGGTATTAACGGTAAACTGCTACGGGCTGTGCAGTCCAGTTACATGGGCTGTAGAGCCTGTGTGCGGCTGGATGATGGAATGTCGCCTTGGTTTGACGTCAATATCGGCGTTAAGCAGGGGTGCGTTCTGTCAGCCAGGCTGTTTATCATATATCTGGATAAATGTCTCCAAAGGTTGAACAATATGAATGTGGGAGTCCAGATGGGCGACTCAGTGGTCACTGCTCTGCTTTATGCAGATGATGCAGTCCTGCTGGCACAGTCAGCGACTGACCTGCAGACCCTAGTCGACACAATGGCAGAAGATTGTAAGAAAAGGGGTCTACGCGTGAATGTGAGCAAAACCAAAATAATGGTCTTTGAAAGAGATGAAGCCAGAACAGATGTAAGAGTAACAATAGGTAATGATGTACTAGAGCAAGTGGATGAATTTGTATATCTTGGATGTGGATTTAGCCGAGATGGAAGGTACACCACTGATATAGAGCGAAGAGTGAATGCGGGAAATAGAGTGAACGGAGCGTTGGGGCAACTTCTCGGCAGCCACCACCTCAGCCAGAAGGTACGTGCAGCAATACATAACGCAGTGCTTGTCCCAACATTTCTGTATGGAAGCGAGAGTTGGGTATGCAGAAAAGAGTATGAAAGTAAAATTAATGCGGTCGAAATGCGATCTCTGCGGAAAATCTGTGGAGTTAGGCTGACCGACCGCATTCGTAACGACGACGTAAGAGAGCGAGTAGGTATGAAAGAGTATTGGTGTAAAGATGCGAAAGGGAATGCTCCGATGGTTCGGACATGTGGAAAGAATGCCGAGCGAACGTCTGGTTAAGAAGATATACAATGCGAAAGTGGAAGCATGTAGGCACCGGGGGAGACCGAGACTAACCTACCTACTCACCTATCTGGACCAGATTGGTCACGTGTTGAAAGAAGTTGGAGTCGAGAGTCTCCGAAACCGGCGAGCGTGTATGAAGAGAATTATGAATGTTGAGGAAGCGAGTGAAGTATGCAAAGATAGAGTTCTCTGGCACTCTGTTCTCTCTGCCTACCCTGCAAGAGATATGGCGTGATGATATGTATGTACTTAATAAATCGCCCGATATCATCAATTCGAAAACATCGATATCTCATAATTTGTGTTGTGCTTTAGGCATTACGAGTGCATTATTGTCTATTGGATAATTGTATTTTATAAGACACAAAATAACAAATAAAACCTCTGGCATATCTCATTCGGACTGTGGCAAGATCAATTAAAATATCCATAAAGTATGAGGTGCATGTCTGTTGTAGCAGACTTGTGTCCTTTCACGATTATAATACGGCTTATATCCTGATTTCAGATGACGAGATAAGTAGCAGTGTTGTGTCATCGACTCAGGATGAGTCTAATAAACGGTCGTACGAAGATAGCAACGACAATGAGGCACCCGACGATGAGGTGTCGAAGAAAAAAAAGAGGAAAGATCATGACGACAAGGAAGCGATGGGAAGACCAGCACCCGTGTCGCGAGGGGGACCTGGACGGTAAACATTTAAATTATAATTTTGCGTTTATCTGATTAAAAATCTGTATGGACAATTTTACAATTTCGTCATTATTTGCGTCATCATTAAACTTATAAATATAAGCTATTCGCACCAGGAGCAAAGCATGTGTACATATTCAGTTTGAGATTAACTTTTTTGCAATTCAAATTCCCGAGTCCTTTACGTATTTTTATTCTGCTCTGGGAGAAACAGAATCTGAATCGATTATTACCGCTTAGTGGCAATTAATCAGTGTAACAGTCTGTCCTCTATCTTAAATCTTGCTGTGCCCCCTAAAGCTGAATAAAAACCATCTAACAAACTAAATATAATTACTCTAATTCCATGATTGACACATATCAAGAGTATTACAATTAGGTATTTTTTTTAATAGTTAAATTGTTGGTCCACAGACTTTTGTCTGTGCCTTTTTTATGTTGTATATTTTAGTCGTTATGTTGAAGTAAGTGGCTTTGATATTATACATTTATGATGGTTAACAACATTTACATTACAATTAGGTTTATATAATATTCGTTTAAGCGTGAAAGTTTTAAAAATATATACTTTAAACAACGGTTTATAGTTTCATAACTGGCAGTAAACCACCGGGGCCAGCAAGCAAGACTGGAGCTATACCAATAGGCAAAGGTAGCAGCGCCCAAAATGTTGGCAAAAGCGGGGCGAGTTCTTCGGGCAAAAGTACTCCACAGTCACAAGGGAAAGGCGCAGGGTTGAAATCTAATGCACAAGGATCGCATCAGGTATATTAACAGAAATAATGTTATTGCTTATGACAGGTAAAAACAGTCAGGATCATCTATCGATCTCTATCATGTGCAGCTGTTTAAAGGTAAATGAAATAGGCAATTAACAAATAATATTTAAAATTATTCAGCGTTAGACTTTTAATTTATTAACTAAAATCTGAATAGCTATTCAATATTCAAAAATTAAATAACGTGAGATTAAAAATGATCACTTTCTAACAAAAATCGCCTTGCGTGCAGGACACGTTCCTGTAGGGTATCATACGACACCACGTACTTTTAGCTCTTATGTAGTATAAAAGAAACAAATAATGCGCACAATATTAAAAGACATGCCACATTAATTTTTTTGGTTAACCGTTAATAGTGTATATTCCAATGATCATCACGAGATAATTTTAATTTATTTTTCATAATTTTAGACTCAATAGTTTCGGAGATAAAAAGGGATTGACCAAGTTTCCTTCAATAACTAAATACAACCAACCCTTACTTTGCTCGTGGATGTGGTAAAAGACGACTAAGAGCTTTATAACGAGCTAGGCCTGTTGACCTAGGTCGTTATAAAGGTCTTTGTCGTCTACGGTCGCTATAAAGCTCTGTCTATACGGCATCAGATGGAGTTCCATCTGATTCTCCAATAATTTTACCGTACACTTTTGCTGCCAAACTGGTCAAGCTTATGGCTCTGTAATTTGCGTAGTCATAACGTGAACCCTTGTTTTTAAACAAAGGCAAGATGACTGCGCTATTCCAGTCCTTGGGAACCATTCCCGAGCTCCAACATAAATTGAGGAGCAAAAGGAACGCCTTCCAGACACAGGAGCCGCCAAGCTTGATCATCTCGGCAGACACCATATCAATACCCGCTGCCTTACCATTTTTCAAACTTCTTATCGCTGATTCAACTTCATCCATACTGATGTCATCGGAGGACACCGGTGCTGAATCCTGATCTGTTAGACCACATGCAACACCAGCGCCAACCCGAGTATCCGCATACATATCGCCAAAATATTCACTCCATCGGCTTAACACGTCTTGTATTTGTGTAAGAATGTCTCCTTTAGACCTTATTTTATTCATTCTGAAGGCTGACCAGCCACCTTGAGACTTCTTCACCTCCCTTCAAAAGAGTTTGGTGTTAACCTCGAAGTACTGTCATTCTGATTCAATTAAGAGCCAGACTAGCCACGCTTTCTTCTTTTGCTCTACGAAAGCTGCCACTTCCGCATCCCACCATGCATCACCATTTGTTTTTCTATGCTTCTTTGAGCTTCCACATACTTCTTTCGCTGTATCTACCATACTCTCTTTCAATATTCTCCAGCATTCTTCTATGTCCGATTGCAGCTGGCTTGCCATCGTCAGCCGTTCTCGGACAACCTCTGCACACTTTTCTCTTACACACTCTTCTTGCAACCTTTATTCTTTCAAGCCCTTCGAAGTGGACACGCTCTCGCCAGTGCCTCCGCTTTCTGAACAGACCACTAAATTTCGCAATAACGAAATAGTGGTCCGTATCGACTGTGGGGCCTCTGTAGAGAGAAACTTCATCATCAAAAAAAGCTAGTGCAACAAGTTCTCTTTCGTTAGATACTAAAAATACTCAGGTGCTTCTTTAGAGGTTTGTTTTATCCCTCTATTAGCAAGACCTACCAAAATTATTATGTGTCAGCAGTTCCTTGCAATCTCTCGTATTTGAAATAAAATATTTTTAAGGATTCTATCGCGTTTATTATTGATTTTTTATTTGCCTACATTTCGAACACTACAGCATTTATGGTCACGGGAAGACTGTCTGTGCGACCGTTTATTTCAAATGTATAATATACGTGTGAACATCTGAAATTTTCTCATAACTGATCTAATCCCTTAGGTGTTTCTGAGGAAATGAAATTATGCTGGTTGCTAGATTTCCTACGCATCTTAGAGAGTGAGCACCTGAAGAAATTACAGTGAACTTATTCTAATCAATGTTAGGCCAGGCAGTTCTAAATCGTTTGAACATCTATATTTCTGATCTACTCAATGAAGTTAGTGCTTAACTACGATTGCTTCTAGCATTATATCCATTATAATCGTCGACATGCTATAGATACATACATACATATCTATGGATTTTTTTTTTCATCTTCTGTCTGAATAGAATGCAAGCTTGAACACCAGTGGTGACCACAAATTTTTTCATTTCTAAAACATAATTTTGTGTCTCGTTATGTCTTCAATTAACTAATCGAAATAATTTTTTGCCATCATTATTAACACTAAGAAGTACATTAGGATCAAATTCGTTTTTAAAGCTTCTGCAATCTTTACCGTCGTTACATACGCTGGCTATGAATTGGGGATGAATTTATTGTATATATTAAATATTGTACTGTGACATACAAACAAATATTGTACCGATACCGCCATTTTTGAGGCTTGTTGTCATAACACACACAGTTGCTTTTCCTGTCCCTTTTCAATTTAACAAAGTCGAGTTTGCCGGATAAACTTACATCAATGGTGTTTTTCCTTTAGCCTTTTTGTTTACGTTGAGGTTCTAGATTGCCTGTCCTGGCTGAAAATTTTGGCGAGACACTTTTCTGTTCATTGTCGCTATTGGTATGCGAAGAAAATAGTATGCTGAACGCATTTTATCATGTTTAAATAATTAATATGACTGTTTTTGTACACTACGCTATTTATTATCAAAACGTAGTAGCGACCCCTAAAATCTTATCTAAAATAAACAAAAATTATAGGGTCATTGTTTAGATGACAGGCGAATGGCGGGTTGCCGTTGAATTTTTCAAAAGTCAAAATATATAAGCTTTCTAGACTATGTTCTACGTTGTTTATGGTACAAATAATTGGTAATTATCAGGGTAAATCTTCTGGAGGGAAAGGTGCTTCAGGACTACAAGTAGGAAAGCAAGACAGAAAAAGCCCTATTGCTAGTCCAAAACAGAACCAAACTAAGGATCATAATGACGACGATGATCAGAAAACTACTGAATCTGCAGCGCCCAAAGTGCCTCCACTTAAGATCGTCATTCCTGGAGGAGCAAGCGGATCAGGCAGTAGGAATGAACAGGAAGAAGGTAATACTTAATCGTTCATACCATTATGTTACGTTTCTACTGAAGTATATACGAGCCATGCAAACAAGCACGTCATAATAATATATTGTGTGTAATTTGTTATTCATAAATTTTTGTTTGCACACCTCATTTTTACTTCAGTTAAAACGCTTAATGACATGGCTGCAATATTGAAATTTATAAATTATTTAAAACAATATATTCTGATTTTGGACATAGAACACCTCATGTAGATCATATATATTACTACATTAATTAATTAATTGTAAAATTCTATCATAATTATAATTTATGACCAAATATTCCCCAATTTAAAATGAAGCAGCCATTATTAATAAAATTGTTTGCCTCTTTCGCCTCTTGTAAAATATTATACATTAATAGCTATTTCACGGAAGAGGAATAAAGGTAAAAACCATGAATGGTTATACAAATCATATTCAGATTTTCATTTTAGTTACGTAAAACAAAAAAGATTTTTATTTTATTACGCTTTCTTTGTTATTCATAATTTAGCTACTCTTGAGCAGTGTATTAGTTTCTTTTGTGCTTAAATTTAATTGTTGTTTGTATTGTCTTTGAGTGGCCACATAACGGATTAACTAAAACTTATTAGGCGGTACCACAGGTCAACGGCACAGCGGCAAAGGTCGTGGTAGTGCGTCGACTTTGCCCTATGTCATTCCTTGTACAAGTAATGACACAGGCCAAACATCTGACAGCTCTGAGGGGAATTCGGATGACAAAAGAATTGCAGACGGAGGGAAGGTAACTCATGTGAGCTTTTTATAATCTTACCTAACAAGACATTCGTGTGTTAGATTTTGCTATACTTTTAAATATAGTTTGCGTTCTTTACTTTTATCATTTCAATACCTAAACTAACATGCTCATAAACCTACTTTTCGTCCGAAGGCTGGACAGAGAGTCCTCCGTTCTCATAGGACGAATAATGACGGGGAGAAAGATAAAGATAAGGAGAGGACGTCCCCTCAGACAGGGAATGACAGCCGCTCCGGGGCGGCTCAAGCTAACTTGAATTCCAATAAAAGTCCAACACCTTCGGGCTCTGTAAGTACATGAGTAGAAAATTTTTTAACCTTAAAATTTATATTTAACTCACACGATCCTGGCATATTTATAACCATTTCCAATAATTTTGGTATATTAATAGGCGAGTAATTATTTTGACTACATATTTTATTTTAGGGTCATGAAGATCATGCTTCCACATCAGGTGGCAGAGGAGAATGTAAGTTACCATTCGCTTGGATATATATTTTCTTAGTTATATTTTTTATTATATTATTATAATTGTTGATTGTCAATATATTTGTTGCAGCTTCAGTCGAGTTACACCCAAGAAAGAGAAAGATAAAAGCCTCTAAAGATGGTCACTCCCGTGACTCGTCTAAATCGGAACAAAGTCACGAGAGCAGTACTGCAAGCCATAACATTACACATTGTAATCCTTATCAAATGTACATTCATATTCGGAAACAGGTAATATGACACTATTTAGGGGCAATATTAACTTAAAATTTGACTTTAGCGATATTAACACAACAATGGCTTTTAGATTGATCGTCGCCAAAGAGGTTTGTTTCCCGTCAAACCAAAACCACCAAAGGATTTTAACAAATACTTAATGAATCGACGCACATACACTCTTCAGAGTAATATTAATCCTGATGCTCCAATTGAGATTCCACATAATTTGCCCATACAGATGGTAGAGGAATTCACAGATCAAGAAAGAGAGAGGTAATTTTATAATACGTTTAATTTTTAACTGTATTATGTACATCCTACTGCCAAAGAACGCTAATACGACATCGATAGCGTATATAAAAATTTGGGTTGTTGTAAAAATAAATGTAAGAGACATTCTCTTACATTTATTTTTATGATTTTTCTTCCCCTTTGCTTGACCACTCTCAGTATAGAAAAAGGTTAAATTTTATTCAAGCGTAGCATTTTTGAAAACCGCTCCCCATTTGAAAAGGACTTGTAAAATGTGTATGCTCCCTAAAGCTAAAGGACATCACGTCCCAAAAGACAAAGACAACCGATCATGTACTTTGATTCTAAGTTTATTATATCTTCGTCCTGATCACTATATTATTATTGTATTCACTAGTTTATCATTTGAAACAGAACCCGACTGCGTATTCAACACCTTGTGGAGAAAGAAAAGCTTGTATTAGCTGTGGAACAGGAGATATTGCGCGTTCACGGCCGCGCTGAACGTGCTGTAGCTAATCAGGTAAGATACAATTGTTCGTGATCCGTAGGAATCCTAAATATTATTGACATAAACATATTTTTTGCGTAAATATGTGATGCAAACGTGATGTGAGATTACAAATATATTATATATTTTTTTATTATTACATTATAATTATACTTATCTTATCGCGTTTATACGTACATATATATATTGTAGAGATATTTGAAAATTAATTATAAGCAGTAAATTAATATTGCCGAAAAAAATTATATACGCAATTTGTTACATTCTGTTCGAAGGTTGCGTTAAAGAGATCGACAAGAGCTTGCGTGAATAATAATGATATTACTACATATCTACTACAATTTTTATATCATATGTAACAATCTCAAAGAAAGAAATTCTTCAAATCTTATACGTCCAACGGGTTTGTCGACTCTTTTAAAATGGTAGAAAAATTGACCTATTAAACCTCACTGGTTAGACGAGTGCATGATTATTATCCTGCTCTTATCCCAATTACTAGGGTGGATGCAATAAGTACTCTTTTTTCAACGTACGTATTACAAATTGTGGTAAAGTAGGCTGTTTATAAAAATAAACTGCCTCTTGCATGACGTTAAGCTTCTTTGGAAATGTAATTGTTGACCAGGCGGCTTCAAATGGTGTTGACATAAGTCAATGTAAGGCTACCAATGTGTCGCAAAAGACGACTGGTTAAAAGGGTTGGCATAAGATTTTATTTTAGGTTTGCTTTCTCTTGCACTAATGTTTTCTACTTATAGACCTAAGTCGTCTTTTGTAATATGTGTGTAAATGTAAGAAGTAATTGTATTTTACTCCGTAACCACATGGAAGATAAAGACATCAATGCTGTTTTTAGCTAATGTTATAAAATCAAAACTGATATCTATATATTAAAGTGTGTATATTGATGGTGACTAATATTATATTACAGTCCCTTCCTTTCTCCGTCTGCACAATTCTTCGTGACATGGAGGTGTATAATATATTGGCGCCAGAGCAGGAGGAAAAGCGAAACGCGCAGCGTTCTCGATGCAATGGCAGACAGATTAATTCGTGGCTCCAAGAAGTCGACGATAAATGGGAAAAAATCAAGGTACAAAACCCATTGTTCTCAACATAATTATAATAAACACTAAAACCCATGGAAGTAATAAGTACTCTGTACAACAGGAATGAGCTGTTGTCGCAAAATTGAAGCCGAGCGAGAGCTCAGAACTGTACTTTTTATCCCTCTCTGGCGATGGTGACCATATTGAAATATGATTTAAGGACAGTAATTATAAAAAATATTTGTGATTTGACGTCAGCAGATCATTGCTTCAGATGGATTTTAATCGAAGATGCTAATTATAAACTGCCCTTTGTGGCACTATACATTACCTGTTTTTGCTTGCTTTTCACACTCGCGTCATATAGGTAGGTACTTATCTACTGGTCCTTGTGGGACACGACATGCAGCTGGACTGAGATAAAATTACGATAAGGTGGTGTGTGGTATATTTAATTAAGAAAAAACAGTTAAGTTTACATTTAAGTTTAATTCTAAATCAGACATTGCTAAATAAGACAATCTTGTGAAGTTTCTGCCGCAAACCCAGCTTATTCTTTATATGTTTCATTGATTCTAATTTTGCATTGAGTTAAACGTAAATTGAGATATGAATTCGCTAACGCCTTCATCAATAGAATATCATGTGGATCTTCAAATATAGATTGAGGAGGATGTGCTGATTCTAACGATGTATGTAGTTTGCTATAAAATTCTCGGACGACATACCTACATGATAATTTTATTTTTGTTTACGTTTTTTAACGATTGATTTAATAATGTAATAAACAGTGTTCTATGGTGTTGTGATCCAATAACACCACACAATTTGAACAAGAAATTTTGTGAATCATCCCATTCACGATATATCCAGCAATATAAAAAATAATGTTCAGTTTAAAATCTGAAACACAAGCGTTATCTACGAGATCTAACAAATCATCTATTGATGTCGATCATGTCGACTGATCTTTATTACATTCTTCCACAATAGCTTTCTTTTTGTTCCTAAATTTTCTAAAGAACTTAATGTTAGGGACATTAAGATCTTTAGGAAATTTGAAATCTAAACAAAGTTATTTTCATAAAAAAATACATAGGTATTTAAGTTATTTGTTCTTGAACTAGGATTGAATAGTCATGCATGGTCACCGTAATTCTTCACTAACAAATTATGTTATTATTATTATTTACGATTTCATGTGGGGTTGTCAGGTCAGGTGTCCGTATTTCATACATATAAAAGAAAACCTATACCCCAATCGCAAAATGTTTGCGTTAATAAGGTTTTACACTTAGCAACAAATAATATTGCTTTAATATGTCGGTAATAAATTATTATTTATATTTAAAAACATTTTAGAAGTAAATGTTTTTACTTCATTACATTACATCAATCGCATATTTTTCTACCAACAAGGAAAGGATTGAAATCAACTTAACTCTGGCAATTCTAAGTCCACTGTTAGAACGGGACACAGGGTACACTGGTTGCCCTCTCACTCGGCTTCATTTTTATTTTGCGCGCAACAAGACTTACTACCTTAGCATAAGGTTTTATTTTCTTTATTTTTGCTGCAAGATGCATAGATAGAGCTCATTCCTGTTGTACAGAGTACTTATTACTTCCATGCTGCCACCTTACTATTTGACATTACGCAAACTGGAATTGCCAGACTTCAAACACGTTGTTCCTCACGTATAATCATGTTCTCGTTGTAAAATGTAGTATGTAACATTCAGCAATACATATATAGCTTACTATCAATGAAATAATATTATTTAAACCAATAAATTAGTATCTTCGTGTTACCACCCCTTACTTCTGGAGAACAGGGCTGACCAAATACATGCTTTGATTTAATTACAATACAAAATACTATATTGCATGTAAATAAAATAGGAAATATTTCTAAATCGTGTATTTGAAATATAAAATACAGTATTTTAACGATTTTATTTACAATACAAATTACAAAAGACAAGCAGGTGTTAGGTTATGTTAATAGAACTAATCCATACGAGCCTATTAATCAGTAAAATAAGAATTACCGTTTATCTACAATGGATTATATTAAATGTTATATCAGACAAATAACCTCTGATTGGGAAATGAATAAAACCTGCTAAAGAAAACAAACTTTCTACAGGTCCTAATGAGTATAAACTTCTGTTATAATGTATGAACACATTTTTCATATTTGGATAGCGTTCACGGATGGCAAGTTCTACTTTTATTATTTAGGAAGCTGGGCTATACATGCATTTCTCACTATATATACATGTCTCTTATATACCCCAACATGATTCAATTTGATCTTTCCATCATAGTAATAATTACCAATTCTATATATTATATTATTAGAAACTAAGTTTCATTTTAACTTGAAAACTAGCATTTGAGTGCTGTTATTTATACTGAGATAAAGGTATTATTGGATCTTTGTAGAGTTACGTAGTTTTCTATTTTTGTATAATAATTATTTTTAAAATAAAGTCATCGTAACTTACAGGAAGGAATGCTTCGGCGTCAACATACGGAGGCGCAAACACTACATGCCGTACAAACCATGGGATGGGAGTGGAAACTGAAAGAATTCGGCGTTTGTGACTACAAAACGATACCCAGAATCGATGCTGCACATGTACCACAAATACATGTGTCGAATTTTGATTTGCCCGCTTGAATTTTCAGTTTATTATTGCCTTTGTTCATGTAACGTCATCACTTTAACTAAAAGTTAAACGTGTTGGCATAATATATTATTTATTGTATTTTATTTTAAGAAACAAGGATAACATTTTATAACCTCGATTGGAAACCAAAATCAAGCGGAGCTACTAAATTGGATTTTATTGATCTAAATTTCTCAATTATTGTTGAGACTTCGAATTATTCCACGTTCTATTTGCCGGTGCTTTTTTATTTAATATCAATTGGATCCTTATTTTATGTAAAAATTGTTATAATCTGCTACCGGAAAATAACCGTGAAATATATTTGTTTCCTTTTAGCTATCTAAATGTACAGACACGTACATTTATAATCAACTTTAATTTTATAATGTCCTTGCCTTGAAATTTATGTATATTATACATATTGTTGTGAAGTTTTTATATTATATTTATTGTTTAGCTTTAGTGACTATGATTTATGTGCAAATTTTTAACTAATTATTTTAAATTTTTAAGTATTTTAGTGAGTATTCTTGTTTTAATAATTTTAAATAATCATTACGGACCAAAAGCTGCCATTTACTGGGTAGAGGCCTCCTCCCTTCCATTTTCCAGACATTTCACTTTTCATCTGTGGTGGCCCTATATGTTTATCATGTAAGTCCAAATCGTTGTATTATGAATCTGGATCAAATTGTTTTCGGTAGTTTGTTGTTTGATACCCAAATATTAAACATTAACAAAATTTCAATTCCTAGTTAACCTTAGGTTATGAATGAGAAATATGTAACACTCTCAAATTGTATTATAATCATATTAAAATCATCATCGTAACTTATGTAGTTGAGATCCTAATCTTTCAGTCATTAATAATAAAAGTCAAAATAATAATTAAAATAATTAGGTTTTAATTGTTAGAACAATATTGATAGAAAATATTCATGTGTACGCCAACACTTACTGAATTTAATTTTATCTTATTTGTAATCAAGACTAACGCTTTTTAAAATCATGCGTTTATGAAGAATCCGTTACTCTATCCAAGTTACAATACATACATAAACTTTAAATTATTTGCGGATACGTATTAAAATGAAAACTAATAATCCCAATCGACTGTTGGTCTATTATGTCAATGTATCGTCCAGAAGAATAGTGAATAATTTTGCTTTTTTGAATTGTGTCACTATTCTTCCGAACAAGCGATATGTAGTTCATTTTATTTACCTATTGTACAATTTCAAAGTTTAATTGTTTAACATTATTTGCGTAATATCTACTAAATTCAATAATTGAAGATTTTTTTGGTACTCATACCAATTTTATGTGATTTTACAAACTTGCTGTATATTATTGATATACTGTAAACTCTTATATTTAAATTTTTTACTTTGATGAGAGTATACAAGGTTTTAATCCAACCAAGTCAATTAGACGATTTATGATACGCTATCTGCTTATTTTTTCTACCACTAATATTAATGATTATATGATGATGTTTGTTAAATAGACGGTTTTTAAATGTTTTCAGATATTTAAATATATTTTATAAAGCAACTCTCTTTAATAAAAATATTTTCTATTAAATCTTGTAGGATGTTACGGTGCGAGGAATTTCGACCTGCTATTAGCCAGTATATTTGTCATACCTGGTAATAATAAACTATATAAATTTAAATACTGTTTTAATGTAATTGGTGAAACAGTGAACATTCAGCAATCGTCTAAAGGCTTGGTTATCTAGTAGATTTAGGTTATTCATAGTGACACGTCATTCGCCCCTTATCTGTAAACCTTTTTCATTTGTAGAGAAATGTAGTTAAGTGATTTGTCATGTAGTAACATCAATTTCTATCACTACCAATATTAAGTCTCAATTAGATCTCAATTTAAAAAAAAAGGTGTTTTATTTATCTTCCTTTAAATATATGATTTAATTAAATGAAAGGCATCTTTTTTATCACTCAACGGGAGAGTAATTGGCCTATTATACCACATATACTTTTGTTAATGGTAGGACCACGCTGCTGTTGACAGTTTTCTGTCTACAGCTGCAGGCCGGTCTGTCCGGGGTAGTACCTGGTCTCGATGGTTTACTGTGTGAGACACAAGGACGATGGTTTACTGTGTGAGACACAAGGAGGTTTCAGGCGCGCAGGAGCGAGATGCATGGATCAAGTGTTCTCTCTGCGCAACATTGTGGAGAAGCATCTGGCTCTAGGTCAGAGGGTTTTCTGCAGTTTTGTGGATCTGGAGAGAGCATTTGACACGGTTGTACGAAAGGAACTTTGGGACATTTTACCGGAGTATGGTATTAACGGTAAACTGCTGCAGGCTGTGCAGTCCAGTTACATGGGCTGTAGAGCCTGTGTGCGGCTGGATGATGGAATGTCGCCTTGGTTTGACGTCAATATCGGCGTTAAGCAGGGGTGCGTTCTGTCAGCCAGGCTGTTTATCATATATCTGGATAAATGTCTCCAAAGGTTGAACGATATGAATGTGGGAGTCCAGATGGGCGACTCAGTGGTCACTGCTCTGCTTTATGCAGATGATGCAGTCCTGCTGGCACAGTCAGCGATTGACCTGCAGACCCTAGTCGACACAATGACAGAAGATTGTAAGAAAAGGGGTCTACGCGTGAATGTGAGCAAAACCAAAATAATGGTCTTTGAAAGAGATAAAACCAGAACAGATGTAAGAGTAACAATAGGTAATGATGTACTAGAGCAAGTGGATGAATTTGTATATCTTGGATGTGGATTTAGCCGAGATGGAAGGTACACCACTGATATAGAGCGAAGAGTGAATGCGGGAAATAGAGTGAACGGAGCGTTGGGGCAACTTCTCGGCAGCCACCACCTCAGCCAGAAGGCACGTGTAGCAATACATAACGCAGTGCTTGTCCCAACATTACTGTATGGAAGCGAGAGTTGGGTATGCAGAAAAGAGTATGATAGTAAAATTAATGCGGTCGAAATGCGATCTCTGCGGAAAATCTGTGGAGTTAGGCTGACCGACCGCATTCGTAACGACGACGTAAGAGAGCGAGTAGGTATGAAAGAGAGTATTGGTGTAAAGATGCGAAAGGGAATGCTCCGATGGTTCGGACATGTGGAAAGAATGCCGAACGAACGCCTGGTTAAGAAGATATACAATGCGAAAGTGGAAGGATGTAGGTACCGAGGGAGACCGAGACTAACCTACCTAGACCAGATCGGTCATGTACTGAAGGAAGGTGGAGTCAAGAGTCTCCGAAACCGGCGAGCGTGTATGAAGAGAATTATGAATGTTGAGGAAGCGAGTGAAGTATGCAGAGATAGAGTTCTCTGGCACTCTGTTCTCTCTGCCTATCCTGCAAGGGATATGGCGTGATGATATGTATGTATGTACCAATATTAAGTCTCAATTAGATCTCAATTTAAAAAAAAAGGTGTTTTATTTATCTTCCTTTAAATATATGATTTAATTAAATGAAAGGCATCTTTTTTATCACTCAACGGGAGAGTAATTGGCCTATTATACCACGTATACTTTTGTTAATGGTAGGACCACGCTGCTGTTGACAGTTTTCTGTCTACAGCTGCAGGCCGGTCTGTCCGGGGTAGTACCACACTCTCGCAGAAGATCGACGTCTGAGTAATGGCAAGTGCTATTGCGCTTCGCACGGTGAGCGAGAGCCGGAAGCCCAACTGGGTGGGTTTGGGGTATACATTGGTAAGCAGCAACCTAGCCGTGCCCCTGGTACTGCAAAGGTCTATGGGCGGCAATAACACTCACCATCAGGTGTGCTGCTTGCTCGTCAGCCACCATATGCAAAAAAAAACGTAGCAAAGATGCATTGACATAGTATTTTATTGGACAGCCTTCTCTTGTATTAATATTATTTACTTCTTGCACAAATGGTCTCTAACCCATATGCCACCCGCATGCAATGAAGAGGTGGTGCCAACGAATTCTAAGTGCGCCACCATGGAGCGGTTGATTTAAAGTTTATAGATTTCTCACATTTAAGAGCATTCTTTTAAACAGAAGTATTTGAGATGCGTGTTTCTTCACAATATCTTTTTTAACACTAAGCTGCGAAACAAATTGCAATATACTTTATTTTAAAGGGTGACGGGTTAAGAATTAAATGTGGCATCACTCCTTTCTTCCCCGTGGAAGTGGTAATAGCCAGATTAAGCAGCTTTTCACGCACACCAGCAACCTTGCAAGGATGCAAATGCACACTAGAAAATAAAATTGTCTCATTTACGGAGCCATTGTTTTAGGTTGTGCGGTATCTAGTCGGTGCCTATCAGTAATCTAATAAACCCGAGGAAGTGGTGTAGTAGAGTAATTTTCCGCTTTTGGAAGATATAATGGAACATACAAGCGGAGAAGAAAAATAAGTAAGGATGTAACTCAATAAATTTAATTAATATTATTTTGTTGATTTGTAGTAATATATACAGAGATAATTTTATTTATTTCACTAAACATTAAGTCAAATCTACTAGTTACTTAAATATAAAATTATTACAATTTAATAACTACAGTAGTGGTAACTTCTTAATGAAAGAGCGGTGCCACATAAGGGCTGTAAATGCTGACAGTAAATACCAAGTTACAATATAAGAGAAATGTTCGTTTCTAAGAGTAACCCTCGTCTGGTTGGGAATCGGCCATCCTTCTGGCGGGTCTGGTATACCTCGTGCGTCTAACCAAACAGGAGCACAACCAATATGACCACTCATCTGTTCAAGATCTCTGCAATATAAATAATTCGTGAGCATATTTTCTCTCTTACTGGGTAGGAAAAAATTGTCCATATTATTCAGAGATAATACAGACTATATTTTATGTCCAGCCGTTCATTAACAAATATACATACAGAATCCCAAGTAGTTTTGTTAAAATTCTTTAAAAAGCTTAAATATGTGTATTATATCAGTAAATAAATACATTCACGCAGTTTACGATATTCTGTCTATAATGATATAACATAATCATATTAAACAATATTTTCATCATAATCAAATTGAAAACCACATGAAATTATTTAATAGGGCCATGACCGATTGTAAGGCTAGCTTTTTATTAATAAATCATGCGGGTGAAGTCACGGGCGTTAACCGAAGTAATAAATAAATAAGTACTTTTTTAAAATATTCCAAATCATTACGTTGGTTTAACAAACATATAAAATAAACAATGTACTTATATAAAATAATTCATATTAATTAATTTAATTATAATAAAGCATAGGCTTTAGAATTTAGATTGTATTAAAAATGGTTTCTATAACTTGTTTTCGGCATCACTTGTGAAAGGTATTTGAAGAAACAAACACAGCTGGCAGTAAATGATATTAATTTAAAATTGACTGTTTAGAACAGAAATTACCTTGAGAACCATGAACCCTTTTCAGGCATGTTTTTAGGCATGAATGGAGGCCTCTTCTCTGTTAGTCTAACCACACCAACCAATTCCACTTCACCCTTGATAAGTGATGCCTCACGTTTCTCTTTTGGACGCATGCTTTGATTAATCCAGCCTCGGTTGATTAAAATTACTTCTCTGAAAACATAATAAAATTAATTAAGTATTTTAATGTATGCTTACATTTTATTAATGAAATTATCGTCACTTTGTGGAAAGGCCTATGTCTAAGGTTCATAACAGTTTGCAATGGTAAGATAATGGTTAGAAGGCATCTATGATTTTGCATTAGAAAGTTGTTTAATTTAAAACACATGCAACAAAAATGTTTACTCTATACAAAATATATGTTATGTATGTGTTCCTTAATATCACTCTTTCAAATAGGAGAACACAATACTGTTCTATTTAGGTTAATAATTGATCAGTGGTTGAATAAAATCCATAATAATGAAAATACATTGAATAAAACACCTTTGTGTAATATATCATATTACAGCCAGGCAAGTGTCATTTACTTTTGATATCAATGGTAGTTGGATATCATTTCTCATTTAGAAAATATAATTTTTATACATACATATCATCACGCCATATCCCTTGTAGGGTAGGCAGAGAGAACAGAGTGCCAGAGAACTCTATCTCTGCATACTTCACTCGCTTCCTCAACATTCATAATTCTCTTCATACACGCTCGCCGGTTTCGGAGACTCTTGACTCCACCTTCCTTCAGTACCTGACCGATCTGGTCTAGGTAGGTTAGTCTCGGTCTCCCTCAGTACCTACATCCTTCCACTTTCGCATTGTATATCTTCTTAACCAGACGTTCGTTCGGCATTCTTTCCACATGTCCGAACCATCGGAGCATTCCCTTTCGCATCTTTACACCAATACTCTCTTTCGTACCTACTCGCTCTCTTACGTCGTCGTTACGAATGCGGTCGGTCTTAATTCCACAGATTTGCCGCAAAGATCGCATTTCGACCGCATTAATTTTACTTTCATACTCTTTTCTGCATACCCAACTCTCGCTTCCATACAGTAATGTTGGGACAAGCACTGCGTTATGTATTGCTACACGTGCCTTCTGGCTGAGGTGGTGGCTGCCGAGAAGTTGCCCCAACGCTCCGTTCACTCTATTTCCCGCATTCATTCTTCGCTCTATATCAGTGGTGTACCTTCCATCTCGGCTAAATCCACATCCAAGATATACAAATTCATCCACTTGCTCTAGTACATCATTACCTATTGTTACTCTTACATCTGTTCTGGTTTCATCTCTTTCAATGACCATTATTTTGGTTTTGCTCACATTCACGCGTAGACCCCTTTTCTTACAATCTTCTGTCATTGTGTCGACTAGGGTCTGCAGGTCAGTCGCTGACTGTGCCAGCAGGACTGCATCATCTGCATAAAGCAGAGCAGTGACCACTGAGTCGCCCATCTGGACTCCCACATTCATATCGTTCAACCTTTGGAGACATTTATCGAGATATATGATAAACAGCCTGGCTGACAGAACGCACCCCTGCTTAACGCCAATATTGACGTCAAACCAAGGCGACATTCCATCATCCAGCCGCACAATGCCCATGTAACTGGACTGCACAGCCTGTAGCAGTTTATCGTTAATACCATACTCCGGTAAAATGTCCCAAAGTTCCTTTCGTACAACCGTGTTAAGTGCTCTCTCCAGATCCACAAAACGGCAGAAAACCCTCTGACCTAGAGCCAGATGCTTCTCCACAATGTTGCGCAGAGAGAACACTTGATCCATACATCCTCTTCCACTCCTGAAACCTCCTTGTGTCTCACACAGTAAACCATCAGACACCATCCTCATTCTCCTTTCAATAATTTTACCATACACAGCTGCAAAACTGGTCAAGCTTATGGCTCTGTAATTTGCGCAGTCATAACGTGAACCCTTGTTTTTAAACAAAGGCACGATGACTGCGCTATTCCAGTCCCCGGGAACCATTCCCAAGCTCCAACATAAATTGAGGAGCAACAGGAACGCCTCCCAGACACAGGAGCCACCAAGCTTGAATTTTTATTAGTAATAATAAAAAGATATTTGATTAGTCTTAAAAGCATATTAAAAAATGTCTTACCCTGTGTCAGCTAGCATGAATGGGGTGATAACAAGCCATCCTTGATTCTTCTTAGGATCAGATACAAGAGACCCAGTTCGAGGTAGTGGGGAATCAGCCTCTATTAAAGCTCTAGGCCCTATAAGAATCTCCTTTTCATGTATAAATTTCCCACGGACTTTCACTGGCATATATTCCATTTTTTCTAGTTCTGAAAAGCTATAAATTTATTAAAGATATGTATATTTATATATGTGTATATTTATTAAATAATAAGGCTCAATATATTTTATAAGTATAGTTTATTTAGTGACTGTTACAATAGTTACAATTTAATGAAATATATAGAAAATATAAGGGATTTCTGATTTAAAAATATATTTTAATATTGCAGTGATTATTATATTATTTGTCAACAGATTCTATCTCTAACTCAATCAAACTAAGTCTATTATTATCATCTGAGCACAAATATGTACTGGACACAGCTGGACTTGATTCTCCTCGTCAAAGTGAGAGGAAAATCAACCTTAGTAACCTTGCTGGTTAGTTGGGTCGGTATAGGAGATTGATTCAATTTGCTTTTAAATGGGAATTGAGAACAGTATCATAGTGCCCTAAAGATATAGAAAATAAAACATTTATGGAAAATATAAGCAATATAAAAAGAAATCTTATAGACTTTTATTTTCAGTCTGTCTGAATAAATACAAACATAAACATAAATACTAAAGCAATAAAGTCCGGCAATATGTTACATTTCATATGTGCAATAATCGCATAAACGCAAAAAAATCATTGTAAAAATGTATACCAACTCTTGAGGCATCTCAATAGGTTTTGCATTTTTTTTAGCTTGCATTATATCAATGAGCTCCAGTTTCCATCGCAAACGATATACCTGCCAGCAACCAAGGCCAAAGGATGTAACTGGTATCATCTACACAATAACAAAAATGAATAAGACAAATAAAATATTTGTTTTATAACATTGAGATTACAAATGATATGCATAAAGGTAAAGCATAAAGGGCTCTTAAATAATTATAAGTAATTAAGCAAGTTTAAAATATTTTTAATACTTTCTAATACATACATAATGAACCATTCATTTCAAGATTCTATTGTATGGATGATTATATAATGTAAATGAAATATCAATACATGAAATGTAATGTTGTGTATATTATTCACTATGTAAAAAAGCTATTTGTTTAGAGGGCAGGTAGCAACTAGATATTGTTACTAACATTAATATGTAACTAGAATTATCAAATACAAAGAAAGAGACTATTGATTTAGTGATTTCAGCATTAAGCAATCAATATAACTTAATAAGAATTATTACACTTGTTCATTATAGATCTAAAATATATGATTTTACCATGTGTATTTACATATAACATTCTATAAAGTTAAAATTTTATGCTGTTTAGACTAATGTAAATGTACAGGCTGTTAAAAATATATAAATATGAATTTCAAGAGATTTTGCTACATCTACGTTCTTAGTGCGTTCAATATGTATATTAGGAATAAGGCATATTACCTACCAGTAATATCCACTTGAAAACTTCACCAGGCTCTTTTTTAGGCTTAACTTTTTGTGACCGAAGAGAATTTGCAATAGTAACATTATACCGAAATGTATACTGAACTATATTTTTAGGATAATTATAACTCCTAGCAAAATACCTTGATGTTTTACACAAACTGGCAAACATTGTGGTTATTTCCCTTTCGAATTTAATAGAAAATATTACAAAATGCGCCACTGTGAGTTATAAAACCTATTTAATGTTATTTGTTTTTTCTTTTGCTAATGTTCTGCGATCGCAAAGGCAAAGGAAACATAAACCCACATAAGCAAATTTCATACTTTTTTTTCTATAAAATTAATTGTGTAATATTTATTGCCAGGTACTATTCAATTAATGGTATAGTACCCGGTAATAAATATTGCACATCAATCCTCGAAAAGCATTCGGTTAATTTCGGCTTCGTTGAGCGCTGTCTCTGTCGCACATTACCTGTGGGACATTTGCCATCCGATGCACAAGTGAGAGATGTAGCAGTGAAATGTGAATGTAGTTCAGAATTCAGAAAAGGTTGTACAGTATCCTAGGAAAGAGTCTAGTTAGTAATAGTACTAGTAGAGCATTGTCTGTCACCTTTGTGACGCTGTGTGAAGCTCTACAATCTGGTATCTATTAGTAGCTGTTAAAGTACATGACCTTTTGTTACAAAATACACCTATTCTACAAATTCCTATTTTCTAAATTGTTGGAGTTTTAATAACTCGTAATTTTTGGAAGTTAACGCAAACGCACCCTCTTGCACTTGTACAAAAATTATCAAACGTCATTCAGGTCTTGTGCAACAGAAACAACACTCAACGAAACCTAAAATACCAGATCGTTTCGATCCAAAACTTGATGTACAATATTAATTGCTGGTTACCGTAGTATTTTAGTAATAACCGACTCACACGCAAGCTCGGTGATTTCCAACTACCTAAACAAGCCGGTTTTCGAAAAGTCCATAGACCATATTCACACGCTTCATCAGATTATCCAGAAGGCCGAAGAGTACGATGTGCCTCTATGTATAGCATTTGTGGATTATGAGTAAGCTTTCGATTCTGTCGAAATTTAGGCGGTGCTGCAGTCCCTTCATCGGTGCCAAATCGAACGATCGATCTTAATATGGAAGTACTGAAGTGTTTGTATAGGAGCGCCACAATGTCAGTTCACATCCAGGATAAGAGTACAAAACCAATCCAACTGCAGAAAGGTATAAGATAGGGAAACATCATTTCTTCGAAACTTTTCACCACTGCATTTGAAGATGTCTTCAAACTCTTAGAATGGACCGGACGCGGCATCAACATCTACGGCGAATATATCACTCATCTTTGACATGCAGACGATATTGTCGTTATGGCAGAATCCATGGAGAACCTTGACAACATTTTTTTTTGGGTAGGCTATGGTTTGGACACATGACGTCCGTTTCATTCGGGGTGACGGAAGGGCAGCGCGTAGCCCTATAACCCACCGTATTCCCTCCCCATCGCCATTGGGCCAATGGCACTGCTTCCTTGACATCCATTTCAAATACCCATGCCATTCTAATACTGGTCATAGTTAGCAACGCTATTCTCGAAGTTGTCGATTATTATGTTTAGCTTGGACTAACAGTTCAGCTAGATCAAACATAAAAAACTACAGATCAGAATTTATAGCCAGCGTACACTTAGTCTTGATGGGAGAATAAGAACACAATTCAATTTGGATTGAGAGCCCTCAACGCTCACCCACAGTCTGAGTAAAGTTGTCATATAGCTATATCTGAGGCTAATAACTAAGACATACAAAAAAAAGACAATTCACTAATACTTTCTTTTCTATGGCTGTCGTAAGAGATGACTTGGACGATTGGACATTATTTTACAAAAGATTGGGAACTCGAAAGTAAGTTTCATAATAATCAGCTTGACCATCAGTGCCAGCGTACGTTACAGCAGTTTGGAGTATCTATGAGTTGGAAAAAAAAAGAAACAACAAAATAACAAAACAGTTTATAAAGAAAGCTGTGATAAAAGGTAGGTACTATAAAAGTTCTAAATTAAAGTTGTCGCATATCTTTTCGTCATTGGATAGTACAATGAAGACACATATTGCTGCGTTGCTTTTAGTGCTTTTAGGAATACATACCTATATACCTTTTCGTAGAATATAATAATATACTAGAAGGAGAACTAAAAAAACACGTATATTTGAATATATGTACATATTATATAACTAAAAAATGAATAAATGACAAATATTAACTAATTTTATAGGTAAATACGGGTGGCATAGTTTAGTAGTATGGTTTACTATGAAAATTACTCAGGATTGTCACACACGCTCAAAAAAAGGGCCTACTTTTATGCTTAAACATCACATTGAATATACAAATGTATGTGGCACTCTGTTGGCCACTTGGCACTTCTGTAATGTGACAGTACACGAACACGTTGCCCAACACGGCAATATTAGATAACACGAATGCGGTTTCAGTTGTCGATAATAAACATCGATATCTAATACAATTTTATCCGTACTAATATTACAAATACGAAAATAATTGTCTGTCAGTGTGTTACGCTTTTACGCCTGAGCTCATTTTGATGAAATTTAGTACAAAGATAAACTAGAGCTTGGTAGAGGATATATGCTATCTCTTATTACGAAAAAAGACTTTAAGGGGCTGAAATAGGGAATGAAAGTTTATATTGAAGTTCCTCATTGTCGAAAATCATCATCATCATCTCAGCCCATATATATCCCACTGTTGGGTTCGGGCCTTCTCCATAATGGGAGGGTAATTGACCTACTATACCACGCTGGTCAGACGTGTTGTTATAGGGTTTGGTTTCTAGTTTTCTTTAAAAATTCTTTCTTAATGCTCACATGCTTCATAACGGAAAGGTATGAGCAATATTTCACGCGCCAAGATCCAGTAATTTTAGCTATACGCTTTTTATCCTTTTCCAAAAATTCTGAGGTTTCGTATATATCGCAGAAGAAAGTCATATACGAAATTTCGCATTTCTAGTACCAGTAGATTCGGCTGTGAGACAATAGATTACTGAAACTCTTATATATTTCATTATTTCATCTCCTATTTCATCCTCATGTTGAGTGAATTGTCAACAATCCTAAAACAAATATACATTTATTTCTTATCGACTGCCTAAATATAAAGTTTCACAGTTCTATTTTTCCGTGTGGTGACGGAGTAAGAATACAATTCACCGCCCACTATCTTACCCGTGGGTGATCGTAAAAGACGACTTAGGGATATTAAACTCATATAACATCTATGCAAGAGAAAGAAAACTCGAAACAAAGCCTTGTACCAACACGTCTGACCAGCGTGGTATATTACGTTAATCTCTCTCCTATTATGGAGGAGGCTCGAGCCCAGTAGTGGGACGTATATTTGAGATTTTTCTTCAGACGTCAGCCAGGCAGCCGGTTATAAAACCCTTGCTAATACTTTTAGAGTATGTACAATATAAGATATTGTCGTAATTGGCATAAGAGGAAGATGATTATGATGATGCATTTATTTTATTTCTTACTGAATTAAAAATTTGTATACATAAGTATTAGACAGCTTCCTATTCTAAGTAAAAAGGTATATTTAAACAATCAGTCCCTCAGAGGGTATATTCCTCCCTCCATCTCTAAGGGGGGCTAAGGGAACATTGTAGATGATTTTTCCCCTATAAAACATAATAATAATGATATTTAATATGGACGTCACGCATAAAGTCGCCCGTAAAAGCTAATATTTTCATAAATTGCCAAATGGCGCCAAAAAATTCAATATCTTGTTATCCTATTTTCAAGGACAATACCCCTTTTCTCTCACCCCCTTAACCTCTGTGTTTTGTGGGACTATATTATTATTAATTCTGAATTAACGTACAGAAATAGTATCCCGACTCAGAGCAAGCGTTTGTGATATACATAAGGAATTGTCTTGCGTGGAAATAAAGAAAATAAAGAATTATTTTACGATTGAGCCCACTGCACTTGGCACAGGAGGTCGGTATTTAGACTACTATATATGCAGACTTGTGCTAAGTTGAATTTTGAGTATTAGCCGAACTTAGTCGGTCATAGCAAGATATCATTGTACTTGCAAAGAACGTACGTTTGTTTACATAAAAAGGCTTGTTAGGTCTATCTAAATACATAGAGTGCCTTTCATCCCGAAAATGTACCATTATCGAGAAACAGTGAATGAGCTAATGTATACCATAAATATGAATAGCTCAGTAGATGGAAGTGGATAAAATTACATGTTAGTAGCATGTTCGTTTAGGTTAGACGCTGTTCTTATTTGTCGTTATTACTTTCATACAAGACAATGTCTGCTTGGTTCCTTATACCTAATTATGCCAAGACAATCTTCATTTTTTATGAGGGATATCAGGGCCGGATCTACGATATGGCTTTTAAGGCTTCAGCCTAGGGCCCCATAGATTCAAGGGGCTCCCATATAATTAAAAGTCAAAAATAGACGATAATAATTTAAAGAATTTGCCAAAGGCAAGTGCAGAAAGGTTGTGTTGTTTTATAATTAGTCAATTTATTTACAGTTGTATTTAACAAACACTAAAGCATAGGTACTATGTCATAATACAAATCAAATATTTTATAGTCTTATTTTTCCTATACTTTGAATAATTAGGTGGGCTCCTAATTAGTATTAGCCTAGGGCCCCCTAATGTCACGGTCCGGCCCTGAGGGATATCGTCTTAGTGTTCCAAATTAGTCATAGGGTTTTATTTCAAGGTTTATCTTCTTGCAGTGAAATTATCTGCTCATTTTTCATAGTTCTACACTACGATATGCGAGGCAATGAAAAAATTAGCACACCGTATTTTGAGTCAAATGCCAACGAACAAATTCTAAGTCATAGGTTAAATTATTAGCATAGCTAATAGAACTTTGTTATCATTAACGCTATTAATTTCATCAAATAAGTTTTCTCTTCAATCACTGTAAATGTGCCTTGTGCTTATCATCATTGTTACAGGTGTTTATCGATACCGATGATAATCGATATCTATAATATAGGTACACATACAACACTCAACCGTACATATATACGTTAATATTTACGTATTCAAAGAGATATTAAAACAAGCAACTTAATATTGCCATTCTCAATAGTTGCGACCGACGATTTAGACGTACAAAATGGCTAAACCGGTGCAAAGCGAAACGGTAAGTTATAGATATATTTCTTTTTAACATAATCAATCTATGCATTTAATTGCGAATACTGCACTGCTATATTATCAATATAATATAATTTATATTAAAAAGCAAATTATAATGATGTATGGAGCAATGCTAACAATAATCTAACTCTATTTAATTTTATACATTAATTGATTAAAAGTGAAAAATAAATAAATCCCAAGTAATAGTAATATTGTATTAATTAAAGTTACGGGTATGGTGACGTGTTAGAATAGAATGTGTTACCGTCATTTACATAGCTCCTGTGGGAGTGGTAACAGCGACTAAGAGAGCGTCAGGAGCAGCAGGAGGCCAGCAGCGCCGTCCTGAGAACCTCATAATATCAACTACGATAATCAAATGGTTATCCCTCTTATGATGACGTCCATGTATAATAGTAACCATAGGTGGCCTAATAAAGAAGAAAATGAAGAATAATTGTCTAATGAATTTGCCACGGGCCTCGAATGGTATAGTTACGCCACTGGGTATAGGGTTTGATTACCAGTTTCCTAGAAGTTTCTTTTTTTCTTTTGTAATGATGTTATCTGCCTACATAATTTGAAATGACTTTTTAGCGTAGTTTGTGGCTGCCCACAGGAAAGAAGGGTTGGTGAATTGTATTTTTTTGGTATTTTTTCGCATGGACCATTCGGAAATTCTTACATTTAGATAAATTGAAGTATGTATATAAATAAATGTGGGTCATTTCAGGTCTGTTAAGGCTTTAACCCCTCAAGCGATTTTGGGACACCTTTTAACCCAAAAAAATGTGCTTAACGCGCTTTTGGGACACAGTTTTGACCCAATTAAACGCTCTACAATTAGCAATTGTTTTTAGGACTTTTTTTACATCAACAAAATAACTTAACGCAGTCAAAGAGCATATATGATTGACTTTCATGAACTATTTGCACGGGGCACTCGAGAGCGCCGCGAAGTTCGACGCGTAAGGGGGTCGAATACCTCGTTGAACGTGAAGGTGCAAAATCAATTATTCATAACAATTTTTTGGCCACGTTTTGCTATTTGACACATATTTATTAAATAAATGAATGAATGTATATTTATTTAGTAATGAATATATATTTATTAAATAAATGAAACAAGTTAGTATTAGATCTTATTACATTTAAATATTTTATGAATGCTATAACCTCGCAATTACGTAAGAAGTGTTTTGGTTATGATAGACTTTAACGTAGAATCTATGGAGACAAATTACGCCCAGACGAACAATCATGTAGATCGCACAAATAATTATTAGTAACGGGCATTGAATCCACGACAATCCGTACGGGATATCAATATCCTAACTGTTCAGAGATCATCGATATTGTATTATCTCCAAAGGAGGACTTATATATCTTTGTGGCCCATCTCTTTGAGGTCTTAAAATCATCATCAATATAGTTATAAAATTCTACGTCATTGAAAACCCTTTTACCACGTTGAATTTAATAACATGTGCATCTATGAAAATGGCCATGACTACTGTATAAACATTTGTTACCTATACGTTCATTTACATAGACAGAGTAAGTCGGCGCGGAGCACACACTTGTGTAACTAACTCAAAGAAAATTGAAATGAAAGTTACCTTACTGAATCTGTTCATGCCATTAATTATTATCAGTGGCTTGTAATAATAACGATTATTCGTTATATTTATAATGGTTTCTGAAGTTTACGCGAGTATTACACATTTTAAATAAAACTACTTTTAAGGATTCTATACATACATATCATCACGCCAAATCCCTTGCAGGGTAGGCAGGGAGAACAGAGTGCCAGATAATTCTATCCTTGCATACTTCACTCGCTTCCTCAACATTCATAATTCTTTTCATACACGCTCGCCGGTTTCGGAGACTCTTGAGAGGTGGAGTCACCTTCCTTCAGTACTTGACCAATCTGGTCTAAGTAGGTTAGTCTCGGTCTTCCCCGGTACCTACATCCTTCTTTCGCATGGTATATCTTCATAACCAGACGTTCGTTCAGCATTTTTCCACATGTCCGAACCATCAGAGCATTCCCTTTCGCATCTTTACACCAATACTCTCTTTCATACCTACTCGCTCTCTTACGTCATCGTTACGAATGCGATCGGTCAGCCTAACTCCACAGATTTTCCGTAGAGATCGCATTTCGACCGCATTAATTTTACTTTCATGCTCTTTTCTGCTATCGCGTTTGTATTTGATTTTTTATTTCCCGACGTTTCGAACAGTCTACAATGATCATCGTGGCGGGAGGACTGTTCGTTAAATTTTATTTAGAAAAGGTATATTGATGATAAAAAACTAAATACAAAATATTGAACGTTTTAATAAGTATATATATCTTGGCCCATATTTGGTCTGCTGTTGACCTCGAACCTCTTCCATAACAGGTGGGCAACTGACCTACTAATCCACGCTGGGCAGACGTGTTATTATAGAGTTTTATTTTGAGTTTTCCTTCTCATGCATATATACGCATATTTTATCTTTTAGTTGTCTTTTACGACACCCAAGGACAAAATAGGGGGTGAATTCTTAATATGTCACCACATGATGAGGTATAAAATTTAACCTGGTTTTCTTTGCGTTAATAGTATTGCCTCTCCAATAAAAAAAAATACATATCTATCTATGTTCATGTAAGTATTTACAGTCTGCGCTTTCTCGTAAAAAAAAAGTTAGGAACCTTTCTTTAATACAGATTAAAGATAGGTTCTTAACTTGAATTTTCTCTTGGAGATTATTTAAAATTACCATCAATTTATCTTACAGGCACTGCTGTCCAGCCACTCAATTATGCCGATTCATTATTGTGCCTGGACACGTATCTTTTGAATTGTTTTTACATTTAGACTAATGGATGTATATGTAGATAAATGTGGTTCTTTTATATTCCAGTCTCCTAAATTCAATGCATATTTTTTTTATTGAACTCAATGATGTAATAGGTTAACGTAAAACATTAATATAAAATTAAACTTTTTCTTACTAAAATAAATCATCCTTATCTCATCATGACGCAATATATTAGAGTGCATATTACAAAAGTCATTGGCAATAGTTTTATGATCGGCCGCCTGCCTGACATCAACCCTCCTTGGGAATGTCATTGTGGACCTAACGGCAGGCAATTCAGGTGGAATTGGCCCAGGCCTATTATAAGCTCTTAGTCGTCTTTTACGACATCCACGAGCAAAGTAAGAGTTGGTAGTATTCGTAGCCGCTACCACACAGCAACTTCTTACTAAAATAAATACGTGTGTATCGTGCCATCGCATTAGTTAACTCATTAAGCGAGAATTTCTCTTATTGCCTTATTCTATTGGAGATACCTACACTATAACAGTTCGTTTTAACCTACTTCGAAGAATAATCATTATTCTCCGTATGAAGGAGAAAGTATGCAATTGACTACTCCTACTTTTATTTCTTTACTTATTTATTACATAGCAAAAGTATTGCAAATACACATAAAAAAATTACAACTTAGGTAAAAGTATATGATGCAGTTTTTCATAATTAAGGATAGACCAGCAGTAAAATAGAACCCGATTACGAAGCGAAAAATGATGTCACAAGCGGGTTTCGAACCCGCGCCTATTGGGATTCCGGCCCAATCGTGCTGCCACTATACCACCGTGACTTATTGTAGAACATGCAAATTTCGCTTCGTATCATATTTATGTCTTAAGGTGACGGTATGCTATCTACCCGACAATGTTTACACATTGTTATAGGCTTAATACTTCAAACTTTACAGTTAGAATTGTATTAAACGATGACACAACCTTGTTATTTAAATTACTGAAATTTAGCATTTAATATGCTTAATTATTTATAAAACCCGATTACGAAGCGAAAGTCATCTTAAGACGTAAATATGATACGAAGCGAAATTTGCATGTCCTACAATAAGTCACGGTGGTGTAGTGGCAGCACGATTGGGCCGGAATCCCAATAGGCGCGGGTTCGAATCCCGCTTGTTACATCATTTTTTGCTTCGTAATCGGTTTTTATAAATAATTAAGCATATTAAATGCTAAATTTCAATAACTTAAGTAAAATAGAAATTAACATTTATAACTATACCACCTCAGCTGACCAGCGTGGTATAGTAGGTCAATTTCCCCAATCTGTTATAATCTGTTATAGGCTTAATACTTCAAACTTTACAGTTAGAATTGTATTAAACGATGACACAACCTTGTTATTTAAATTACTGAAATTTAGCATTTAATATGCTTAATTATTTATAAAACCCGATTACGAAGCGAAAGTCATCTTAAGACGTAAATATGATACGAAGCGAAATTTGCATGTCCTACAATAAGTCACGGTGGTGTAGTGGCAGCACGATTGGGCCGGAATCCCAATAGGCGCGGGTTCGATCCCGCTTGTGACATCATTTTTTGCTTCGTAATCGGTTTTTATAAATAATTAAGCATATTAAATGCTAAATTTCAATAATTTAAGTAAAATAGAAATTAACATTTATAACTATACCACCTCAGCTGACCAGCGTGGTATAGTAGGTCAATTTCCCCCTTTTTTTTTATTTTTTTTTTATTGGTGGGCTATGGGTGCGTCTCGCCCCGCCAAATCGGTCCGGGGTGACGGAGAAGGCGGCGCGTGACCCCATAGACCCACCGTAAAATCCTCTCTCTTCGCCGTGCGAGCGGACCACCGGTACCCGATCTTTGTCTTCGGTGGTCCGCTCGGCGGTTTACCCTCGCGGGTTCCTCTCGTCGACGCCCCGACAGATTTCGCCGTCGGGGCGTCGCCCTCACGCGGTGGCCTCGCGTCGGGTTAGGGCGGCATCAGGCGCAGGTATTCGCGCCTGCATCGCCCCAGCCGCTGGCGGCGGCCCGGGTCGCGGGAGTCCTCCCTGACTCGTTCCGCCGCCTCCTTCCGCGAGATGACAGCCTCGCAGAAGGCGGCGACCGCGTCCCAATTCCTGACGCTGTCGACCATCGCCCTCGCGACAGCCGGCAGCGCCAGGTCGGCACCGATAATAGCGACGAGGTCACGGCGCTGCCCGTCCCAGCCCAAGCATTCCTCGAGCGTATGTTGCGCCGCGTCCTCGTTACTACTGCAATGATGGCAGCCCGGAGTCCACTCCCTGTACACGACCGTGTGTAGGTATTTCCCGAAGCACCCGTGCCCCGTCAACACCTGAGGTCAATTTCCCCCTACTGTAGAGGAAGATTGAGCCCAGTAGTGGGATACGATCTAGCGCTGGGCTCGAGCCTTACCAACTTGTCTGACCAGTGTAGTATAGTAAATCAATTTCTCTGTTATTGTG
Organism: Lymantria monacha; assembly: GCA_905163515.2. Taxonomy (NCBI): domain Eukaryota; kingdom Metazoa; phylum Arthropoda; class Insecta; order Lepidoptera; family Erebidae; genus Lymantria; species Lymantria monacha. The sequence continues at coordinate 39,139,820 of LR991081.1, forward strand.
GAGGAGGTTCGAGCCGAGTAATGGGACGTATAAGACTTGATGCTGTGTTTTGGTCTCTTGGTGCACATGCCTGTTCTCTTCTTCCAGATGCATCTCATGTCATCTTTATAGTTACTCCCTCTCTCTCCATATCATGCTTCACACAGTCCTGGATTTACTTTTCTTTGACCTTCCTTACTCTAAAGCCTTCAAAATTATACACTAAAACTTGCCTCATATTACACTCGCCCTGTTTCATCACATGTCCATAGCATGTCAAGTGTACTTTACCGTCACTAGCACAACTTTCAAACTTGCTCAAATATTTTCATTCTTTCAATCAAGCTCGTCACGCCGCATATCCATCTCAACATTCGCATGCAGTCACAGTTTGTAACATGTAGTTAGTTTCATTGCTTTTGCCGATAAACATGCTGATCCATATAGTTCAGCTGGCCTCATTAAAATTTTGTAAATTATGGCCTTTAATTTAAGGGGCACTCGGGGCTCACATGCTCCATCTGCTAGGTACTTGTTGCCATTTCATCTATCCCGTATAATCAATACTGTGCTTCATCGCACGATCCAGATCGCCATTGCATTATTAAAATAATAATTAAATTATCCTACGAATTATATTTACTACTTATTTTATTACTTTTCCTATTTCATCAAAATGGCGTGTCATAATTTTTCTTTAATAGCGACATTCTTCTTCTTAAATATATTTATTACCTAATTTGATAATTTCTGTTTGGCAGTGGGCCCATTGGTTAGTGCAGACTAATGACATCGAAAAGTTGTGGGCGGCGCAGCCCACGTATCTCATCTCACAAGCAGTGTACCTACTGGCTGGAATACTCACCCTTATTCATGGTAATTGATTTTCTCCTAAAACTTTTAGGCAAGAAATGCTTTTGTAAATAGATTTTTATAACAGAAAATTTAAATATATTTTTAAGAAATCAACATAGTTTAAGATAGAGCGCCCAAAATTACAACGGAGATACTGTACCTATACATACTTTTTCAAGCTTGAAGGCGTTTCCATTAGGTATAGTTCATATATAGTCCAATCGAATTGTTGATTGGACCCAAGAAAAATTATAAGTAGAATTTTTCTTTTGGAATTGATGAACAACTTTGTAAGAACCATTTTTCGTGTAAAATTGAAAATAAACGAGTTATTTAAAAAACAAAAAACCACCCTTAAAATCAAGATGGCGAAAAATCCAAGACCACTGGGAATTAGAAAACCGAAATGTAGACTTCCAGTGACCCCCCCTAACGAATTCCGAAGGAAAAATTCTACTTATAATTTTTCTTGGGTCCGTTTTTCGTCTAATTCCATTGGGCTAATAGCCGACCTATTTTTTATTATCTGCTTTTTTTGTGTTTGTGCAACAAGCTACAAGATATTTTAAGTACCTATTTTTTAGTATTAATAATACTCAGATCATCATTATCGAGAAGAGTTCATTATCTCAATGCTATGTTCGATCTCATCTGAAACTCTCACATTTTATACCGCTAGGTTAAGGCATTCATGTAATGCAGTAACATTTTTCTAATTGTGTCAGGATAATGTGAAAAGAAAAGAAAACATCCGTATAGATTAAAATCGTCACAATTAGAAAACATCCGTGTAGTGATGGAATAGAATTCATTAGCTGATTTCTTGCCCGTGGGTGTCACAAAAGACGTCTGAGAGATAATATATGCATATAACATCTATGCAAGAAAAGTAAACCTCGAAATAAAACAGAGAGCCAGAGCCCAGAGCAACAGGTCTGACATTTCTCTCCTATTGCGGAAGAGGAACCTAGTAGGTAGTGGAACGTATAACAGCTCAGATGATGATGATGAATGTAAAAATAAAAGTATTCTAATTTATTTTTGGTACTTTTTTCGACATACATCTGTTATTTTTACAGGTGCCAAATTAAAGTAATATTTTTTAAAGCTTTCAGAAAAGGTGGTAGGTGGCCTTATTTATGGTTAGGAACAATACTACACGGATTAGTGACTGACAACTTTTGGCACTTCGTTTTCCCCGAATATGACAACTTTTGGCATTCACAAACACCGATAATCTTTTTGGGAGCAAGGTTGCCACTGCATATAATCTTATTATGTAAGTATTAATGCATCTATCTATTAGTTTAAAAAATATTTTTTAATTTTCACGATGGTATTATCTTTAAAGGGTCTCCACTCTTACGAATTATTGTTTTTAAACGACAATGATTTTACAGATCCCGCTTTCATCTATCACGCTGCGTACGCCGTCTCCAGGCTCAATCTGCCCAACTATGCTGAACCATTTGCTGTAGGCTTAGTCACTGTTCTGATTGACTTGCCCTATGATATTGTAGCCGTTAAATTTGTCCACTGGACGTGGCACGATACCGATCCAAATATCTACGATCGTCACTATTGGGTCCCATGGAATTCGTATTATTTCCACGCTACGTTTGCTGCCAGTTTCTTCTTTATGTTCAATGCGTGCAGGTCTTGGTCTGCGCCTAAAGTGGCACAATGGGATGTAGCCAGGTGAGCAGTTATATCAACGATATAAATAAAGTCTCAATTTTACCTTATTATTACTTTATTATTCTTATTATTTAGAAGAGTATTATGTAGTACAGTAGTCGGCGATAAATACTGTGGTAAAGGTGCAGATCAGTAGTGATAGGGCCACAATGTTACAGTTTTCTCTCTATAGGAGAGGGCCAATCCGTCCGTGGTTGTACCACACTCTCCCAGAAGATCTATGTCTGAGCAGTGGCAATGTGCTGTTGCGCTTTGTTCAGTGAGCGAGAGAGACGGAAGCCCAACATTCTGGGCGTGTCTTGGCTGGTAGGCAGCGCCTTACTGTACCACTACTATTGCAAATGTCCATAAGCAGCAGTAACACTTACGATTAGGTGTGCTGCTTGCCCGTTTGCCACAATAAGCAATAAAATCAAGTTGTAGAAAGAGATAGCCGATTAATTTCACCTTCATTGAAGGTTGTCGCTTTTGCACACTACAAGGAATGATGTGCAATATTTATTGCCGGGTACTGTAAGAATATGATCACAGCTCCTATACATAATCGAATAAGAGATGTAAGAATCAAGGTAGCATCACGGCACCACTGTACTTAGAATGAAAATTTGAAACAAAACTCGAAATTGTTGCATTTATATTTAAGCATTTCCACTAGTGTTTACATAAAACAAATAAATTTATTTTTCAGTAAAGCATCGGAATGGAAAGCTCTTATTATATCATCGTTGCTCGGCATGCCAGGAGGAGTATTGATGTTTATTCCTATCTATCATGTGCTCCATGACATGTACAAGATCCATTCGGAAGTAACATTCTTCTTCTTATTCTCCATATTTGTTGTAATTGTATTAACAGGACTATGCAGTGAAAGGAAAAAATCTGCTAACACGTAAGTGTATTAGGCACTCATTTTTAATATATTTCAAAGTGCAGTAGACTTAGGCCCCGCAGTAATATACAATTTATAAACATTGGAAATAGTTTAATGAGTTCATATGATAGTGATCATTCTCTTACTGTTATCCTAACTGCTTGGGGTCGTTACAATATGTACTATTCTTCTCTCTAGTACAAACTAGTACAAACAACAATATGTAAGTACTACATATTGTAAAAAGTTATTAGCAATAATTTTATGACCGGCCGTCTGCTAGACATCAACCCTCCTTGGGACTATAATTGTTGACCCAACGGCATCAGATGGAGTTGGCCCAGATCTTTATAAGGCTCTTAGTCGTCTTTTACGACATCCACGAACAAAGTCAGGGTTGGCAGTATTAGCCAATCATATGGTAGTATACCTAATATTAATGGATATTGTACCCAACATCCTTTAATAATTAAAAGCCAAGGCTTTTCTTTATGGAAAGGATCGGTGTTGGTTTCCATAACAATTGTATCCGAACCTTATTGAGCTGTTGGATTGATGTTTATTATATCAACATCATCTCATTCTGTATAGGCATACTTCGTGTCTGAGCGGAAATGGATTGATCATAGACTGCTGTTATAAGTATTCAGTTTGAATGAAGTCTTAAGAATTTAACTCCCTGGCCACCGAAGACAAAGACCAGGTTCCAGTGGTCTACTCGTTTGGCGAAGAGGTATACGTAGGGCGGATCTATAGGATCGCGACCCGCTTCTTCTGTCGCCTCAAACGGATTTGGCGGGGTGTGAATATTACATAGACCGTCGTCAAAAAAAATAGCTCTCAACAATACTTTTTAAGAGCAATATCTATTTAGTAATTTCTAAAGTGACATCAAAAGGAAATATTCATCTCAGCCTGCCTTTCAATATAAGATAATAATATTATTGTATTGAATCAGAAAAGTTCTCTCCATGTTCCAAGCGTTTCACAAAATGTGTTGATCTTATTTATTATTATAAAGGAGGATGTTTGTATGTATGACAACGCTAAACTCGGAACCTATTTGACCGATCTTTATGTTAATTGGTATGTACCTATATGCATGTTTTCACGGAGAAGGTTTTGTATACTATCTACATTGATGTAACTCGCCACCAAGAGGCGCTGCGATATATCGACTTCTACAATCAAACCAACGGGCTGGACGCTAATAGATGTTATTTGCATATTATATCCCTTACTCATATTTTAAGACACCCACGAGTACAAAAAGGGGTGGTGAATTGTATTCTTACTCCATTACAATCCACGGGGTGCATTTGCTAGTTTATTATACTCCGGAATAGAGTAACATTCACACCTCATCCATATTGGTATTTTCAAAATAATTGGCACTTGTACATATCTTTTAGGTTGACTACAATTGATTATGTGATCTTAATACAGCTGGCTTTACACTATACGATATACTTGTGTTTTGTGATCTTCTTCAACCCTGCGAAAGAGGTATCCGTTGGGCTCCACGAGCCGGTGGGACCATGCAATGAAGTTGCATCCCTCATTACACCGTTTGGACAGGTAAAATAAAGCTTTTAATTATTCGTAGTCTATCAATATTCAGCTAGTATGATGTTATAAATTATAAAATTTTCTTACCTGCGATTCGTCAAGTACCTACATTTGTACATTTTTTTAAAAGTAATGTTTGGGTCTAATATTTTTTATTAAAATAGGTATTATATACTCGAATATATAATATATTTCTATAGATATTAAATTTTATCTACTAGAACATATTTGTGAATACTTTGTACAATTTTTTTTTGTGTTTATTATTTAGTAGGGAATATTCACGTTTATTGTATGGGTCAGTATGTTGGGCTACAAAAGCGACGAATGATAGACGCCTGCATGTAGCAGAGATGCGAATGTTGAGGTGGATGTGTGGCCTGACGAGAATGGATAAGATAAGAAATGAGTGTATAAGAGAAAGTTTGAAAGTGGCACCAGTGACGGAAAAGTTGAAAAGTGAATGCCTGAGTTGGTATGGACATGCGATGAGACGGGACAAAAGTAATGTTGTGAGAAAAGTTTTAAGTATGAATGTTGAAAAGGCTTTAGGGGTAAGGGAAGACCGAAGAAAAGATGGATGGATTGCGTGAAGCATGATATGGATAGGAAATGCGTGACCGCAGATATGACTTCGAATAGGATTGTGTGGAAGAAAAGAACATATTGCGTCGACCCCAAGTAATTGGGATAAAAGCAGGGTAATGATGATGAATGATGATTCACGTATAGAGGATTTTTACTTATGCATATAACTGTAACAACGCAACAGCATTTTGCGTTACTTTATACATTTTGATGAACATACGTTCTTAGGGTTAATACACGTGACAGAATCAACAGATATTTTGAATGAATATTAATAAGTATTAATTTTAGTATGCAGCATAAATTGCAGCATTAATTTTAGTGTCCAATAGTAGTCTGAATTTAAAAATATTTTTTAAATCAACTTTTTTCTTAATTTAAACAAAATAATTGCTTTTTGAAAATATCAAATACGTATAAACGAATGTTTTTTCTTGACATGTATGTATGATAATATTCTCCTATAAGTGTAGTGTGAGAAAAATACAGTCATTTTTAGTTTTGAAAAGTACTTAATTTTCATATATCGAGAGTAGGGCATCACCTCAACGCTTCGCTTATGAGGCATGCAATATTGCGATCTTATTGTGTGTATTAATGTCTGACTGTTGTCATAGAAGTCACTTTCTAGTTTTTCTATTCATTAAATTACTGCAATTTAATCTGCTTAAGCTTATTAGGCATTTCAAGTGATTTCTATGGGAAAGGAAGGAAATTTTCTTTCCCACAAATCACATTGTATTCTTTATATGGTGTAACAGAAAACTGATTTATTAGAAGCGCACACATATTATAATTACTTTTTAATTACAACGATAATTGATTACGACATCTTTCGAGATAAACAAAATATTATTAGTAATATTTATCAACGGCCATTCGCACCTGCCTTGTGAGATTAGATAATAATCTATCGTGTTACTCACATACATATATAGATACTATATTGTAATATAGAAATCTTAAATCCGAATGCGTTATAGGTATGTTTACTTAAGTTTTTGGAAAATTTTAAAATGCAAATCCAAACATTGCTGCCAATACTGTTGCACTTTTCATGGCAAGGATTTAAAATTTTAATATCATGATTCATGTGTAACGGTGAGAAATAAGAATAACCAGGGGAATTAATGCTTAAACTATAAATGTGTCCATTACTGTATATATATATACAGCAAAGGTAGTAAAATTCAGGAGTGAATTGTTTTGAATACATTTTCTGTATAAATTTTTCGAACTGTGAAGCGTTACTGTATAATGCGACCATATTAGCAACATGCTATTATGAACGAAATTTGGTGCTACACTTCTACGTATTCTTTTGAGAATGAAAACATATAATCGTATTACAGGAATTGGAAAAACGAAAATACTTCTGCCCAGCCGATTACGATGAGAAGTACTTCGATTTCCACTGCGTAGGCAACAGATTGCCCCCTAACGGGGCTACCTGGTATACCATTTGCGGAACACCCTTTGAGTAAGTAAACTTTTAATTTTACATCTTACCCATCTGTTTCTTCTGTCAGCAATATTTGTGGAGACAGTGCTTTTGTTATAGTGAATAATTTCCTCACATCTACTTCAGTGCATACGTGCTACTAAGGGACTCCTATCTCAACCACAACTTAGTCTAATTAATCCACCACGAATAAGGTTTAGGGGGCGTTCAAGTATTACGTAACGCAATTTTTGAAGATTTTTGATCCTCCCTCCCCCACATGTAACGCGCCGTAACGTATGTCTGTACATTTCACCCTCCCTGAACGTTACGTAACATCCAAGTGACCGTTTTTAAACGTGTTTGGAAATTTTAATTCCCTAGTTTTTTATTTAATAAAAAAACAATGCTACGTAACGCGTTTTATGAACAGGCTATGTAACGCATTGTAACATTTGACAAGCCCCCCTCCCCCCAAATTGCGTTACGTAATACTTGAACGGCCCCTTGCGTCTATTCCTTCTCAGTCTATGCCAGTGCTACTTATTACGAACCTCCATCATGCTGCTCAGATTGATTAATTAAATTATATTTCGAGATTTCGTTCTTTTTCGATCATGTTATCTATTTACTTATCTTAGTCGTGTTTTAACTGGAATATAAGTGGGTGATGAATTGTACTCTTTAACTACAGTAAAGGGAATACCATATAACAATCATTGTCATTATCATGACCTTAGCCAATTTATGTACGTCCCACAGCTGGGATCGAGCCTCTGCCACACTGGGAGAGAAATTGACCTAGGTACTATACCACGTTGGTGAAACGTATTGGTATCGGATTTTATTTCGATTTTTCCTTCTCTTGCATAGATGTGTGTATATGTATATCCTTTAGTCGACTTTTACGACACTCACGGCAAAGAGAGAGGGTTGTATTCTTACACCGTTAATACACGGAGAAAACTATACAATAATAGAGGCAAATTACACCGAAACCCAGAACCATCATATAAGGATCACTTTTAAAACTACGAAGCAATTTGTGAAGTAAAGTTTTGTTTTTGGGATTTTTTTTGCTAGTAGTTATAACACTGCTAGAAGGTTTTCTTGTATAGGTATTTTAGTGTTAAGAAATATTTGAATTTTAAAAACATCTACTAATGATGATGAATTCATTATAAAAATCATTACAATTAATCAAATAAAGTACGATAGGCGTAATATGTCGAATTCTTCAACACAACTTTATGCTATAACTTCCCTGTGTTCACTGTCTTCGAAACTACATCACGCTTTCATATATATCATCATTGTTCTTTCTGTTTCTCCCTTCTCTTAAAGACATCAACATACATATATAACTTTTTTTTGGCGGCGGGCTACGGTACGTCAAACTCCGCTATTCCGTCCGGGGCAACAAGAGAAGCGGCGTAAGACCCCGTAGACCCGCCCTACAATTCTCTCTTCGCCGTGCGGGTGCGGGGCTTACGCCAGGTGGCCAATTCGCGAGGCGAAACATCGTCACCTTCTTCGCGAGTTGAAGACACCCGCCGATATATTTCGGCGAGCATTTCCGCCTCCAAGTCCCAAGGGGGGTGTTCCGGCCAATACGCATGCAGACTTGGTCGCAACCGTGCGGTATCCGTGGATAGCCCTGACCGCCATGGCTCTCTGCGGTCTCCGCAGAATAGCCCTAAGGCGGACGGTCAGAGCCCTCGCCCACACAGGAGCGCCGTACAATGCCATTGAACGGATCACCCCCGCATATAGCCGTCGAGTCTCGACGCTCGGTCCGCCCAAGTTCGGCATGAGCCGAGATAGGTCGAACGCCGAGCCGACTAGCCGCGGAACAAGTCTACGGAAATGCTCCCGAAACCACCAATTCCCGTCGAGCACCAGACCCAAATACTTCATATGGGCCTGGATACTGATGGGGACGGAGTTGACGACGATCGAGACGTTGACGGGCGGCCCCATGAGGCGCCCATGAAACAGGAGCGCCTCTGTCTTGTCCAGGGCCACCCTAAGCCTCAGCGCCTCGATACGCCTTACCATCTCCTTAGTGCCGAGAGTGGCCAGGCTCATCGCTTCTTCCAGTGTCCTGCCCCGGGCTGTGACGAGCGTGTCGTCAGCGTAGCATATAAGCCTCAGCCCGGGAGGAGACTCCCTCGCAACGCCCAGTCGTAACCGATGTCCCACAAAGTCGGCCCCAAGACCGACCCCTGTGGGACACCGCACGACATGGGCGTGCGCACAATGTCCCCTGCGCTATTCGCGCAGAGGACACTGCGCCCCTGCAAATAGTCTGCCACTAGTCGCCTCAGGTATAAGGGCACGCCGTGATACCGGAACGCCTCCCTGATGCAGCTGAATGGCAGACTATTGAATGCGTTGGCAATGTCCAAAGTCACCGCCAACAGCACTCCTCCGCCAGTGACGGCCTCCCTCGCCGTCTGCCTCAGGCGCAGTATAGCCGCAATAGTCTAACTCCCCCTTCGAAAACCGAATTGAGCGTCCGATAAATTGGGCCCCACCTCGTCTAGGTGCTGGACGATGTGGGCAGCGAGGATACGCTCCAGCAGCTTGCCCACATCGTCCAGCAACACGATAGGCCTGTAGGCCGACGGCAAATCCGGGGACCGCCCTGGCTTTAGCAGGAGCACCAACCTCCCCTCTTTCCAGCACTCAGGGAACTGTCCAGCCGCTAGACAGGCATTGTACAGTTGCCTAAGGCGTGGCTCCAGGTGTTCGAGGAACATCATCAACACCGTCCGGGCCGGGGGCGGTGTTGGCGGAACGAATCTTCGCCACTACTGCCCCCACCTCTGATTCCGTCACAGGCGGAACACTATGTTCATCGGCCTCCCGGTCATCATCTGGCCATGAAGCCATAACCGGGGGCGTGTGTTGCGGCTGTTGCGGAAACAATCCCTCGACCACCCTGCGGAGGAGGTCGGGTTGAAGGGTCTCGGTGAGGGGGGGCCTCTGCGCGCGGAGCTTACACAGCGCCGCACGATACGGGCGACCCCAGGGATCGCGGTCGAGACCGTTCTACAACTCCCGCCAACTCTCGTCCTTGGCGAAACGGATGGCCATTCTGAAGGCAGACCGCGCACTGCGATAAGCCTCATACAGTTGGCCCTCCCGCTCAACATCGCGGCGACGACGCCGACTGCGGGTGTAGGCTCTTCGGGCCTGTTTGGGCGGGGCAGATGTGCCGGGCGCGGGAGGCGCAGTCGCGGGCGCACTGTTTGCCACCCGCGGCGCAGCTGCGGGCGACGACTGCGGCCCGGCCTTGGCAGGAGCCGGTGCCGTCCTCTTTTGGCCTTGCGGAGTGGGCCCTTTCGGCTTGGGCCCGGCCACGGCCACGGCGTAGCTTTCCACGCGGCCACCCTGGCAGGGTAGCGGGGCGGGAGCTGCCGCCACGTACGGCTGCTTGTCCGCGGCGAGTGGTGGCCGGACTCGAGGCTCCGGAGGCAGCCTTGCCTCCAGAGCGGCCATGCGCGCGTTGAACAGTTTGCCGACCGACTCAATTATGGCACGCACGGTTTCGTCCGGCACACCCTCCACCGCGGGCAGCGGGCATCGACGGCACCCGGGCCGGCGCTAGTTGGGCCCGCAAGTCGGCCATTTGCTTGGCCAACTCGCGGTACGCCCGCTGCACCGCCGCCAGCTCCTTGCCAAGCCGGAGATTTTGACCCCGCAGTCCTGACACCTCGCCCCTAAGGCGGGCGTTTTCGGCCTGCAGGGCCTCCATCTTGGGCTGGGGAAGGCCGCTGCCCGCCATGTCCCCGGTCATCTCGTCAGACTCGCCGCGGCAGAACGCGGCGAGGCGGCGGCCCGGAGGTCTGCAGCAGGTGGAGTGCCGCTTCCCTCGCTATCTACATCCAAACCTTTTCAGTTTCGATATTTACAGTATTTACAATATTTTGTTCGTCTACTTCTATATTTACAGAATTTACATAATCTACATTAGGCGCAGGAGACGCAGATGGGCGCGTCTCCTGGCCTCTAGGCGGAGAAATGCGTGTATCCGCCATCTTCTCCGCCGCCTTTAACTTCTCTGTTCTTTCTTTTTGACGTCGCCTAGCCTCCGCGTCCACTGTGCGCCTGTAGGCCGTGCACATTTGGCTTCTGGGCGTCTTCTTCCTCTTCTTTGTTTTTAATGATGGGGCGGAGTTGACAACCGGCCCCCCCCCACGACTAACGCAAAAGTTGTCCCGGCCCTAAATCTAAGATACCCTAAACTCAGGGACACGGGCTGGACATGAGGGACATCTCGAGAGAGACCCCATGACCTTTGGAGAGGGGACGACGGGGAATGTCATCCTTTCCTACAGGGTCAAATCGTGCGCGCTCAGACGGCGCAGAACGCGCCGAGACCCGATCGCTGAACTCTTAGCCGTCAGACGGTGAAAAAATGTCTGACGTTTTCAGGGTGCACGTGGAGGTGGTTCAGCACCGCACACCTAACGTACATATATAACTAACGAATTATTTTATGTTTTATTATGTAGGCAATCATATTGCATACTACCATGTGTATGAGTTAATGTTATTATTGAAATAAGCTTATAAATTTGCAGATACGATTTATTTACTTCTTCGTTCTTTCAGGAATCGCGCCGAATACGTAACAGTAATATCAACTATTATAGTGATGGCCTTTGGTGTCTTTCACATATTGTATTTCAAAACAGGATCAGAACAGCAATTGATAGCGAAGAAATTGAAGAAAAAGTAAAATAATGTACAAACCAATTTCATTACTAAGCATTGTTAAAATCATTACTTAATTAATTGTATTAAGTAACATGCTTGTTGTTAAATGATCTAATAATTAAGACGTTTTATAAATTACAAACTTCTTTACTCTCATATTAATTTCTTTTAGGATATAAACCATCTTTAAATATTTTGTTTTTAAATTACATACAAATGGACGAATCTAGTGGCAACCTGACGGTCTTGACTCTCACTGGTAAATAGGTATGCGTCCGATATATCAAAACGAATCTGAAATCGGATTTCAGTCAGAAGTCGTATCGTATCGATATTCAACACTATACAAACTGATTTTAGAAAACGTATTTCGGCAGAAACTAAATCAACACATATCAAAACAAAACGACGAAAACGCAAACTAATAATAAATCTAATCATCGCGCAATCGTTTTCTATTGCTAGTTTTGCAAACCAAACCAATATTTGAAAACTTACTAACTATCTCTTTCACTCCGCTAAGCGATCGCTTAGTCAGAATGAGAGAAAGCGAATTTCATTAAAATTCGCCTCCTTTCATTCTAACTAAGCGATCGTTTAGTGCAGTGAAAGAGATGGAGAGAATTGCGGTTTCTAAGAAACTAAGAATGGCAGATTGATACGAAACAGAATTATACGGGACAGGGAATAAGATCTATATCAGAATGCAACTACTTCCATGATAATATTACGCAATACGCGTTTGTTAAATAGATTTTTTGAATTATTGGAGAGTTTTGATCCACACTTGACCTTGGTGATACGTGCAGTGTGCGCGTAATGTTATTTTTGTGTTCTCGTGAACTATATAATTATATAGGTATTTTATGATTCAATACTATACTAACGTATGTTAGTATCGTACATACGATTTGATGATAAATAAGAAATAACTATTAAATGTAAAATGGTAAGAAAAAAACCATACTAAAAATGTACATTATGTAATATAATCATGAAATCATTGTAAATATGACGATTTTTAAATACGCCAGAAAGTTTTGTATCACACTCAAAACAAAACATTTTTGCTAGTCTAGTACCTACTCTAGTTAAGCCTAGATAAAGCATGAAGGAAAATCGTACACCTAAATCCAATCAACAAAGAAACTAAAGAAAAATATTTTGAATGCGTTTGTTCGTTTGCGTTTTTCGTTTGCTACGCTAAAATAACTAAAACCATCGAATATCGATCGAGACTAAGGTAAATCCGCTCCGACAATCGCTCTGGAAATCGATTTCTGAAATCGGTTTTTTAAATCGATTTCAATATCAGAAATCGAATTTGTATCGGTTTGCGTAAAAATCTGAAAACGCCCATCTCTACTGGTAAAATAAACTTCTTTACTAATGTTGCCAGTTATCACATCATAATCATGAACTGACTTGTAAGCCGGGTATCGCTAAATTCTTTGACATGATTTTTTAAATATTGGTGAAACGTAAAAATAAGTAACACACAACTGACCCAGTTTCCTTATCGACAATATTTTAGTTTAATATTTTTCATTTATATTTATAATTTAATGCATACCTATTTACTAGTTGTACAATTAGCGTAAAACCTAAACCAAGCAATACTTAATTTAAGAATTATTTTACATGACTGTTGGTGAATCTTAAATCAAATAAAATTATTAATTATAGTCTGTTTTTTTAATATCAGAGACAAAATTGACACATGCAAATGTCGAATTCACAAGTAATGCTAACAGCTTTTTTTGTGAAGTGGTGTACCTATGATACCGGTATACCGAAACGTAAGATTTTATATTTATTTAAAGATTAACTTCAAAGTTCTCTATTCCAAACTTATCATTAAAGATCACATACGTATACTTACATGGGAGCATGATGTGCTATACACCAGTATAGCGCGTCGTATGACCTTAATACTCAAATAGAAACAAAAAAAAAATAATAGACGCTATTAGTGTTGTTCCTGTATACGCTAAAACGGCAATCTAAAGCCACTTCTCTTACAAAGCGGCGGTACCTGATAACATAAAAACAACTACATTTTAAAAATAATTACGTATGTGAATTATATCGGCAGTTAGGTATTGTTTGTTTTTCTGAAAAATGCTGCAATTATTTTATAGCCGGCGCCAATAAAGACGCGAATCTAAAACGGTGGTTACTACTTGTAATGACAAGTTGGACCATCAGCAAAATATGGTTGCCTGATAGGTGATATTTTTTAATGTAGGCCTTTGTTGTTTGATAATAAATAGTACGCAAGATATTTTAAAAGCCAATATATACTAATGGAAGTGAAAAGGAACTTTAATACTTTTCGAGAATGTATAAACCCTACCTAAATAAATGCCTACACATTTTCCAGTGTAACTTGTAAAAACCGATACTTTTACGATTATATTACGGCAAATTACCGATCACTATTCAAGAATTACAAAAATCTGGTAAAGGCCTTTTGGCGGGAATCTAAAACGTCATGTGGTGCTCTTGTATTAGGTATATTTGACGTTTTATGTAATGTAATGTGACGGAAATGCTGGAATGTGGTGAATATAATATAAAAGTGCTTTATAACGTTTTCGTTTTCTATCAAAATTAGTACAAGATACTATTAACAGTGTGGCCATAGCACTGTTGCTGTAGACGATTTGACTTACTGACGGGCAATGACTAACCTGAAGAGACTAAGAACGTGAAGATAATTATAGCTCGACATTGGCATCAATGGCTCGTATAAGTAGCTGATTGCCAATACATAAAAAGAAGAATCTGGTAACATCAGCTGATAACGTCAGTTTAGTCCCTGAGATTAAAAGAACGGACTATAGCTGTGAATTTAATTATTGTTGTTATTATAACTTTCATTTTAACACTAAAATATGTATTTGTATTTCTATTACCTATTCAATTTGAACTTGTAAATATCGTCATCATCATCTTAGTTCATAGGTACATATATCTTTCAATATTAGCCATGACCCTCCTTCATAATGGCAGGTGAATCGCTTTATAATACAGCCTACCTAACTAGATTTCTTCATAGAGATAGATTTGTTCATTATAGTGGTAGGACTACTCTGTGGACTGTTCCCTGTTTACAGCTGCGGGCCGGTCCTTAAGGTGTAGTACCACACTCTCGCAGAAGATCGACGTCTGAGTAATGGCACTGTGCTATAGCGCTTCGTTCGGTGAGCGAGAGAGCCGGAAGCCCAACTGGGGTGGGTTTGGTGTTTGTATTGGTAGGCAGCGGCCCAGCTATACCCTTGGTATTGCAAAGGTTCGTGGGCGGCAGTGACACTTACCACCAGGTGTGCTGCCTGCTCGTTTGCCAGCATAAGCAATAAAAACAAAAATATTTTCCCTTTCTCGTCCCGTCCTACTACTACCCCAGGTAATGAAGTTGCTGATATATTATATTCTCAAACCTTCATCTAATTAATTTATTGACAATTAGTTGTTATATGTAGCCTATTTTTATTTTTAATACCAGTGAGGACATTTTGAAATGTACTAAGGTATGTTAATTAAAAAAATTCTCGCAATTTAATCTTTTCGAAAATTAAGACATAATTAAAACAAATTTAGGTCAATATAATTAAGTTTTACTAAATACAAAGCAATATGTGCCAAGTGAATTAGTAATGGGCAGGCTAAATCCGATCGATGATAAACTCACTACTGTATAGGGACAATGTTTTTCAAATGGCGACTACATTTGGACTAACAAAGTAATAATTGTAATTGGCTGTTAGAAGCAAATGGCACAAGAGCGCTCTTAGGTTAGTTTATGTCTAGCTATGGACTCTGGTGATTGATGGATCTTTATGATAGATATCACATGACTGGTTTCTTTGATCTAATACTAAAATCATAAGTATGAGCAAGAAAACATCTTATTAGATTTTGATAAAAGAAAATAACATGCTAATTACATAAACGTGAACTATATGATTAAACAAAGACAAAATGTGTTCGAATATCTAATTTTTAAGCTTACTAAAAAGGTATGTGATTTTCAAAAGAAACAAATATGCATTTCTACCTACGGGATAATAGAGACACAATTACTTTTTGTATCATTTACTCAATTTATTGATATGTTCATTTTGACGTACAATTACATGATTTGATATTCTAATATTACGCTTACACGGAGTGATTATTATACGATAATGATTATACCCTCAAAAGTTACATAGAACTAAAGTGAATGCAACCCTAAGTGCCTTCTATTTTATTTGCATATTCAAACTTCAAACTCAGTTCAAACCTAAATACCTATTATATGTTGAATTATTAAATTCACGGGAACTAATTAACAAGTTGTTTAAGCCTTGTGCGTAATAATACCTTGTAAGGTTAATTTTAACGTTAAAAACGTACTCGAGACGAGTTCTTGTAGTTTAGGAAGATAAAAATATACATTTGAAAATTATTTCAATCGTTTATTTTTTTTTTGGTTACATTTGGTAAAAATCATTTGAATTGGTTGATCAACCATATAAGTTACATGTATCGGTATCAATAATTAAGACATGTATATTTAAAAAAAAAAGACTGCTTTTGCAAAACCTTACCTATAATTATCGGTTATACCAAGAGAGCTTAACCTATAAGAATAAATAGATGAATACAACTGTCATTACTATGTACTAACATTCCACATTAAACATATAGTGCTCGACAAAAAAGTGAAATATTAAACAATTATTAGAGCCATAAAAACGTATTTTAAGCAACTTAGTGCCTACAATAAAAACTCAATATTTAGTCTTGATAAACACAAATTAAAAAGCCTTTGGCAATTTTGTGCAAGTATATTTAATAAAATAATAATCACAACCTATTTAAACTTAAATAAACACAACTCCTTTAATTTAACAATTGACACCAGTGGTTCCCAAAATACTTGAACCATCACCCACCCACCATAATTTTCCAAATTCGGAGTAAAAAGATTTTTTCATTGTGTGCAATTACACCGAGAGCTCGAACTCCCAAATGGCGTGCAGTCGTCCTCTTCCACGCTCTCGTGCTTACTGTTGTCAAACTCTGTGGTTTCCCGCCTAATAACTAATACGGACTCAATCGGTCGGTCACAGTTCATCCTTTGGGAAATGCTGACTTACATAAACCTTGGGAATAGAATACGTTAACTTAAACTTCTTCACATTGTGTAATGTGAAGAACTTACTGCTGAGAACTCAAATTTGTTACTTACTACTGAGAACATAAAATTGTTCGTAATCTATTTTTAGTTTGCATTCTACACACAACATCGACACAAAATTTAATATCGTTAAATGATTCGTAAATAGGTGGAGTAAAATAACTGTCTAATAAGCAGATTACTAAAGTCATAATAACTACATGTTAAGTATGATTACGTATTAACTTATGCTCGTATCTCGAGTACAATGTATTAATGCTAACATATATAGGTACTTACAACTAGTATGAAACTCCACCTTTATGAACTTTCATGAGAAAGTAAGATGCATGTGTATGCAAACACATCTAGAACTATTGTGGAATGACAATATCATTGGCGGATGGTAACCATCATCTCTGGTCCAATAAATTACTAAATACATTAACCAAATAAATTAGAAAACAAATATTCGAATAAATTGTTTTTCAATAATATACTCGTATTTTATACAAATATGTTGATATCATTAAATGATACAATTTAATAATAATTTGCGCCTCACCGTATTACGGTCACGGCGGCTAGGGTCTGCCATGGAGTCAGCCATTTGCGCAACACATTATGCTCCAATGTAAATAAATATATGCATTATAATAATCTATTCCGTCATACCCGTGGACCGATAGGACGGTAAATAAATTGACACCGAGGAGAAACTAGCTAGGCGCGAAATTTTAGTTAAATCCTCCAAAGTACAGATAGCAAGTATGTAATAATTTATGACGCACATAATTTCGAAAAATAATGTGTGTCTTGGATTCAAGCTCATCAGCTCGAACCGCAGACTGCTATTTTAAGTATCGGCAGACCTTAGTTTTACCATGGCTTATCGATTGCTATATATTTAATAATATAATTGAAGATTCAATTGCACTTTAGAGACAATTTAGGAAGTTATTTTTTAATCCGATTTATTATATAATTATCGTAAATTAATACAGAATCGATTGGATCGATTACTGGAAATTCTTATATTTTTAAATGAGATACCTCGTCGATACTATAAATATATAAAAGTTTTATATATTTAAAGCCTATAGCCTAAATGAATATCTGTATCACGTAGACTACAATACGTACTTACTATAAAATAAATCGAGTATAAAAGTATTATAGAAATTTGGTTGTCAGTTATGAATCAGGCTTTGTTCACAGCAGCGGACGGAACGAAGCAGAAAGTAACTGATAATGTTACGTTAAATCACAAACAATCCAAGCTTCATAAATAGGAACACAAAATTGGCGCGTAATTATAAATTGTCGGTTAGGTACAAAAAGTTTTACAAGAACCTACGCGACCAGAGATGTTGTCCTATGAAGTTGGAGAATCTTTATTTTGGCTCCAACGGAGAGATCTTTGGCCGAAATTGTTTTGGAGCCGATCTAGTGTCAGTACATACTTCGGCCATAAAAGTTTTAGTAAAACTTTAGGTAGGCCTATTCTTCAACAGTTCCTCCACGACACTCGGATCGGCAAGTGTAGAAGTGTCGCCTAGATCAGTCTCTCCCAAAGCAATGCGCCTGAGGATACGCCTCATTATCTTACCCGATCGAGTTTTGGGCAAGGCGGGAGCATGTTGGATAACATCTGGAGCAGCAAATGCTCCAATCCGGTGCCTCACACGCATTTTCAAAGAGCTGACCAGATCATCGTTGAAGATTGCGCCTTCAGTCAAGGTTACGAAACAATAGAGACATTGACCCTTCAAGGGATGGGGTTTTGCCACTACTGCTGCTTCGGAAACCCTCAATTCTTCAGTGAGCACACCTTCTACTTCTGAAGTCGACATGAGGTGACCAGAAACGTTAAGCATATCGTCCATACGACCGGTAATCCAAAGAAATCCATCTGCATCTCTCCTTGCACCTGAAAACGAAGACCTTGTGACAAAATAATAATAATTACAGTTATTGTAAGGAAATTATTAAATTCGCGTAATAACGTCCTCTATTAGATACCGGCCTACCCCAGAGGGGATAATGATAGCTTTATAGAATCATAGTTCAGTGAGTTTTTACGTTTTTTAATAAATTAATAGGTTGTGTATTCTTAGTCTTAACCCGTCCTCACAAATAACCTATTCTTTATTATATGCCGTGAAGTAAGAATATAGTTCACAATTGCCTTTCTTGGTCACGGTTGTCGTACAACGCGACTAAGAGATATGACATACAGTTAGCATCTATGCAAGAGAAGGAAAACTCGATATAAAGATCGACTCTATGTACCAATGCGTTTGACCAGGGTGGCATAGTTGGTCAACTTACCTCCGATTGTAGAGGAGGCTTGAGCCCAGTGTGGGAAATATATGATCTAAGATGATGATGATGATCCTCTGCCCAAAATCTAGGAATTAATTATTTCACAGAAATGAATTTCGCAGGCATCATCAATTTATCATAAAGAATATAATGACATTAGATGATTAGATCGATTTTTTATTACCAATATTTACATATCAAATTACTTATGTTCATAAAAGTCAGACACTGATTCTTTATTTTATTTATTTTTAATTTATTTACACTGAACAAAACAGCTATGTGGTAGTGACTACGAATTCTACAAACCATAATTTTGCTCATAGATGTCGTAAAAGACGAAAAGCGTTATAACGACCTGGACCAACTCCATCTGATGTTGTTTGGTCAACAATTACATTCCCAAAGAGGGTTGACGTTTGGCAGGCGGCCGGTCATAAAACTATTGCCAATAACTTTTACAATATGCACTATGAAAGAAGAGCACATATGGTATCGACCCCAAGTAATTGGGATAACAGTAGGAGAATGATTTATAAAGTAGAGAATTATAATGACTATAGTAAGTACTAAGTACCATGGGCGGCCTTATCGCTAACAGCGATCTTTGCGAGGCAACCTCTCTAATAATGTTATTACGTGAATTTATAAATCTATCACAACATTCTGAGAATCTATTATATATTTTTTTACTGAAAGCCAATTTTATTAAACAAAATAATGAAAAGTGATCAATTTGCCTTTAATTTTTACGCAATATAAACATAGACGTTGATCCTCTCCAAAGATGACTATCAGATGCAAGGTGGTTTTAAAGTCGCACGTTACCTTTGCTTATAGGTCTAAGTCTATGTCACGTGGATACGACCAGGCAGACTAAAGTTGACATATATTATACAAACAAAAAATAATCATAAAAAGTATATTTACCATCACCAGTGCAGTAATATCCTGGAAAACGCTTGAAATAAACGTCTTCATAACGCTCGTGATCTTCGAACAAAGTACGCATTATGCCCGGCCAGGGGCGTGGGAATGCAAGATAGCCTTCACCTTCGCCATCGATCACATTTCCTTCATCGGTTAGAAGAACAGGCTCCACGCCGAAGAATGGAAATCCCTAGAATAGATTATTTGTTAAGTAAAAAAAAGGTATTCTTCTTATGGCGACGTAACAAAAATACCTACTAAATAAAATTATGTCGCCCAGGCTACCTTTCTTTTTTTAATAAAAGGCTACCTTTGCCGCATAGGGCTTGTGACATGAATGAACAAAACAATGTAGAGAAATTAATTATACCAGGAATTATTATATTTTCACAAAACCCTCCAACGTTGATGTAAATGAAACAAACATAATTCAATGTAACTAACAGCAGAGCCAGGTTTCATAGGTGTAGCAGCAGGGATTCCAGTGATGATATGCCCTCCGGTTTCAGTCTGCCAATAGGTATCGGCAATGGAACAACGGCCACTGCCAACTACATTGTAATACCACATCCAAGCTTCAGAGTTGATGGGTTCACCAACGGAGGCCAGCACCCGAAGTGAAGACACGTTGTGTCTAAAATGGTAAGAAGTGTGATTCTGTTAATTTCTGAACTACTGAATGAATTTTAAAACAACTTCGGTTAATGGTAACTTAGGTGTAGATCGAGATTTTCATTATGAGAGTTAATCGTGCGCTGCTTCTCTGTCGCCCCGGACGGATTAGCGGGGCATGACGTACCGTAGTCAGACACAAAAAAAAAAACAAAAAAAAATATAGTTGAAAGTTATTTAGATGCAGCAGATATACGTAAAATCTCCACGGTATAAAATCGAAAATCTATTATAGACCAGATTGTAATTATATACCTACTACCGGGTAGGTCCGGCAATATCTAACCTATTATAGGATAGGATTTCATTTTTATTGAATAAATATGAATCCCATTATTATTTGGTTGTCGATTTCAATGACAAAAGATTTGAGATCTAAATGGGTACCAAGTTCTATAGAATCCTAAAATTTATTTATTAGAAGTAGTACTTACCTTGTAACATTTTGATTGCCATGTCTCATTAAAGACCTAATGGCAGTCGGTGCGGTGTAAAATTGCGTTACTTTGTATTTTTCTACTACCGACCAATAACGGTCATTGTCAGGATAGAAGGGCGTACCTTCGAACTGAAATGAAAATTTATGTTGTATTACCGACTTACTGTGTCACCATATGGATAGCTAAGTAAGTTTATTAAGTATTATGCACCTGCGTGTATCATCCCGAAGTAATGTGTGGCGAAGCTTCGTACGTTTTGTACACTAGAAAGTTATCGCGATAAAACTGTGGTCACATTAGCGACTTCAGTATTTTACACGAAGTATCGTGCAATAATTAAAGATGGCCGTAATTATTTTTATGCGTTTAACTATGGATGATGAATTGCTTTACTATTACAGTTATATTATGCTAATAATTACATAATGATTTTTTGGATCCCTTCATAGGTTCCACTTCATAATGGTGTAAAAATTTTAACACCATTTCATCACTCCACTCCATATTTATTGATTAACTGGATATACTCGAACGCGTCTAAACACATCGAAAATTGCCGCCGTAATGAACAACGCTAGTGTGATCACAGAGCGCGAAATATTAGCGCGCTAAAACCCTTTGACTTATCGCCAACCAAGCGATAACACACACGAAGCCAGAAAGTTCGCGACGATAGCCGATAATGACCGGTCACATCAGCGTGTATCGTCTCATTGCACGAAGCTTCGTGACGATACACGCAGGTGCGGCCCTAGCATTACAAATATATTCATGGTGTACATTATCTATCATATCTTGTATATCTACCCGCATTTCTTTGCAAACATGTATTTTCAATTGTACGTACGTCATTCAATGACATTGAAGTTGACCTCCACTACTTGTTTAATTTCTAGTAATCCAAGAATATATTTGTTGCAAAAGTTACTATTTCTAAGGATGCCCTGGGTGGTATTTATAGTGAAAATACAACTTATATTAACTCTTTTACTTGTTTTTTTATTGCGATACAAAAGTCAGAGGACTTTTAGCGGTTATAGTATATGTTATGGCTTTATCGCAGTTGGCCGACGACAAGAGTACAAGATAAACTTCCGTGCGATCAAAGTATTAGTAGGTACTATATATGATCTTACGAATGCTAATCAAATTGAGATCATAATGGCTATCATTGCAAAACTCTATCCGTTAGTAAATGGCACTTTACAAAACTCATAAGCGAAATTAGTCGTACAAGAAATCATGACTACAACCATACAGCACAGCAAGTACGGCCCGTGAGCAAGGGCCCCCCACTCTGACGAGATCCTCGTAAGTCAGTGATAGTCACATACACTATACCTACATATTTCTACTTTAGGTAAATTGTATGTATTAATAGTAAACAATAGGGATGTAGCGGATAAGAAGTTTTAGATCTGGATATAGATACGATAAATTTTACGGTTTTTTTTATTGCTTATGGTGGCAAACGAACAAGCACACCTGATGGTAAATGTTACTACACCCATGGACTTTTGCAATACCAAGGGTATAGCTAGGCCGCTGCCTACCAATACAAACTCCATTGTGGGATTGGGGTTTGTATTGGTAGGCAGCGGCCAGTTGGTCCGGATGCATTGGGCGGGGTGTGACTATACCATAGACTGTCATAAAAAAAAACGCTGTCCCTTCGGCCAGTTGAGAGAAAGCCTATCGTAACGTATCCCACTAGATTCGAAAATTTAATTTAATATTCCAAGAATCTGATGATTGTATATTAACGACATATTTTTTATTTATAGGTACTATTCAACCATAATAAATATTTAATAGAAAATCTTAGAAAAACGATTGCCCAAGAGCTTCGGTATAGTATTAGACGGCTCTGAGCACAATAGAATTAATATGAATCAAATATATCTCTGCGAATAAAAACAAACACATAAATAATGAAATAGTAACATAGCATTTGAATTGAGACACTAGACAGTTCTTGAGGGCAAACAGTTACCGTGAAATAATATACCAATGAAAAGTGAACGTTTGTTCTCTTAGCTTCTACCATGGAATAACATTACAGATATCGTGATTATCTCGATATCTTGACATTGACTTACTAAATGCATTTAACCTTGTCACGATATGAACAAGAATATTTTGTTATTATACTTACTATCATACATATTCTATTGTATCTGTTAACATAGTACAATTACTAACTTACATACGTTTGAAATGTATACTGGTGATATTTGCTTTTGGATAAATACTTTTATGATTATTATAAAGAATATATAAATTATGTCAAGGCAACTGTGATTATATTAACACTGTGAATTACATCTTCTACTATTAGTTTAACCGTCAACAAACCATAAATCTAAACACAGCAATTGTATCAATGTAGAGAGCATCACCTGCTCTCTACAATCGAATCCCACAGGATTCTATTGTAGATTGTTTTCAAGGACCTCATCCTTGTTTCAGATGTTATACATCCCACTGCTTATTTTTGGGCGGCGGGCCATGGAGTGGTCAACAACCCGCTAAATCCGTCCGGGGCGACTGAAGAAGCGGTGCGGGACCCCATAGACCCGCCTTACACATGTAAGGCGGGTCTTTACTCTCTTCGCCGAGCGAGCGGGTACCATACCAAGCTGGTTAGACGAATTAGTAAAGGCTTTTATTTGGAATTCTCCTTTTCTTGCATAGATGTTAAATGCATATTATATAATTTTTACGGTACCCCTGGGCAATATAGAGCAACTTCTAGCTGGATGATATTCGTTTTTTTATTTTTTTTTTGTAGGTAGACATAGTTAAGTTGTTTTCCAAAAAAAAAAAAGATTTAAGTAGGTAGCTAACGCTCCCAAGATTTTTGAGGCTTTTCCATATCGATTATTATCATACATGTTCAAGACAGCCGGGACTGACTAAAAACTTGTTGCCGGATGTACGGATTTCATATATAATTGAGACATATTTTTCATAGTAGTGCGTCATGATGGTACCATAATGTTTGTTGTATGAGTAATGTTAATGTAATGTTAAGCATGGCATAATTCACAAGTACCAAGGCAAAAATCATATGAAAAGATTTTTCATACGTCACACTTGCTACTCGCCCTTAGAAATCATATGAAATGATTTTAACATGATGTAACAGGTGTGACGTTTGTCACACCTGTTACATCTCAACAAACATCGTACAACTCGTCATCGTCATCGTCATCTGACCGTTACAGTATAAAATAATCGGACGTAAAGTAAGTCAGTCAACGTCCTCACTGCTGTCCGGATTTAGTATAATACTTAAAATAGTGGCCATTCTATAAATTTTATTTCATAGACTTTTTGATACTATCTAGAAGGTATGAATTCATGACTTCGTTTCATTTGTGTTTTTGGAATTATTCTTTAATAAAAATGCTAGTGAAATTAATAAATGACACTTAAATTAATATTAATTTGTAAAATTAACATAAAAAAGAAATCTGGGTGCTCCCGCTAAAGAGCTAATGATCTAATTCATATTGTAGCGCCATTAATCACAAATCATTTTGCATTTGTAATAGCAAACGTGTAGCAAGTGTGACATTAGAGCATTGCGAAAAAAAATCATTGGATATGAAATTTCCCACGTGAAATCACATTAAAAAAAAACAGATAATTTCACAAAATGAAATGAAAGTAGCAATCATTTCCATGTCTAATGTAGATTGAATCTGAAAGATCTGTGTTTCTGCCATACGATTATTGCTGCTTGTAAGATGAAAATATTTCATTTGTGTTCGAGATACCTATTCAAGTTCGCTGTTGAATATATATCTGCCCAAAAGGATAATACCGTATCTAATCGCCACTCGTAGCAGGTAGATTAGCAATCGCAGGAGAGTTCGCATTCTCTATAGTAGTATTCTATTCATCCAACTTTTTTTAATTATGGTACATATTTGATAGTTATTTGATAACTATACCTCAAAGAAGAATAACTCGAAATAAACCCTATACCATTTTTTATTTAGTAATCTGTGCCTATACCAACACGTCTGACCAGCGTGGTATAGCAGGTCAATTTCCCTCCCATTATGCCTTCATATTATTATATATTATATATTTCGGCCCGAGCCTAAGAGTGGGACATATGTAGGCTGAGATGATGATGAAGTATACCTCAAAAAGCGCCAAATGCATGACTGGGCTGGGGAGCTTTGACGGTTAAGGCCGGCGTTATCGACCTCCAGTTTGGTGACTATTATGTGCTTTTCTATGTAGTGACGCAGTAAGAGTACAGTTCATCGGAGTAAGAGTACAATTCATATTTTACCTTTGGGTGTGTGGTGGAAACTACTAAAAATCAATGATACTATGCATATAACATCTATGCAAGAGAAGTAAATTCGAAATAAAACTTTGTATCAACCCGTCTAACCATCGTGGTATGATAGATGAATTTTCTCCAGCGGTGAGACGTATATGAACGGAAATGATGATTTGGTACTGAGTTATGATGCAACAAACAAATAATATGATGATATTAATTATACGAAAGTGACGCTTACGTAATATTAAACGTCGTTGTTTCGTTGCACCCTCAGATAACTGTGACACTGGCCTACATATACGTAAATACATATAAATACGTTTATGTAAATATATATATATATATATATATATATATATATATATATATATATATGTATGTGTGTGTGTGTGTGTATGTGTGTGTGTGTGTGTGTGTGTGTGTGTGTGTGTGTGTGTGTGTGTGTAAATATGTAAGTTAGGAAACGCTACATGTCCCAGATGAATCCGCGTACAGTGAATATAAAAATGACACATACAGTTGGAGTGTGTATTCTCTGATTTCTCTGTGGAGAGTGTATTCTCAGAGGCGAAAAACAAAGGACTTCGTCATAATATGTATACCTATGTCATATTAATTGCTCTAATACATTAAAGGTTTTTTTAGCTTCTTCGGCTAAAAGATATGTTTAAATTGTATTATTAAGAATAGTTATAAATCTACCAACCATTACATTGTTCATGAATAGCGTAAAAGAAGATTGTATCGACCTGGGCCAACTCTATATGATGCCGTTTGGTCAACAATTACATTCTGAAGGAGGGTTGAAGTCAGGCAGACGAGCGACCATAAAATTATTATCAAAACTTTTGCGTATATTTTATACGATGAAATAAGAGTGGGATGATGATAAATAATAAAATACTTTATTGTATACCAATAAATATAAAAACAAGAAATCAATAACGTAACTTAGTAGAATTAGGAGTTCTATTGCCCAAGGGAATCTCTTGCGGCCTAGCAGGATGGCAAATTTATTGACAAAAAGAAAATTAAATGTATTCCATTATCACAGCTAAACTTGTTAATTTATTGTTATTATATATCGCTTTCATTATAGTAATTAATATTTGGGATTAGATAACATTCTTAAATAGAAGGGAGATTTGAGAAAGAGCGGTCCCTCAACAAATGACAAAGATATAAAAATTAAATTAAAGAATGCTTTTAAAGTAAGCGATAGTACTTGTTTTTAAATGTCATTTTAATAAAGAAATAATAGTAAGAAATAAAGTAAATATTGTGAAGAAATAAAAGTTATAAAGATAATTTCATTAAGATCATCAAAGTATAATAGAAGATAAATTCTTTCAATATTTGTACATATAAAAAAATATTTACAATTTTACATGTTATAAAACATTATGTGATTAAGATAAGGCAGCATTTCGTGTTACTTCTGAACATTGTCCCATTGTCCATGGAATAGACCCAAAGAAAGAAGGATGGGTTGATGAAGAAAGATATACATATATACAAACGCATATGTCATACTCATACTGTTAGAAATAAGTTTCCTCTACGATAAAAGAATACTGTACTCTTAAAATGCTAGCCAGAATTTTTTGGTAGTGGTAGTGGACTCTTGCGAGGATTACTAAAAGTTGACACGTTGTATTCTTAATGGTTCCGCATACGAAAGATATTGAGTTTATCTATTACAATGAAATATAACAAGTAGTACTTACCATGACACTGGTAGCCGCGTTAGCCAAGGGACCATATACAACATAGGTATGACCAGTGATCCAACCTACGTCTGCAGTGCACATATACACGTCTTTCTCGCGTTGATCAAACACGTAACGGTAAGTAGCAGCTGCATATAGCATGTAACCAGCGGTGGTGTGTAGCACGCCTTTTGGCTTACCAGTAGAGCCGCTGAAATAGTACTAATGTTCAGTGCAGTTAAATGACACGCTGTTATATTTGTAATCTTAATGAAATTTAAATTTCACATATACTCTTAGAACGATATACGAAAAAGTGCTTGTTTGCAGACTGTTTGACTGTGAATCAATACTCAATATTAGGCAGACGGCCGCACGGACATGTCTAATTGTCACTCAGTTCTTGACGCGGCTTTTGTAGTGGCTTACTGTCAGGTCCCTTAAAGCCGCGTAGCAAAACAAATAATGGTGTTGAGAGGGACACTAAATTTTCCCAACCAAATATTATTGGTAACTGTAGCCATGGCCGCCCGTCCTCATCATTTAATGGACCTACAAGAGTGTCGTCGAATTAAGAATACAATTTCAAATCACTATCCTCTTTCTTAGGGATGAGATTTGCAATTAACCACTTTCCTTTTTTTGAAATTAAAGTATGCAGATAATATTAATGGATGAGAAGACAAGCTCAACGTAAAGTAGTAATAACAGTAATCAATTTCTCTACATTGTGAAGGAAATTCAAGCACAACAGTAAGAACCCAGTACAATTTCAAAGTTAAAACAGTATTGCAATCTCGTGTTGTAATTTTAAATGGTTAACCAGAGATCGTCTATAGCCACATTCCACATATAAATTTTGCATTCTATCATTCTTTAAATTTGGTTACAGTGAAGCAACGAGAACAAACTCATTTCTGTATATGTACCAACACAATACCTTTCAATACCTCAGTGTTATTTTGAGTATACTTCGGTATTCAACACCAAATATATAACTGCACTGAATGACAGTGGACTACATCATAAACATCAAAATGTACTTAGTTAGCTGGTACTGGTCATGAACTCAATGTGTCAATGTTAAAAAAAATTGCTATCCGTATTTCTAGGTTGAACCGTGACAGTAACTATAATTAATTCACAACATGCAATACTATTGCTCAGAAGTACTGGCATCATTAGCGCAATTGTGCCGAATCCGTAAAGTGTGCCTTCATAGCCTTGTCTAAACAAAACTAGAAGTGTTACGGGTGGATTTTACGAAGGTGGTGTTGGAAGTTGCAAAACGAAATTCCATTCTAATATAAAATCTGATATGAATTACAAAATAAAATAAGAATACAAACCGCAACTCGTTTCATATTCAGACAGTTAGAAATAGACAGTATATTTTTTAAAAATATAACAGGAATTTATTTTGTAAGCGCGGTACATATCACCTTTTGACACATAAGAACAAAAAAAAAAACAATAGTTCAAAGAAATAAGTATCAAATTTACCTAGTGTACAGAATAAATAAAGGGTCTTCGGCATCCATCCATTCAGGGGTGCACATAATGGATTGACCATCCACCAGCTGGTGCCACCACAGATCCATGTCATCGTTCCATTTGTACTAAAACATTATTACTCATCAATATATCATAACATTCCCAATAGGTATTTTATAAAGATCTGTTTAGGAAACTAAGTCGTGATAGAATAATTTAATGGTATTAATCCACTCTTATCCGTGTGGTGACGGAATAAGAATACGATTCACCACCCCCTATCTTACCCGTGGGTGATCGTAAGAGACGACTAAGGGAAATAAAACGCATATAAAATTTATGCAAGAGAAGGAAAACTCGAAACAAAACCCTATACCAACACGTCTGACCAGCGCGGAATTGAATCCACTTTAATATGAGCAACAAAACGATTTAACATAACTCACCATCATATCACGTAAATTTGCGGCGATACGACCACAGGGTGTCGCACGTTCAAGATGGGGAACGACAATACACATTTGCACAGCATGATTAAACTTGGTCTTAGCTTTTTCCAAGGCATCATCACATGTAGACTTAAGGTTAAGCAGCTTATTGCCGCGCCAGGCGCCATCAGCTGTTACCAACACTTTAGCCTTACAATCGGACATGCGCTCAGCGAGAGCATCTGAAGAGAAACCTGCAAACTGAAAATTAACATTAGAGCATTAACATCCATGTCAGTTACGAATAAATCTCGTCAGACTCGTAACACTTAATACTAAGAGTCTCTAATCTAATGTTATCATCGAGAGAATAGGTGGCAGCAACCTCTAAAGAAACTTATAATACTACTTGCGATCGGCAATACGCCTGCCAAACGGGCCAGTTATGACATTAATCCTTTTCGGAGAGTCATATATCCAATGTTAGTCGTCCATAAATTAATAGATGGATGGATTCGTAGATATTTATGATAATCGAATCTAGGTTTGATTATAAAAGTATAAGCAATACCTAGTCATATTTTACAAGTTATTAGAACTATTTGATGCCGACAAATATCATAAAATAAGTGGTCAAGTTTCTTTAGTTGAGTTCGCCTATCGTAATATATCTTTTTCTTTTTTTCCGTGTGGTGACGGAGTAAGAATACTATTCACCACTCCATATTCTGCCCGTGGGTGATCGTACGAGACGACTAAGGGATATAAAACGCATATAACATCTATGCGAGAGAAGGAAAACTCGAAACAAAATCCGATACCAACACGTCTGACCAGCGCGGTATAGTAGGTTAATTTCCCTCCCATTATGGAGGAGGTCCGCGCCCAACAGTGGGATATTTATGGGCTGTGATGATGATGATGATGAATATATCTTCTAAATTTTAGTATTATTAATTAATAAAATGTTTGAGGGTAATCTTACCACGACGGAGTGCACGGCGCCAATTCGCGCGCATGCCAACATGCATACAACAGTTTCGAGAATCATAGGCATGTAAATAGCAACCCTATCTCCCTTGCCAATATTGCGCTCTCGCAGTCCATTAGAAAAGCGACACACCATGATCATCAGCTTTGCGTAAGTGATGCAATTGGAGTCTTCTGGGTGGTTACCCTGCCTGCAACAAGTTATTTCACTATTTAAATTAAGTAATTTAATTTAGATAAATCCACAATTTAAATGTGTATATAGATAAATCCTCAATTTAATTTCGGCATGCCGTGGCATCAAAAGCATATCTAAAGGATACTACGATCTATCAAAACTGATTTTGTATATAAAGTTTTAACATTTAATTGCAATAAGTATCTTCTTCAACATTGTGTATACACGACCATTTTCGTAATAATGCGTACGTTGTATAAGAAACTAATTAGTTGACATTATTATCATGGATGCTATAAAACCAATATAATTTCATTAAGAAACGCTATAGTAAAACGCAATTGTTTGCATTTAATTGCAAACTTTTGAGTTCACTGTCAGCTAATGTACGGCCAGCAGTGATATAATTCGTCTTGTGCAGTTCTCAATCAGAAAGTGAAACATTATATGCTAAATATGTCTAAAACTATACTATATAACAATGAAACTAAGTCTATTCAAAATAAATATTTAAACTATTATAATATTTTTTTTGTATCAGAATCAATTTAATCACATTAGGCATTTTGTAATAAAATGTAAAATGTTGTAACATACGCAAGAGGAATTTTATTTAAACATTGGTTTTAGCATCTACATATTGTGTACATGTAAATGAGGTAAGTGTACATATAGATAATTGAATTGTGTGACTGTTGTAATAATATAATGTAGTGTTAGTGCGTTTTGTTAATAAGTTGGGTTCTATCACAATCAAAATCATTCACGGCATATGTTTTTTTTATTGCTTATGGTGGAAAACGAGCAAGCAGCACACCTAATGGTAAATGTTACTGCCGCCCATGAACCTTTGCAATACGAAGGGTATAGCTAGGCCGTTGCCCACCAATACACAACGCCAACTCATCCAGTTGGCGCTTGGTTCGGCTCTCTCGCTCACCTAACGAAGCGCAATAGCACATTGGTATTACTCAAACGTCGATCTTCTGCGAGTGTCGTACAACCCCGGGAAGGACCGGCCCGCAGCTGTAGACAGAGAACTGTCAACAGTGTGTGGTCCAACCACTAATAATATGTACCTATGTACACATAGTGCAGACGGATGTACAAGTTATACGAATTTAAGTGACTAATTAAATGTACTTCTGGTCTTTAATAGTTGTACATTGAATTGTATGTAGGTACATTGACTTTTTTAATTAAAAGATATATGTTAAAAGGTGTAAAATTAATATTACACTGATTACACAATATACATAACGCAGTGCTTGTCCCAACATTACTGTATGGAAGCGAGAGTTGGGTATGCAGAAAAGAGTATGAAAGTAAAATTAATGCGGTCGAAATGCGATCTCTGCGGAAAATCTGTGGAGTTAGGCTGACCGACCGCATTCGTAACGACGACGTAAGAGAGTGAGTAGGTATGAAAGAGAGTATTGGTGTAAAGATGCGAAAGGGAATGCTCCGATGGTTCGGACATGTGGAAAGAATGCCGAACGAACGTCTGGTTAAGAAGTATACAATGCGAAAGTGGAAGGATGTAGGTACCGAGGGAGACCGAGACTAACCTACCTAGACCAGATCGGTCATGTACTGAAGGAAGGTGGAGTCAAGAGTCTCCGAAACCGGCGAGCGTGTATGAAGAGAATTATGAATGTTGAGGAAGCGAGTGAAGTATGCAGAGATAGAGTTCTCTGGCACTCTGTTCTTTCTGCCTACCCTGCAAGTGATATGGCGTGATGATATGTATATGTGTATACTCATGTATTTATAAGCATGGGTAATTATTTAAAAGAATAGTACACATTCAATTCATAATAACAGAAAAAATGGGCTATTAGTCAGAGGGATTGCCTTGAATTTGATTTTTATTCAGATTAATGTCTATGGCAAAAAACGACCAGGCGGGATACTTGTTGGTAAGTGACGCTGGCGATCATGTCAGAAATTGCTCTTCATAAACCTCCTTTAAAGAAGAACATATCATAACGCTCATGTAACACAGGAGTAGGTAGTGCATTTTAGGTTTAGGCAAGTACGTGGGTGAAGTGATCACTGAAAGTATACAGAAATGAAATAAGTGAATCCTACCACTGTATAGAATAGTACAGTGGTAAATAGGTGACGGTGGTATCATGTCATAATTCTTCAGAAAACTCCCCTTAAAAAGAGGCGTACTATTTGAACAGTACTTGCAGGAAGTCAAGTTGATTTAGCTGATATTTAGCTCCGCCTGCCCAGAGTTGTGTACTCCACGTAAGGACGAACTTTCGGATATTTAGAGAGTTACTCTTTGAAACTCAGGTACCATGATAAATGGGTCCCTATTTACAGTGAACGCACAAACTTGTATTTTTAGGATTGAACTGAACTAAGTTCGTGCGAATCCGTGTTACTAGGCCCGCCTCAGAGACCGCTATATTTCCGAAACACGTTGAGCCCGTCTTGTCTGTAACGTACCCCGAGGATTACACCAAGAGATCTTATCTACTAACATCCCTTAGTGATTTCTTATGACAGTCACGACAAAAGCAAAAATGGTGGATTGTAATCTTACTTCGTCACCACACGTATAATCTGATACATCACAGGTACTGGGTATGGTACAAAGTATTTTATATCTAACAGAGTAGTGATGTAATTTCGTTCTTACGTAGTCATATCCTAGTAAAGTTCCTTTGCCTTTTTATACCACATTCTGTTGATATTTATAGCCATCAATCTTTCTATAATTTAAAATGCTTTACGTATCAATATTTGCTTATAGTTAATCTACCTTTAGAAACTTCTGTATATTAAAAACCCTTTCAACAATATTACTGTCTTTAATTGTTCTTCTTATTTTAACTAAATTTATACTTGCTGGAATAATAAATAATAACTTTCAAGCGTGTTAAATATTAGGCCCTACAGTGCGTTTTTAAATTGCAAATTTTCTTAGTCTCATAAATAAACAATTGATAGCTCTTTAATAACTTTAAATATGCGATTATATACAATAGGTATTCTAAAAATAATAATTATCTAAGAAATATAAAGCACTGTGAATATAGCTCATATATATTTTTATTTTCAAAATGGGCTAAATACGTTTAGTTTATCTTTTTCTTAACTCAGAAATCTCCTAGAGAAATTGTTATATTTTAATTCTTCCAAATGCCGTAACTGTGGTCATCATTTAGATATTATGTACAAATTTCTGGTGTCAGAGGTGTTACTAGAACCAAAACAAGAGATAGAATTTACGTATGATGATTAGGTATCTGATCTTCCACTATTGCAACTATTTCTTTGTGAGTTGGTTCATTGTGTTACCTAATGTACTCTAACTTGCGGCTTGCCATGTCTTTATTTTTTATATAAATACCTCTTGCATTTTCTTATTTCACACCACCTTCGACGCCAAGATTGATTTCCAAAATCATACATATTTTTTTTTTTTTTTGTTATTAGTTTTATGGTACCCCGAACCTAAATACACCAAAAGATTCGCCCAAGCCAAAGTATTTTTTTATCTTTAAAGAGAAATGTATGAAAATCGTGAGCATTTGTGATACACAGCGACTTAAACGCAATGGACACGGTGTATCATTTTTGATACACTGGCGCCGAAGCTGTTAAACTGCTCATTAATTGGAATTATTCGCCCCTTTTTCAAATATGCCATCACAATTATTAGATTAACATTCTAAATAAGTGCACCTACTAACCTAGCTAAAAATGAACTCGGCGTCGGTAAGGTGTTTTATCTCCATCCAAATCACACATTGTTATTTAGATTTTGGATTAAATAAACCAGGACGTTCATTATCACGAAACGTGACAATACATCCTACTTTACTTGAAACTTTACGCGATTTAATGGTATTATATTTGCATTTCCTGCTAATGTGATCTCATCTTTTGGACACTACTCTATTGAAATTAATATGTCTATCATTTGCAATAGTATGCTGGCCTAATTGTTAAGTAAAAATTAATACGTATTAGAAATAACCGATTATCATCATTTTTAGATCAACCCTCGCATTTTATTACTTATTTATTAATTAATATAAATTTATGAGTTGTCTCAACAAAATTGATATAGACGATTACTTATTAGGTCCTGTTAAGTGAAAGTAACTGCGCCATTTGACATGTGACTAGTGCCTTTAAAAATATAATTAGTTATGCTCTGTTTATCTTATGTGTAATATAATTCTCGAGTAGCGCAAATTTGTATGCCTATATAAACATTACAAAATGGTTTTTTAAAGAGAAGACTGTGCAATTTATAAAATATATCACATAATATTATTTTTAAGACAGAAATAGACAATATATCCACTGCTGAATGCTTCTGACGAGGGCAAGCGTTATAGCCCTTGTTACAGGGTACCTATACGTTGAATCTATTTTTTATTAGATTATTATGTATTACTTTAACTATTTATTATTTATAAATATGAGGATATTCATAATAGTAACGAACATATTTATAAAAGTCATAGTTCAAGCATTAAATTTGTATTTGCGTATTACGAAGATATGGAATATCTACAATTCATAAGTTTATTCGTATTAGTAGTAATTGACACACCTTTAATAGTTACAACATAATATTTGAAATTAAAATAATAGTGAGTGAGACAAGTCCATTGAAATGAACTACCTGATCAGTTTTTTAATAAAAGTGTAAACCACTTTGTTGGGCATGATATTAAAGTAAACAGAATAAATTGTTTCCAACGTAAATTAAGTAGCAGGTTTTTATTTTCTACGTATAATTTTATTAGATCCCATGGAGTCCTTTAACGGTAATTGAAAAAAAAACTCATCACAATGTCTTCACTAAAACAACCATTCAGTATTTATGAAGAACTTATCATATTCCTCGAGTTGGACCAAGTAAGATTCGAAATTTGTGTGAACCAATACTACACGTACACCAGATTTTTGTATACACAGACTATGGTAAGATACTTATGAGCATTTACAATTTTGGATAAGTAAATAAACAAATAATGTATTATATATAATAGATAAGTGAATAGTGTTAAATAGTCAAGCTTATGTGTTGGATATCAAGCCCCATAATTAATATTATAGAAATCAAACGCAGAATATCGGCTAATGTTTGTTTAGACATAGATTGTGGGAATTATTTAATTTCGAGTGATGGAATGGATCCTACCTAAAATTAGCGATAATGTGTTTATATTTAATTTTTTTTTTGTTCTAGAGATGACTACATTTAAATTTACCAATGTAGTAAATAAGCTTCCTTATAATTTTTCTTTATTAATTTATACTAAATAAAGAATATTTAAAGATTCGTCACAGAGTAATTATTACGCTTATATAAATATAGTGAATATTTGACCTGGTTTTGTTAAGATAACCAAGATTATATTGGTGCCTACTCGTTACGATAAATTGCATGATATTATCGAGTATGTGCTTTAGCTTAGCAACGGTTGGATATTTTTTTCAAGTTAACATCGATTGCAATAGCCAAGTAAATTTCATTGTCCGGTCTATCCCCGCATAGACGCATTTTTACCCGACAACAATGTATACTTACTTTTTAATTTAACAAATCAAAAATAAATTCTAGTTTGTTATATAGCATTTTTTTAATGAATTTTCAAAAATTATTTATATCAGTCAAGTCTGCCTGTATTTTTTTATGAATGTTACCTCAGATATTTTTTTTAGGTTAACCAATTTTGATGCTTCTTTTTATTTAAAAAGTGGCACTTATTTTTCGTACTTTGGATGGCTAGTAAATCTTATGATCTCAACAAATAGCAAACAATTATTATAACCCCCGTAACATTTACTGTTTACTCTATCTATTAATAAAACACATGAAAAGAAAATTCTGAAAGGGTAGTCAGTAAAGTTATTCGTAGATTAGTAAGGTACATGAAAAGGAATGAATAACTTTAGATGTGCCATTTTATAATCATATCATTGGAACTCTTTATTTCATTATAAGAAAAAACTAATATGCATGATAAAATAAAATAAGATCCGGACTGATAAATGGACAATATACACTACCGTCCAAAAGTTTGGAAGCACACCTGTTTTCAAACAAAACAAATAAATGCCGACTAATAGCGGTAAAAATTAGCAATAATCTTAAGTTTTACAACCTTTTACGACTGTCTACACAAACACAAAAGGATTATTATCCTACATTCATCAAGTTTTATGGAATTCCTTAATATTGACGAAACACGTGTTTTATGACTTAATCCGTCGGCTACTTTATCCTATGCAATGGTGTAGTTTTATTGATAATGTTTGCTGGTTTTAACTTTTTTAGACCTTATTCAGTCGCACTTGAGCATTGGCACGTGAAAGTTGTGATATTAACATTGTCTGTATTCGAAAGATATCGGCTACTACTTTGACCGTATTTTTTCTTCTGAAAATGGCAAAACGCAAGCAAATCACGCTTGAACAGCGAAGCGCTATTTGCACTCTACGCGAGGAAGGATACAGTGAACGTCAAATCGCAGAAAGGCTCGGAATTTCTTGTAAAGGTGTCCACTATACCCTTGCTAGAAAACAAGAAACGGGGAAAAATGAAGATAGAAAGAGATCTGGTAGGCCCAAATCCACAACAAATCAAGAGGACAACTTCATTAGAGTTCTTTCTAAACGGAATCGACGCTTAACTGCACCACAGATCACTGCAGCTCTGAATGATACGCGAGAAACACCCATTTCAACAACTACTGTTAAAAGACGCTTACTGTCTGCGGGATTAAGAGGATGTGTTGCTGCTAAAAAACCCAAACTAACAAATCGACATAAGAAAAATAGACTAGAATGGGCAAAAGCGCATAAAAACTGGACTATAGAACAATGGGAAAATGTCCTTTGGAGTGACGAATCAAAATTTCAGATTTTCGGATCCAATAGACGTGTCTTTGTACGCCGGTCAAAAGAAGAGAGGGCTTCAGAGGCATGTACAGTGCCTACCATCAAACATGGTGGTGGTAATGTCATGGTTTGGGGGTGTTTTGGCAACAGTAAACCCGGCAATCTTGTGAGGATAACCGGAAAATTAAACAAGGAAGGCTATTTAAAAATTCTCCAAGATTCTGCCATACCCAGTGGACTAAGTCTCATTGGTTCTGGATTCATTTTTCAACAGGATAATGATCCTAAGCATTCGTCTAAATTGTGCCAGAACTTTTTAAACAAGAAAAAAGCTGAAAACATTTTAAACATCATGCAATGGCCATCTCAATCCCCTGATCTTTCTCCCATTGAACTTGTTTGGGATGAACTTGACAGGAGGGTGAAAAGTCGTTGTCCTACGAGCTCAGAACATTTGTGGCAGCTATTAGAGAACGAATGGAACAAATTAGATAAAGATTATTTTAAAAAATTGATTAATAGAATGCCCAGAATATGTGAGAAGATTATAAAGGAGAAAGGTGGACACTTTGATGAAGCTAAAATTTAATCTAATTTACCATTGTATATTATTTTTTTATTTTGTTTAAGTTAGTTTCTGTTTGTTCTTTATTTTTTTATCAATACATTTAAATTTAAATGACTTAGTTTGGTTTTATTCGATTTTACCTTGCTGCTTCCAAACTTTTGGACGGTAGTGTATATATAAATTATGTTTAGACCACTACTGTAGCACGCCTCAGCTGTGCGTACATCCATGCAGCATCCAGCATATAGTCGTGATGAATAATAAAAAAATCGTATCTTTGACCTTCTGTTATCTATCTTTAATTAAAGGTTGATAAGGTACTACGATTCGATTTTATTAATTCACCATTACAGCATCTATGTGAATTCTTCTAATTTAACGTTGATATAAAAAGAAAGAAATAAGTGATTATTATATAAATGCCTGTTCCAGTTTATGAAAAAATCTTGTTGTTCTAGTAATATGCATGCGACTGCCGGTCGTGAGGTCTTAAATACGAATTCTGAATGAAGGAAAAAAAATGTTGTTATATCTAACAGCGTTGAATGTGATTTATATTTACCAAAAATTCTCAATAGCAAGCGTGTAGAAACTAAGTTCAGTCAATGGCATTAGTTTCGTCCCTTATCACGTGGACCTATAAATTATATTTGCTATGGGTGTGTTATAGCTCCGCTTAACCTTCATGAAAAAAGGTACGTATTTTTATATAAAGAAATGCTATAAATAATTCAAGATTGCTTTGTTAAAGTTAGCCTTGTTATTCTAGATGCCAGATCAAGATTACCGGATTGTCTAAAGGATTAAAAAGTTTTTCCGTTACGAATTTAACAATGGGGGCGCCATCTCTATTATTGTTTGTATAACGAGCGGCCTAAGAACATATAAAACTACAATCAAGTCACCTGAGTGAATAGATGCATAATTTCGTATATGTCTAATCGCAAAGATTCTATTTCTATACTAGCACGCTTATATCGCTTGACGATATTTGATGTACAGGTACAGTTAATAATTCAACAAAATGCATCTATTGTATTACCTATTCATCCAATATAGCAAGTGTCTGACAACACAGGTCTATGATCAGTGTGTTATGATCGATGATTCATGGCATGGTCAACATGGTCCTTAAATGTTAGCCTCATAACTAAGCACAAAGTTGCTCAGAATGGGAATACGGGCTATCTTCAAAATTTCTTTATGAAATAGGAACCGAAATACGGAATGACGGTGATCACTGTATTACCACATTCCCTTCACCGCCGAGAGAATCTACGTCAGTGAAGAAAATACCTCCTTTGGCAAGGCGGTGAACTATGTAGGCGGTATGCCCTCAATTCTACTGCTGCATCAATAGATGACACGGTAACTTCACGTTCAAGTTGACACAGATACATACCGAATGTAAATGCTTTGGTAAGTATCTACCTCACCAGCTTGCAGAACATAAAAAGGAACCCTTGCTTGGATGGCACGAATTCAACACGCCACATCTTTGAAGAATTCACGGGCTGGCTCAGAGGCTCACCAAGTTAGCAGTCGTTGGTGTTTTTAAAGAAATGATCGACAGCGATATGTACTGGACTGCCAGGTCTCCTATTATGAGGATGTAATAGAGCAGGAAGCATTGGTACAGCGGTCATGTGAGAAGATTAGATGGGTGGGTAAGATGATGGACGCGACTAGTTATTCATGTCAAACATTAGAGTCGTATGCCCAAAAAGCTAACCTATGGCGATCCATAGTAGGTGTGGACGCGGGACTATTGTGATTTTTAGGACCTAACTATTCTAAAGTAATTCTTCTTCGTCAGCGTATTGTACATAACTCTCTGCCATTATAAGTAATAGCGATATGTAGAGAGATTATTTATAGTACCAAATAAACTGTCAAATTACATTTAAATAAAGTTGCTCTGATAACTTTAAGTACTACAAGCTGCCCTTTAAGTAAGATGATACAAATTAAAATGAATGGAAACACATAAATACGCTAACATTCATATGTTACACAATATTACAGAAAATACGTAATAATACCAATATTTCAAAAATAGAGATGAGGCATTCAAAATATGGCTGTGTAGGGTAGGGGACATATGACCACGTAGCTAAATATAATTAACTCCCTACGATTGGAGCTGTAATCGATTTTCGTATCCACCCCGTATGTCGGGAATGGGGCGCTGTCTGTTGCCAGGCTGAGGGCACGAGCTGCTATATTCGTCAATGTATTTATGAAGGTACCAAAATCATGCCGCTACTTCATAAGGTGATATATTATATCTATAGCGAAAATACAGCAATTATTTAAGGGAAGCTAGATGAGTTTTTACCACGGTTTTTACCT
This sequence comes from Lymantria monacha, assembly GCA_905163515.2. Classification (NCBI taxonomy): domain Eukaryota; kingdom Metazoa; phylum Arthropoda; class Insecta; order Lepidoptera; family Erebidae; genus Lymantria; species Lymantria monacha. The sequence continues at coordinate 39,179,984 of LR991081.1, forward strand.
TCGCTTTTATATAAATGTAATAAATGGATGAGTTTGATTTATTTTAAAGTTTACTTGCATCCGTTTAGAACAATCAATAAAAAACTTTGTTTAAATAACTATTTATTTAATAATAATTTTATATTGTCTATGACTTTTAAGTTAGAACTATAGTCTATCTAATCTAAGAAGTGCACTTTGACAGCTGTCGGAGTAAGTTGTCTAGGTATGTGAACCAAATAATCGCTATCGAAAATATCCGATTTTATTGAGAAATCGATATTGATTCTTTATAATTAATAATCGGTTTATTTTTTATTTTTCAAAAAGGTGATGAATAAATTAAGTGCTAAATTAGTACTAAACAAATTTAATTATTTCAGCATAGAATCTATACATCATATTTAGTAGGATTAGGTTCATTAAAAACAAAAACTGGATTTGAAAATGGCTATTTATTAAGAATTAATACTATTACTTGAATTATGAGCGTCACGAACATTAATAATTATTTTCTCATCAATCAAAGTGTCGAAATGTACATTTCTGTCAAAATCTCTATTCGATTAATTGTATTATTCTAATATTTTTACCGATTATTTGGATATTCGTGAATTGGAAGTTGTCAAGCACTACTGTATGTAGAACGTGATGACGTGACATTGTTAGATCGTCAAAAACAATTACTATTTACCATGTTATTTTTATTTTAAATTAGTTTTACGAGTAGATTATTTTACATGAAAGTCACCCGCAATGTTAATTATGTAAATAACTTAATAGTTGTTTAAAATTTCAGATTTAGTGTTTACAATCATGTGTATACGCTGGACCGAGGTTTTTGTGTATTAAAAAATGCAAAACGTCAAAATGCACTTCTTAGATTAGATGAACTATAGTCCAATTTCCATTCTATAAGCTACTGATTTTCACAATGACATTTCGTTAATCTCTAAAATTCTCATAATTTACAAGTAATTTAGAAATTTAAATGAGATATTATGTTTATATGTTACGTACTTTCATTAGTATCTCAGTTATTATTAAAATATCAACTCGTCTGATCAGCATGATATTATAGTAAGTCAATATCCCTCCCAGTTCCGAGGAAACTATTACCTAGTTATGTAACGTATAAAAGCTGAGATAAGAATCACAATTATTCAAAATTGTAAAAACTATTTAGGTTTACACAAACTCATTTTCAATCATTTAAAACAATTTGTTACATTCGAGTCAATCTTTTCAAACGACATAAGGGACAATACTTTTAGTCATTTGTTAGAAATTTAATATTAGTACCATATTGTTATTTAGCTAAAATTTAGCTCTAATCTAACTTCGGAATCGATCCATCAGTAGGAGGGGTACAGCGACGCGTCTCACCTGACCGAAGGGTGGGTGGCTGGGAGGTCTGTCTGGGGTGGCAACAGAGCTCCTCCTTCAATAGGTAGCTGGGTGAGTGCTTGATGGCAACAAGAATTGCGTCAATAAGATGGATATTTATAACTTTAGGTACCTAATCAAACTACACGAGGCGGTACCCTCTCTCTCTACCTATACTTAGCAATTTTAGTTCACGATATTTATTAAACGTTATAAAATCGTTAGATACTGTAGAATAATAGAAAGTGCCTTAGGCAGTAAAATGATTTTTAAACAACAGAACTAGGCAAGAAATTGTACGTATTATGACTCTTTGTATGAAAACATATACACGCGTATTAGAAAAGGTAGTCCTTTTCTATTTAATATAAAACCGAATTGCTACTGTAGGTAACGGGTTTTGATACAAACATCTTATTTAAGGTCCGCTATAGGTACTATACGTGATTTGACCATGAAACATCAAGCTGTTTCAATTGAAGGGCAAGCAGGATAACCGGTTACTCACCCCTTGCATCACAGTACTCGAACCATAATTTTGTGGGTAGCGGTTGACTTCTTCGAAATGATTAAATGACCTGCTATGTGCCACTAGGCCTTTGTAAAAAAGTCACGCTTGTATATAAATCAAAGTAGTCCATTGAGATCATAATCAGGAGATTAAGAGACATAATGTCTCAGTTTCAAACTAAAGTTGCTTTTCTATGTATTTTATTAAATCATTAATTGTTAATTATTACTTGCTGTAACAACGTAGGACGACCGTCATCATCTCAGCTCATATACGTCTCAATGCTGAGCTCGAGCCTTCTCCATACTCGGAGAGAAATTGACCTACTACACCACCTGGTCAGACGTGTTGGTATAGGGTTTTATTTCGAGGTTTTCTTCTCTTGCATAGATGTTATATGCATATTTTATCCCTTAGTCGTCTTTTACGATCACCCACGGGTAAGATAGGGGGTGGTGAATTGTATTCTTACGCCGTCACGACACGGAAAAAACTAAATAGAAAGTATTGTGCATAGCTTAGTCATCCAGATATAAAACGTAGGACCAGGGCCGGCTTTACCTATAGTGCAGAGGGTGCGGTGCACCCGGGCACCGTGTGTGAGGGGGCGCCGAAAGCCGCTTGAGACACATAGAGCCTCCACTGTAACGCTCCACACGGAGCGGGCACACCGTACGTAGCCAGTGCCTTACCATCTATAAACGTAGTGGGTGCGTTATTTGACAGGTTTGGGTAGGTTGCTTTGTCGCCATGTTCACTGTAACTTCATAATCCGATCGCGTTTACCTGATTTTGTGTCAAAACAACGAGACTAAGCATGCGACAACGCATTCCAGCGAGGTTCGGAGTTTAGTCGAACGTGTTGTAACTATCAACTTATTCCATTTTGTTCCCCATTTTGATACAAGAGGGCGCCAGGTTATTGATTGCACCCGGGCGCTACATGTGCTAGAGCCGCTCCTGCGTAGGACGATGTTCTCAAGCAACATTTCTGAGATACATCCGACATTGAAATAATCCTTGTGTTGCGGGGGACTTTATAAACATATAATTCAAGGACACAGATGACACCCAGACTCAGAATAAATATTTATGAATCACACAGAGTATTGTCGTGAGTGGGAATGGAACTGCTCGGTAGATTCCTATCTTAACCACTATGCCATATGTATTCTTATGTAATGAGGAAAACTTGGAATGCTCACCGAAACACAAATATCTGGATGACTGAGCTATGCACGGTACTTTCTATTTAGTTTATTAATGGTAGGATCACACTGTTGACTGTTTTCTGTCTACAGCCGCGGGCCAGTCCGTCCGGGGTAGTACCACACTCTCACAGAAGATCGACACTTGAGTAATGGCCATGTGCTATTGCTCTTCGTTCGGTGAGCGAGAGAGACGGAAGTCCAACTGGGAGGGTATGGGGTTTGTATGGATAGGCAGCGGCCTAGCTATACCCTTGGTATTGCAAAGGTCCACAGGCGGCAGTAACACTTACCATCAGGTATGCTGCTCGCTCATTTGCTACCAGACATAGGCAATAAATATAAAATGTAAAAAAAAATTAAGTTCACTCATGACCAAACTCTGTCTCTATGGTCCGCTCAAGAAAAGAACTGTTTTTATATTGTGTCATGCTGGCCAACTGTCACCTCGGAAGACAAAGTCGGATTTTGTCTACATACTATTTATAGTACTAAAACTCGAAACATCATTGGTGATGGTGTACCTTTATTTCATTTTTTTTTGTTATCGCTGTGGAAACGTATTTAAGCGGTATGCCCCGTCGGTGGCAGACGGGGGAAGTGTGGGACTCACCGGCCAGCTGAAGCCCGACCGAAAGACCCACTAAAACCACAGCGGCCCCTTCCACACTTTTACGGAGCGCCGAAGAGACCGTCTACTGACATTCGATCCCCGGCACCCCAATGGTGATATGACATATATAATGACCTATTAAAAATTAACAAAACTGTTTCCGAGTCTTTTTTTCTCGTGCAGTAGTATTTATCTATGAAGCCTGTTTTATCGCATCATATGTAAGTATTGTATCAGAATGGAGATGACACTGCTGGTATTGTGAATATATAAGTTATTAAATTAACAAGTTGGACAATTACTGTTCCTTTTGTAAGCAATATTCAAAAGATTCCAAAGCATTCAGGGTGACTATTGTACTTCATTGGGACTGTTCGCATTTAAGCGACACATTATATACCAAATGAAAGGGGTGTCCTTTTCATGTGTGATAAGTGCGTATCCTTTTATATCCGGTGCTAATCTTTTCTTTGTAATGAATAATACACATTATAACGGTGGTCATAATGTTAAAGATCTTTTGTCTGAAGAATAATGTATAGAATCGTCATGTCAATCTCAGTGAATATCAATCTTAATTTGGATTGGAAGATTGGCCGGTTTTTTGAATCTAGGTAATCGAATTGAGTTTTCAAATATGTGTCAAAATAAAATGTCTTTTAAATCAAAATCACTAAGAAGAATTGATATCAACTTTAAAGCAAATCACCCCTAAAATAACTTCCCACCCCTTTTAAACCCAGTTAGGAGATAAATCTCAATAAAATATGAGTCACGTCTTTCATCAATTCTGTTAAAAAATGTTTATGCAAAATTTGAAATAGATTGGACCAAGGAATCACGTTGTCCCATACAAAATTTGCGCTGATTTTTCACCCCCTTAGGGATATAAATTCGTAAAATCCGTTCTTAGCTGACCTCTACTCGGTAAAAGAAATATGCCTAACCAAATTTAAGGTTTGTTGGTCTTATGGTTCCAGAGATATCGTGATGAGTCAATATATAGGTGGAAATCTCTTATATATATATATAAATAAATATATATATAATATAAATATATATATATATATATATATATATATATATATATATATATATATATATATGTATATATATATAATATATATATATATATATATATATATATATATATGTATATATATATATATATATATATATATATATATATATATATATATATATATTATAGATAGTACCTGACAAGTGACACAATAGAGTATAGACGTTGATCTCTATAAATTTAAAAATAAAATAAAATAGTATGCCTAGAATTAGTTGTACCTAATGCATTGTAGTGGTCAAGTGATGTAGGTCTAAGACCACCTTCACATTACTGCCTTTCTATTGAAACCAGTTAAGGACACATTCGATAATTGGTTACAAAGTATATAACGGGCATAGGAAGAAATATTTTTTAGATTTTATATATCACTGAGGTTTAATTGTCATGATATATATATTTCACATTTATAAAGTGCTAAATTTATTTAGTTTGAAATTAGTTTTTTGCTTTTATATAACTGCTACGAGGTTCTAGGTTTATGGTATGGACATGTGATAAGAGGGAATGGAAGTGAAGTTTTAAGTATGAATGTCGAAGGATTTAGGGGTAAGGAAAGATCAAAGAAAAGATGGATGGACTGCGTGAAACGTGACCTGGATAGACAGGCAGTGACCACAGAGACGACGTCTGATAGGATTGTATGGAAGGAGAAGACATATTGCGTCGACCCTAAATAAATTGGGATAAAAGCAAGATGATGATGATGAACTGTGCTATGATGTTTTACAGCTTTTATATAATAGGGTCAAATACATTTCAGTACAGGTGTAATATCAATTCTTCTTGTTTTGTTATTTAAATTTTTTCCTCAGTTATTGCATTATTATCATCATCTATCATCCTCAGTTATTGCATTATTATCATCATCCATCGACAGCAACCTGTCCTTCAAAACCCATATACGTTTACTTTCCAGCCGCACTCGGAAACTGATCTACGTTGCAAAGTCACTGCGGGACTGTACACCTCTATCCACCCTCCGTATTGTCTATTTCGCGTTATGCCAATCAATACTACAATACGGAATTGCTTTATGGGGTGGCGCCGCGAAAACTGTCCTAATGGAGCTAGAGAGAGCTCAAAGGGCTGTGATTAAAATAATATTAAGAATACCTTTTCGACACCCCACTGATCTAGTATACCAAAAATTTGCAGACAGACAGGGTCAGACAGCTATTTATTTTAAAAGCCACGCTTCACGCGCACAAATCCTCGAAGAGTCAATCTGACTACCAGGCAACAACCAAGAGAAGGATATTCAGGATCCCCTGTCCGCGAGCCGACTCTCTCCTTGCGAGGCGATGCCCAACCTTCTCGCACCCCCATATCTATAATGCGGTCCTCAAGCACTGTAATCTTAAAAATCTCTCTCTATTTTCATGTAAGTCCACTGTAAAAAAATGGTTACTTTCGCTCTCATATGACTTCACTGAAATGATCGTCAATGCTAGCAAGTAATGGCATAGACGCAGACGCAAATTCACACACACGCTCACTCACGGACACGTATACACACACACACACACACATACACACACAACCTGCCTGCACACCCTTACTGTTAATATCACTTCTTTTTTTTTTTTAGTTACTTTTTATATTATTCTATTACATTTCACATTTGTAATCTTAGCGTCCTGGCTCCTGAGATACAGGCACTAGCCTAGTTCAGGAACTATTGTAATCCATATTATGTATATTATGTGTTATTGATTAAATAAACGATTGATTGATTGATTGATTGATCTCAACTGATTATTAAAATAAAAACTTAAATAAGATTTCATTTATTTTTTTAAGTTTTTATAGGTATAGGTACCCGTATAAAAAATAAATCCTTGTAGATCAGTCGCGTGTGGTATGTACGTCTGTTGCCACGGATCAACGCGTAACACGAATATATATTTTTTTAATATGAGGTCGCATGAAGTAACAAATAGGAGACTTCTTCTCAAAATATAACAACTGTACCACATGACATATCAAATGGGAGACTTCTTCTCAAAATATAACAACTGTACCACATGACATATCAAATGGGAGACTTCTTCTCAAAATATAACAATCCCAACATTACTGTATGGAAGCGAGAGTTGGGTATGCAGAAAAGAGTATGAAAGTAAAATTAATGCGGTCGAAATGCGATCTCTGCGGAAAATCTGTGGAGTTAGGCTGACCGACCGCATTCGTAACGACGACGTAAGAGAGCGAGTAGGTATGAAAGAGAGTATTGGTGTAAAGATGCGAAAGGGAATGCTCCGATGGTTCGGCCATGTGGAAAGAATGCCGAACGAACGTCTGGTTAAGAAGATATACAATGCGAAAGTGGAAGGATGTAGGTACCGAGGGAGACCGAGACTAACCTACCTAGACCAGATCGGTCATGTACTGAAGGAAGGTGGAGTCAAGAGTCTCCGAAACCGTCGAGCGTGTATGAAGAGAATTATGAATGTTGAGGAAGCGAGTGAAGTATGCAGAGATAGAGTTCTCTGGCACTCTGTTCTCTCTGCCTACCCTGCAAGGGATATGGCGTGATGATATGTATGTATGTATGTACCGCATGACATATCAAATGGGAGGCTTCTTCTCAAAATATAACAACTGTACCGCATGACATATCAAATGGGAGGCTTCTTCTCAAAATATAACAACTGTACCGTATGACATATCAAATGGGAGACTTCTTCTCAAAATATAACAACTGTACCGCATGACATATCAAATGGAGGGCTTCTTCTCAAAATATAACAACTGTACCGCATGACATATCAAATGGGAGACTTCTTCTCAAAATATAGCAACTGTACCGCATGACATATCAAATGGGAGACTTCTTCTCAAAATATAACAATTGTACCGCATGACATATCAAATGGGAGACATCTCAAAATATAACAACTGTACCGCATGACATATCAAATGGGAGACTTCTTCTCAAAATATAGCAACTGTACCGCATGACATATCAAATGGGAGACTTCTTCTCAAAATATAACAACTGTACCGCATGACATATCAAATGGGAGGCTTCTTAAAATATAACAACTGTACCGCATGACATATCAAATGGGAGGCTTCTTCTAAAAATATAACAACTGTACCGCATGACATATCAAATGGGAGACTTCTTCTCAAAATATAACAACTGTACCGCATGACATATCAAATGGGAGACTTCTTCTCAAAATATAGCAACTGTACCGCATGACATATCAAATGGGAGACTTCTTCTCAAAATATAACAACTGTACCGCATGACATATCAAATGGGAGACTTCTTCTCAAAATATAACAATTGTACCGCATGACATATCAAATGGGAGACATCTCAAAATATAACAACTGTACCGCATGGCATATCAAATGGGAGACTTCTTCTCAAAATATAACAACTGTACCGCATGACATATCAAATGGGAGACTTCTTCTCAAAATATAACAATTGTTCCGCATGACATATCAAATGGGAGACATCTCAAAATATAACAACTGTACCGCATGACATATCAAATGGGAGACTTCTTCTCAAAATATAACAACTGTACCGCATGACATATCAAATGGGAGACTTCTCAAAATATAACAACTGTACCGCATGACATATCAAATGGGAGACTTCTTCTCAAAATATAACAACTGTACCACATGACATATCAAATGGGAGGCTTCTTCTCAAAATATAACAACTGTACCGCATGACATATCAAATGTGAGACTTCTTCTCAAAATATAGCAACTGTACCGCATGACATATTAAATGGGAGGCTTCTTCTCAAAATATAACAACTGTACCGCATGACATATCAAATGGGAGACTTCTTCTCAAAATATAGCAACTGTACCGCATGACATATCAAATGGGAGGCTTCTTCTCAAAATATAACAACTGTACCGCATGACATATCAAATAGGAGACTTCTTCTCAAAATATAGCAACTGTACCGCATGACATATCAAATGGGAGACTTCTTCTCAAAATATAACAACTGTACCGCATGACATATCAAATGGGAGACTTCTTCTCAAAATATAGCAACTGTACCGCATGACATATCAAATGGGAGACTTCTTCTCAAAATATAACAACTGTACCGCATGACATATCAAATGGGAGGCTTCTTAAAATATAACAACTGTACCGCATGACATATCAAATGGGAGGCTTCTTCTAAAAATATAACAACTGTACCGCATGACATATCAAATGGGAGACTTCTTCTCAAAATATAACAACTGTACCACATGACATATTAAATGGGAGGCTTCTTCTCAAAATATAACAACTGTACCGCATGACATATCAAATGGGAGACTTCTTCTCAAAATATAGAGACTGTACCGCATGACATATCAAATGGGAGACTTCTTCTCAAAATATAACAACTGTACCGCATGACATATCAAATGGGAGACTTCTTCTCAAAATATAACAATTGTACCGCATGACATATCAAATGGGAGACATCTCAAAATATAACAACTGTATCGCATGACATATCAAATGGGAGACTTCTTCTCAAAATATAACAACTGTACCGCATGACATATCAAATGGGAGACTTCTTCTCAAAATTTAACAACTGTACCGCATGACATATCAAATGGGAGACTTCTTCTCAAAATATAACAATTGTACCGCATGCCATATCAAATGGGAGACATCTCAAAATATAACAACTGTATCGCATGACATATCAAATGGCAGACTTCTTCTCAAAATATAACAACTGTACCGCATGACATATCAAATGGGAGACTTCTTCTCAAAATATAACAACTGTACCGCATGACATATCAAATGGGAGACTTCTTCTCAAAATATAACAACTGTACCGCATGACATATCAAATGGGAGACTTCTTCTCAAAATATAACAACTGTACCGCATGACATATCAAATGGGAGGCTTCTTCTCAAAATATAGCAACTGTACCGCATGACATATCAAATGGGAGACTTCTTCTCAAAATATAACAATTGTACCGCATGACATATCAAATGGGAGACATCTCAAAATATAACAACTGTACCGCATGACATATCAAATGGGAGACTTCTTCTCAAAATATAACAACTGTACCGCATGACATATCAAATGGGAGACTTCTTCTCAAAATATAACAACTGTACCGCATGACATATCAAATGGGAGACTTCTTCTCAAAATATAACAACTGTACCGCATGACATATCAAATGGGAGACTTCTTCTCAAAATATAACAATTGTACCGCATGACATATCAAATGGGAGACATCTCAAAATATAACAACTGTACCGCATGGCATATCAAATGGGAGACTTCTTCTCAAAATATAACAACTGTACCGCATGATATATCAAATGGGAGACTTCTTCTCAAAATATAACAATTGTTCCGCATGACATATCAAATGGGAGACATCTCAAAATATAACAACTGTACCGCATGACATATCAAATGGGAGACTTCTTCTCAAAATATAACAACTGTACCGCATGACATATCAAATGGGAGACTTCTTCTCAAAATATAACAACTGTACCGCATGACATATCAAATGGGAGGCTTCTTCTCAAAATATAACAACTGTACCGCATGACATATCAAATGGGAGGCTTCTTCTCAAAATATAACAACTGTACCGCATGACATATCAAATGGGAGACTTCTTCTCAAAATATAACAACTGTACCGCATGACATATCAAATGGGAGACTTCTTCTCAAAATATAGCAACTGTACCGCATGACATATCAAATGGGAGACTTCTTCTCAAAATATATCAACTGTACCGCATGACATATCAAATGGGAGACTTCTTCTCAAAATATAACAATTGTACCGCATGCCATATCAAATGGGAGACATCTCAAAATATAACAACTGTATCGCATGACATATCAAATGGCAGACTTCTTCTCAAAATATAACAACTGTACCGCATGACATATCAAATGGGAGACTTCTTCTCAAAATATAACAACTGTACCGCATGACATATCAAATGGGAGACTTCTTCTCAAAATATAACAACTGTACCGCATGACATATCAAATGAGAGACTTCTTCTCAAAATATAACAACTGTACCGCATGACATATCAAATGGGAGACTTCTTCTTAAAATATAGCAACTGTACCGCATGACATATCAAATGGGAGACTTCTTCTCAAAATATAACAATTGTACCGCATGACATATCAAATGGGAGACATCTCAAAATATAACAACTGTACCGCATGACATATCAAATGGGAGACTTCTTCTCAAAATATAACAACTGTACCGCATGACATATCAAATGGGAGACTTCTTCTCAAAATATAACAACTGTACCGCATGACATATCAAATGGGAGGCTTCTTCTCAAAATATAACAACTGTACCGCATGACATATCAAATGGGAGACTTCTTCTCAAAATATAACAACTGTACCGCATGACATATCAAATGGGAGACTTCTTCTCAAAATATAGCAACTGTACCGCATGACATATCAAATGGGAGACTTCTTCTCAAAATATATCAACTGTACCGCATGACATATCAAATGGGAGACTTCTTCTCAAAATATAACAATTGTACCGCATGCCATATCAAATGGGAGACATCTCAAAATATAACAACTGTATCGCATGACATATCAAATGGCAGACTTCTTCTCAAAATATAACAACTGTACCGCATGACATATCAAATGGGAGACTTCTTCTCAAAATATAACAACTGTACCGCATGACATATCAAATGGGAGACTTCTTCTCAAAATATAACAACTGTACCGCATGACATATCAAATGAGAGACTTCTTCTCAAAATATAACAACTGTACCGCATGACATATCAAATGGGAGACTTCTTCTCAAAATATAGCAACTGTACCGCATGACATATCAAATGGGAGACTTCTTCTCAAAATATAACAATTGTACCGCATGACATATCAAATGGGAGACATCTCAAAATATAACAACTGTACCGCATGACATATCAAATGGGAGACTTCTTCTCAAAATATAACAACTGTACCGCATGACATATCAAATGGGAGACTTCTTCTCAAAATATAACAACTGTACCGCATGACATATCAAATGGGAGACTTCTTCTCAAAATATAACAACTGTACCGCATGACATATCAAATGGGAGACTTCTTCTCAAAATATAACAATTGTACCGCATGACATATCAAATTGGAGACATCTCAAAATATAACAACTGTACCGCATGACATATCAAATGGGAGACTTCTTCTCAAAATATAACAACTGTACCGCATGACATATCAAATGGGAGACTTCTTCTCAAAATTTAACAACTGTACCGCATGACATATCAAATGGGAGGCTTCTTCTCAAAATATAACAACTGTACCGCATGACATATCAAATGGGAGACTTCTTCTCAAAATATAACAACTGTACCGCATGACATATCAAATGGGAGACTTCTTCTCAAAATATAGCAACTGTACCGCATGACATATCAAATGGGAGGCTTCTTCTCAAAATATAACAACTGTACCGCATGACATATCAAATGGGAGGCTTCTTCTCAAAATATAACAACTGTACCGCATGACATATCAAATGGGAGACTTCTTCTCAAAATATAACAACTGTACCGCATAACATATCAAATGGGAGGCTTCTTCTCAAAATATAACAACTGTACCGCATGACATATCAAATGGGAGGCTTCTTCTCAAAATATAACAACTGTACCGCATGACATATCAAATGGGAGGCTTCTTCTCAAAATATAACAACTGTACCGCATGACATATCAAATGGGAGACTTCTTCTAAGGATCGAAATATATATTTTAGAAAGCATATAGATTTAAGGATTTGATTTATATATTTTATTAGGTATATTTTTAAAATAAAAACATATTAAAATGATTTAAGAAATCAGTGCGAAAATACTGAACCTCAAAAAAAGTTACCATAATGTTTAGGTAGTATTTTTAATTAGGGTCGCTTTATGATGCACCAACCGAGTAGGGGACGTTGTGCGAACGCCCATGACGTGCGGTGTTCCGCAGGGGTCGGTCCTCGGACCCACCCTGTGGAACATCGGCTACGACTGGGCGTTAAGAGGGAGCCTCCCACCCGAGCTGGGCGTGATCTGTTACGCCGACGACACGCTCGTCACAGCCCGCGGTGGGACGCTTGAGGAGGCGGCAAGCCTGGCGACTCTCAGCACCGAGGAGATCGTCAGGCGGATTGAGGCGCTGGGGTTGAGGGTGGCCCTGGACAAAACGGAGGCCCTCTTGTTCCATGGGCCCCGCATGGGCCCTCCCATCGGCGTCTCGATCACCGTCAATTCGGTTGACATCAGCATCCGGGCCCATATGAGGTATTTGGGCCTGGTGCTCGACGGGCGTCGGTGGTTTCGGGAGCATTTCCGCAGGCTCGCTCCACGGCTCGTCGGCGCGGCGTCCGCCCTTTCGTGGCTTATGCCGAATGTGGGCGGACGGAGCGCAACGTGCCGACAGCTGTACGCGGGGGTCGTCCAGTCGATGGCCCTGTACGGCGCACCGGTGTGGGCGGGGTCCCTGACCGTCCGACTCAGGGCTCTTCTGTGGCGACCCCAGAGGGCCATGGCGGTCAGGGCCATACGCGGGTACCGCATGGTGGCGACGGAGGCAGCTTGCCTGTTGGCCGGAACTCCACCGTGGGACCTGGAGGCGGAAATGCTCGCCGATTTGTATCGGCGGGTGTCGGGAGTGCGAGTAGAGGGCGGTGTGGTTTCATTGAGGGAGCCCACCGCCTGGCGTGTCGACGCCCGCCAAGACGTCATTGCCCGTTGGGCAGTCCGGCTGGAGAGGCCTCGGTTCGGTGTGCGGACTGTGGAGGCCTCCCAGCCGGTGCTGATGCGGTGGTTGGAACGGCGGCACGGGATGTTCTCCTTCCGACTGGTGCAGGTTTTGACGGGGCATGGATGCTTCGCCAAATACCTGCACGCCAAACACGGTCGTTAGGAGGGAGAGTACACCGTCCTGCCACCACTGCGACTGCGACGAGGATACGTCGCAGCATACGCTCGAGGCTTGTGCCACTTGGGCAGAGCAGCGCCGTGAACTCTTCGCAATCATCGGTGCTGACCTGATGCTGCCGACCATCGCCAGGGCGATGCTCGACAGCTGTCTGCGGCCTGGCTGCGACTACGAAGGCTGCGACCGCGTTCCAGTGGACGCGGTCGCAGCCTTCTGCGAGGCAGTAGTCTCGTAGAAGGAGGCGGCGGAGCGCGTGCGCGAGGAGCGTCTCCTCGACGACGCTAGCCGTCACCGGCGACTGGGGCGGCGTAGGCGCGATTACCTGCGCCTTATGCCGCCCTAGCCGAAGCCGCGGGTGACTGGACCGGGGAATTAGTCCGTCACCCACCGAGAGGCTGATCGCGAGGTAAAGACCGACGTCCTCCCCGAGGGAGGGGATGTCGCTTAAGAAGAGGGTACCCCTCGGGGGGTATTCCGTCGGGCCGGCCACTGACGACAAGTTCACGCTGCTTCGGTGGTCAGTCCAACGACGAAGGCGAGTTCACGGGTGGGTTATGGGTGAGCGTGCTTACGCCCCTCTATCGCCCCGGACAGAGTGGTGCGAGGAGCGCGACGACCGTAGCCCACACCACAAAAAAAAAAGGTTCGCTTTATGATTTAAAATAAAACATCATTTAATTTAAACTATATGTATAATATTTCATTCAACCTTAGCGGTTGAGGATATTTGTTGCAAAATTCAATTACAAGATTTGACTTAAGTCATGCGACAAGCTTATTCTAATCACATACAATTACATTCACAGTTATTGTTTTAAGTAAAACCTATGATATATTTTATCTCCTAATTGTGTTTATCTGTTCATACTTCAGGAGTTTAATGTTGGAGAGACGGCTGATTGTAAAACTTAGATTAAAATACTTTGCATCTTCATCCAGTTTGTCTAGAGAAAGAAGATATATTATCGCGACCCAAAATAAATTGCAATTATATTATCAGGAGGAATATAATATTAATAAATAGATACGCTGAGTTAAGATCAGCACATACCTATTTAACTTTTATGTAGGTAATAATAATACAACAAAAGACATATTTTTAAAGACCTATATTTACACAAAGTGCTTGATACAAATATTAAAGCTTTACAAAAAGAATCAATTTTGCGATATTACACCAGAATTTAATCACCGTGGTGTATGGCAATGGCAATACGAATGAGCAGATTGAATCCTTTGCCGGCAGTTCTCTTTCTCAACCAATGATTCATCGAGTTACACGGCTGCTATATCAATGTGGTACATTCCGTACATTAACCATTATACTTGCATTTATATTGGAAAATTCCTTGGCTATCACTCGTCTTCAGTTAGTCCTTTCCGTAATGATCAACAACATATGAACAGTTAAGTAGCAAAGGAGTTAGGCATCCTTACAAAACCGGTCACTTGAGTAGTCCGCACCGCACCGTAACCGACATCTGAATGACACTTGCTAAATAAGATTTTCTGCAACGTACAAATTCACTTTAAAAAGACCGTTGCCCTTTAAAATGATCGTTCATAAAAATTGCACAAATTCCGTCCTCCTTTTCAGTTTAATTATGGCACAACCAAAAATTGACATCGAACGTATGCCTTTGCTGTTGAGCATTGCCGTTCTCCAATTTGTCCGAATCAATAGTAAAACTTCCGTAATTTTTCTATACGTACCGGTTGTTTCTTTAATTTTAAGCATTTTTACGAAAATTAAAATCTGTCCTCGTTACTGGAGCAGCAATGTGTCAATAAATGATAACAGCATAGAATTACAGTCACATCTTGCCATAAAACCACGATGATGATTATATTTTTTGCAGTTCTTGTTTATCTGCTCGAGTTATTATAATAATAACCGCTATCTTAAACCCGTGGAACGCATTGAGTACAATAAAAATAAAATCAAATTCTAACTGTAGGTACTGTGCACGTAACTGTTAATATGTGAATTATGTGATTGGTTTAAATCATACGATTGCCCTGTGAGCTTGAGTAGAACCCAATAATAGCACTTACATATTATTAATTTTATATTTTATTTCAAATTATTCGGCAAAGAGCGTCGACTATCCGGCTTCTTACTTCGGTATATAATTCTCAATAAAATGTATATAGGGATAAAATTTAATAGATAATTTTATAGATTAGAACTTTATTATTTAGATTTTAGAACATTTAATAAAACTTTGATATTTTATTAATATTGTTATTGTATAACCAGTCTTATACATTTTGTAATGTAAAATAAACTAACTGTTAGTTTATTTTACATTCATAAAAAATAATTAAATTCAATTATACTGTATCCAAGCAAAAGTCGTAACAATTTAAAAAGTGTATCCTTAGCCCGATATCTGCAATTTAAAAATCATGACATTTTATTTGTTTAAATATATCCGACGAAAATTTCATTGTTATATATTAACATATTTTTCTTCGGATATATTTCGCATCAATTATTCGCACTCAGAAAAATGGCTTGGCAATTACGAAATGCAATTGCACTGCAGGGAGACCAGGATAATTTTTAATTGTCATCAATACAAAATATCCCGGACAAAATCAATAGATTCGCGTGGTGTGCGCAATCGCAGTCCGCACCAGCTCCGTATTGATTTCGGCAGATATACTAAAAAATAACTTACCAATGAAATGCAATTTTGTCTCCATATCCATTCCTCACGTGCTTATCCACGACGTTGAAGCAAACATTGGTGACAGACCCCTCCATGAATTTCACAAAAATTTTGCCTTCATTTATGTTGAAATTGTATGACATAAAATTATTAGGATTGGGCAGATTTTTCCAATGAAATTCGTTAATCAATTCTGTCCAGAATAAACCTGGATTCTCAAGAGATAATTTATGCATATCTTGATATTGTTCGAACGATGGTAACAGCGATCTCTCCACGACGTGGTCCGTAGGCATTATTACGTCCGACATCGCGGAAAATAGTGCCGGGTTGTCAAGGTGTACAAAACAATCGTTCCCCAGCGCGGCAATCACGATATAACTGAACAAGCGACGAATTCAGACTGAGCCAAAGTCGCGTCGGTCGGCGTCGATCGGCGTCGCTCGGAAGTACGTTCTCTCAGTACATACACGAGCGGAGATCTTCAGTAGGATTGAGAGAGATGTCGCACGAATAGTAGGCGCATGCGTGACCTATGCGCACTACGTCTCCCTAAACTGCATCGACAAATATTTTGAATAATATATTTAGTGTGCCCAGAAGTACCTACTGTTACTTACAATAAAAAACATCTATTTAGGTATATCATAGATTTTTTTAACTTACAAATTTTCAGCCTATCCAAAAAAAAATAAAGACATTTTTTTTTTGGGTAGGCTATGTTCGGGACACGCCACCCATACCGTCCGGGGCGTACGTAAGAGCAGCGCGTGGCCCCATAACTCACCGTATTCCTTCCCCATCGCCAGTATTTATGGAAAGAGTTTTAATTTGAAGTTTTGCCATAAATACTACAAAATTTCTCATTTTTTTAGGATAGATAACAATTTTATGTAACGTAAAAGTTGTTCATTACTATGAACAACTTATCAAACATTGTTTTTATAGTAGTAATTGAATATTAGGTAAAAATCTGATGGCGCTTATATACTGCAATTATTTAACTGACATTAGACTTTTATGAAACCTTTACCAGATGACCATCTTCAGAAAATATCGAGTCATGTGGAAATTTTCGTTAGAAACAGAACAATAACTAAGGTAGATGTGTTGGACTCGTGGCAAATGGTTATAAGTAATATTAAGCAACCGAAATAAAATTTTATATTCAAACTTTAATCGTGCTAATTTAAAATGCTGACGAGTTTCTTTAATACCAGTTATTAAACTATATTTTGCGATGTATAGATTTTCCATTGGGACTAATACCACTGCACTTTCCCATCCATGTAAGCCAGGATTAACAATGGACACCAGCCTATAAATGACGGAAGCTTGTCTGTTAGGAAGTTCAGGGTAACCCTTGTCTGGGACGGGCAGCGCCGTGACCTCGTCGCTGTTATCGGTGCCGACCTGACGCTGCCGGCTGTTGCGAAAGCGATGGTCGACAGCGTCAGGTACTGAGACGCGTTCGCCGCCTTCTGCGAGGCTGTCATCTCGCAGAAGGAGGCGGCGGATCGAGTCCGGGAAAATGCCCGTGACCCGGGCCGCCGTCAGCGGCCGAGGCGGCGCGAATATCTGCGCCTGATGCCGCCCTAACCGAGGCTTCGGGTGATTGGACCGGGGAATTGTCCGGTCACCCGACGTGAGGCCACCGCGTGAGGGCGACGCCCCGACGGCGAAAGCAGTCGGGGCGTCGACATGAGAGGAACCCGCGAGGGTAAACCGCCGGGCGGGCCACCGAAGACAAAGATCGGGTACCGGTGGCCTGCTCGCACGGCGAAGAGAGGCGCTTGCAGGGTGGGTCTATGGGGTTGCGCGCCGCCTCTTTCGTCGCCCCGGACCGATTTGGCGGGGCGCGACCACGTCCATAGCCCACCGCATAAAATATT
The DNA here is from genome assembly GCA_905163515.2 of Lymantria monacha. Classification (NCBI taxonomy): domain Eukaryota; kingdom Metazoa; phylum Arthropoda; class Insecta; order Lepidoptera; family Erebidae; genus Lymantria; species Lymantria monacha. Next base: position 39,198,317 of record LR991081.1, read on the forward strand.
ATAAAAAAAGGGTAACCCTTGTAGTTGTCTTAAAGCTCGAAACAAAGTTCATTTTTTTATTGCAATGCTATAATTGTATTGCAGACATCCCGTAACTGCCCACACTACACTCTTTCTATTGATAAATTTCAGCAAATTTTTCTTTACTTTTTACTTGGTCTATTAGCTGTTTGGTAGTAAAGATCCGATTCGATGAATGTGGCCGTTGACAAAAGTCCTTCGAATCCCTTCATACACAGTATCACTTTATTGTGAGCTACTTTGGGTTTCGAAGTTGTCTGTCACGCTTTTTTGCCTTTTAATATGATCTTTTATGCACATTCATTACCAGTGATCCATCCATCAACTAGCCCATTGATGTCCACTGCTTGACAAAGGCCTCCCTATGATAATGCCACTCAGAACAATCCTGTGCCACTTGCATACAACGGTTTCCTGCTATTCTTGAGATGTCGTTAGTCCACCTAGTTGGGTCGTCCTACGCTGCGTTTTCAGTTTCGTGGTCGCCTCTTGAGAAAATTTCTTCCTCAACGGTTGCCAGTACGATGAGCGATAGGGCTTGCCCATTGTCATGTCAACGTTCTAATTCTTCGGGTTATGTCACTTACACCCGTTCTTCTACGGATAATAACCGGCATACAGTGCCGGTTATAAATATAAACCTTAGCTTTTGAAGAACAGAATGTTGGACAAGACGATCCTTCTAAGTTTCTCGAATGCTACCCAATCGAGTAGGATTCGTCGTCGGACGTCTTCCTCGAAATTGGTCTATTTGTCTTAGGTAAACACAGTAAGCGACTACATCGAGTATCGCATTTCCAACCAGGACTGGTACAGAAATAACATGGGCATTAGAAATGACTTTTGTCTTGTCCATGTTGATTTGCAAACTCATTAGCTGTAAAACTTTGCTAAAGTCGTTGTTGAGTACCTACTTATGGTGCCAAGATGGTCCAGGTCTTCTGCCAAGATTACGATGTCATCTGCAAAACGAAGGTGACTGATGTATTTGTCGTTGGTATTGATGCTGACTCCAGTCCAGTCTAAGAGCTTACCACATTACTAATAACCCATCATTTTAAATAGGTACAGTTTGGTTTTTATAGAGAATAGCAAATGAGTATAAGATCTATTAGGATTCTTTCAGTGAACTCGTGTGAGATGCAAGTATCGAGCTTTTTTGTAAATCAATTTGTTTTGTAAATCGAGCTTTTTTGTAAATCAATTTGTTTTGTAAATCGAGCTTTTTTGTAAATCAATTTGTTTTGTAAATCGAGCTTTTTTGTAAATCAAAGTGAGTCAAAACTGTTTTGTTGTCATTCCTCAGCTATTTCGTAAGAACTAATATGCCAATCTTGCGATTGGACCAGTTTTGAGCTACTTTTACCGAAGCTGCTTTGGGTTTATAAATGTCTTAATTATTTTGCAGTCGGTGTGCTTCTTTCCTTTTTTGGATTAAACTACAAAATAAATTAAATTTCTATATTAAAGTTCATGATTAGAATTAAATTTCTGCATTGAATTTGCCAAAAACTGCATTTAGGGAAATAAATAGTTTGAAATAATATAAACGTAAATTCTTGGAAGTCAGACGATTTAAATTTTGATGTTGAATTTCGAATTTCCTTTTAGGTTCGTTTATACTTTAAAACTACTATAACCTCTAACTACAACCATATCAACTTGTGGATAACGATTTACAGCAACTAGAAAAGAATATACACTATAGTCAAATGTACATAATATTAATTCTGTTACGGTAATCTTCCAAAATGTAGACAAACGAGAAGTAAACATAAATGAGCGGGGAATTAAAACCAGTAGGTATCATATATCTTTATATATATAATTCTTATGTAGGTGTGTATGTCACTGAACTCCTCCTAAACGGCTGGACAGATTTTGATGAAATTTATTGTGTGTTCAAGTGGATTCGAGAATGCTTTAGATTCGCAATTGGACGCGGTAAGTGACGTTGCGATCGAGTTGTAGGGTTTTTACTTTTCATACATTGACTGTTAGGCGGAACAAGGTTTGCCGGGTCCGCTAGTGTAATAAAAAATAATAATCTTTTGAGACATTCATAGAAAATATGATTTTTTAGTCTTTATCCAGGCCACACTTACAAGTACCTAAATTACTCTTAATATACATACATATCATCACGCCTTATCCCTTGCAGGGTAGGCAGAGAGAAACTTAACTCTTAATATAAAGCTTAGTTAAGTGCAGATTCAATTATTTTGGTGAACAGAAAAGCTATAGAAAAAGCGCCGGTCACTATATTTACTTTTTATTTTTTTTATCTCAAATAACATTTATTTAATGGTATAAAAAGTAGCCAAATACAACAAACAGCACAATCAAAAAGGCTATACTGAAACTTTTTACAAAATACGATAACGTATTGTCCGGCCAGATGTGTAACTGCATATATAATTTAAAACAATATTAAACTGTAGTCTGACCTACTGAAAGCAGTTTGTAAGCAGCAATGCGACAAATTACATAATACCTAGCGATCAATATAAAATGCATCTTTAACTAAGTACATACTTACACATACATACATATCATCACGCCATATCCCTTGCAGGGTAGGCAGAGATAACAGAGTGCCAGAGAACTCTATCTCTGCATACTTCACTCGCTTCCTCAACATTCATAATTCTCTTCATACACGCTCGCCGGTTTCGGAGACGCTTGACTCCACCTTCCTTCAGTACATGACCAATCTGGTCTAGGTAGGTTAGTCTCGGTCTCCCTCGGTACCTACATCCTGCCACTTTCGCATTGTATATCTTCTTAACCAGACGTTCGTTCGGCATTCTTTCCACATGTCCGAACCATCGGAGCATTCCCTTTCGCATCTTTACACCAATACTCTCTTTCATACCTACTCGCTCTCTTACGTCGTCGTTATGAATGCGGTCGGTCAGCCTAACTCCACAGATTTTCCGCAGAGATCGCATTTCGACCGCATTAATTTTACTTTCATACTCTTTTCTGCATACCCAACTCTCGCTTCCATACAGTAATGTAGGGACAAGCACTGCGTTATGTATTGCTACACGTACCTTCTGGCTGAGGTGGTGGCTGCCGAGAAGTTGCCCCAACGCTCCGTTCACTCTATTTCCCGCATTCACTCTTCGCTCTATATCAGGCTCGTCATTTTTTTTTTAAATTACATGTTTTCTTAATATTATTGGATACATGTTTAGTCCCTATTATAATATAATAATATAACATAATATAATATATAATATAAATATTATATATAGCTCCAGTGAGATGCCCTTCGAGTAAAGATTTATTTTTTAAAAGTTAAATACAACATTAACATAAAAAAAAAACAAAAAAGAACAGAAATGGTTGTACCAGATGCCACAAGCGGCGCTCGATCACGAGACGATCGATAACTGTTATGAAGTACCACGCCAGCTGTTATGAAATATCAATTTAACAAGATATATTATTTACACCGTATTAAAAAAGGCAAGGAGTTAAAAATCTTGCTAACCACCATCTTCAGCTATTGAATTTACAAACACAATTGCAAAAATAGTAAAACTTCAAAGCCAGTAGATACAAACAAATACTGTCAGAAGACTATTTGTCAACTTTTGGAAGATGCACAAGAGTCCGCAAAAATGACTATAAAAATTTTCGCCGCAATCATGCTATAAAATGGTCTAAGATTGGAATAAGTGAGTCTCTTACATCATTGGATCTCATCTCTTACATCATCATTAAAGCTCATTATCCTTAACCTTTGTTATGAAATTAACTAACAATATGAAATTTTATTAACAATTTAGTATATGGTGTTATATGGCTACGAATACTTTCAACCTTTACATTGCTCATGGGTATCTAAAAGAGCATTAGATCGACCTGGACCAACTCCATCTAATGCCGTTTGGTCAACAATTAAATTCTCAATGAGGGTTGAGATCAGGCAGGCGGCCGGTCATAAAATCAATGCCAAAACTTTTGCAATATGTACAACAGACGAATCTCATTTCAAGAGGTTTATTACGACAAAATATGCCATATGTGGTAAATTTTTAGAAAAATCAATGAGCTAAGTATCTGCCAAAGTTGATCTCCTCTGATAAGTTTTATTAGGTACTACTAAATATTTTCAATGCAGAGCTATAGATACTACAAGAAGAAACACAATAAATGATTGCAACGTAACATTTATTTTTCTTTATTAACAGAAACAGATTACCAGTCTTAACGTGTAAGTTACTGTTAACTATATTTATTAAGACAATCAATTAAAAAAACCAAGCTAATAAATTATATAAATATAAAAATAATGTCACTAATGAGCTTAAAATTAACAATTTATCAGAGTTGTGGAATAAAATTGGCTATTCTAATCTAAATAATATATTTTAAATCAAATTATTTAAATATTATTATAAAATCGCACCTGTATCTACGAAGAGTCAATGAAGTTTTATTATACACACACATTTAGTACAAAACTTTAAGCGCCACGTTATAATAGACGAATATAGGGATCTAACAGGCACAGTGGTAGACGCCGCGCTGTATCGGGCATTAACCGGGATCTGACGACCAAAGTAAACTGCATATGTCACTCGATAGAGGCATTTATGTAATATATAAACATTATAGGTAAAAACATTTACAATCAAAACGAACATTATGCAGGGTGGAAGGGGACCGCTCCCGATAACAAAGACAGGTAACTCTACTAGTAGTACTAGTCCTACTTGTAAAAATAGGCTAGGAAAAAAATCGAATCGGATGAAAAATAAAATTTTTACACCATGCGAGGTCGTTGAACTCTTAAACATATGATCGTGAGTTTTGAATAGATTGCGTCTTTTCTCATCTGAGTATAGTTACGTATTTTTTATGGAATTATCGTTACATGACACTGTCCTAATACGATGGAATGTGAAAAAAACTTAATTCGTTGTGAAAAAAAAACATTTTTTCATCCGAATCGATTTTTTTCTAGCCTATCATTATAAGTAGGACTAGTAGAGTCACCTGTCTTTGTTTTCGGGAGCGGTCCACTTCCACCCTGTATATTTAGGAAATATTCATTGCCCAAATTTAAAGCGCACCTTAAAGTTATCTGTTAAGACAAGTTTATATTTATTTTTATAGAGGAAAGAGAAAGTTTGTCGTTGTGTGACATGGGAGCATGAGTTTTTTGACAATTTTAGCTATTTAGATTTGTATAAGTAATCCAGAAAGTAGTGTAAGTACACTCGCTTCTAGATTCCACGACAAATTTTGAGTGAGAATCTTTACTGCTATATAAGATATTGACACACAGAGAGACCTACGACAAGGACTTTGTGTAAATCAAAAGTCATGAAATTCACGCCACGTCATTAAAGGATCGAGTTATAGATCATTGACTACCACACTCGCGAAAACCGATAAATCCATACAGTGTCAAGTTTCACAGACACACATAGTTACAATAAATTCCTTTATAACAAAAGCAACTCGTATTGAAGACTCAAACACGAAACTTTTGCGTAGCAGTCTATTAATGTTCGCATTAAGCTATCATACACAGGGGCAGATAATACTACACAGGGACTTACTAATTATTCAACTGTCATTCTGTCAAACTGTTTTCTATAATGAAAATGATGTAGGTAATAAAACTATAAAAAATGAGACAATAGAATATTTTATTTATTTAATATAATAAATTGTTTATCTACCTATACAAATAGCAAGTGTAACGGTACTTATGACATATACTTAAATTAAATAGTAGTCTTTCTGGAGTTTAGTGCTGCAAACTCTTTTTTTTTGCTTTTCACAATATAAATTCTTTGTTAAATCACAATTTATATAAAGAATTGATAAATTATTTAGTCATTTTAGATCATTTAACATTGCTGTTCTATAAACGTATATAGAAAATATACGATTCTCGAGAACGACTTAAAACAAGCGACAGGGAATTCCCCATTTCGTTCGATAGATGGGTTGATCGATCTCAGGATTACCAATCTATATAACTGAAATTTATTTTATTTTACATATTTTACTTTAAAAACAATTGTTTTTATTTGCTGTGTGATAGCGGCTACGAATACTACGAACCCTTACTTTCTTCGTGGATGCCGTAAAAGAAGACTAAGAGCCTTATAACGACCTGAGCCAACTCCATTTGATGCGGTTTGGTCAACGATTGTATTCCCAAGAAAGATTGACGTCAGGTAGGCGGCCGGTCATAAAACTAATGTCAATAATTTTTACAATATATACTATGAAAGATCATCAACTCATTGCATCGACCCTAAGTAATTGGGATAAGATTAGGAGAATGATAATGACTTTAAAAACATTGTATGTCTATTGTTTTCAACGGGGTCTGAGAGTCCCTAGTGTCCACGAAGCCGTGGGCTGTAGCCCAAAAACCGCTGAAGTAGATCCGCCCCTAATCATACAGTATTACAAATTAAATAAGGCGTTTGCCTTATATATTTATATACATTAAAATATAACATTATACACCAATATGTTTACTAAACTTCATAATGTATGCTAACAAGCGAACTTCCAAAGTAACTTATCTTCTAAAATCACGGTAGATTAGATTCTAGTTTCTTTTCAAATAGAACTAGAATTCAAGTTGAAAACAGACATTGTAGTAAATATGGCTCCTCTTTTTATCATAATCTTAACCATAACATTGTTTTTCTAATTGTTCCAAATTTTTTTTTCCCTCAAAAACCAAATTTATTCCGGAGTTATAATTGTATTTTCTTTAAGTTAAATTAACAATTATATACTATCATTTATCTAGTAGACACCATTCTATAAATCTTAACTATCACCATCTCATGGTTTCACATATTTTGGTATAGCATTAACACTTAATTTAATTCTTCATGGAAATCCATACTTACGAACAAGTTTACAGTAAATATAAAAGCTTTAAATCATATCATCATCGAAATATAGGTAAAAATATTGGATAAAATTAATTTACATTAATATTTTTATTTAAATATTTATTTAAAAAATCTATGCCAGTTCATATTGCTCGTTCATATTTAATCCTATGGTAAAATTCTCTAATAATTTACTACATTATTTTGAATATCGTTAAAACCGCTGTGTTGATAACAGCACTAAGATAGATATTATCATTCAATATTAAAAAATCGAGTTTACAGTGACATCAAATTACAAATGTATTTGATTACATAATTATGTAATAATTCATAAATGAAACAAGGAGTTTTATCCAAAAAAAATATTTCTTTAATCGAATTGGTGTTAAATATATATATCTTTTTAATCTCATAAGATGTAACAGGCTTTGTAACGCAAACATTATAGATACTTTTTTTATATAATTATTTATACGGTGTAAGTGCATACAGTATAAATATATGCCTTATTTGCAATTTGTGCGTAATAATTACATCTTAATATTACATATTTTTTTATTATGCATCTGTTTCATTACATCTACTATTCACGATAAAATATATAAAAAACCTACTAAAACTTCATATAATAATATCTCCAAAATTAAATACATACATTTACTAATATGTTATTAAACATATATAAAAAGGCAACAATTAGGTAATAAACAAATATTTACAATATATATATATATATATATATATATATATATATATATATATATATATATATATATATATATCTATATATATATATATATATATATATATATATATATATATATATCTTAATTTCAATTTATAAACAATTTAGCCTTTAAATAAATTATCTAAATGACGACGGATAAAGTTACCCACTAAATTAGGTACGTTAAGTAAGTACGGCGGCTATGGGTGTTTCTATTTCTCAGCCTGTTCAACATCTATTCGTTAGCAATTAGGCATATACAGGCACAATAATTTAGATTACATATTTGCATTATTTTAACCAATAGTGAGAAACGGTTCGTACACTGTGTTATGATCGACTTGCCAAACAATATATCACAACCCACAGCCTTGTTGTAGAAAAACTGTCCTAACTCTAAATTTTTTCAACAAACTAAAGAAACTCCTAACGTTAAATTACGACTACATACCAGTCTCCTTCGCACATTGACAAAAAAAAACCTCAATAAATACTGTAAAGTAGGTAATAATTGAACAAGATTTACTTTATGAAGACTTGCAGATCTAAATTTTATTAACCCTATAAATTTCAGTGTAGCCAAAATTTCAACTGTATTTAATTCATTCATATGATCCATGTTAAAGGATACAAAGACAGAACACATTTCTAAGACTTTTGAGTATTTTGGCGTACAGTGTACACATATATTTCTATAGCATTTTTGGTCACCAGCCTCTCCAAAAAATTTGCATTGTAGAATTGCAGATTAAAAAAAAAACAAATTATGTATATACGACTCAAAAACGACATGGACCTGTAATTCTTCAATAAGATTATACCGTCGCTATTAATATACGACTCCATAACACTTGTGGTCCCCAATCTAAGTACAGTATACCATAAAGTATGCACACAACATACAAACTTCACAGCCCCAAGTATAGCAAATACAGACACAATATTAATACAAATATGAAATGTATGACACTTATTGCAAAATAACAACGCTAACAATCTTTAAACACCTAAATGACACCAGTACGACCGCTTTTACTTTAAAAACCGTTAAAAGAGTAATTTTCTACAACAAAGTAATAATTTTAGCCGAATTTCAACGTTAAAAATCAATGTAACTAAATAGTAATAAAGCAAGAGTTAACATTTCCCATGTATATATATAATTGGAATGTTAAATTTTCAACTATTTTCTTACCATAAATTTAAAGTAATTTATTTAAAAATTATAGAAAAATATATTTCAGACAATAAACCGCTTCATTTGATATACGGTATGGTAATGTTCAAAATTAATTTATCAACGTTTCAAATTTCAACTCGATCGATCCAGTAGTTTATGATTGAACATGATTATATAAATTGGCTATGACAGACGGACAGATAGAACTACGCATTGTCCTATAAAGGTTCTGTTTTTCATTTGCAAGTAAGGAAAACCTTGAATTAACACACTTTTACGATTTGACAATAAGATTTATATTTCGGCTTTTATTGGAGTTGTATGAAACAAAGAAATTAATTACTTTGTCGCCTATAAAATAAAGGCTAGATATAGCTTAGCTTTGTATAGTGGCTAGATATCCACAATGTCATGGGGGAAATATGTAGAATTTATTAAATTTTAAATAAATAAAATATTATACCATACTAATGGTACTGATATTAAACAGATGCGATATTCTGATCGCGGCCATCTCTTCCACATTGATCATCAATGTTGCTTATCAGATCAGCAAAGGCGGTGAAGGCACACTGTGGAATAATCTCATTCGCGATTAAATATTAGTTTTTCATTCTATTCAACTACAAAGTAATTTAAACGGAAAGAAAATCAATTCTTTTGCAACATACTAGAAGTAAAAGTACTAATAATACATATCACCTATATGTACATTGTTTATTTAGAAATTTTGTATCTATTTATTTAGTACTTTGTAAAATAATAAATTAAACCGCGAGGTGTCTATTAATGTGACAAATGAATACACCCTATTATTGAAATAAGTAACACTCAAATGTTTATACTAAGGGACACAACAAGGAAATAAAAGTTTTTGATTATCAGTTCAACAAACAGAAAATGAGTTCGTATCTGTAATAAAGCTTGTTGAACTAGTTTAAAAGAGATAAATATAACCATAGTTGATAATACATACTAGGTTCAAAGTTACATATATCGCCGTTGTGAAATTAAGCATTTCTTTTTATTATAGAGAAGCCCAAAACCATTGTTCTCAAATATTATCATCATAAGGCCATCGATGTCATTATTGGATGTCAGCCTACCCACAGGCTATGAATGACATAATCACAATTTGCCACGCTCTAAGCCATTAGCAGGATGGTTATAGTATAAATCGATAGTGAAGATATTGCCGAATTCATTCTTACTTTCCTTGTTAAATTTCATTTGTTGATAAGTTTATTTGTTAAGGGGATAAAATTCACACGGATTTTTATTTAATGAACAAAATTATTCTTTGGAAGGTGCCTAATTAATTAATATTCGATAACAATAAAAAAGAAAATACAAAATATACTAATAATCTCAGAAGCTCGAGATATTAAGGGAATAAAGCTCCTCATATTTAAATAATAACTTATTTTTAAATGCGAAAAAGCTTCCTAAAACAACTTATTTTTTTTAGGTTTTTCACATTGAACGCAATTTGCAAAACCGATTTCTATCTGTCAATCGCCATATTGTAATAGTAATTTATCAAATTTACATCCTTCGAAATCCCTGCGAATTAATGTAATTGTTTTACAGAATAAATAAATTTTTAATTAGACATATTTTCAATGTCATAATTACAACATCCTTATTATAATTATTCATAAATTTATATAGATAAAATTCGGAGTACGGAAATCCGCAGAAGAACGGGTGTAACCGATATAGAGCGTAAAATTAACACGCTGAAATGGCAATGGGGAGGTCACATCACCCGACGAACTGATAACTAATAGGGAAGAAAGGTTCTTGAGTGGCGACCGCGTATTAGACGACGCAGTGTTGGTCGCCTCCCATCAGGTGAATCAACGACTTGGTGAAGGTTGCTGGAAGTCGTTAGATGCGGGCGGCACAGGA